>OZ020522.1:6763854-6896293 GCA_963971425.1 Bryoerythrophyllum caledonicum | reverse complement strand
CCTACTTCGGCTAAAACTACTTCTAACTTGAGTTTAGAGACTACCACGCTCTTCCATCGACTAGACAAGTGTAAGAAATCTCTTTCCAGGCACGAGGGATGAAATGTCTTACGGCAAGGTCAGTGAAGCCTTCGGGGTACACAATGTTGCAGAGGGTACCAAGTCCTAAGGAAATGTTGTTTCGGTCCGCCAAGCGCTGGACAAGCTCGGCTCGGACAGGTACTCCGTTCCAGTCGAACAGGTTGAATGCAATCGCATGGCCTCGGTCGAAGTGCACCTCGGGTCCATAAATATGTACCAGGTTCGTCCCCTGCGTGTCAATATGCGCCGGGTGCCGTAGCTTGAGAAGCGAATTGATCAGCCAATTGATTAAGAACCTGTTTCAGCATGTGCAATTCTCATGAGTCTTAAACAAGGTGAGAGAATTGTATCTGTGGCACACCAAGACACCAGCCTGAGTTAGCAGAATATAAAGCAAAATCTGAGCATCCCCGTCCATTTGACTGCCATCTCCAGATTTACAATTTATCAGTCTAAACTGAAATTTGCAAGCTTGAGGTGCCTTGGGTGGCAAAACCACCAGAAAATACAATCAGGCTTGTAAAAATTCCTGGTACAAGACGATCCAACTCCCCTTTTGTAAATTTGAGTGGCTATCAAATGGGTGGGGATGCTCTTCGAGAGTGAAAACAGCGATGAAGATCTCCTTACCTCAGTCTCAAATTGGTCTTGTTCAAGCCCTGTGAATCAGCATGGTCTAATCCATTGCAGACGACAGGACCTTCTTCTTCATCAAGCATGTCATCAGCGCTTTGCCCTACGTTACCATTATCATCGTCAAGGTACATGGGGGAGCCCTCCTCGGACATGGCGTATTGCGCTTCCCACTGACTACTCCCCTGCAGCAACTAGAACGCCGAATCAGAGAAACGCCAAAAACTGGGCGAAAACCATGGTGAAGGAGGACACTTAGATGTAAATTTACCTCTCCCGGGCTCCATGACTGCAAGCGCCTCCCGTTTGCGCCACTGGCACCCAAAGAATGACCTCCATTGGAGCCTTCGGGCTCGGCAGGAAGTATTTGATCTTCTTCAAAGAAACTATCTACATCCCTCCCCTCTCGCAAAGCGAAGTCACGGTCGTCCCTGAACATGATGCTATTCTCTCGTCTGTCAACTTCGGTGGCCACCTTCTCCACTTGTTTAGGGCCAAGCCTATTCTCGAACGAGTCCGGGGACTCCGAAGGGCTGTGGAACAGTGGGCTGCCCAGTGCAAGGGAGCCATTCCCACCTGAAAAACAAAGCAAAGTCAGAGCTCCCAAAACACTAATAGTGAAGGAGAGGAGAGCATGCTTCTCTTTATAAGTACCTTCTGGAGAGTCTTCTTCGTGTGGAGGCGAGACATCATCACACTCATCGGTTTCCTCCTCCTGTATCCTGCTCAGGAACAACCGGTTGTTGTCCCCTCTAGATTCATCCAAAAACCTATCATCGTCGTCCTCCACCTCTGGATCCTTCTCCACCTCGAAGGAAAAATCTTCCTCCTCCTCACACTCTTCGCTTTCTGCCGCACCGCCTCCTCTCCGTGTCAGCGGAAAGACAGCCTCGGAAACCTCTACCCCAATCTCACCACTCCCAGACTCTGCAAGGTGGAGACTCATTCCTTGAGCAAACCTAAGGAGAAAAGTACGAAGATGAAGGTTACCTCTTCCAAAAACAAACTACGTAAACCTAAGATGAAGGTTACCTCGTCCAGAAAACTCTCCATCACCATGACTGTTGCTGAACCCATCGTCCCAGTCCTCCTCCGACATCCGTCCAGAGCTGTCATCAAACCCGGCAATGTTCATGTCTCTTCCAGAGGCAGTGATGCGCTCCAACACCGCCTTCTCGCGCACATTCTCCGCGTAGAACTGCGTGATCGGCCCCGAAAACGCACTCACAGGATCGACATACTCGGCCGCATCCACATACTCGTCCTCGTGAATGTCCGGCAAGCGCTCATCGAGCTCCCTAGGCAGCGACGACGGCGCAATGATGCGCACCATCCCGACGCCCCGGGCGCGGTCCGAGTTGTGCAGCCCTTGAATGATGGAGTTCTTGATGAACAAACAGCCAAACCCCGTCGGATCCGCTCCAAAAACCTACAAAACGGAGTGTCAGCGGATTGTGTGTGAATGAGATGAAACCCTAAGTGATGGATTACCTTGTAGAACGATGTGACGATGAACTCTGGGCGGAAAAGCGAGAGAGCGAGGGAGTCCATGTCCTTGGGAGCGAGAGCAGACGCATCGAGCAACACATGCCATTTGTTAGCTTGTGCCTGCGACATCCACTGGTAGGAGTATTTCGCGCCGGTGACGCGTGACTGCACGGGAAACACGAACAATCCTTTGGCACTCTGCTCCTTCTTTTTCTTCTTCTCCTGGAGCTTGTAGCGCAGGTCAGGCGCGGCGATCTTGAGATTCGGCCACTTGAACGACGCGTTCATGATCTTGGCGCCTTTTTCTTTCGCAGTGCCCGCCATCCAGCTCACGGCGTCGCTCTCGTAGTCGTAGACGGTGAGGAGGCGGTTGTTGGATTCGAACGGGTAGGATTCCGCGAGAAGTTTGTACGCGGTGCCGCGGCTCGCCGTGAACACCATGCTGTAGTCGGCGTCGCTGAGGTTCATGTAACGCATGATGCGGCTGCGGATGTAGGCTTCCACGGTGCCGTGCTCGGCCGCGCCGTAGAGCGCGTGCGTGGGCAGGTTGGCGGAGATGTAGGCCAGGTTGAAGGACGCGCTCTCCCGCTGCGAGAACAGCCCGAAGCCACTGTAGTCGAGGCACACATCCTCCCGCAGGTGCGCGTACTCGCGCTCGCGAAGCGCATCCACTGCGCGCGTCTCCCGGAACCGCGGGTACGCGCGCGTGAAGAGGTGGAAGGAGGCCTCCAGCGAAGGCAGGCTCTCCGGGTTGCTGTAGAACTCGTCCGCACCCAGCCCCTGCGCCGTCGTCTTGAGAAACTCCTTGCGCGCGCCCGTGCGCCCGGTTCCCGCCTTCACCTGCACGTCCCTGCTGCGCTCACGCGGCATCGCTCCCCCTCCTCCTCGGTGCGCATCCTCATCCGCCGTCGAGCTCCGGCAGATCTTGAAAAACATTAGACACGAGGCGGCCGGGTCGCAATTCACCAGCTCACGTTTCCGCATCCGGCCCTGCTCCTCCCTCTCCTCTCATCTCTCCCTCTCCATCGCTTCACACCACCACCGCTGCTCACCAACACACACAATCGTAACCAAACATCCAGCTGCAGTCTGCGTCGACCAAGTGCGCCTCATGGTCAAGGAAAAACAGCGAAACTTGACTTCATAAATGTGACTACCTGTCGGTGAGACTAAATTTAACCAAAACCCCGCAAAAGCTAAAGTGGATGGCACCGCTCTACCGACGCGCGTCCGGAATTTCAGACGCTCTGTTGTTATTTCCTGAGCGCGCGACAAGAGGAAGAGTTTCAACAAGGGTTTGTGACCTAACAATGGTGATGCCAGCCCTCACCGCCGAGGAATCTCATCCCCAAAGAAGACTACTGTTGAGAGGGCGAGTCAATCACTGGCAAAGGCGAAAGCGCACGACCAGTGCACGAACATCTTTCTTTATTGTTCCGGTGACGACACTACGGTTCCTCCTCCCTCTTCCGTCGGTCAGCTACTAGGTCAATGTATCTGTTGACAAGAGAAACCCGCTTTATTTTATTCACCGAGAAAGAGGCTGCTCTCCTCTTCACCACAATAGACGCTGAAGACACGATGATCGAAGAACATAAGGAGTCTCTGTCGCAGACGGAAGTGAGAAACATGCGCAGCACCACAAGTGTCAACTCGTGAGCTAAAAATCTGCACTTCCACTGCACTCCAAAATAGAAACACCAAAAAACACCTCTCCTGATGGAAAAAAAAGCGGGGAGCTGCTCAGAAACTGTAGAAAGTGAGGAATTCTGAGAAACCCAAAAGTAGTTCGTGAAATTGGAGGCGGGGAAGTCTACGGCGAGAGAGGGAGAGGGCGGCTTGGAAGGTGAATTTGCTTTGCTTGCGACCTACTTGATCTGTGGCCTGTCGCTGCGACATGGACACAACTACTACTGCGAATAGTCCGTCGCGCATCCCAACGACACCAAACAGACGCCAGGCTCGCAACGGGCTCATGACTGGCGCGGCGAGCGCGACGGCCCATGCTTCCCTGGATTTGCACTCCTTTCGTAGATTTCAGCACCGCATGCTGCATTCTATAGATATTGTAGATCTCCCACTTAGACGAGTTGTTTTCTATAAGACGCGTAGATGTGAAGCTCTTGGTTTTGGGTGAGCGACGGGTTTATGTTCGTAGCTAGAGATAGTGGGAGAACAAACTAGGAAAGGAGGATGAGGGCCATAATTTGTAGAGTGTTGCATCATATCACGATCATGTCTTGTTTCATTTCTATTTGTTTTTAGTTTTAGATGATGATGACTAAAAAAAAAATCACATGTACTTGAATTACTAACAAAATATGGCTTGTTATGTAATAATTATAGTTAGCTTCCTCTACAAGAGCCATGTTTGTTTGCTTCCTACATACAGCAGTTGCTGTACTGGAATGGTTTTGGTCTGGGAATGTGTAGTATGACGGTTGTTGTAATGAAATGGTTGTTGTAACGGATGCTCTTGTAGAAGGGTGCTGACTGTAGTAGTTGGATAAACTTGCGTTGTTTTGATAGTGATGCACCCTAGGCATCCTTGACTTGTGATGATGATTTGATTTTTCTAGTGTATGAGCCAAAATTGAGTACGAGGAGAAGAGGCGATTTGATGTTGCAGGTTGTTTTTAGCTAAAGTTGGATATAAAGAGACAAGGTGATTTGATGGAGTCTCCACGTTCTTGTTTCTGATAGCCTGGCCCTTCTCCATCTTTTGTCTTTTCTAATTGCCGAGGTACTAGGTACAATTGCCATTTAATATTACAAAGCTATAAATAATAGGAAAATGAACTGAAAAGGGAGAAGACAGACAAGGATTGTGCCAGTAAGTCAACCAGGGTACACATCACATCAAATTTTGTCTTTTCCCTGAAAGTCAACGAAAGATGCATAGTCGAGATTGAATCTAGGAACAACTCACATGTACCTCATATGGGCCACCATTGGAAGATTGTAAATTGATTCATCCAACTACTAAATGTTATATAAATTGTCAAATCAAATGCGTCTTCCTTTTGGTTTGTCCTTTTTATAATATTAAACTTCTAAGAGATAATGGCATTTTGATGTTTACTACATAAGATTATGGCATGTTTTGTCCTATTTAGAAGCATATAACTTAGATGCACCACCATAAGAAATTTGTTCCAATGTAAAATCAGTCATATGAGACACACATCTTCATTTCCATGTTAGATCAATTTCAGTTCACCTAGTATATTTGCATATCCATCATGTAGATTTCTGAGTTGTGGTTTTATGAATTAGGTGAGTTGTGAAAGTTAGTGGTGTTTTGAGTAGGCTTTGGAGGTTGCCATTGCTGATAGAGTGCCATGTCAGCATTATTATGATTTGCCACGTCGGATGCTGCTTAGTTTGTGTAGTGCCATGTCAGCAACAATGTGGGTAGGTACAGTGATTAACTTATGCAATTTATTCCACATGTTGCTTGGGAAGGAGCAGTATTGGGTATCAAAGAATGATATTAGACAATTCCGATTAAAATCAGGAATAATCTGAATACAATATTAGTAATCCGATTAAAATAATTGTCATTTCCCAGTTTTGAGGACTACATTGACCAGTTTTGAGCACTACATTGACAAATTGATAGAGTGCCATGTCAACAACATTCAGCCCTGATTCCTGGCTTTTGATGGCTTTAGCCCAAATTAATGGATTTCAGGGGCAGTGAGATTTGAAGCCTACAAAATGGGATGCCAAAGATGCACAATCTCCAGGAAGAGTTTTCCTGAAAGTCCTTCGTGATGAGGAAAGAAATGAAAAAGAAATGAAAAAGGCAGGGTGATTTGAATACTTTCCATATTCAAGAATTTCACGCTCCCTTTCTCTGCACCAATTAAATGCATGGTAATATTTGCTCTCGGGATCCACCCAATGCAAGCTAAACTCCCCTATATCACCTTAATTTGTCAAAGACTTGACTAATAGATTCCCACACCTTTCCTAAGCCAAATCACCCTCTCCATGTGGTCCTTGTTTCTAACATAACATCATAAAGTAGGAGGTGACATGCAGAGTGGCCCCTTTAACTTTCAAGAAAACTTTAATGTCACATTTTGGATGCAAAGGTGAGATAGCTCAATGTGAGTGAATGCATTGATTGATGGTTTTGGGTATTCGCAAATAACTAAGTTCAAGGGTTCCTTTCCATTTGACCTTCCATATATTCTTGAAGGTTAACTAGGTGGTGAGATTTGGAAGTTTGATTGTTCATAGATAACACAAAGCAAATTGTGTTATTTGATAAACCGTCAAAGTTGCTATAGATGTTGATAGTGTCACTAAGGTAAGCCTCCCCATAACCAACAAAAACCCATAGCCAACGTCTATAAAATTGGGGTATATCCAACCCTCTTCCATCCCATTACCACCAATTGAGTTCCAAATGGAGGTTTGCTATTAGCCAAAACCCTTACTTTTGGTCGTTGGTCGTTGGTTATGGGGGGTACCTATTGTTGGCCACCCACTGAACATGGCTGCACAGTTTGCAAATTCATAACTAATTCAGTTTTCATTGATAAAATATGAAATCACTTGGGTTGGAATTGTAATTCTATTGGCTATCACCGAAAAATAATAGTATAATTATCTCCTCTCTCCACATATGCACATTCCTTAACTTGTTGGTTTTAGGGGGGCTTAGTAGAATTATGGGATGAAACCAACAAAAACTTTCTAGTCTCCATTTGCTTGTCCTGTGAAAGTGTGAATCCTCTGAGCTCTGGATCCATGAATAAACTCATGCCAAATTAAGTTTCTGCCTCCTCACATTGTGTTGACCAAAAAGCTCTGCATGTTTCTAGTTCAGGCACAACAATTAAATCTGCATCAGTCTTCAAGTCCATTTGCTGAGATACCCTACGTGCTGGTCATTTTTGTACATAATTAATTCACAATGGAGAATGTCCAAAAATATTGGAAAATTTAAGAGAATTGTCTGGGTGATACTAGCGTAATGCCTAGGTGATACCCATTGCGGTGAATGTCTGAGTCAACAATTGTAATTATAATGGCACGTGGGTGCCGAAACTGACCCGCACGTATGGTCTCCAGGACCAAACTAGGCCATTTTGATCTCAAAATAAATATTAATGTTTCTTTAACTCATGGCACCAACATGAGTAGTTTTGAAGTGCTTTTGATGAGAAATAGTCAAGAATTCATTTTAGGAATAAATGGTTGTTTTGTTGCCATATTAGGGGCCTTTCACACTTGGACCAAAGAAACATTTGCTTCAATCTAATGGTTAGGATCTTTTCAAAGTTTGAATATTTCAGTGAAAAAAAATATGAAACCTTGACAAGAGTCTCGGTTTCTGTTCTAGTTGGATCCAATCTTTCCTTAATAGGCCAAACTCTTGGCATCAAAACTTTTAAAAAGTGCTACCATGTAGGCATTTTGGGCGCGGTTGGTCCTTGGTCCCTTGTGTGAACCTCCAAAGGACTAAGTTTGAACTCTAAACCAATCAAATTGGTAGAATCGCTTGGCTTGTCAACCTCATTCTCTAGTGTGTAAGCCTCCTTACTAAGAGCAAACAACATATTGGAATGTCCATTTTATAAACCCCTAGAATATTAAATATGTATAGAGAAAATTTGTGGAATTTTTTAAAACTTGACTTTTAAATATGGAATAAAGTTATACTTTGAAAATAGAACATGATTTTTACTATATATTCAAAGAATTCTACGGAAGAAAATTCCAACAAACTTATATAATCTTTTAAATTATATTGGTCAAAGTCAATTGAAATTGGAAAATCCAACCAATTGGGTTGTTAAAGACAATAAAGGATTAACCCCTAATCCCAAAAGGATAAAGTGTCAAAAAATGAGCTTTTTGAAAGTTGGTTAGGTTCCTATGGTGTCAATTTCCAACATTCCTCTTTGAATTTTTTTCTCTAGATGGGCATTACTAAAAACTCGGTGGGAGAACAATTTTTTAAAAAATCTGAGATCTGATGAAAAAGTTATAAGGTTTTGAATTTCAAACGGTGAGAGTAGGCAGGTCGGGCACCTTCAAAAACTTTTGCCAAAACTCTCTATTGAATGTGAGGTTTTTGATACTAGAAAGCAAAATAGTTCCCTTTCATATGTCAAAAAAGGGTTTTTTCTTTACTAAAAAGAGCATATTAACTCAAGTCAAACATTTTCACACATTGTGGCACATTGTTGAGCAAGGTACCAAAAATACTTCTTCTTTTCTACATACAACTTAGAGGTCTTCATAATTTTCACTTTTTATTTTTTAGACAACAATATGTGGTGTAAACCTTCTTATCGACCAAATGGGTTATCTTTTCTAAATATGCTCAGCTTACCAAAAAAAAAACGTGAATAGGCAACTTTTGAACCTTCACTCCTTGCACATTTGCTACACCCCTTCTATACCTCTAAAAATTGGTGTATAAGGAACTAACATCATGCTTAACAAAATGGTAATAAACTTAGACCTTGTGTGGTACAAAAATGTGACACCAAGTGAAGTCAAAGTCTGTTGATCCACTCAACGTTGGGAGGAAAATGAACCATTTTTTTGACTTCAAAAACTATAATCTTTCAAAATGTGCAATCAAAGTTTATGAAATGTCACATAAAAGTCTTTATTGAGATCCCATAGTCAAAACTAGAAATAAGAGATTTTATTTCCTTCCTTACCTGTTGCACTAAAATCAACAAGTTTTGAAGTGTTTTTGGGGTGAAATTGTCAAGATCCTTTAGAGACTAAACGCCAAAAGGTGCCACTGGTAACCATAGTATTCTTCATGTATGGTGTTGTATTTAAACTTGAAAAGATTCAGTAATTGAAATGACCTCCAAATGAAAGGTGTAAGCCTTGCTAAACTTTAGTATATTTTTATATATACTACACAATAATACACGTGCCTGTAAATTCGGTTCTCTACTCAAGTTTAAGGGCTAACTTGGGCCCTATCACTTGAGAAACCCATTTATTTTTGGAATGTTAGGACCCCCACAATATGGAAAAAGGTGGAACATGTCAGTATAAGTCATGAACTTCTCTATAATTAGAAATTCAAAAACTAATAGAAATGACATCACAAGATACCTAGGGAAAGGGGTATTTTTTTTGTTACAAATTCTCCACAACATGGAAATTTTCAACGAAACATATCCCTGAAACCACTTTCTGTAAGGACATTGGGACAATATTCCACCGGAGGCAATTTTCGTGAAATTCTTCTAATGGAGCAATACATTACTTGATGACCTTCCACGTGCTCACCATAATACATGGATGCAGTATGACAAAAACTTGACACGATTCAATTGATCTTTAAAGTGTAGATGTGATGTTCGTATAAGAAGCAGGTGCATTGGATGCGTGAGCCTGCTGCCAAGGATTTGTACTTATCTTGAGCTTTAATTTCACACAAGTATCTGAGCTGTTCAGAATTTTGGACCAGCAAGAGGACAGTCCAGAAATTTACACCTGTAAATTTTATGCATATCAGCATCTTCGCATGAAGTACGTTTGGCTATTGTCCGGTTGCTGGTCTGAAGTGGGATTTGGAGTGCAAGCGTTGAAGGAACTTTTCGGGCTGTG
Source organism: Bryoerythrophyllum caledonicum (assembly GCA_963971425.1). Taxonomy (NCBI): domain Eukaryota; kingdom Viridiplantae; phylum Streptophyta; class Bryopsida; order Pottiales; family Pottiaceae; genus Bryoerythrophyllum; species Bryoerythrophyllum caledonicum. Next base: position 6,886,492 of record OZ020522.1, on the reverse strand, counting down.
TATTTCCTCCCATTAGTAAAAACAATGGTATGAGAAGAAATACCGTGTCCTCTGTGGACATAGACTAACCCCTACAGGACCGAGACTATGTTTCAGCAAAACCATCCCAAAACTACCTCTCTTAGATGAGACATTGTAAGACTAAATAAAACATAATCTTTACTATTTTAAACATTGGGATCTTTGAGTTCACTACAACAAGGAGACACTCAAAATATTTTGTAAACATTGACAACACAGATTGTAAGATACATGCATTTGAAGAGTGCAATATGGTCAATGTTCTTCCATGTGCAAACAAGATCAGCCTACTTTGACTCAAGATAATGTCATATTCTTTAACTACACAATATAGAACTTTTATGAATTTATGTTCTACCTTGAGTTGAATCATTATACGCCAAAAATTACAAGTAATGGAGATGTTTAGGATAAGATAAATAGACCTGCATTGACTAGGGGTATAGAAAGTAGCCAATTACGTGGGAAAGCAATTTTATTTTTTAAGTAGAGAAATAATTGTTGGATCTTAAATCCAAAGAGTGGATAGAGTAATTATGACTTAATCTAATGATTAAAAAAAATTGTTTGAGAACAGCAAAATCCTTAATTTCTATGCATTCTTGAGTAAAAACAATGAATGTTGCCAAAAAAATTCCTTCATTGTTACTTGCCTCAAAAAAGTGCAATAGTCAACTCTACAATAGCACTATTCATCTCTATAGTACCCTGCTCAACAACCCCAAACTTGAGCTTTTAATGTTTGAATCACCATAATTTTTTCCCAATAAGCCCAAAAAAAATCCCACCAAGATAAGTTGTTTTCCTATTCTCACTCAAATTTCAAAAAAATATCTTCAAAATAAGATTTATAGGTACATGCCCAAAATTGATTCGTAACCCCCCCGTACAAATGGTCCTTTAGGGGCTAAGTGGTGGAACAAACAAACACTCTCTTTGGGCCGGCTTCTTTCCGAGTTAGGAATTCTTCTTCCACTACTATGAGACGGCCGTATAGTATGAGATGGCCGTTTCATAATATTATATTTAATAATAGTAATATACTTTAATGATACTCTCATCTTAAATATACTTTAGTTAGTTACTCGTTAGCATATTTGTTGGCCATCTCATACGATCTTCCTAGCAGTGTCTTGATAAGAAGAACCGCAAGGTCTTAGGTGTGAAAAAAAATTTCAAAAAATAAGGTTGGTTATTGTGAAACCATCACCTGGAATATAATCATATTAGAGTTTTCCTGAAAGTCTAAGTTTTAAAGGGTGGCTACCTTGTGTCAGCCAAAAAGACTCGGTGCAACATCCTTTAAGGACCTTGTGTCTTTCTCTATTCACCAAAGCAGGGTGAAATTAAAATACGGCAATATTTGCAGGGTGAAAATTCTCACCCTCCATATTTTATGGGCCACGCACATGGAACAAGCCAATGTAACCAAATTAGTTATTTGGAGTCACCAATGCCACCTTGCATCTATGTTTGGACGGTGACTGTGCCTAGATGATTAACCCTGTAGCATGTTGGTTGGCTGACAAAGGACCATAATTTATGGAATAATCCCCAAAGTTAATCAAACCACCATGTTTCTCAAAAACACGTGGACTTTTAGGTGTACACCCCCTATCAGCGTTTTGGGGTGACAGTCGGGGTTTATACCCCGAGTACTTTCAAGAAAACTCCATTATGTGCAACCCCCTTTTTAGGGAAAAATGTAGCCTCATGCTATTTGGCTTATCTATTTCAAATATGAAACATCAGACATGTACTTCTGAGGTACATTTCTATTGTAAAATGAAGGGGGGTTTTACATGGTACAATATTATGTCACACAATGATTTCACAACAACCAACCTTAGTCATGGAAGGAATTTGGATTTGTATGCTTTCTCATTGACAAAATTGTAGTGTTAGGAAGGGAAATGGATCCATTCTTGCATTCCATGTTTGGAAATTGGGATAACTAAAATTATATTGAAAAAAATTGTTTGAATTACTATCAAATGCCACAGGCCCAAGTTATCATTGAGCAATAAACATGATTCTTGTATTTCATCATCTTATAGGATGAAATTTGCAGTTTCACTCTTATTGGCACAATGTCTACAAACCTACGATCATGAGGTAATGTGATGACAATGCAACCCATGAGGTGGCAACCATTAACCCTTTAAGGCCTACAAGCTCACAAGGCATGGGAAGATTCTACAAGTGTAATAGATAATGTAAAACATCATATATGAAGAGGGTACATTTTGTCACAACCCCACTTCACAAAAATTATTATAGTTTGCCCATCAAACTCTAGTACACATTCTCACTGCATTCCTTGAAAGCACACAGATCCTTGTAACTTAACTTAGGTTGTGGGTCAATCCGAGATGAAGTATCGGTCGACCAAATTTGCTAAATACTCTGAAAGTGACCACCTTGGAGCCTCTTGTCCTTACAGGTTTAAGTAGAGAAGACACTGTTATTTTCTAGGAGAAGAAGCACTCCGGTTTTCGAAGGGGGCCGAAGTGAATAAAGTGTATGTTCGTTACACCACTAAATCCATGTCCACCGGACAAAGGTTTAGTAGTAGGGAACTACTCCCCCCTCTCAAGGGTAGACACTATGTAAGAAAAAATTAGTAACCAGAATCCAATATCCGGTCTCCAGTAACCAGGGACCAGGGACCAACTAGAGCGACAATGCTCCATTCCAAGAAGTGATTTGTAAAGATTAACTTTGTGTTTTGAGAGGTTTTAAGGGATATCATGTAATTTGGAGAGAGGTTGGTTATTTTATAGTTTGCGTTTGTGTAGAAGTGTGGACATTGCGTGTTGGATAGCGATGCTGTTGATTTTTGTGAATTTCCTTTTAATTGGGTTAATGGAGATATTGAATGTTTGTTCGAGACTTTTCATAGAGGGGATAAAGGTAGTAGCTCTAGCTCCAGCAGCAATGACAATAAGGGGGTCAACTTTCCATCCAACAGATGCAAAGTCATTAATAAGTGGTTGGTATTTATTAATTTTGTTTTTGATTGCTCATTGGAAAAAATTGTCATTACAATATTTGAATTTGATAAATTGGATAGAAAGGTTTGTATTAATGTGGTTTGGTGGGGGGTTCTTTATATATAGTCCTTATATGCATAGTATGTCTAGTTTAAATTTGGCATTATAGTAACATCTTTGGGTTCCACATGTGCATGGAAGTAGCCATGAAGGAACCATATTTTCTTGTGGTTTGTTGTTGAAGGTTCCAGCGTTCATAAGTATAAAGCATTGTAATTTATTGGAGGATATTACTAGTTTACGGATTTTCCATACCACTTTATTGTGCCTTTTGACGATTAGGGAGTGTATATGATGGTTTTGGCATTTGAGGACTACGTGTAGCCATGTGTCTGGGTCCATGGATGTGCATATTGGGTATGTTATGGATGGAAATCTTTCTATTCCACAAAAGAGTTGTTTGTGGGCATTTCCCATGTATTGCCCAGTACAAAATTTGATAATTCATGTTTTTTGTGAATCTCTTATTGATGGATTTTTCCAAAAGTTTGTAGAGAGTTCACTATCAATGTCGTTATTTTGTCTATGTTAGGGAAACTTTCTAAGAATATGTTGAGGTTGTTAATAAGATCTTGTTTTTTGAGGTATTTATCTAAACATCTAATGGGGCCTTTGTCCATGGTGTCTTGCATAGAAGACCAATTTTAATTTTGGAGGTAGTATGGGATAGCGTGGGTGTGTTCATATGGGTGTTTGGCATTTCTATGGGATTTATCTAGTCCATCTTTGGCTAGTTTATCCGCTTGTTTGTTTCCTTCTATATTGACATGTGCTCTAACTTTATGGAGGGTTGTAGTTTGTGGGTGATTTTGTAGCATTTGAACCATAGATGATAGGATGGTTTGGTTGGGGTGGCTATTGTGGAGGATAGGGTGTGTTATTTGTGTGTTTAATAGATACAATACGTTTATACAATCTCTAAAGATGTGTGCAGGTCCATTAGCATATTATGTATTGATAATTTGGCGGGTTTTATGGAGGGCCATCATTTATGCTCTGAGGATATTTTGAAGTCCATGAAGTCTTTTGGATGTTTTTATTTCATTGATTGAATTGTGTATACCATATCCAGTTTTTTTCTCTATGCCAATGTCTTGGGCTTACTTTTGTTGGTTCTTTGTAGGAATCATTTGTGTAATGATTATATGCAGGGGCAAATTTTAAGGGGGTATGGTCACAATATGTGGGGAGGGGGGGGGGCGTATTGAGGTAGGTTTGTGTTGTCTTTGCATATTTAAGATGGGACCATTTTTTATTACGATTCACAGGGTTAGGGGAGGTGTAGATGGAGCTATTTTTGTATATATTTGGCTTATGTTGAGGTTGTTTGTTTTGGAATTGAGTGTGGCAAGTTGCTCCCAGGTACCAATATTATTATTTTGATGGTGTATGTATAGTATTTTTATGGTAAATGATTTGATTTTGGTGTATTACATAATTTGGGTGGTAGGGTGGGTTCCTCATCCGGTACCAAGTTTGCCTCAAATAGAGCTATGATGTGAGAGTTTGGGAATGGACCTAAGTGTGTGTTAAAGTTTTGGTACTAGTTATTGTTTCGAGTGATAATAAGAGTGGAAGTAGACTTTGGATCATTTTTGGCCGGAAGTCTTACCCAAAGTATCGCTTGTTGTATTTCTTCTATATTGTGGGGTTGTGCATTACCATTTCCAATCCATTTGTGGTCACAGGCGTTTCCTAATGAGCCAAAGATTTTATCTCTTTTGAATGGTGAGTGGAACTTATTGAGCTGGATGGAGCATGTGACGGGGGATGAGAAGTACAAGTGTTGGATGTTGAAGGATGATATCAGTGAGTTTAGAATGGGCGTGGGTAGTGTATATTGTGTGAGTTTGAGGGGGTCCATTTTTGGAATGCGGTGTTTATATCTTTGGTATAGCCAAACTATTTCAGTTTGAAATGGTTGAGATATTGGCTCTATATTTGTGGGAGTTTGTGATTTGTTATGTTATTGGCTCCATAGCCATTGGAATCTAGTGATGGGAATAGTGATTAGATGCCTCCCGTTGTCTTCGTATGAATGTGCGTGGTCTTCATTATTTTTAATTGTATTTCTTAATGTGAGAATGTCCTTTTGGGATTGCATTTGGTTGTGTGTATATTGAGGAAACAATGATTATGGGTGGAGTATCGGATCTTGAGTCACAAAATTGCACTTGGGGATGGTGTGCTTGAATGATTTTCGAAGTAGAATTTGTTTTGGATGTTTTGATAATGTTGTGTTAATTATGTGGAGTTTTAAATAGAGGTGTTTTGGTCATGCCATGGGAAAGAGGTTCTATTGGGGTAACCATTTGTTGTCGGTATTGTTATTGTGTTGCCATTGACATAAATATTTGTTATCATTCTTTACAATTTTATTTGAGTCAATATGTTTTCTATGTTTATGGTCAATAATAAGATTTATAGGGTATGTGGATGGGTTTCTGAGGATGTGTATTGAGGGGGGAGGAAAGAGTGCATGCAGTATGTTGGGGGGGGTGAGTTGGCGGGGGTTGTTTCTTGGTTGGATGTTGATGTTGGTGGTGATATATGTGTCGTTGAGTGTGTATAGGTTTGGATGTGTGAGGCATAGTGAGGCGCATGTATTAGGGCATGGGGGTAGCAAAATAGTTGTTGGGCAATATTAAGGGCGCTCTTTACTAGTTCAGATGGTGTAGCATGAAATGTTTTGAAGTCATTGTGGTTCATGATGTGTGTTCCATTTAGTAGTGTAATTTGTTTTAAGTCAGTGATATTTAGTGAAAAATGTTTTTGAATTTTTTTTTGGGAGAGGTGTGGTTAATTCTTGTGTCATTTTGGGTTTTCTATAGCAACATTTGTTCCAAAGGTGAGGATTCTGAGAGGAAATCCTTGAGTGTGCTTTTTAGGTAAACTTTTGCTTTGTTTTTTTAGTAGAAACAATGTCTTGGCGATTGGTGATCTAATGCAATCAACTTTGTTTATTCTAGGAATGTTTTTAGCACCACCATATTTGGCAAGAATAGAGTGGGTGAGTCCTATGTAAATCTTGCCAAGTCTACCTTTGTTGTTGAGTGCATTTTGAAGTTGTTTTCCTAAACATAGGAGGTAAGCATTTTTAAGGGAAAAAGCTACTAGTCCAAATTTTTTTTGTGGAAGTTGGGTTATGACATTTGACATACACTTGGGGAGGCCACAAATGGATATTTGTATGGCTATGATTTTATTGTTAAAGTTTTTGATAGCGGGCATGGAGTATGGGACTACCGTATGTAAAAACTATATGCTACTCGTAGTCTAAATACGATGTCTACCATCTTTATTTTTTGTTTCATTGGGACCAGGCATGTTGTTAGTTCAATGTTTAGTAAGTTTTGCAATAGTGTTGTGAATTTTTATTTTCCACTTTAATGAGGGGACAAGATTTGTGCCAAGATATTCGTATGCTTTGTTTTGATGTAGTATAGGGATGGGTTGGTTTTGGTATTTGATGTTGGCAGCTTGTATAAGTGCTTTAAATGGAGTGGGGTTCATTTTGGATTTGTTTGGACATCCCATGGCATCACATTTTTGGGTACTAAACATCCATTGCGGACCAGCCGCAGACTTTGCCAACATTATTGAGTTGGATTTAGTGATTTAAGTTTACTAGCTACTGTGGCTAGGTTGTCGACGTAAGTTATTTTCTAGACTCTTAGATTACAACGTCTTTATACTTGTGGCACTTAATTGACAATCATGAAACAAGTGTATTAACAATCGATATAATGTCTAGTACCGTACAAGCAACAAATGATTATTAAACTATCCACATGTGGTTATTCTCTCAACATAATAATGCTGATGTTACCTGTTGGAAAGAAAGTTTTGCTCAGTGCTCTTATTGTGGTTAGGAGTCCACGTCTTGCCATGTTAGTACGCAATATTCCATTGGTGGCCCTACTTCAACACCTTCACTCACACAACCAGTTGATTGATGACTACGGATCATCTAATAATTCTTCAACACAGCAAAGTTGTTGGCTTTGAAGCATTCTTTGTCAACCTAAAGTTGAGAGTGACCTTGCACCTTCACAATAGGCTTAATCCTGGACTATACTGTACAATTGCAAGCCAACCAATTTTCATATGAAAGTTAGCTTGCAATTGTACAATTCGAAGCTCCAACCTACAATAATTTTATTCTATCACCAACTTTCATATGAAAATTGAATGTATATGGATGAGAATGATTTCATTATATTAATGAAAAAATTGTTGTCTATCCAATTTCTGATTATGCGGTAAATAAGAATGGGGCGAAGGAGCTTTAACATCCAAATTAAAAAAATTGCACTCCTAGTCAACTCAGATTTGCTCATTTGCACGCTTGGTAATTTGATTGGAGGCTATCATAGTGCTAATTACTGCATGGGGAGTCCCCACACCACATCTCCAACAACATGACGGCTTCTGTTGCAGGCTTAAGACCCTTAAAGAAGGCAGACGCTCTTGCACTGACATGCTCTTCATATGGGAAGCCGTGTGTGGCATGTTGTCCCCCATGGCCATCATCATCATCTACGGTCGGCATGTTAGAGTTTGGAAGATGGTGCTTGGATGGATGCGAAGCACAATGATTTACAAGGAATGTTGTGACTCAATGAGTTGTGGAAGGCAAAACGTACAAGCATTCAAATAAGCTTACTCTTTGTCATGTGAAAAAAATCCATACATTGATACGTGTGCCCAATCTTTAAGTTGAAAGTCCACTGTACCATTTGTGATATAATTGTTGTGTACAGAACATAAACAGAATCTACACATGAGAATTGGAATATTTGTTTTCTACACATTGTGTTTCATAACTGTGTATTGGACGAAGCTGATTCCTTATGGTTCTTCAGTTATTTCCATTCCATGACTAACCCCTAAGGGACCAAGCCTTGTACCACCCAAAAATGCCACTTTGACATGAAATATTATTGGACTGATTATAACATCCATTTACTATTTTCAACCGTAGGATCTTCAATCGTACTACTAAACGAAGACACCCAAAAACTTTTGTAAAAGTTGTCCGTGTGGATTGTAAGATACATGCATTTTGAAGAGTGTAAAATTGTTTTTTTTCCAGTGTGCCCGGACAGGTCCAAGGTACTTCAACTCAAGATAATGGCATCTTTTTCCACTATACATTGCACAATCTCAATGGATCTATGTTCTACCTTGTATTAGGTCATTGCACGCCAAAAATCACAAGTAATGGAGGTGTTACGATAAGAAAAATGGACCAGCAACAACTAGGTAGAAAGTTTTGGAATTATAACTTTGGATGGGCTGGACGAATTCGTGATTGGGCATTACTTTAGAAATCAGAAAGAGGGAAGAAGACTATGAGGGGTTTATTTTGACCCTTTAAATTTATAGATGATGTCGCATATCCTATGCAGCCTTGGTTTTATTCACCAAGGGAAAGAGGTATGGTTTACATAGGAGAAAAGCTCATCGGAGCTTCATCCAATCAAGCACTTAAATGGCAGTTGAAAGGGCTTTTGGCATTCTCAAGGGTAGATGGCGTATATTACTTAAGTGGTTTGATATGGCGCTTCAAAATGTATAAGATGTAGTTATAGTTGCATTATGTCTCCATAATCTATGCACTATGGAAAAAGATGAAATTGGGCGAAAGGATCCATAAATGGGGTTGCAAGATAAAGCTAATTGAGCTTTAGGAAATTTGCAAGAAGTAGACATGTTCAAAGCACTTGAGTCTTCATTGAGGGAAATGAAAGAATTACAAAAAGATAATCCTGAAGAAGAGATGACATTATTTATAGAACGGGAGAAAAAGAAGAAGGAATGGAAGAAGCTAATGAGGGACGTGAAGAAACAAAGAAGGAGAGAGCTGAAAAATGAAGGTTATGTTGGCCAAAGCAACTCGGGTTGATTTAGTATACAGATAGAGGCACTCAATTTCGATCACTTAAGCTAGTTTGGGACTCAAATGACATTATATGTCAAAAACATTTATGTAGAAAGATACGGAATTAGGAATGAAACTCTACAAATATTTTTTCAAATTTAATCACAAGAATTTGGAATTGATATAGATTTTAAAAGCCAAAAACCATTGGAGCCCATAATCAAACTCTAGAGTAGGTGAGATTTGTTGCCCTCCTTCGCCCAATGCCAATACGTGAGAGTGAGTAAACGAGAAAAGACATGCCATGGATAACCAACTTATGGAGGGTACCCAATATTGATCAGCCTTATTCGACTTTCGAGGCAATGCCACCAATGAAAGCTCAATTGAGGTAGAGCAACCCAAAATTGCACACACCATGATCCAATGCCGATAATGACTCGTGTTTTCATATTTTGAGTTATCGGTTTTGGGTCACTTCATGCACCGTTTCAAGCATTTGCCATTTTCATGCGCCATGCCATGCATATTCTACTGATCAAAATTGGGTGCCTCTACCTTAGGGGGCAGCTTTACAATGCTCATTTAGCTCAAAAATCAAAGGTCCAATTCAAAAATTGTACCTATTGTAGTTCCAGTTATGAATTGGAGTAAATCTAGAGCTTGTTAATTAGGCAATCGTATTGTTGATCTACTCTCTCTAATAACTGATTTGTTCTCTCAATAAATTTCATTAAACCTACACTAGTTTCTGCCTTCTTCTCAAAAATCTCTAGAGATCTTTCCTAAAAATTGTGTTTATCCTTTGATGTTGACGATGGTGTTGATGATGGTGTCGATGATGGCATACTATCCACCTCAGGAGGAGAATTGGCCAGAAATTTGGTGTTGCCATTAGTTGTAGCCGAAACATGCTTGAATACTTGCCCGGTTTGATGATACCACTGTCCATTGTATCATAATTTATTTTTTCATGGCTATTGTTGCCAGAAATGCCATTTTTCAATTTATCATCTTTGAAAGAAGCAAAAACTTGAGAGAATTTCTTGCCGCAAGCTGTGGCCTTACAATTGAACTTTGAAAGCAATACAACCATCCTTGTATATAACCTCACCCATGAGTCGATTCTTACACTCAAGAGAACCAAAAATTGAGCCAAATTGAGTCAAATTGGGAGTAAAAGAACAATTATAGTACATGTTGGAAGCTAAGACATAGAGTGTAATTGCCATAAAAGAAGAATAATTACATGCATGGACATCCAAGGAGGAAGGGTTCCTACGGGGGTGAGGAGTGCTTGGGTGAATAGGAGGAGACTAGGGCTCAAACCCCAATGCCCTCGGCCTTCATGCCCATGCGATGGGGTCACACGGTGGCCGGGTGCCAACAAAGGCCTTTAGGTATGATATTGGGCCTCCAATTGGCCTCACAATCCTCAAACCTTTTGCACATTTACCTTGCTTCTTGCCGTTTCTCTTGAACTTGGGCTCCATCTCTCCCTTCAACACAATCAATTGAAGGACATCCAAATCCAACCATGTTCAATTTCCTTCTTCTCTTTCAACAACCACCACCACCTTCTTTGCAACATTTTTCTTTGGGGCAACCTTCTTCTTTGAAGCGACTCTTTTTTATGAGACCCAATAATTTCACAATCCTTTCCATCAACAATCCTCTCTTCAATTCTTTCCATTTTGAATCTTTTTATCCCTTGGAGCAAGGCTATTGTGTGAGCCATGAACGATGAGTTGTGAGCGGTGAGTAAAAAAAACAGAAGAAAAAAAATTATTTTGGTATGTTTCTTCAAAAAGAATGAAAGTGTTACCTTTCACTACACCATAAAACCTAAATATTCACCCTAAATCCTCAATCCTTAATCCTAAACCCTAAATTTGATTGCTCAATGCTTAGTGCTTACCATTTACCACTCACAAGATAGTAATCCTCAGGCTCCCTTGGCTATGGTAATGGAGGTTTTCCGAAAAAGGATTCATCTTCTCAAAGTGTGCAAAAACAGAGAACAAAAACGCCAACACTTCAAAAAAAATCAAGAGAGATAATCCAATTTTTTTTGTGTGAAAGAAGACAGGAGAGGAAGTGAGACGGCCACTTTCACTCCCTGGAAAAAAAATGAAAATCTCCAAAAAAATCGGCCATTTTGATCTAACGGTTGAGATTTTGTAAGATTTTAATTGTTTCATTAAAAAAATCGATGGATTCTCAAAAGAAGTTTGGGTTAATTAAAAGGGGTGATCCAAGTTTTGCTTGAGAGGCCGCCGCCTTGGCGCCGAAATGCTATGTAGGCACAATGGAGGACGACGGCCTTTGGACTTCAAGCACAAGAGTGAAGGCCCAAAAGGCCAAACTTTGGCCATTCTAGCAATCTCGTCGGTGGTAACCAATGGCCTCTCAATTTGAGCATCAAGTGTGAAGCAGCCCTCGTACCACTGAACTTTTGTCCTGAACATGATGGGACAAACATATAGACAATGAGCTCCCTTTACAACAACTCTAATTGTTATGCATGTTATAAAAGGAGACTATTATAATGAAGGAAGTTTTGTTCTAAAAATGTGTAAGGTAGACCCCCATGACCGCCACCTTCCTAACACCGCCACTCAATATTTGGTCTCAATTCCACTCCACATTCACCTCATTACCAGCCAATCACTCCTTGTCAGCTCCAAATTAAGGCTTACTATTGGTCAAAACCCCTCACTTTTTGTTGGCGCTCATGGGAGTGCCTAGTGGCATAATTAGGCTAAAGTGGCAGGACACTTTGAAACTTCATTACTAATTCAATTTTCATCGGAAAAATATGAAATCGCTTGAGTTAATATTGTAATCCTATTGTCTATCACTGAAAAAGAAATGTATATAATTTGGGTTTTCCACGTATGCACATTGCTTAACATGGCCGTCATAGGCTTGTACACCTAAAATGTACTTGGTAAGCTGACTATTTTAATGCGAGTGGATGTTGTAACATATACTATGTATAAAGAGCTGAGGCACCACTCCCTTGGTGTAGTGGTTTGGGTCATGATACACCGGTGAGGTGGTTGTGAGTTCAAGTCCTATTGCTGGCGTGGTGCCTACTACCATAGTCCACCCAATTATGTTGGGGGGGTCTCAAGGCCTTTTTGTATGGGGACCCACAAAGCCCTTGGGGGAGATGACATGTCAGTTGTCTCTAAGGCAATTAGTGTAGGGAAGCACTTAGTGTAGAAAAGTGTTTACCCTTGAGAGGGGGGAATAGTTCTATTACACTAGCCTATGTCCCGTGACCATATGTTTAGTGAAGAGATGTGGCAATTAGTGTAGGGAAGCACTTAGTGTAGAAAAGTGTTTACCCTTGAGAGGGGGGAATAGTTCTATTACACTAGCCTATGTCCCGTGACCATATGTTTAGTGAAGAGATGTGGCAATTAGTGTAGGGAAGCACTTAGTGTAGAAAAGTGTTTACCCTTGAGAGGGGGGAATAGTTCTAATACACTAGCCTATGTCCCGTGACCATATGTTTAGTGAAGAGAATGAACAAACACTGTATTCACGCCGGTCTCCTTCGGAAACCGGAGTTCTTCTTCTATGGAGAGCTGACTCTTCACTCTTTTCATGCTGGCCTCTCACAAAGACCAGAGTTCTTCTTCTTCCTCAAAGTCCTTCTCTTTGAGTTTATCATAAAAATAAGACCATCTAGGGCAGGTTTGAATAACTAACATTGAGAAAGAGGTCAAAACTCATGGCATCAATTTAGGAATATACTTCACATCCAATTCCTGCATTCTACGTACACAAGCACATGTGGGTGCCAGTCATCTACACTGCATGCTGTATGATGAAACGTCCATCTTAAGGGTGACATCCTACCGTAGTAAGTGTACGTACCCGTCTCGTAATTGTAGGTTTGCTTGTTTTTTACGTGGTGTACCTCATGACTAATGAGGAGCGGTAGGTACCACTTTGAAAGTGAAGGTACAAGAATGCTCGTTGGAAGTATGTCACTGTAGAATTCAGATTGCAACCATGTTCGTCCCACATTGAAACAGGAAACATTAAGGACCCAATTTTTGCATCATTGTGTAATTTATGTGCAGATGAAACACACACACTCTCCTCGTGATCATTTTGTCATCTCATTAGCAACTCAAGCCATTCATTACACTTCCCTTCCGCAAACCGTAGAGCTTCATAATTTTGGGCTCTCCAAAAACTACCCCACACTCAAACCTATAGACTATTAGGAGCCTTGAAGTTAGTTGCTAATAATAGTCAAAGTGTGTATGAGAAGCCTCCTTACTCCATCACACTCGTTCATTACATTTTGGGGCTCCATAGGCTTTTATAGAAAAAAAATTTGCCAAATTTAAGGCCTGTGACCCACATCACCCTCGGAGGGCCCCCCTTTGATCAAATAGGGCCTCCCTCCAACATAAAAATAGGTACCAATTTTATCCCCACCCTCCCAAGTTTGAGGCTTGGTGAAACACTTGATCATGGGTATTTAGTGGAATCCGAAAGTCCCATTTCAGACTAGGGGTTGGGATAAACAACCCTACACTTCACTAGCAACTAAGTTTGGCTCGCCTTTGTATCCAATTTGAGGGCCTTTATCCCTTAACCGCCTCGGAAGCCCGAATGGGACTCTGGGGGTGCTAAAACTCAATTTGCATGAAATCCATGAGGAATTAGGCTTCAAGATGTGAGGTTCATAATTGCGCACACATTACGTGAACACTCTCCAACAATCAAATCATGGTTTGGATTTATAGAACTCTTGGAAAAGCTAGTAATACAACACAAAATACATCGAACACACTAAAACACAGTGAATTCAGTGAATACCATGCCACGTACTATTTTGTATTTCACACACATGCACATTGATTCTGGTCTTAAACTTTGATTGAACTTTGTCTTTAGGACATTTCATTGTTTTGTGATTGTTGATCTCTCTCCTCACATACAAAAACTTCCGTTTTGGTTCATATAAGGTAGGAACATTTTTGTATACAATCAAGTAAAAAAAAACAAAAAAAAACACCAATAATTGTGTGTAAATATTTTCTTCACATATGATATGTCAATGTGAAGCTGTCAACCTAGTGCACATGTGAACCACTCTTATTCAAAGTAAAAAAATTCTTGCAAGAATCAATTGATGGTTACAGTAGTACACCCTCCAAAATCCACAATTTTCTCTACCAATACATGGTAACTTTTAACACTGTAATCTATTCCATCAACCGTTGGATGTTGTGCAAAATTTCCCCAAAGTTCAGGTCATGGGTAAAGTTCAATTTTGTAAGGTTAGATATTAATATTAGGCATTGTATTTCCTTCAAATCCTGGTACAAAGAAAAAAATCAGCAGAAATCTTGGTCCTTTCAGAAACATACCTGGGCAGTAAAGGGTTACGTGGGCAACAATTGACGATGCTCTTACTTTGATAATGTAGAACTGTGACTTCATTGCATAACTCATGCGTTGGTGAAGGAGAAGAATGTGATTTTTTAATTTGTGTACCAAGTACAATTTATTAGGACATTGGGGAGCCCCTATGGCATCTTCTTAGATTGATCCTTTGAATTCGCAGGGTACACCTTCAACACTGTTCACTGTTCAGTGTTGTGTGTTTTCTCACCTGCACTATCGTACTAATGACCCTTTCTTTATGACGCAAGAGAAAGGTATCCTATCTGCATCTGCCTATCTCATAATTCTCAGCCAGCATCCAAAAACCCAGCTGGCTGGGTTACTTGTTGGGATGTGATGTGTGCATGAAAGCATATCATACAGCACGGTAAGAATACCATATCCAATTCTTAGTGTAAAAGCATCCCTATCTTCTGTTGTCTAAGAGTTCACCTAAAAAGTCTTCAATCAAAATATACAATAAACCCCCCATAACTGACAAGTTAAGCAATGTGCATATATGGAGAGATCAAATAATAATACATCTATGTTTCATTTCATTGATAGCCAATAGAAATCCAGTCTCAACCCTAGTGATTTCATATTTTTCCGATGAAATGTGATATAATTATGATTTTTCAAAGTGTGTTGCCGTGTTTAGCCAATGGCCACCAATAGGTACTCCTATAAGTGCCAACCAAAAGTAAGGGGTTTTGACCAATAACAAACCTCCATTTGGATCTAAATGGATGGTAATGGGATGAAAGTGGGTTGGATATACACTAATTTTATGAGTATAGGACGGCTATTATGGCCTGCAAATGTCACTTCTATTAATGGATTTTGGTTGGTTACCAAGGGGCTACCTTATAGGATCACTTATGGATATTCTTACCAACGAAGAAGAACTCTGGACTCCGAAGGGGGACCAAAGTGAATAAAGCGTGTGTTCGTTCCACTACTAAACCCATGTCCACCGGACATAGGTTTAGTAGTATGGAACTACTCCCTCCTCTTGAGAATAGACATTGTGTAACCAGTAACCAATTCCAGGAACCAAGGACCAACCAGAGCCAAAGGGTTCAATTCCAAGAGATGAACTATAAGGTTGGATGTGTCTTTTGAGAAGGTTTTAAGGGGATCACATAATTCTGGGAGGGGTTGGTTATTTTTTAGTTCTTTTTTGTAGAAGTGTGGACATCGCATATTGGATAGCGATGGTGTTAATTTTTGTGAATATCTTTTTAATTTGATTAATGGGAATAATGAATGATTTTTCAAGACTTTCCATATAGGGGATAGAGGTAGTGGTTCTAGCTCCGGCAATGATGACAACAATGGGGTCGACTTTCCATCCAAGAGCGGCAATGTCATTAGTAAGTGATTGGTATTTATTAATTTTATTTTTGATTGCTTCTAGGGAAAATCTATCATTACAATATTTGAATTTGATAAATTGGATAGTGAGGTTTGTATTTATGTGGTCTGGAGGGGGGTCTTTATCTGGTAGTCCTTTGACGAATAATATGTTTAAATCTGGCATTACAATGGCATTTGTGGGTTCCACACGTGCATGAAAGTAGCCATGGAGGGACCATGTTTTCTTGTGGGTTGTTGTTGAGGGTGCCAACATTTATAAGTATAAAGCACAAGGGTTTACTTGAGGATATAATTAATTTTTAGATTTTCCATATGGCTTTGTTGTGCCTTTCGACGATCGGGGAGTGTATGTGGAGGTTTTGGCATTTGAGTAGTACGTGTAGCCATGTGTTTAGGTTTGTGGAAGTGCATATTGGGCATGTTATGGATGGAAATCTTTCTATTCCAAAGAAGAGTTGTTTGCAAGCATTTCCCATATATTGTCCAGTACAAAATTTGATAAGGCATGTTTTTTATGAATCTGTAACTGCGGGATTTTTCCAAAAAATTGTGGAGAGTTTGGTATTTATATTGTTGTTGCCAGTCCATTTGTCTATGTTAGGTTAATTTTTTAAGATCAAATCAAGGTTGTTAATTAGATCTTATTTTTTGGAGATATTTGTCCAGAAATCAGACGGAGCCTTTATCTGGGGTATCTTCCATAGAAGACCAACTTTCTCTTTGAAAGAAGTATGGGGTAGCTTGGGCATGTTCATGCACGTTTTTGGCATTTCTATGGGATTTGTTCAATCCTTCTTTGGCTTGTTTATCCCCTTGTTCATTCCCTACTATATTGACATGTGTTATGACTTTATGGAGGGTTGTAATTTGTGAACAATTTTGTAGCATTTGAACCATAGATGTTAGTATGGCTTAGTCAAGGTGGCTATTATGGAGGGAAGGGTGTGTTATTTGTGTGTTTAATAGATACAAGACGTTTATTCAATCTCTAAAGATGTGTGGAGGTTCATTAGTGTATTGTGTAGTGATAATTTGTAGGATTTTATGGAGGGCTATCATTTTTGCTCTAAGGATATTTTGAAGTCCATGCAGTCTTTTGATATTTTTAATTCTTTGATGGAGTTATAAATGCCATATCCGGCTTTTTCTCTATGCCAATGTCTAGGGTTTGCTTCTGTTGATTCTTTGAAGGAACCATATCTTTAGTAGCTATATGTGGATTTGAATTTTAGGGGGATATGGTCACAATATATGGGGAGCAGGGGTGGTGTAGCATGGTGGGCTTGTATATTTAAGTCGGAACCTTATTTTGTTGCGGTTTACTCGGGTTTGAGAAGGTGTAGGTGGGGCTATTTTTGTATATAATCGACGTATATTGAGGTTGTTTGAGATGGAGGTAAGTGTGGCAAGTTGTTCCGTGGTACCAACATTGTTATTTTGATGATATATGCATAGTATTTGTATGGTAGATGACTCAATTCTAGATTTATTTAATAATTCAAATGGTAGAGTGGGTTCTCATATGGTACCAAGTGTGCTTTGAACATCGCAATGATATGAAAATCTGAGAATGGACCTCAGTGTGGGTTAAAGTTTTGGTACCAGTTATTATCTCGTGTAATAATAATAGTGGAGGTGGATTCTGGATCATTTTTGGCCGCAAGAATTGCCCAATGTATTACTTGTTGTGTTTCTTCTATATTGTGGAGGTGCGCAATACCATTTCCAATCCATTTGTGGTCAAAGATGTTTCCTAGTGAGCCGAAAATTTTCTCTTTTAAAAGGTGAGTAGAACTTAGTCAGTTCAATGGAGCATGTGACAAGGGATGAAAAGTAGGAGTGTTGGAGGATGAAATGAGTGGGTCTAGAATGGGCATGGGTAATGTGTATTGTGCGAGTTTGAGGGGGTATATGCAGTATTTATACCTTTGGTATATCCAAACTATTTTAGTTTGAAATGGTTGGAATATTGGCTCTATGTTCGTAGGGTTTGTGATTTGTTATGGTATTGGTTCCATAGCCATTGGAGTCTAGAGACAGGAATAGTGGTTAGATGTCTCCCGTTATCTTCATATATATGTGCGTGGTCTACCTTAATCCTAATTGTATTGCTTGGTGTCAGAATGTCTTTTTCAAGGTTTCATTTGGTTGTGTGTATACTGAGGAAGAGGATGATTATGGGCGGGATAACAGATTTTGAGTCACAAGATTGTTCTTGAAGATGGCGTGCTTGGATGATTTCCGAGTAGAATTTGTTTTGGGTATTTTTATAATATTGTATTAATTGTGCGGAGTTGTGTGTAGAGGTGTTATTGTCATGCCATCAAAAGAGGTTCCGTTGGGTAACCATTTGTTGTAGGTTTTGTTATTGTGTTGCCATTGACACAAATATTTGGAATCATTCTTTATAAAAAAAATTGAGTCTATATGTTTTCTATGTTTATGGTCAATAACGAGATTTATGGGGTTCGTGGATGGATTTTTAGGATGTGTATAGGGGGGAGGAAGGGATGGTTGTGGTGGTGCATTGGCGGGGGGTTGTTTCTTGGTTGGATGTTGTTATTGGTGGTGATATATGTGTGTTTGAGTGCGTAGGGGTTTGGATGTGTAGGACATGGTGAGGTGCATGTATTGGAGCATAGGGGGTAGCAAAATAGTTGTTTGCAATTTTAAGAGTGTTTTTTCCTAATTTGGTTGGTGTAAAATGAAATGTTTTAAAGTCATTGTGATTCATGATGTGAGTTCCGTTTGGAAGTGTGATTTATTTTAGGTCAACTATATTTAGTGAAAGTACTTTTTGTAGGCGTTTTTTGAAAAGGTGTTGATTGATTCTTGTGTCATTTTGGGATTCTTATAGCCATTTTTGTTCCAGAGGTGAAGGTTCTAAAAGAAAATCCATGAATGTGTTGTTTAGGTAAATTTTTGCTTTATTTTTTTGTAGAAAAAATGTTTGGGTGATTGGTGATCTAGTGGAATCTACTTTGTTTATTCTAGGAATGTTTTTAGCACCCCTGTATCTAGCAAGGATGGAGCAGGTCAGTCCTTTGTAAATCTTACCAAGTCTACCTTTGTCATTGAGTGCATTTTGGAGTTGTTCCCCTCTACATTGGAGGTAAGCATTTTTAAGGGAAAAAGCTTCTAATCCAAATAAACTTTGTGGAAGTTGGATTATGACATTTGACATACATTTAGGGAGGCCACAAATGGATTTTTGTATGGCTATGATTTTTTTGTCTAGCAAGCATAGAGTATGGGACTGCATAGAACCTCTATGCTACTCTCGGTCTGAGTACTGTGTCTACCATCTTTATTTTTTGTTTCATAGTGGCCGGACATGTTATTAGTTCTTTGCATTGTTTTGTAAGTTTTGTGGTAGTGATGTGAATTTGTATCCATTTTAGTGAGGGGACAAGGTTTGTGCCTAGATATACGTATGGTTCGTTTTGATGTAGAATAGGGATGGGTTGGTTACCGTATTTTATGTTGGTGGCTTGCATAGTGCTTTGAATGTGGTGGGTTTCATTTTGGATTTGTTTGGGACCCCGCGGCAGCACATTTTTGAATGCCGAAGTCCATACCAGACCATTTGCAAAATTTGTCAATTTTGTTAAGTTGGATTTGTAGGGATTGAAGTTTACCAGCTGCAGCGGCAACGTCATCGGCGTAGGCGGCCAAGTTTATGGTGACTTGTGATGTTCCAAATGTACAGCCATTATTTTTCCTTTGCATCCATCTTAGTAGTGGTTCTAAGAAGATAATGAATAGATATGGGCTCAAGGTATCACCTTGTGTGGTTCCACGTTGTATGGGGATAGGGCGGGTTGTTCCAAAATATTCTCCAACGTATGAGGTGGAGGAGTGTGAGTAGATGTTTCCAACTAGTGCAGTTGCGTTCGTGGGGTATCCAACTAGTGCAATTGCGTCAGTGGGGTATCCAAGGTCAGACATGATTGCTAATAATCTAGCGTGGTCAATACAACCAAATGCACTTTTGAAATCAATGTATAGAATATATATGTCTTGGTTTGAAAATTGTGCGTCCTCAAGCGCGGCTATTATGGTTTGGAGTTGTCTAGTGGTGCTTCTTTCCGCACGGAAGCCTTCTTGGTTGTCGTGTAAGATTTGGTATTTATCTCCATATGAGGATAATATGGATGTGCGTGTGCTTGTGAAGAGTTCATAGAAAGTGTTGGCTAAGGTAATTGGTCCATGGTTGGGAAGCATTGAGGGGTCCCCCTTTATATATAATAATACCGTAGAGCTGGTTTTCCATGAGGCGGATATTTGTCTTTGTTTGTAGCAGTGGGAGTAGAATAGGGAGAGAAGTTCGTGGAATCTTGGAGGCATTAATTTTAATATAGAGTTTGGAATGCAATCTGGCCCTAGAGCTTTGTTGTTTCCTAGATTTTTGAGGCATGCATTGTATGTGGTGCGGTTAAAGTAGGTGTGGAACGGGATTTGTAGTTCACCACTTTCATCTTTTGTAAAGCCGTCAAGGTCATGCCATGGATATTGTCTTACCGCACATATATATGTAGTTAGATGGTTTGATAAGTAGTAGCATGTAGGTACTGTAGCCCTGTTGTTTTTAATTTGTTGGTTATATATCTCATTTGCAATGTCTTTAGGGCTAGTTAAGATATTATAATATTGGTTGGTGATATAATCTAATGGTGGAGAATCATTGTTTTCAAGACTCTTCTATTAATTTTCTTTGGATTGGTATCATATAATTGTCTATATTTAAAGATGGCTTTTCTGATATTTTCTTTGGTGTATTTGGTACTTATTTTTCTAGCTTATTTGTTGGCTTCTTTTGCAATTGATGCAATATCATGTAACCATTCATCTAGTGATGTGTAGGGAGGTGGTGGGGGCAAGATTTGCGTATGTTGTAGGGTTTGTATTTCTTGGCATATGGGGTGAGTAAACCATTGTGGATTATTTTTGACAATTTGAATTGTTTCCAAATGGTATGGTAGGTGGTTAAGTGTTGTTTCCATTTCTTGGAGAGTTTTTGTGGTAGATATCCTCCTTGTTGGGATGTTCTAGTTGTAAGTTGAAGTATGGGTGGGGCTTTATATGTTTTTTCTAGGGTTTTGGGCATATTATTTATTAGTGTGTCTAGGATGTTACAAGCTTCAAGCCATTGATTTTGAGAGCGTTGGTCGTTGTCTCTTAGGCAATTAATAACAAAATCAATTTGTACAGAATTTTCTTCAAAAAATATTGTGTTGGGATCTTGTACATTGGTTTTTGGGATGGGATTAAGTAATCCAACATTTTCTTTGTTTTGTGCTTTGGGCGCTCTTCTAATAATTTTGTTGTGTGGGATGTTTAATTGGATTGGTGAATGGTCTGAATTTAGCATAATTCTTGTTTTTGTTGTGCAGGTGTGTTGTGTATGGTTTGGACTTAGTATGTAGAAATCGTCTATTAAACTTCTATCTTTATAGTCATAGCCACCTTGTTTGTAGTATCGTGTGTCTATAGGGATATATATAAAGTTTAGGTTGTTGGTGAAATCACACCACTGTTGGTTAATGGATTGTGGTGGGGAAAATCGGTCTCCGTGTTGTCTACCAATTTGTGCGACGTCTCTATTAAAGTCTCCACATAATAAGTATGTGTGGTTTGGATTGTTGTTAATTTGGGTGGTGATAGAATTTTTGATATCTCTAATGAATTTCATGTCTTCTTGATGGGATGGCATATGGATGTGAAGAATTAGCCATGGTTTGAGGGGTTGGTTATTAATTTTCAAGATTTGTAACTACGGGGATATGTGCATTGGTGTGGAGATTTTGATAATGTTGCCAAGGAATGCATATGATTTGTGTATAAGTGTGAAATGGCCTCTTTGGCGTGGTGTGTATGGGCGGCGTTCTTGAATACAACGTGTAAGTGCATGGGTATTATTAAAGATAAGTTTATATCTAGGAAAGATTTGTTGTATGTATTTGGTAGATTTTGTAGCTGTGAGTTTGATTTTTTTAATGGTGATTATAGCCGGGGGGGTGTTTTTATATGTAGTGACGTTTTTGATACATAGGAGGGAAGTATTGGAGGATAGGGCGTTCCATATTAAAATACACGTGTCATTGCGTTTTGTGTTTGCACTTTGAATATGGGGCGAGATGTATGTAGGGGGTGGGGGTGGTTGTGTGTATTTAGGTATGGGTTCAAGGCATCTCAATGCTTTGTTAATTAGTTCATAAGGAAGATATAGAAATTGTTGTTGAATTATGATTTGTATTGAGGGAGGGTTTTGACTATGTATGAAGTCGTGTAACTTTTTATGTATTGTGTCTGGGTGGCGTATGATATCTTGGTTATCTTCTAGAAATTGTGTGTATGGTTGTTTTGTATTTATGTGTCGTCTTGATGAGTTATTTTGGGTGGCTAGTTTGTTTAGGAGAGTGTTAGTCCACTGCGTTGCATTTGGGTTTTGTAGTGAAAGAAGATAATTACATTCTTCTAGGGATGGATGGGTAGTAATTTTTAATGCATATAGTATGTGTGATGATATATGTTCACCTTTTTGATCCGATGTATTGGGCAATGTGTGGAAATGCGATACTATGTGCATTGTGTAGTGCATGTGCATCTTTTAGAAGGGGTGCAAATGTGTTAAAGATGTGTTGGTATTTGGGGCAAAATTTTACGATACTTGGAATAAAGTACATTTTGCTCTTTTCTTATGTGTTGCAGGATGTGTTTTTATTAGATTTGGCATGGGGCTAGGGTTTGTTTCAATATCTCTACCAAGTAGAAGTAGGATTTTGCAATATATGATTTTAGTTGGATACAATATATGTTTTGTTTTTCTTTCATGATTCAGATTCTTTTGTTTATGGTTTGTGATTTTGTTTGTTGTTGCTAAGGTATTTGTGTTTTTTGAATGTGGCCTTGTGATTGTTGCGATGTTTATCTTTGGAGTTGGGATTGATTTTGTTGTGTTATTGATTTGTGTATTCGTTTTGATTTTTAAAAGTGTATACATATTTTGTATTATTTTTATACAATGAGATATTGTAATATTTATGTTTGTATTTATGGTTGGGTATATTTTATTGTATGAATGTGTATTTGTGTTTGTATGAAGCATATCTTGGAGTATGTTTCCTATAGGTGGGATTTTAAATATTACTTTTGGTGTGAAAAGGGGTGTGATAAGGTTTTTGTTTGTAAATAGGAGTTTATGAATAGTGTTTGTAATTTTGTACGTTATTATGGGAGATTTGGTATAATTTAGATGTGGAAGTCTTGTTTAAGTGGTAATTATGTTTATGGTTGGGGTTAGATTTGTTGTGTCATTTGTTTGTGTAGTTACTTTGATTTTTGTAGTTTATAGTTTGTGGTTTTTGGGGTTAATTTGTGTGATTTTTTGAATCATTATTTGTATATTTGTTTGTATATCTATTGGTGAATTTGTGTGTGTACTTTTTTGTATATTTAGTTGAGTGTGGTTTTGTGTATTTAATTATATATTGGTTTGTGTATTTAGTGTTGTATTTGTTTGCGTATATGTTTGCATAATTATTTGTGTATTTCTAAGTGTATTTGTATAGGTGTTTGGAATAGTAGATGTATTGGTATTTGTATTCGTGTGTATATTGGTATTTGTATTGGTGTGTATATTGGTATTTGTATTGGTGTGTATATTGGTATTTGTATTGATATGTATATTGGTATGTGTGTTGAAATATGTACATGTATTACTATCTCTGTGTATGTATTTGTATTACTATCTCTGTGTATGTATTTGTATTACTACTCAAAAAAAATATAGAAGATATAGTAGATATTATAGACGAATCTAAGTCTATAAGGTAGGTAGTTACTCATTAGATATAGTCTACTATGGAGGTATTTTAGACAATACATGTAGAATACTAACCATTTAGCTTTGAGGTTGTTTACCTTTACATTTTTGACGGTCCATCCTCAAGCATGGGAGGTGGCTTGGACCCCGCAATGTTTTGCAACATTGCAGAAGAAGAAGAACGCCGGTCCCTGGAGGGAGCCGGCGTGCGTAAAGTGTCCGTTCATTCCACCACTAAGTCCATGCCCACTGGGCATGGGTTAGTAGTATGGAACTACTTCCCCCTTTCGAGGGTAGACACTATGTAACCAGTAACAAGTAGCCAAGAACAAAGGACCCTAGGTTCCAAAAGTCTCCAAAAGAGGGGGGGCGTGCACGGTGAAATGCAAATGTAGGTTTATAGGAGGGGTTCGATGCGTCAGGAAGGGGTTGGTTGTTTTCAAGTTTTCGTTTATGCAGGAGTATCAACATAGCATGCTGAATTGCAATAGTGTTAATATTTGAAAAGGTGGTTTTGATTGAAGTGATGGGGATTTTAAATGTTTCTTCAAGGGTAGTCATTGAGGGAATGAAGGTGGTGGCTCTAGCACCCGCGGTGATGACAATGAGGGGGTCTACTTTCCATCCTAGTACTTGGATATCGTCAAGTAGTGGTTGGTATTTATTGGTTTTGTTTGCAATAGTGTCCGGAGAGAATCTATCATTGCAATATGTGAATTCAATCAACTGAATAGTGAGACTAGGGTCTATGTGGTTTGGTGGGGGGTCTTTGTATGATAGTCCTCTAACACATAGTAGGTCTGGTTTGAATCTTGCATTACAGTGGCATCTTTGAGTGCAACATATGCATGGTAATAGCCAAGGAGGGACCGTATTTTCTTGTGGGTTGTCATTAAAGGTTCCGGCATTCATGAGAATGAAGCACCGGGATTTGGTTGATGATACAAGTAGTTTACGAATGGCCCAAACGACTCTGTTGTGTCTTTTGACAATTAGTGAGTGTATATGGGGGTTTTGGCGCTTGAGTAAGACATGTAACCATGTATCCGGGTCCGTGGTGTTGCAAATTGGACATGTTATTGTAGGAAATCTTTCTATTCGGAAAAAAAGTTGTTTGCGGGCATTTCCCATGTATTGTCCGGTGCGGAATTTGATTAGGCATGTGATTTGTGGATCCGTAATTATGGGGTTTTTCCAAAAATTGTTGGATAGTACGTTGTGAATGTTTGGGTTGCCGGTCCATTTATGAATATTGGGAAATTTTTTTGTAAGTTTTTCCAGGTTATTTATGATATCATGTTTTTTGAGGTATTTGTCCAAGAATCGTATGGGGCCTTTGTCGGGAGTTTCGCCCATAGAGGGCCATTCATATCTATGAAAGTAGTATGGGGTGGCATGAGCGTGTTCGTATGGATGTTCGGCATTCTTGTGGGTTTTTTCTCTTCCCTCCTTTGCTAGTTTGTCGGCTTGTTCATTGCCATTGATGTTAGCATGAACTCTGACTTTGTGGAGTGTAGTGATTTGTGTGCGATTTTGGAGCATTGCAACCATCGATGTGAGGATAGTTTTGTCCGGGTGACTCTTGTGTAAAGTGGGATGTTTTATGTACGTATTGAGGAGATATAAGGTAAACCCCCCATAACCGTCAAGTTAAACAGTTTGCATATATAGAGAACCTAGATAATAATTAAATTGTTTTTCAATGATAGCCAATAGAATTACAATTTCAACCCAAGTGATTTCATATTTTTCCGATGTGTTATGAATTAGTTATGAATTTTCAAAGGCACATGTGAAGAAAGTTGGGTGAGCGTCACTAGGTGGGGGCCATGACCCTTCCACAAATGGCCTAAAACCGCATGCATAACAACCAAAAACCGGCAATGAGTCAAAGAAGAAGAACGCCGGTTCCCGAAGGGAACCGGCGTTAATAAAGTGTCTGTTCGTTCCATTGCTAAGACCATGCCCACCGGACAAGGAATTAGCGAATTGGAACTACTTCCCTCTTTCGAGGGTAGACACTATGTAACGAGTAGCCAGAAACCAACCAACAACGACCAACCACGATCAAACTAAACAACAAAAAGCAAAACCAAACAGGCAGCCAATCAGGGAGAGACAGAGTGGCGAAGTTCCTAAGGGGGGTCTTGCCTATCAGGGAGGACTTGGTTGTTTTCGATTTTGCGTTTATGCAGTAAAATAGACATGGCATGTTGAATAGCGATGGTGTTGATATTTTTAAAGGTAGTTTTAATTGTATCAATGGGTATCTTGAAGGTATCTTCGAGAGTTTTCATAGATGGGATAAAGGTGGTGGCACGAGCGCCGGATGTGATAACAATAAGGGGGTCTACCTTCCATCCAATGGCAATGATGTCGTCAATGAGGGGTTGATATTTGTCAATTTTGTTTTGGATTGTTTCCGGAGAAAATCTATCGTTGCAATATGTGAATTCAATGAATTGAATGGTGTAGTCTTGGTTGATGTTCTCGGGTGGTGGGTCGTTGTATGGTAAACCTTTGACACAAAGAATGTCCGGTTTGAGCCTAGCGTTGCAATGACATCTTTGGGTCATACATGAGCATGGAAGTAGCCATGGGGGGACCGTGTTTTCTTGTGGATTGCTATTAAAAGTGCCGGCGTTCATAAGTATGAAACATCTCGATTTATTGTAGGAGGTGATTAGTTTTCGGACTTCCCATACCGCTTTGTTATGTCTTTTAACAATTAGAGAGTGTATGTGGTGGTTTTGGCATTTGAGTAGCACATGAAGCCATGTGTCGGGGTCCGTTGAGGGGCATATGGGGCATGTTATGGATGGGAATCTTTCTATTCCAAAAAAGAGTTGTTTGCGAGCGTTTCCCATGTACTGACCCGTACGGAATTTGATGAGGCACGTTATTTGTGAGTCTGAGATGATGGGGTTTTTCCAAAAGTTTGTAGAGAGTTCATTGTCTATATCGTTATTGTTAGTCCATTTTTCTATGTTAGGAATATTTTCTGAGATTGTGTCCAGGTTGTTGTAGAGGTCTTGTTTTTTGAGATATTTGCCCAGAAATCTAATTGGGCCTTTGTCGGGGGTATCTTCTTTGGAAGGCCAATCTTCTTTTTGAAAGTAGTATGGGGTGGCATGGGCATGTTCATGAGGGTCTTTGGCGTTTTTGTGTGTTTTTTCTCGGCCTTCTTTTGCAAGTTTGTCTGCTTGTTCGTTGCCATCAATGTTGGCATGGGCTCTGACTTTGTGAAGGGTTGTGATTTGTGTACGTTTTTGTAACATTTGTACCATTGATGTTAGTATGGTTTGGTCGGGGTGACTGTTGTGAAGGGTTGGGTGTGTTATTTGAGTGTTTAGTAGGTAGAGTGCATTTATGCAATCGGTGAATATATGTGCAGGTTCATTTTTGTATTTTGTTGTGATGATTTGTAGTGTTTTGTGAATGGCCATGAGTTCTGCTCTCAGGATATTTTGTAGTCCATGGAGTCTTTTGGCTAGTTTAATTTCTTTGGTAGAATTATATATGCCATAGCCAGCTTTTTCTCTTCGCCAAGAGCCCGGGCTAATTAGTTCCGGTGGTTTAAAGGAGCCGTCGGTGTAATAACTGTATGCGTGGTTAAATTTTGGTGTCGTATGAGTTGGGTAGTCTGGGAGAGGGGGAGGTATGACGGAGTAGTTTAATGTGTTGTTGTCATAGTTTAATTTTGACCATTTTTTACTTTTGTTTACGGGGGTTTGTATGGGTGTTGGTGGGGCCGGTTTTGTGTATGGTCGTTGTATGTCTACATTGTCTGTTATGGAGGTAAGTTCCGCAAGTTGTTCTAGGGAGCCCAGGTTTTGATTTTGATGATGGACGCATAGTATTTGTAATGTAGATGGCTCTATTCGGGGTTTTTTTAGCTCGGGTGGGATATTAGGTTCTTCGTATGGTATTGTGTCTGCTTCGAATAATGCAATGATGTGGGAATCTGGGAATGGGTTTGAATGTTGGTTGTTGTTTTGGTACCAATTGTTGTTCGGTGTGACGATGATTGTTTTTGTGTTGTTTGGATCGTGTTTGGCGGCAAGTCTAGCCCAATGTATGGCTTGTTCTATGTCTTTCTCGTTGTGGGGGTGAGCTATTCCATTTCCGATCCATTTGTGTTCAAAGGCCTTGCCTAGGGATCCAAATATTTTGTCTCTTTCGTACGGTGAGTAGAATTTATTTAGTTTGGTAGGACATGTAATTGGGGAGGAAAAGTATGAGTGTTCGATGTTAAAGGATGATATTAGTGAGTCTAAAATGGGGGTGGGTATTGTGTATTGCGCATTTTTGAGGGGGTCAGTTTTTGGTATTCAATATTTATATCTTTGGTAAAGCCATATTAGTTCGGTTTCAAAGGGTTGGGTTGTTGGTTCAATGTTTGTAGGGGATTGTAATTTTGTATGATATTGGTTCCACAACCATTGGAGTCGGGTAATGGGTATGGTGTGTAAATGTCGGCCGTTTTCTTCGTATAGATGTGCTTGATTGTTATCTATTTGAATTGTGTTTGAGGATGTAAGGATATCATTTTCGGGGTTGCATTCTGTTGTGTAGATGTTTAAGAGTGGGATAATTATGGGTGGCGTTACGGACCTTGAGTCTGAGGATTGTTCTTGTGGATGGTGGGCAAGGATGATATCTGAGTATATTTTGTTTTGGATCTTTTGGTAGTATTGTTTTAATTTTTCAGTGTTATGTGTGGAGGTATTGGTGTCATGCTGTGGAAAAAGGTCTCTTTGGGGGAGCCATTTATTGTATGTATTATCATTGTGTTGCCATTGGCATAGGTATTTTGTGTAGGTATTTTGTATGTTATTTGTGTCTGTGTGTTGGATATGTTTATGGTTTATGATATTATTAATGGGGTATGTGGTAGGGTTTTTGGGGATGTATGTTGGGGGGCGGGGGTGGTATGTATGTGGAGGGTTAGGGGGATTGGTTGGTGTGGGAATATTTCTTGGGATGATGTTATTGTTGAGGGTGATGAATGGATCTTTAAGTGTATGAGAGTATGGGTGTATGTTGCAAGGAGTATGACATGTAGTGGGGCATGTTATGTGGCAAAATAGTTGTTTAGCAACACTTAGGGCACTCTTTATTAGTTTAGATGGGGTGAAGTGGTAGGTTTTGAAGTCCTCATTGTTCATGATGTGTGTACCGTTAGGTAAGGTAATTTGGTTTAGTTCAAATATATTTTTTGAGAGGAGTTTTTGTAGAAGCTTTTGGGAGAGTTGGGCATTGAGTGTGTTATGATTTAATGTTTCTTGGCGCCATAGTATTTCTAGTGTTGTAGGATTAGTGAGGAAGTTCGGGAGCGTACTTTTAAGGTGGGCTTTAGCTATATGTTTTAATAAGAAGAATGTTCGTGTTATTGGTGATCTTATGCAATCACTTTTTTTAATTCTCGGTATGTTTTCAGCGCCACCATATTGGGCAAGGACATAGTGAGTTAATCCATTATATATTTTCCCAAGTCTTCCTTTATCGTTTAAAGCATTTTGCAGTTGTTCGCCTATACATTGGAGGTATGCGTTTTTTAGGGAGAAAGCTTCAAGTCCAAATAGGTTATGTGGTAGTTGGGTTATTGCATTTGACATACATTTTGGTAATCCACATATGGTTTTTTGTATGGCTATTATTTTTTTATCAAGTTTTTTGATAGCTGGCATAGAGTATGGTACACCGTAGAAACTGTATGCCACACCTGGGCGTAGTACGGTATCAACCATTTTTATTTTTTGTTTCATGGTGGCTGGGCATGTTGTTAGTTCTTTGCATTGTTTGATGAGCTTTGTGGTTGTAGTGTGGATTTGGATTTTCCATTTTAGTGAGGGAACAAGATTTGTACCTAGGTATATGTATGGTTCGTTTTGGTGCAGTATAGGGATTGGTTGGTTGCGGTAGTTGATGTTGGAGGTTTGCATTAGGGCTTTGAAAGTGGTAGGGTTCAATTTAGATTTGTTTGGGCATCCGGTAGCGGCACATTTTGGAACTCCCACATCCATGCCAGCCCATTTACAATATCTATCAATTTTATGGAGTTGTATTTGGATTGATTTGATTTTGTTAGTTATGGTGGCTAGGTCATCTGCGTATGCGGCGGAGTTTATTGTGACTTGTGATGTGCCGAAAGTATATCCATTATTGCCTCTTTCTAGCCATCTAAGTAGTGGTTCTAAAAATATAATAAATAGGTATGGGCTGAGGGTGTCCCCTTGTATAGTTCCTCTTTGGATGGGTATAGGTTTTGTTTTCCCAAAGTGTTCGCCGATATAGCAAGTAGATGATTGGGAATAGATGTTTCCAACAAGTGTAGTTGCCTCTTTTGGGTAGCCAAGGTCTGACATTATTGCTAGAAGTCTGGCATGATCAATTGAGCCAAAGGCATTTTTGAAGTCCACGTATAGTATGTATATATCTTGGTTAGTAAATTTTGCGTCTTCTAGTACGGCTATTATAGTTTGTATTTGCCGTGCGGTACTTCTCTCCGCTCTAAATCCTTCTTGACTATCATGTAGGATTTTGAATTTTTCGCCGTATGAGGATAGTATGTGGGTGAGTGTACTGGTAAAAAGCTTATATATTGTGTTAGCTAGTGCAATTGGTCTATGATTGGGTAGCATGGATGGATCGCCTTTTTTGTATAGTAGAATTGTTGCACTTGTTTTCCATGAATTTGGTATTTGTTTTTGTTTATAGCAATGAGAAAAGAATAGGAATAGTAGTTTATGAAATCTTGGAGGCATGTTTTTGAGTATTGAGTTTGGTATGCGGTCTGGGCCTGACGCTTTATTATTTCCAAGATTTTGGAGGCATGTGTCGTATGTGGCTCTGTTGAGGTATTTATGTAGTGGAATTTCTGGTTCGCCCCGTTTGTCAAGGGTATATCCGTCCAGGTCGTGCCAAGGGTATTGGCGTATTGCACATGTGCATTCTATTGTATGTTGTGGCTGGTAATTACATGTAGGTACTGTTGGTCTATTGGTTTTTGTTTGTTGGTTGAATATTTCATTCGCAATGTCTTCGGGGCTAGTTAGAATATTATTATATTGATCTTTGATACAATCCATTGGTGGGGATTCAAGGTTTTTAAAGATTTTTTTGTTAATTTTTTTGGGGCTGATTTCGTATAGTTGTCTGTATTTTGAGATGGCTTTTTTAATGTTTTCTTTTGTGTATTTTGTGATTATTTTCCGGGCTTGTATGTTGGCATTTTTTGCAATTATCGCGATGTCTTTTATCCATGTATCGTGGGGAAGGTCCGGAGGCGGCGGAGTAGGGATTTGGATGTGTTGTATATTTAGTAGTTCGTTGTGTATGGGGTGGTTACGCCATTGAGGGTTGTTTTTTACAATTCTAATGGTTTTACGTATGGTATGGTATGTGGTTAAGTGTTGTTTCCAAGTTTTAGAAAGTTTGCGGGGTAGATACCCGCCTTGTTGAGAGGTTCTGTTTGTCATTTGGGGTATTGGGTGTGCTCTACAAGTTTGTTCTAGTGTATTAGAGATTTTATTGATGAGTTTGTCTAGAGAGTGGCATGCTTCTTGCCATTGTGCTTGTGTTAATTGACTATTGATTTCAAGAGTGTTTATGAGGGAGTCTATTTGTACGGTGTTTTCTTCGAAGAATTTTGTGTTGAATTTTTCTATGTTGGTTTTTGGGATGGGGTTGAGTATGCATATAGTGTCTTTGTTTGGGATTGTAGGAGTTCTACTAATTAGTGTGTTATTTGGGATGTGCAGTTGTATGGGTGAGTGGTCCGAATTGAGAATAATATCTTTGTTTGTTGTGGAGGTGTATTGTGTGTTGTTGTTTGTATTTATATAGAAACCATCTATTAGACTCCAATCACTATAATTGTAGCCACCTTGTCTAGAGAATTGTGTATCGGTATTGATGTAAGTGAAGTTTAAGTTTTCTGTGAAGCGGCGCCATTGGTAATCAATATTTTGAGGGGGGGTGTGATGGTTCCCATTTTGGCGGCCAATTAGCGCTATGTCTCTATTGAAGTCTCCACATAATAGGTATGTATGATTGGGATGATTATTAATATGGGTTGTAATAGTGTTTTGTATATCTAAGAGAAATCTAGTATCTTCGGGATGGGATGGCATATACATGTGAAAGATTAACCACGATTGTAGTGGGTGATTAGTGATTTTAATTATTTGAATGTATGGTGATATGTGCATTGGGGTAGGGATTTTGTTGATGTTGCCGGGGAATGTATATTTTTTGTGTATTAATGTAAGGAGGCCACCGCGGCCCGGTGTGTATGGTCTCCTTTGTTGCATGCATCTTGTAAGTGCATGTGTATTGTTAAAGATGAGTTTATAGTTTTGAAATATATTTTGTATATATTTTATAGATTTCGTGGCGGTTAGTTTTGTTTCTTGTATAACTATAAGAGCCGGTGGTGTATCTGTGTTTGCGACTAGAGTTTGTAAGCTAGGAAGGGTAGTGTTTAGTGAGGAGGCATTCCATGTGATTATGTATGTATTTTCTTGGTTTGGTCTAATGTTTTGATTTTGATTTTGAGGAGGGATGTAGGGAAGAGGTGGGGGTGGGTGGGTATATTCTGGTATAGGGTCTAGACATTTTAGTGATTCACTTATGAGGTTGTTAGGGAGGTAAGGGAATTTTAGTTTTATTATATCATTTGAGGGTGGTATGTCTTGACTATGTAAAAAGTCGTATAGTCTTTTATGTATTGAGTTCTCATGGTTTATAATATTTTGGTTGTCTACTAGGAATTCACTATAGGGATGTGGAGTGTAAATGTGTCGTTCTGGTGGGTTTTGTAAGGTTAGTAAGGCTTGTAGGAGTGTATTAGTCCATGTAATTGTGTTCAAATTTTGTGGGTTTAGAAGTTGGTTACTTTCATCTATGTTTGGATGAGTAGTGATAATTAGTGCAAATAAGATGTGGGGTGGTGGATGCATATTTTTTTGTTGTATGTATTGGGCAATGTTTGGGTGGGAAGTGTTGTGTATGTGGTGTAATGTATGTGTGTTTTTTAGAAATGGTGCGAAGGGTTTTGCAATGTGTTCATATTCTGGTTGGAGTTTTATGGTATTAGGTATAAAGTAGATTTTGGCATTTTTCTTATGTGATGTAGGATGTCTTTTTAGTATATTGGGCATGGGTCCCGGGTTGGTTTCAATGTCTCCTCCTAGAAGTAGTAGAAGTTTGTGGTATATATGTTTAGTGGTGTATTTTAAAGGCTTTGTTGTGTTATTAATGACTTGTTGATTTGGGGGTAGGTGAATGTTTGTATTTTGTGTGTGAGTTGTGGATTTATTTATTTTTATAGTAGATGTAGTTGTTTTTGTCTTTAGTTTATTTTTTGTCCATGTGTTTTTTGTGGTTGTTTTTGTTTTAGTAGTGTATGGATGTTTGTATGATTGGTTGTATTTAATCTTGGTTGTTTTTGTCCGTGTGCATATGTAACTATTATGTTTAAGACTATTTGTATGTGGGTTTATGTTGGTTTTTAAAGTGGCTTTTAAGTCCTTTTTTTCATATGCGGTGTTATTATATACTTTGTGGTTTGTACAATTGTTTGTTTTGGTGTTTGTATTAGTATTTGGTATGAAATATGTTTTGGCATTCTTTTTGTGCGAAGCGGGGTGTCTTTTTAATATGTTCGGCATGGGTCTTGGGTTAGTCTCCATGTCTCCTCCAATTAATATTAGTAGTTTGTAGTAGATTGGTTTTTTGTTTTGTTTTAGAATTTTTTGTTTTTGAATGTGGCTTTGGTATTTGTGTTTTTTTGATTGTATGTGTTTGTCTTTGTATGTGTGTATGTATATGTATGTGTTTCGTTGATGGTGTGTGGTTGTCTTTGTGTGTGTGTATGTAGTTTTATGTGGTATTATATTAGTATTCTTTTGTATGTTTGTATTAGTGTATGTCACGGTTTTTGTCTTGGTATTTGTATCAGTATCTTTGTTAGTATTTGTGTTAGTATTCGTATGAGTACACGTACCAATATTTGTATTGGTATTTGTATTTGTATACATACCAGTATGTGTATCATTATACGTACCAGTATTTGTATCAGTATATTTACAAGTATACTCATCGGAGTATGTATTAGTATAAGTATCAGTATACGTATCAGTATATGTACCCGTATATTGAAATAATGAGTTTTCTAAAAGAATTCTTTCTAAACATATTTTGCCTATGATTTCTAAAAACAGATTGATATTTATTTCAATTAGATTCGTATATATTCTAACTATCATTAGAATTTCTATTTTTAGTAATTCTATTTTTGGCGCCTCCGGCGCACGCCCAGCCAGCGAGACATTCATCCCTCCTCCTATTTTTATTATTCTACATACTCTCAAAAAATTTCTACTCTTTAATCGCAAACTCTTCTCATCTTTATATATATCAATTATAATGTTATTATTAACTTTCCTTTTATCCCTACAATTTATATTCCAGTTTCTATTTTTAGTCTTCACTATTTTATTATTACTGTTTTCTCTGTTTAGTTTTACTCCGACATTTTTGATTCTCTTTACAAGTTTCGTTAATTCTCCATCCCTAATTTTTGATTTTCTTAGGAAGCATGTTCTATTTTTAGTACTGCTGTTTATAGCTATTCTCTTCATATTTGTATTCTTATTATAAATAATAAAAATTACTACTTTGGTAAAATTTTCATCCCTTATTTTTGATTTTCCAATGAAGCATATTCTATTTTTAGTGCTGCTGTTTATAGCTATTTTCTTCATAATTATATTCTTATTATAATTAATTCTCATTACTACTTTGGTTAATTTTCCCTTCCTTACCTTTGATTTTCTTAGGAGGCATACTCTATTTTTAGTACTGCTGTTTATAGTTATGTTCAGAATATTTGTATTCTTTTTATAATTAATTCTCATTACTACTTTGGTAAAAATTTCATTCCTTTATTTTGATTTTATTAGGAAGCATAGTCTATTTTTAGTACATCTGTTTATAGCTATTTTCTTAACATTTGAATTCTTATTATAATTAATTCTCATTACTACTGTGGTTAATTTTCCATTCTCAATTTTTGATTTTCTTAGGAATCGTATTCTATTTTTAGTACTGTTGTTTATAGTTATGTTCCTAATATTTGTATTCTTTTTATAATTAATTCCCATTATTAATTTTGTTACTTTTCCATCCTTTATTTTGGATTTCTTTAAAAAGCACATACTATTTTTAGTGCTGTTGTTTGTTCCTATGTTCTTATTATTTGAAACCTTTGTATTTTTATAAATATCTATCTTCTTCCTATTTAATTTATAATATCTCTTTTTACTCTCCTTCATTTTCCTATTTTTAGACATTTTGATATTCCTTGTCTTCTTATGGTTTTTGGGTTTAGGTTCCCTTCTACCCTTATGTATCTTTCTTACAAACCCCGCATACAGTTATTATACCGACGGCTCCTTTAAACCACCGGAACAAATTAGCCCGGGCTCTTGGCGAAGAGAAAAAGCTGGCTATGGCATATATAATTCTACCAAAGAAATTAAACTAGCCAAAAGACTCCATGGACTACAAAATATCCTGAGAGCAGAACTCATGGCCATTCACAAAACACTACAAATCATCACAACAAAATACAAAAATGAACCTGCACATATATTCACCGATTGCATAAATGCACTCTACCTACTAAACACTCAAATAACACACCCAACCCTTCACAACAGTCACCCCGACCAAACCATACTAACATCAATGGTACAAATGTTACAAAAACGTACACAAATCACAACCCTTCACAAAGTCAGAGCCCATGCCAACATTGATGGCAACGAACAAGCAGACAAACTTGCAAAAGAAGGCCGAGAAAAAACACACAAAAACGCCAAAGACCCTCATGAACATGCCCATGCCACCCCATACTACTTTCAAAAAGAAGATTGGCCTTCCAAAGAAGATACCCCCGACAAAGGCCCAATTAGATTTCTGGGCAAATATCTCAAAAAACAAGACCTCTACAACAACCTGGACACAATCTCAGAAAATATTCCTAACATAGAAAAATGGACTAACAATAACGATATAGACAATGAACTCTCTACAAACTTTTGGAAAAACCCCATCATCTCAGACTCACAAATAACGTGCCTCATCAAATTCCGTACGGGTCAGTACATGGGAAACGCTTGCAAACAACTCTTTTTTGGAATAGAAAGATTCCCATCCATAACATGCCCCATATGCCCCTCAACGGACCCCGACACATGGCTTCATGTGCTACTCAAATGCCAAAACCACCACATACACTCTCTAATTGTTAAAAGACATAACAAAGCGGTATGGGAAGTCCGAAAACTAATCACCTCCTACAATAAATCGAGATGTTTCATACTTATGAACGCCGGCACTTTTAATAGCAATCCACAAGAAAACACGGTCCCCCCATGGCTACTTCCATGCTCATGTATGACCCAAAGATGTCATTGCAACGCTAGGCTCAAACCGGACATTCTTTGTGTCAAAGGTTTACCATACAACGACCCACCACCCGAGAACATCAACCAAGAGTACACCATTCAATTCATCGAATTTACATATTGCAACGATAGATTCTCCCCGGAAACAATACAAAACAAAATAGATAAATACCAACCCCTCATAGACGACATCATTGCCCTCGGCTGGAATGTGGACCCCCTTATTGTTATCACATCCGGCGCTCGTGCCACCACCTTTATCCCATCTATGAAAACTCTCGAAGATACCTTCAAGATACCCATTGATACAATTAAAACTACCTTTAAAAATATCAACACCATCGCTATTCAACATGCCATGTCTATTTTACTGCATAAACGCAAAATCGAAAACAACCAAGTCCTCCCTAATAGGCAAGACCCCCCTTAGGAACTTCGCCACTCTGTCTCTTCCTGATTGGCTGCCTGTTTGGTTTTGCTTTTTGTTGTTTAATTAGTTTGGTCGTGGTTGGTCGTTGTTGGTTGGTTTCTGGCTACTCGTTACATAGTGTCTACCCTCGTAAGGGGGAAGTAGTTCCAGTTCGCTAATTCCTTGTCCGGTGGGCATGGTCTTAGCAATGGAACGAACAGACACTTTATTCACGCCGGTTCCCTTCGGGAACCGGCGTTCTTCTTCTTCTTTCTTACAAAATTTCCATTCTTATTATTGTGTCCTTTTTTGTTATATGTAGTTATGATACTTATTTTCTCCTCCTTTTTATTATTTATTTTAAATCTATCTTTCCTCTTATTTTTTATTTTGGTTTTGATACTCTTGTCTTTAGGATGGTATTTAGTTATAAATGTGTGTGTAGTTGCTTTTGGTTTATGTTTTTGTATATGGCTTTGGTAT
Source organism: Bryoerythrophyllum caledonicum (assembly GCA_963971425.1). Classification (NCBI taxonomy): domain Eukaryota; kingdom Viridiplantae; phylum Streptophyta; class Bryopsida; order Pottiales; family Pottiaceae; genus Bryoerythrophyllum; species Bryoerythrophyllum caledonicum. The sequence continues at coordinate 6,849,546 of OZ020522.1, read as the reverse complement.
TTTGTTTTGTGTTCTTTCGGTAGTAAGTCTCTCTCTTTGTATGTGTGTGTGTATATGTTTCTTTGATGGTGTGTGCTTGTTTTTGCATATGTGTGTGTATATTTAGTTGTGTTTGATTTTATGTTAGTGTTCATGCCTAGTATTAGTATTTTGTAGTAGGTGGGTTTTTTGTTTTGTTTTATGATGTTTTGTTTTTGTGTGTGGCTTTGGTATTTTTTTTGTTGTTTATTTGATTTTATGTATTCGTCTTTGTATGTGTGTATGTTTTTTTGATTGTGTGTGGTTGTTTTTGTGTATGTGTATGTGTATGTAGTTATGTTTGTTTTTTTATTAGTATTCTTACATACCTTTGAGTTAGTATGTGCTTTAATATTTATCTTGGTATTTGAGTCACTATTCGTATGAGTATTTGTGTTAGTATTCGGCCTAGTACTTGTACCATAATTTGTATTAGTATTTGCCTTGGTTTTTTTAAACTGTGTATTAGTATTGGTATCAGTATGTGTTTCGGTATTTTTATCAGTGTACGTACTAGTATATATACCAATATACGTACCAGTATATATACCAGTATACGTTTCGGTATGTGTACCAGTATACTTATCGGTGTATATACCAATATACGTATCGGTATATATACCAGTATACGTATCGATGTATATACCAGTATACGTACCAGTATACTCCCCAGGATACAGACCAGTATATGTATAAATACATGTGTCATCATATGTATCAGTATTTGTGTTGGTGTATGTAGCAACGTTTGTATCCGTTTTTGTATGAGTATTTGTATCATGTTTTGTACTATGTGCCGTATAGTATGGTTTCAACTCAATTTTTGTGTATACTTTAAACTATTTTCTTGTGTTTATTGTACTATATGGGATATAGTAGTTTTTTGTATAGTATTGACTATAGTCTTTGAGGTATTGGATATAGTATTTGTATTGAATGTGGTATTGAATACAATGATTGTATTTTGTATAGTAGTTTTGTATTTTGTATTTGTATATTGTATTGGCATATTTGCGAACTACTATTTTTTTGGAGTATTGCTCAAATACTATATGTAGTACACTATGGGTATTTATCATACGCTTTCTATGTAGTAGTATGTAGTCTTTGTACCTATCTAGTTTGGCCTTCCATCTTCAAGCATTGGAGTGGTCATAGTGCTTGCCATGGCTTGTAGTGTGGCAAGGGCGGTCTTCATAGAGTCTTGCACACTTGCCATTTGTTTCTTCAATTCCTCGCTCTTCATGTCGGCGTACTCTTTGTTCTCCTTCCGGATTTTCTTGTTGTTTTCTTCCAATAGTACCACTAGTTCTTCCTTGGTCACGTTGTTGGTCTTTTCTTGCATTTGGAAAGTGGACATAGTGTTGACAATGGCGGTGTTGATATCATCAAATCCAAAGGATTTGATTTCTTCCATGGTGGGAGGGGAGTCTCCTTCCAAACTATGTCGGTGAGGTGCAAAATCCACGTAGTTACCTCCAATAATTTGAGTTTTCCCCACAAATGTCCTATATATAATAGGGTTAGCACATAAAACATTGGCATTGCCATTGTGGTTAGTACCGTTATCTTTGTGGAACCATACGGAGCGGACATTTGCACCACCCATGACCTTGTAGATTTCTTGGGTGGTGTGCATTACATCCAAGTGGATGGGGAGGGGAGATAAGGTTAAGGTTAATGCATCTTTTTTAGCTTTAGTTTCGAGTTTACCTTTTGGTCCTTTGACCTCGAGAGCTTGCCTTGTTTCCAAAACTTCATGTTGGGCGGTCGCTTGATGAAGGAGGATTTTCTTCACTTGCTTGGGAGTAGTAGTAATAAGAAAGGCATGGGAGTCTTCATACCTCTTTTGAACTCCCGTTAGTTCAAATTCGACGCCACGATGGAAGCTATCTTCAAGAACTTCCTTGAAGAGGGCTTGAGCTGTAGTGTCCTTCAATACATCACTTTTGACCTTCACGGAGAGGTTAGAACCCTTAGAAATGCTTTGGTAAGCCTTGCAAACTTTACCAACAATTAATTCTTCCCCAATCTCGAGAATAAAGGGTCTAATGCCTTTTAGTAACATTAGCCCATCTACTTCGGGTTTGAGCAAATGTAGCTTAATGCTTCCCGCCCATACCCCCTTAATCTTTCCTTGTTTGATGCTTAAGCATTGGATGGCAATAGGGTCAATTAGTTGTTCTCCAAGAGAAATGTTCATCTTTTTTAGCCTTGTAATGACCATTTCTTTTACCTCATCATGCATAATAGGGTTTTTGGGGATTTCAAAGTGAATTCCAACATGAAAGTCAAGTGACATACCTGAGTTCTCGTTTGTGGGAATGTCGAAAGGAATTTGGGTGAGGTTGTAGTGTTGTCCAACCACCCCTTTCCTTGACATAGGGTATAACAATTGTGGGATACGGGAAAAAGCTACTCTTGCAATGCTAACCTCCTTGGCCTCTTCCGGTTTTAGTCCTCTAGTGATCATGTCTTCAACCGTTTCACCACTAAATAGAGGTTCAGCGCCCTCTTCTATTGCAATTGCCTCCATAGCTTGGAAGCCCATCCAAAATTTGAAGGAGCATAATTCTGGGTTGCGAATTGTCTTACCTTCTTGTCTTGGGGAGACCTTGCTTTTTTTGCTGCTACTACCTTCCTTCTCTATCCTTCTTGATGTTTTCGTGGTTGGGGTCGTTCTGGAGTTGTCCTCCATGGTCTCCACCTCCATGTGGATGCTGGAGCTTTTTCTGGTGTTACCTGTCATGTTAGGTGAAAAACAAGGGGGTTGGGTTCGGGAATTTACCTGGAGTGACTGTCTTTGTACTGTCAGTTGCTTCGGTTGCTTTGCGTAAGTCGCCTGGTAGGTGAGGCGGCAGCTGCTGGTGTTGGTAACGGCTCTCTTTGTTTGGGTGGCACCTTTCCTTCTCTTTTCCCTAGTGGGCAGATCTGGCGTGCTTGTGTTCAGCTTCGATGTCTGGTTTCTGTACTTTCTGCACAGAGTCCAGTATTTTCTGCTCCACTTGTTGTTTATTAGAGAGGGTTTCAAAAAATATGATGCGTGAGGGAGCTTACCTTTGCCTCTGGCGTTGGAGATGATGTTGTCGTTTGTATGGGTGCGGCCTCTCGAGGTAGTGTTGTTGTGAACGGAGTTGGCAGTCAGCGTCTGTGCAGTTCTGGGGTTTCGGTACTTTCTGCACAGAGTCCTGTATTTTCTGCTCCACTTGTTGTTTGTTAGAGAGGGTTTCAAAAAATATGATACGTGAGGGAACTTACCTTTGCCTCTGGCGTTGGAGATGATGTTGTCGTTTGTATGGGTGCGGCCTCTCGAGGTAGTGTTGTTGTGAACGGAGTTGGCAGTCAGCGTCTGTGCAGTTCTGGGGTTTCGGTATTTTTTACACAGAGTCCAGTATTTTCTGCTCCACTTGTTGTTTGTTAGAGAGGGTTTCAAAAAATATAATGCGTGAGGGAACTTACCTTTGCCTCTGACGTTGGAGATGGTGTTGTTGTCGTTTGTGTGGGTGCGGCCTCTCGAGGTAGTGTTGTCGGGAGCGGAGTTGGCAGTCACTATCTGTGCAGTTCTGGGGTTAGGGCTGCGGCGCTGAGGGGAGTGCACTTCGGGCAGCAACTTGGGTGGGGACTTCGAATGGGGGTGTCTCCGTTTTCTGTGACGTATTCCCTTCGGTATGTTTGTTGAAGTGGGCGGGTGGGGCGGCCGGCTGTTTCTGTGTTGCCGTGCTGTGGCAGGCGACACACGTGCTTCGGTGATTTTTCTCCTCCTGTTGGCAATCGCTGCTGAAGTAGGTGAGTCTACTTGCTTGAGGTGTGACTCTTCCTTGCACGATGGAGGTTGTTGTAGTGAAACCTCTTGTTGGTGGTGCTCGGTTTGTATTTTTGGTTCTGTCTTCCAACCTGCAGGGTTAGCGCTGATTCTTCTGATTTCTTGCAGCTTCAAACAATGTCTGTCTTTGGTGCTCTGGAACGTCGGGTTCGGAGCATAACGTTGGCTTCTTGATTTGGTGATTTGAGGTATCTCCTTCCTCACTTGAGCGTCTTTCTTCTGCACTTTTTGATTGGAGTGTTGGTCTGCTGCGTCTGTATGGTGTGTGTTCCTGCAGCTATAGGTCAGGGTTTTTGTATTTTTTGTTTTTTGTTGCTTAGGTTCTAGTATTAGATGACAATATACTATTATATAGCAATAACAATGAACGTGGAAACAAAGAAAATGATTTACTACTGCAAAACAGTAGCAAGGAGTACAGATCCAAAGATTGTAGACATATTTCAATAAAAGAAGAGAGTTAAAGGTGAGATATGGCCTGTTTGTTATGTCTGTTTGGTGGGATGCTTGGATGTCGTGGTTGTGGCGGATTTGTAGGTTGCATGCTCCTGTATGAATCTGAACCCTTTTGAGTTGCGTTCCTGCTGTGCTTGTGTAGTGTGGTTGCCTGTTTGGTTTGACTGCTCGCTGCAAGGTTTCGATGCCTTGGTTATGACTTGTTTGCTTGCAGCTAGAAGTCAAGGTTCTTAGACTTTTTATTTTTCTTCTATGATCTGGTATTGGGCAGTGATATATTGTTACAGAACAAAAGAAAGAAATGCAAAAACGAAGAGTGTAACAAAAACAGGGCAAAGAAAAGGTTCGGGTGAGATGTGGCCTGTCTTCTTCGGTTTCTTGTGTTCGGGCTTGAATGCCGCAGCTGCAGCTTGTGTGGGGAATGAGCTCTCCTTTGTTTGTTGTTGCGTGGTTGGGTGATGCGACTTGGTTATTCTTGTCTCTCCTGCGTTGTTCCTTGTTCTGATTTTCGTCCTGTTTGTTGTTGCAGATCGCTCCTCTCTGCTGAGGCTCATCTTGTTGGATTGCTGACGTTAGCTGAGGGTTGCTTTTTAGGTTGCAAATTGCCGCTGGATGCTGGGGCCCTTCTTGTTGGTTTGGTGAAGCCGACTGAAGCTTGGTTCCTGTTTTTGCTAGGGTGTTGCCTTTCAAGATTAGTTTGCTAGTCGTATAGCAACGTATCTGTGCTTGAGTAGTGAGTGATGATTGACCTTTTCTATGTGCGTGTGATGGACTAATACTATGTGCGGTGTTTTTGTGATGAGAGAGGGTGGTGTGTGATAGGTGAGTGTTTAGTCTATGGGCTCTAACACGTGATTTTTGTGACTGCTTTCTAACGTCTAGGTCATCCTGTTGCAATCTATGTAGTGTGATACTACTATGCGTGTTGCAAGTGTGAGAGAGGGGGTAGATGTTCAGCAAAATAGACAATAAACATGCATATTGTAGAGTGTAGAAAGTATCTGAGCGTGGAGGATGGCTGTTGCTGTGGTACGAGCTTGTGCTGATCGCCTTCGCAATGTTGGATGGCTTGGTGGCTGGATCGGGGTGGAGAGGACTTAGTGAGAGATTGCAGATCTTGTTTCCGTGGTCTGGATCTAAGTCAGATCTCGCTGTTCAACGTGTCTAGTGCTCTCAGACTATGCACCAACACAATGTTGCTCCATCTCTGCTGTTTGCCAACACACGCTCGCTTTCAGTCCTATGCATCACCACAACAGTTTGCTCGCTTTCAGATCTCTCAACACATAGATCTGGTCCACTACCACGTTTCTCCACGAGCTGATTCGATCTAGATCTGGAGCACTTCCCAACACACAGTCTGCTTCCGAAAATCTCCTCTGGACTCAGATCTACAACAAACGAGGGCTCCTCAGCAAGTTCAGCCACATCTTACTGCTCGTGGGTGTTAGATCTGAGCCTAAGTCCTCCTCCCCTCACCAGCAATTACGGAGCTCATTCCTTCCTCATCCCTCCAACTCGTTCACAAAAAAAAGGCAATGAGTCAACCTTAAACTAATTCTAGAAATATTCAATTTTCTCCACTCTTGCATGTACAATAAGTCTAGAAGATCCCATTCCCCTAAAACCACCAATTGTGCATCCAATTCATGCCACCCTTGCCTTTACTCCCGCCATTATAAATAGAGAGTTGGTTACATGTGCATGTAGTGGCGGTTTTTAGTGAAAAAGTAGCTGTCGGCCTTAGGATATTGGCAGTTTTAGGGTGGCTTACCTTAATACATTTATGCAATCTGTAAAAATGTGAGCCGGTTCGTTTGGGTATTGAGTGGTGATTATCTTAAGGGTTTTGTGTATAGCCATCATTTCGGCTCTTGCAACATTGCAAAGGTTACTCCAACGGATTCTTCAATTTTCAAAATTTAGTCCTTGAGTTCTTTGAATTCCTTGGCCTTTGCATTCGCCAACTCCTTGCCTTCTTGCCTCAATATTTTGTTGTTGGCTTCGAAGGCCACCGCCAAGTCTTTTGTGGTGAATATGTCTGTGGGTGCTTGGAGCTTGAAGGCCTCCACCGTGTTGACTATTGCTTTGTTGACGTTGCTGAAACGAAACACCTCGAGTTGAGTTTGAGTAGGAGGCTCAACTACATCAATGCTCCTTCTATGAGGAGCAAAATCCACAAAGTGGCCATTTATGGGAATGGTTTTGCCTACAAAGACCTTGTAGATTATGGGATTTGCACACACAACATTTGCACTCCCATTATGACAAACATCATTATTACAATGGATCCAAATGGAGCTAATACTACTAGCACCTAGAATCTTATGGATAGCATGAGAGGTCTCCTTAACATTTATGAGTATAGAGAGTTGAGAGAGGCTAAGGGTAAGGGCATCCTTCTTGGCCTTCATGATCTGCTTGGTCATGCGCCCTTCGACAAGAGTTTTCTTTGGTTGCGTGATCTCTTGGTGTGCAATCACTTGAAGATCTTGTATCTTCTTTGTTTGCTACAGGTTGGTGGACATAATATAGACTAAACCTTCCTCTTTCGCCTTTTCTACAATAGTCATTTCAAAGTCTTGGTTTTTGTTGAAGCTGGAGTCAAGGATCTCTTTGAAGAGATAGTTAGCATCAACCCCATGAAGAATGGGGCTTTGAATTTTCATTGACAAGGTAGAGAAACGTGCAATGCTATAGTATGCTTTACTTACCTTTCCCACCACGTCAACCTTATCAATTTTGAGGATGAAGGGTCTGATCTCCTTGAGGAGGAGAAGCCCATCAATCTTGGATTTCACGAGGTGTAATTTGATAAGCCGAGACCATACACCCTTTTGTCCCCCTCCTTGTTTTGAACTTAAACAATAAATGGAGATAGGTTTGATGACTTTCTTACCAAGGTGGATGTCCATGACTTTGAGACAATTGACAACCATTGCATAGACAAGAAGAAGAAGAAGAACTCCGGTCTCTAGGAGAGGCCGGCGTGAATAATGTATCTGGTCATTCCACTACTAAGGCGATGCCCACTGGGCAAAGGTATAGAAGGATTGCATAGACAATATCATAATTGATTGGATTAGTGGGAAGCTCAAAGTGATTAGCAAATTAAACATCCAAAGACAAACATGTGCCTGAATCAACAGGGATGTTTGCGGGCACTTGCGTGAGGTTGTAGTGTTGTCCTCCAAGACTTCCTGCTCCTCTTAATTGTGGGCAGATGACTTGTGGGATGTGCAGGAAGGCAATCCTTGCTTATTTGATTTCCCATGCCTCTTTATCCATAAGGCTTCTTGTCACCATGTCTTCAACTGTCTCTCCGTTGAAAAGTTCTTCAAGTCCTTCCTCCACTACTAGTTCATCTATTACCTGGAAGCCCAACCAAAACTTAAAGGAACTAACTTCCGGGATAAAGATGGGGCCATACCTTTGTCACCCGCGACTACTTCTTAGACGGGCTTCTCTATCATGTTAGAGTTTACTGCTGCATGACGTTGCATTTTTTCTTCGTCACCTTGGAGCCGCTTGAGGCTCTCCGTGGCAGACTCAACTTCCATGCAAGACTCAACCTCCATGCGGTCATCGTATTTGAGGCTTGTTTTTAAGCTTCGTGTGTCCATGCCTATCCCTGCTCTTGCCACCACAACTACCAAAGTCCGCCAATTTGAAAAAAGAGGGATTAGATAGCTTACCTGAAGTGTCTCCTAGTGCCGTTGTGGAAATTTGAGAGGTCGTTGGAGTAGGTTTAAGAGTCCCTGAAGGCGGTTGAGAGTATGTTGTAGGGGATTGAAGGGCCGTAGAGGGGGGTAGAGGGACTCAAGGGTATTTTAGAGGGTCGCAAGGGGAGATTAGAGGGTCGATGGGAGGATTTTGGGTCGTTGGGGAGAATGTTCGGAGCGGTAGGAGGTGTGAGAAGGTCGCTGCGGGCGGTCTTTGCAGGAGGTCGCCGCAAAGTTCTGCCTGGTCTCTACGAAGTCTTGCTAGGTCACCTCAGGAGGCACTCTTGAGGTGGACACTACAAGATCGAGGGTCGATGTGCAGGGCAGTCTCGTTCTTCTAGTGCACAGGGCGATGTTCTTCAGTTGATGGGTCGAGGACGTTTGCTGGGTTAGAGAGGATTGTTGGAGGGGGTTCACTTGAGCCAACTTGAACTTGCAGATTGCTGGCTCGGACTCCCTGATTCTAGCATTGACGTTTTGCAACAGACTGAGTTCTTGGACGGTCGTTGTTCCTCTCAAAGTTTTTGTGCAAAAGTGTCGGCACTGTTCGACTTTGAAGTTTGGACAGGGTTGTGCTCTTCTCGCAACAATTTCTTGGAAGGCGCCACCTCATGGTTAAGGTGTGGTCTTGTACACTTGGGATTGATGACGTTGTTGGATCTTGATGTTGATGCGGTCTTAATGTTGATGCGGTTGTTGGGCTGGTTGTTATGAAGTGCTTAGTTGGTGTTGATGGATCACTAATGATGTCTTGGTATCTCATGGCAAGGTCGCTGGTGATGCCTTGGTATTGCAAAGTCAGTTTTAGGGTTGCGTGTCAAGTAGTTGATGCTAGAAAGTCTTGTTTAAGTGTTGCTACGTCGTTGGAGTTTGCTGTATTGATTGCAGGACGATGGGCGTTTATAGATATTGGTGTTGGTTGGGCTTGGCAGGTTTAAGAGCAGCGGATGTTTGACGTGGCATCTCTTGTAGGCCTACAAAATTTCTAGGAAAAAATATACAGCGCTTCCGCGCTCTACTACGGATGTGGAGATCTCTATGTGTGTGCATAGGATTATTGTGAACTAGGGATAGGTTATTTTCTATTTGGTTTGGTTATTGCTATTGCTGCTAGTGAAATATGTCATTTGTTGAATTATATCAAGAAGAAAATTGTAAGACAAAGAGTGTTGGTTTATAAAGTGTGAGCTACAGATCTACTACAGTAACAAAAATGATGAGGAGGAGTAGATATCTCTGATGGTACTCACAAGGATATGATGCGTATCTTCTTACCTAGATCTTTGGCGTGCGCTTGCTACTACTGAGTGCGGTGCTCTCTAGAGATGTGGATGGGATTGCCTGAGCTCCGCGTTCTAGTGTTGGGGTGTGTGCTCCTACTGCTTCATATTGTGTAGTGACTTATTGCCAATGTTGTGGATCTTGATCTCTGGAGAGTTGTTGTTATTTTAGAATCGTGTTGGTCTTGTCTTTCCTATAGTAATGTAAGATAAATCTCTAGGTCGGTGGGGGGGTGCGGTGACTAATAAAGAAGCCTATAGATTTTGTATCCAGCCTTCAGATGTAATATCCAGCCTTCAGATATGGGGCAGATCTTGTGGCGTGAGACTTAGCTAGATGTATGTGCCAACACTTGCTCCCAAACTTTTCAGTAATGTACATCATAGATCTAACACAAATCTTACGTGCACTCCTCTATCTCCAAATTTGATGCTTGTGAGCCTCTTCCAAAATGGTCTGCCTCTCTAGCCTCTCCTTCTTCTCAGATCTAAAATGTGTGGGGAGCTCTCACCAATGACAACCACCTTTTGGTGCCTACAATCTTGTTTCTGAGACTAAGTCGGACCACCTCCGTTAACCAGAAACTTTGGAGCTCTCTCAGCAATGACTAGTTTCCACAAACAAGCACAATTATGTATTCATACCATACAAGATGGTATTCATACCATCTTGTATGGACCATGATGAAAATTTGACAAGCATGAAGCTACCCCTTTAATTTCAGAAGGAAGATGTTCATCTGCAAACATGCATTACCTTGAAACTCATTAAATGTACTTGAACATCATCTTTCTTGATTCTTTAGATTGCTAGGTATTGGGACCACGGTTTTAGATTTTTTTCTGATTTGTTTTCAGGTATTTGGTATTCATGGAAATTGTTTATATTATTTTGGAATCTAAATTTTAATTCCGATTTAAACCATGACATAATGAGATGAATGGGTCACTAATAAGGAAAAAATCATCGACCAAACCAAAACTATCTATGAAGTCAACATATCTTACTTTAGTTGGAGTATAATCTACATGTGTTGAATTAATATTCTACTTTGAAGACTATTGGTTTCTCTATGGTCATTCTTTTACCACTTCATATTCTTTGTGTAGAATTGTCGTTGTTCCTTTCAGTCTTTATTTCATTTTGTCTTTATTTTGTCCTAATTTGGCCATGTCTTTGTTTGAATATGTCTTTGTTTAGCTCACTGTCAATTTACATCTTCGTGACTTCTCTTTTTGTCTCTATTTAAACTGTCTTGATTTCTATCTATTACTTTCTAATTGTCTTTGCATCTATCATTTTCTATCTGTCTCTATATCTATATCTGACTTTATCATCTTCAATCTCTTATTGTCTCCATCTCTTAATAGCCATATCTATATCTGACTTTATCATCTTCAATCTCTTACTGTCTCCATCTCTAAATAGCCATATCTATATCTAACTTTGTCTTGTTCAATTTCTAACTGTCTCCATCTCTTACTTCAATCTCTAATTGTCTCCATCTCTTAGCAGCCATATCAATATCTAACATTGTCTTGTTCAATCTCTAACTCTCTCCATCTCTTGATATCTTTATTTGGAGCAATCTATTTAAAATGATCTTCATTTATTTTTGTAATAATCTCTAGAAAAGACCATCTCAAGGTCCAAGGTGCTCTTGTGGAGAACTCAATATACCACTCACCAAACAAAATGACATTTGAACACCAGTATCCACCACACATACATGTACACTCCTCAAGAAACAACTTCATAATTTATGCTGCCTCCAATTTTGAATAAAAGTCCAAAATAAAGTCCTTTTCCTTGAAGAAGAATCCTCGACAATTCCAACCAGAACAAGCACCTCCATAATCCTCGAGAAGGAACATTCCAGACCAGAACCGTCACGGAAACAACCAGCGAAGGTGGGACTCCGTGAAGGCCAAGGTTCCCCGAACCCTAACCCGAGGAACCCATACCCAAAACTGTCACACCTTCATCTACAGAGGACGTAGACCCCATACGTCTGGAGGATTTGGACACAGTGACGGATTTGGAGACCGTGATACTTCCAGTGCCCTAATCTCCAGCATCAAGCTCCAAAACTCCGCTCTCATTCATGGCGATGGCGGGTGTTAGAGCGTCGATCCGCGTAGTGTGACCACGATCCGCCATTGACACGATCGCTGGCGAGGTCGGAGTCTTTTCCTGGGAAAAATTCGAGCAAATTCGGGCAGGTAACGCCTTTTGTCGCCGTGGTTGCGTCCTCTCTTGTAAAGTTTCGATTCGAGAGCGTATGCGTAGTGCCGGGAATTCGAGGAGTCTGAGTTTTGCGGTTTCAGATTGGAGTTGAAGTGGGAGAGAGAGAGAGATGGCGAACGGCGACGCGGAGTCGCTGCAGGCGGTGGTGGCGAAGCATCTGAAAGAGCTGCAGAAGAAGCAGACGTTCGAGGTTGCGGCGAAGGCGTTGACGAGCCTGGTGCAGGAGCGGTACGTCGGCGCGGCTCCAGCTGAACAGAATGCAGTACGTGCTCTCGTTTTTCCTCCCCTAATTGCTTGAGGATTTGTTTCTTGAACAGAGATGATTGGATTGACAGATAATCTCTTGATTGCACAGGCTTTGTTTGGAATTAGTTTTGGCGATAGAGGGATTACAGTAAGAGATTGATGTTTGGATTGGAAGATGAATGGACAGGCTTTGTTTCGAATTATTTTTGGCGTTTTCGTTCTCACTTGAAGGCTTTCGGTTTGCAGATTTATGGAGCAGTGTGCAGGGCTGCCACGCTCTTGACGACGAGGTTCACTGGAACGTCTTTCTGGACGGCCGGCCTTCTGCTTTTTGAATCTGCTGCGGCTGTTGTGAGCCGGCCCGAGGAGAAGAGGAAGATTAGTGGCTTTATCAGACAAGCGAATGAGTTTCTAGGAGAGCAGAGCGAGCGGGATGAATCGGTGCCTCCTGAGATGCGGGCGGGTCCTAGTAAGTCTTCTTCACTCTCTGTTGATGTGCTCAATTTCAGCCTTGGAACTAAGAATTTGTAATAGTTCTTGTGTGATGGTCAGGTACTCCGTGTATGATGTGCTCGATTCTAGAAGGAAGTGTGCGGTTTGTAATGGTTCTTATGTGATTGTTAGGTACTCCGTATCTTTTCGAAGGGCAGTTTCCAGTCGGTAGTGGACCGGAGCCACCGCGTCCGCAGTGGTTGCAGTCGCAGAATCTCCTCGCCTCCCTCATCAGAGAGCAGGTGCAACACATTCATGCGAGGGACGAGTCGGCTGCTGCCGACGATCGCAACGAAGAAGGGGGCGAGGGTGGTCAAGAGCGCACAGTGCAGCAGCTGACGGATGAGCTTCAAAACATAATGGAGACTGTGAATTCCAGGCTCGCAGGAGAGAACGACCTTTTTCATGATCAATTTGTTGGTTTGGAGGAAGCTATTCAAGCAACTCTTCAGGTAGCTACAGCTGATCATCAGAATCTGTCTGATCATGTAACCGGTCCTGGAGGATAAGACTAACTCGAGGATGTTGTGTGTGTAGGAAATCGGAAATGTTCCTCGAGGTCCACCTCCAGCGTCGAAAGAGGAAGTCGCTAAACTGCCTATCATTGAGGTTACTAAGGAGTTTCTTGAGACGGTGGGCGAAGACACAGAATGTGCTGTGTGCCGGGAGAACATGGAAGTGGGAGATAAATTGCAGGAGATGCCCTGCAAACACAAGTTTCACCCTCCGTGTCTGAAGCCCTGGCTGGTAAGCCAAGTCCCTTTGGGCTGACCATGTTGTGGTACAATAAAAGAGACTTAGATTTGAAAAAAACTCCGGTGTTTCAGTTCTGATGCTGTTTGATTTTGTTGCTCCAGGACGAGCACAATTCTTGTCCGATCTGTCGGCATGAAATGCCCACCGACGATCATGAGTATGAGCGAAAGAAAGAACGAGATCGGGAGGCTGAAGAGGAGAGGAAGGGTGCAGAGAATGCACTTCGAGGTGGAGAATTTATGTATATTTAAGGTACAGGAGTTGTTGAAATCGATCCAGTCCTAGTTCGTACTAAAAGGATTCGTGTAAATATCTTGATTCTTGCAAAGACTGTGATTCCAGTGCTGTACAAGTTCTTGAAGTCTCTGATCAGGGTCAATGTCGAATAATATAGTTTGGCTGTCGCCAAGACACAGGATGATACCTGGTACTGTAATGCGGATATCTTGATTCTTAAATTGAATGATTTTCTTGTGCATGTTGTGTTGTGCGACAGTCACATCTTTGAGATGGCTGATGCCGAGATAGAACGCTAAGTGTATGACACTGTTAGTACTCTACAAAAATAGTGGCATGAACCTGAGATTTCTATATTTGTACAGAAATGGCTGAATGAGCTTGAAAAGTTTTATACATCTTTCCTACTTTTTTAAGAACGTATGTGCAAATATTGGTAGCATAGAGATGAAATGAAAACCCAAAGTTCATAATATTTCCAAAAATGCTTCTTGAATCCTCAGAATAAGTGGGTTGTGGAGAATATGATGAGGAACGGTAGATCTTTTTTCATTTTATTTTTCTTGAAAACGAAAACTTCGTTTAAATGTGAGAAAATATGGATGAAGTTTTTAATATCATGTCAATACGTCACACAAACAGCTTAATCCCTAAATTCCCAAAGAGTCTCTTTTGAGGACTTTGAAGGTTTGGACATGTTTCTATGGTGTCCTTTTTTAACATTCTTTGAAATTTTTACTAGGATGGTCATCACAAAAAAATTTGTGGAATTACAATCTTTTCCTAAATTTGACATTTAATGGAAAAGTTATAGGGTTTTGAATTTCAAATTGGGAGAGTGGATATGGCGGGCATGGTACTATAGAGGGTACTATAGAGGTGAATAGAAAGTCTATTGTAGAACTTGAATAGTATTGATGTAGAGCTTAACCCCTAATGGCCCATTTTTCAATTTGTGCAGGTGTCTAAAATTCAAAAAAAATCTTTTTTCTTTGAAAATTTTGTACTAGATTGTTTGAAATAAGAATTTTGTAGAATTTTTTATACAAATACATGTGGTGAAAATCATCTTACCAATCGTTTGGAGTATCTTTTTTAAACATATTAAGTTCACAAAAAAATAAAATGTGAATTGGCAATTTTTGAACTTGCACTCCTTAGGCATGATGTTAGTTCCTTATACACCAATTTTCAGAGGTAAGAAGAGGTGTAGCATATTCAAAACAATTGTACAACACAATGATAATGGATTTAGACCTTGTCCTGCACAAAAATTTGACACCAAGTGAAGTCAAAGTCTTGTTGATTCATTCTATGCAGGGAAGAAAATGAACTATTTTGTTGACTTCATACGCTATAATCTTCACATCCATGCAAAGAATTGGAGCAAAACAAAAACAATAAGTTTATATGGAAGTCTATTAAAAGATCTTACAGTTCAAAGTCCAAAATTGTACTTCAAAATGAGATTTTCTTGTCTTTTTCTGATAGTGGCAGTTCTGGAGTGTTTCTTGAGGGGAATATGCCTTGGGCCTTTGGGAGTTAACCCTTTCAGGCCGATGAGGTATTCTAGTTAGAGAAATCTACGACTGTTCTAGATCACACAAAATCTACACATTGTGTACATTTAAGCACTCTAATCTACGATTCCAATTCACGGAAATCATTGTAACTTGTTGATGCTTGAACCAATTATAGTTCTATTATGGATATGGTCTCAATAGATGCCCATCTTCCTCTACCTTTAAGACATGGTGTAATTTTTCCTTTAACGTGACGTGTAGCGCTTGCTACAAAGGTTCTTGTGCTCAAATGATTCATATACGGTTGTTAGGCCTTAAAGGGTTAATAGTGCAGTTTTTTAAGGCGGATAGTACTCAAGAAAAGTTTTAGGCAGCCCTCCTTTTTTAACATTAAAACGTGTAGAATTTAAGAATTTCACTTTTTTCAAAATTGTTTTCCTCATAACAAAAGAAAGGCATAATGACTCTATCAACCATTTGGATTTTAGAAACAATTCTTTTTTAATTTTAGAATAAGATTGCTTTCTCCCAAGTCACCACACCCCTAGTCAATACAAGTCCATTTTTCTATCCAAAACACCTTTGTTATGTGTGGTTTTTGGCATGCAATGATCTAACACAAGGTCCATGAAATTTATGCATTGTGTAGTAGAAAAGTAAGCCATTATCCAATGTACTTTTACTCTATTTGCGTGTGGTCAATGTTTATAAATGTTTTTGAGTGTCTTCTCGTAGTACACTAAATTTTATGTTTAGTGAGCGGTACTTTATGATTTGAAAGCGCTATACTTTTTTACTTTTGATGAAGATTTTTATTGAAAGCACAACTTTTTATACTACTTAAACACGGTAATTATTGCCAACATAGTTGAAAAAAACTATTAATTGAGAGTAAACACTAATAGCAATTATAATTCATACACTAAACATAAAATTTAGAATATTCAACTTGAAGTTTCTGTGGTTAGAAAATAGGAAAAAATTGTTTAAATTAGACTTGAAATATCTCATTTTAGGGAGGCAGTTAGGAGGTGGTTTTGGTGTAACAAAGTCTTGGAAATTTAGAGGTTAACAAGATGTGTCTTACTACAAAGTTATTCTTTTTGATAACCGATGACATTGAAAGTACAATATTAAAGCTATTTATTTGATACAAGTGTGGATCCTTGTTGTCCTTGATGGAACAAGGCCCAATCCTTAGTGAAATAAACGTATATCTCGGTATCACCTATCTAGTAAGTATTGTGGTGGAACACGATATTGTACTAGAACATGGACTTGCGCTCGTACACGGACTTGTAATGGCATAGGAACTCATGGTGCACTAAAGACTTGCGGTGGGACATAGTATTGCGCGTGCTAGAAGATGGTATCGCACCAAGATACGGGTACCGCAACGAGCTAGGGATATTTCATTGAAATAAGATATTGTGTCGGGACATGGTTTCAGGCCTAAATTTTGGCTTTAAAAGATATTAATTTTGTTTTAATTATCCCCTAAAGGACCAGAGTCTCCTTTGGGGGGATTCCTTGATTTTGGGGCAGGTTCCTAAAATTTAAAAAAAAATCAATTTTCTCTGAAATTTTTATTCTAGATTGCCTTTGATAAGAGCTTCGTGGACATTTTTTTATTTTATTTTTTGGATTTGTGGTTTGAAAGTTAGTACCACTTATAGTTTTTGACGGAAATTGTCAAGGAACTTTAGGGGTTATACCAAAAAACAAGTGTAGATCCCCATCATCCCCAACGAGGCAAGGGCAGTTCCCAAAGACCTTGTCTTGGCATGAAATCAAATCTTCCTGCAATACCTAGTCGAAATCCTTGGACCGATATAAAGACATGGGTAGAAGTCAGCTAGGATTACTCACTTTTGGGCAAAAAAATATTCCTACAAGTATACTTTCTCAAATTTAAAAAACTTGATTTCACCCAAATTAATGGGAAAAAGGCTTTTCTTATGAAAAAAAATATGTTTCAAGATGGATCTATGTATGATGTATTTGATTAGATAAGGAATCAAAGCAAGAATCAAAACTGATCCCTATTATAGGAGCCATGAAAAATATTCTATTTTAAAGCAATAAAAGTGAAAATAAGTTTCCGATCTAAAATTTTCAATTATATTATATGAACACATTGTGACATAAATGTGTCCCAATTTTTTTGAAGTATTTACTTTCTAAAACTCTGAAATTAGTATATTTGGTAAATGTCATATACTTGTGATAGATATATACTGATGAAAGATATACCTATAATGGCCAAGCCATAAGTCAAAACTCAACATTTTTGGGGTTTTTGTACTTTAAATCAAGGCAACTATTACATTCCATCAATTGAATTCCAAAATCAGTCCCACATTTGCGCTATGTAGCAATGGAAGGTTCGTGACTCTTTCTTAAACCATTTGTGATACTATAAATATACCACCTTAGTGGACTTTCACCCACATATTCATTTATATATAATATCAAGTGTAAATATCTGTTGTCTCAAACTCAACAACAACAATCCTTAGTGACACAAAACTTGTCTAAAAATTGGAGAATTAGTAGAGAATCAAATTGAAGACAATATGAAAATTATAAAGTGCTTTGATGTAAACAACAGTGTGCATTATGTTGTCATCTTGATATGATTCTCCTTCCAAAAGCTCTAAAATGTTTTGGTCAGACACAAAAATGCAACCATATTGTTGTGCTAATTTCTGGATGTTTAGGCACATAAAACATAGGTTTATGGGCGTTATACACTCTCTGTCTACTTAAAGTAAACTAGGGTTGATAGATCAGTCTAGGAGACTAGGTCTAGATAAGATCTACTGTTATACCTCCCATTCTACACCACAACTCCAAACACCTTCTACTCCTAATCACAACTTAACCACAAGATCTATTGGCTCGACATTTGGCCTTTCTCCAAACACAAATTAGGGTTTAAAAAAAGAGTGTCATTTCCTCATAAAACCAACACAAATCACTTGGTGTGCACTCCTGTAATCCTAGCGACACGTCTAACACTCCAACTGCACCTCTCTAGCCACCCTACCTCTTTCACACACCACAAATCCAACCCCACAAGAAGAGAGAATGAAAGAGTAAGGATGCATGCCCTCATCCCCTTCCAAACTCTAGCTGTCATAACCCTCAGTCTAATTTTCATCCGCATCAATCTTCATCCAACAACAACCCTCATCCACTGTCCAATTTCATCCATTGTCTAGTTTCATCCACTTCTACTGTATTTAAAGATACTACCATATCTCCTAAAATTAGCATGGCACTAATTCTCCGGTTTACAATGGCCACTTGCATTATTGTATTAAATCTCATTAATCAGGTTCTTAATAGTCTGCCGAGGCAATACCATATTGAGTGGACAACGGATATAATCTTCCTCATATGTGTCTAGTCTGGCTTCTTTAAAACATAAAAGTTAATCTACAAATGTCCAATTCCCTTAAGTCAACAAGCGTTGTAGGGGTTGAAACGGCATACATATTTGTACGTAAGGAACACATTTTAACGTGGCCTCACATGTAGAACTTCTTGAATGATGCTAGACAATGTTTGGCCATAAGTCCTTTAGAACAACAAGCAAAATTGTTTGAAATCGCCGCACATGAGGAAAGTAATTCTTCAAAGGGCACATTTTGTTTGATTATGGCATATGGTCAATAGCTTCAAAAGCAAGCTTGTGACTATTAGTGGTTTGTTCTAGAGAAATAAACTTTGTATGTAGCTGCATTAGTTCCGCCAAATCACTTTGTCTGTTGATGCTGCACATAGAAGTCGGTTCCAACTCAATTGGAATTTTAAATGTTGAATAAGTTGTGATGCTTGTGTCTAGCAACAAGGAGGCAATTTTGGACTAAGCAATTGCCAACACAATCTGATTTTGCACACGCACTTACTTCAAGACTTACTTTTTTTGGTACAACTTGGTACATCAACAAAGTAATATGGTTTGAAGTATCAAGGGGGCTCAGTTTCCTGACTCTTTCGTAATTGTCTTGTTACTCGAACTTATTCAACATTTTAGTTTACAATTGAACATCTTCCGTCAATTGTGCGGCATCGCTATTGAGCTGATCTAAAATAAAATCTTATTGCAATTCCTCCAGGGGAACACCGATTGAAGCAAATACAAATTGTTCAACGACTTCTCAAATGTTGCAAGCAATTGAGCAATTAGGTTCAATGCAAGACTATGAATTTTCTCCTCTAGTGGTTGCTCCACTCCATTCTATTGCAACCAATGTCCGCACTCATTTGATAATTTTTTACAAAATTGCTTCTATAGTTGTCGTCGGTATGTTGGTGGTGAATGCACCAAAATGGTTGCCCAAAGCAAATAAAACTAAGCACCTAAGTGCGTCACAATAGCTTCATGGGGACATTGCTCCCACTCTGCATCAAACTCATAAAGTCGACCAACAACGGAGATAGCCATGAAAACATTAAAGACAATGCCTTCAAAAGTATGCAGGTCCATAAAACACGTTACACCTTTCATCACCATCAAAAGTGTCTAGAGGAAGTACCTTTTGTTTGCCGATGCACTAACAAAGTAGAGATGCCCTTTTGCAAATCTCATCTTTTAAATTGCCCGTTTCTTCTCTGGCTACCACGTGAAGCTAGAAGGAAAGCCCACGTAAGACATCTCCCTAGCAAGTGGAATTGTCCAATTTTCCCTAAACTTCAAACAACTAAACGAGGGCGATACAAAATGCTTACCTCAACATTAGTGTGCCCATTGACACTAAATACAGGCTATACGGTACGATCCAACGATTGTCAACTTGACAATCTTTCTTGTCAACAAAGTCGCACCCATCATCTCCTTCCATCTATACAATATAGCCATTTTTGCCGGCGCATGTTTATTTCGGCAAAGTCTTAAGGGTATTTCTTGGTACACTTTCCATCTTCCATGCAAGTGACGCTTGGATTTTGCATCTCATAAGGTGTGACATACTGGAAAAACAACATGTCATTGTCTCATAGCATTATGGTGAGTAGGCGGATCTAGAAGATCCGGAGTCACTATTGAGTTGATCTTGTTTGTAGTCCTTTATTTTGATTGTTCGTTGAGAATGAACAAAATGTGCACGTAGAGTAGGCTTTTCTTTTGAAATTCAATCACTAAGTGTATCCCAACACCTTGCCAAACGCTTTACAATCCTTGAAATCTATAGTTAGCTCTTGGAATTTGAAGTTAAATTCACACGCAATCTAGCCAATTTAGGCTTGTGAGCCCAGGTTCTAGGTCTATTACTCTATCAAGCCATTTCAAGTTGTATATGAACATCATAAAAGTTTTTGCCATTCACACGTAGGCATGTTTGAGGACCAATGGAATAAATGGGGACCATCCTTTTAGCTTGTTGGAAAATAGAAGCATCTAATGTAACGACAAATATGTAGAGTGTAAAGCTGGGATTTGTTGAAGAGGCCCATTCACTCTCTTGACAACAATGTCTCAGTCTGACATGCTGCCATTGTAGTCGTCACCATCCATAATTGCGCCAACTTCGTCAATTTTGGACATATTGTACTTTCGCAAAATTTGCAATCGCAAAGTCAATAAACCAAGTTCTAAATATACTGCCGGTTGCTCTGTCTATCTTTGACAAACACTTTTGAAAAGTTGTGCGTAAGGGTCAATGTGCTTGTATGACATGTTCCGGAGTGACTCAAATGTATTGCTGTCTAGAGTCTAAAAAGATTTCATTCAATCATTTATAGTGGCGTGATTGTCCACAAAATACAATTACAGCCAGCTCTCTTTTATCAAGCATCTGATACTACAACAATTTTGTTATAACAATTAGTTGAAATCAAAACCAATCTCCTCCTTTCATAACAACACTTGGAGTACACTCATTTTCCCTCCTTTCCGTTATAACAGCCACTCAATATAACAACCTCTCAATATAACAGGCAGAACCAACGAGGTTGTTGTAAAAGGAGCTACTACAGAAAATCTTGCAATTCTTCCCTTCTGCAAAAGGTTGTCATTCCACAATACAACGCATCTTGAATTTAGAAGGTGTCAGTTCCACCTCAGGCAAAGCGCTAATCAATATTTGCTCCCAGAGACGTGAATAACAAAGCGCTATTATACACTCGGATGCATTCTCTGAAGCACTTTGCTTCTCGTGTGTCTCCTTGCACCAACGACGTTAGTGATGGAAGCTCAACTCTTCCTAGATCCCTCAACACATAGTAAAAAACAAATTATCTTGTATTGAACATCTTCCGTCAATGCGCTCTTACAACCAACAATATTGTATCTTGACGCAATATTTGCTTGGATTAATCAAACCAGTATAGAGATATATTCCTTTACATAAAAAGACAATTAATTTCATCTAGAAAGGAAGTTATTATTCATTCCAAATGCCAACATTGGATGGAACTTTGAACACTCATAACTTATGCATACAACATGCAAATGATGAACGGTTTAGTTCATTGGAATCCCCTTCAAAAACCTCTTAGGTTGGTTTATTATTAAAAAATTAAAATAAATGTATCTATCAACAATGAGATTTGAACTCACGCCCTTTTAGACCAATATCTGAAACTGGCGCTCAATCCGGCTTTGGGTTTAAGAAAAATCAAAGTAACCAACATCAGCCCTAAAGGCTGACACGTTGGACCACAAACGGCCAAGCCAAAACTTGAAAAATAGTGTGAAGGGAGGGGTCCGTCACAAAAATTTCCATGTAGGAAAACTACAAGGATTCTTGAAAGATATTACGTAAAGAACAATGATAGGAAGACAACCTATCAAAAGTTATAGTACAACAAGGTTGTGACCAAACCAAATAAAAAACAATGCTCGGTAGAGCAATGTCCAGACCTAACCAATCCTACTAAGCAATGGAAATTGATTTCAATGACTCAAGTAAGAAAACATTAAAACTTGTGAAAAGTAAGACCATATGATCATTTGTTAAGATCACCTAAAAGAGAGGAAACTAAATCTTGAGGCAAGCTCACCAAAAAATCAGAAAAAAGAGATCCAATAGTTCGAACAAAACAAAAAGAAAGTAATTCAAACCAAAGAAATGAATTCCTTGGCTTGTTACTACAGAAATTTGCGTGCCGCTTGAGCTCATGCGAGTCTTGAATTCCAACGGTAAATTAAGCTCCTCTCCCCTTGGTTGAGGTGGAAGGAAGTATCTTTGTATAAATTTGTCCCATATCAAGAAAAAGAATATCTTACTCCGCAAGTCTATGAAAAGTGTTGAGGACCAAGTCAACCACAATTTCATCGAAGTAGTCTTCCACCTGAGAATCAAAATTGGCAGAACCTTGAGCATGGATTCAGTCGATGACAACATAAATCCTTGAGGAAAAGGGGTGAATGAAGTTGAATCCTAAGTAACAAACTCGTCCCTTTCTTCCTCCACCGGCTTCATAAATTCTTTATACTTATTCGCAAGATCCTTTGAAGGAAATAGGGGTTGGGCGCCAATTACCAGTCCAAAGAAGAACCTTGAACCTTGAGAAAAACTATAGAGTGACAATGAATTGCAATGAAGTTCTTCTCCTTAGTTCTTTGTTTACTTGCCTTGGAAAATTTGGCGTATTTAGAGCATCTCCACCCGGAGACAATGAACCACCAATTTGGAGTTTTGTGAGGACAAAAAGTTGCACCCGACACCTCAAAACGAGGAAACGTTATATAATTTTAGAAGTTTTGGTGCATGGCACAGAGAAATCTCCTTGGATGGGGGGAGTGCACCATTTTTTGATGTTGACGACACACTCATACCCTCGCGATACGTAGCGCCATGTCATTGATGGTGACATGTGTCGCCGTGTCATTGGTGGCGGGAGGTGAAAGGTGAAAGCGTTTTTTCGGGTTAAAAAATTTAGAGCTCTTGTAACGCCAAACCCTAAACCATTCCTGGCCTGGAGTAGATTTTCCGACCTAGCGTGGAAAATTCCACGCCAGGAGTGGAGATGCTCTTAGACTTCCACAGATAGCGCTCTAGCTTGTGGAGTTGGATAAGTTCTCTCACGACAGGGATAAAGAAGATGCAAAGACAGTGAACATTCTTATTGTACACCAAATGGGTATAGAGACATATCTACCTATATAATAGGCGACAGTCTGTCTGTCCGCCGCTCCCTAACCCTAATCCTAACCAAAAACCCTAACCCTAATCCTAACCAAAAACCCTAACCCTAATTCTAACCATAAACCCTAACCCTAAATCTAACCATAAATCCTAAACCCTTAACCCTAAATCCTAAACCTAAGATTTCACCAGAACATGGGCGTTGTTGTTGGTGTACGCCGTGTGGATTTGGGCAACCTTACATTTTCAGAGTGGCTCCTGGCGCTGGGGGAGGACAAGCTAGAGAAGGTGAAGGGTGACATGATGAGGTGTCCACGGGCGATGGTTGTCGGCAATCACACCTTGAACGGCTTGATCAATGCCGTCTATGGAGGAATTGTTGACGTCAAAGCAAATGTACGCGAGTACTTCAGCGGTCGTGCCATCCTTGCCGCACGGAATGACAACGTTTCGCGGATCAACGCACGACGTTTCGCGGATCAACGCACGACGTTTCGCGGATCAACGCACGACGTTTCGCGGATCAACGCACGACGTTTCGCGGATCAACGCACAACGTTTCGCGGATCAACGCACGACGTTCCGAGGGATGCAAATTGCAATCTAAAATATAATACGTCAAGCAAATTTTATTATGAGGAGCACTAATAAAAAACCCTCTCCGGTCGGAACGACGGGTACCGAGGCTTGTTCTTTCATATAAAGAGATGAAGTGATTATTTATTCCAAACGCCAACATTGAATGGAACTTTGAACACTCATAACTTAAGCATACAATATGCAAATGATGAACGGTTTGGTGCATTGGAATCCCCTCCCAAAAATCCTCAAATTGGTACTACAAATAGATTGAAAAAGTAAAAGAAGTCTGTCAACAGTGGGATTCGAACCCACGCCCTTTCGGACCAGTACCTGAAACTGGCGCCTTAGACCAACTCGGCCATATTGACTAGCCGCGGCATGACACGTGGTGGAGCGGTACACGAGCCTGGTTGTCTCGTCTGACAGAGATGTTCAACCTTCGTTTTTTCGGGTATTTATTCAATGCCATTCGAGGAACAACACTCGACGATCGACTCCAGAGCCCCGGATGTCTCATGATATTCCATAGTCAACGTTGGGGTTGTGATAAGTGCCTCTCTTGTAATGGGTCATGCTCATTTGCTTCACTGAAACACATCCTTTCAAGGGCTAAGCTCATCTAGGAATCATCATCCTCGAAGAAGTCTTGATAAAATGCCGCTCTAGCTCTAGTTCTCGAATGTTATGCTGAAATGTTCTTATGCATTGTGTGCCTTCAACGAAGAAATTGCTTCTTCGCTGTTGTTTTGACACACATCTAGTTCTTCAGTTTGATTCAAGCTCATTTTGGAATCGCCATCATCTGACAGCGGTTCTTGAATGTTAAGCTAGTTCTCTCTCCTGCGTTGTGTGGGTTTGATGGAGAAATGGGCGCATCCGTATGTGACGCTGGACGAAATCACGGAGTATGTGGCTGCGTTCATGGAGCTCCTAGTGTTGGCGTCCGGGGTGCAGAGCAGCGGGCAGCCCTTCACTTGGACGCCGGAGCTCCTCCGCAAAGCCTTCACTTGGGCGTCTCGTCTTGAAAAGGTCTGACAATAATGAATCTCCTCACTTTTTTTTGGCTCGAGTGTCGTGGATTTCTATTTGTTATTGAGGTTTTGGAACTGGGTTGCAAGAAGTTTGCACTGGGGTTCAGGGTTTAAGGGTCATGCTTGACGATCGGATGTCCATGAGTTGGTTCTGTTATTTGTCGTGGATTCTCGTTTCTGCATCGAGGAAATTAGCGAGTGCGAGAAATATGGGAGGTCTAGGGTTCAGGGTTTGAGGGTAATGCTTGACGAGTTGGCGTCTATGAGTTGATTTTCAATTTGCGCTGGTCTGAGTCGTGAATTTTCGTTTGTGAATTGAGGAAATCAGCTATTGTGACAGATGGTTTTGCTGGTTTAGGGTTTGAGGCTTTAACATGTCGTAGCGATTTGCATGAAGTTTTTGTTTGAGAATTAGCGATCCAGTCGTTTTTATTGCGCGTGGATGTCGTTGTTGCGCTACAGAAGTGGGTGTGTCTTCATTCGTAGCGATTTGTGCTTGTGTAGATAGTGGAAGATCTGTCCGCGACCGAGGAAGGGATCGAAGGATTGGTATCGAGAAGAGCCCTCGATGCTGTGCTTGCCAATCTCACGGCCACCGCAAAACATTACCCCGCGGTTAGTGAATATGTTGTTCTCTGTGAGTTTTGAGCAAATTCACATGGTTTCTTGCATATTTTAACCACGTGTGGGTATTCAATATGTACAGGGCTTGCCACATCTTACCGCTTCGGATCTCAGCACTGCTCGGAAGATCTTGTTACAGGCTCTGTTGCAAGCAGTAGTTCCAGGTTCAGATTACTTGGACTTAGTCACCGACAGTTTGATTCGCCTAAATGAGAATGAAGGTAATCTCCTCTCTGCATCTTCACATAGATACAGTATGGAGGTTTAGGGTTTAGGGTCTATATTCTGAGGGTTCCATGCAAAATCTTACAGTTGCTCACTAACGTCGTCTTAAGATGTCGTGGTGGATTTCAGGAGAATCAGCGATTTCTGTAATGGAGGAGGTGTCTGCCAGAAATAGTGCTCTCAGAAGTGCAGAATCTCTCAGAACTTTTGTGGAAACTGCCGTGGGCTGTCTAATCTTTGAGAAGAAGCAGATGACTTGTGCAACTTCCATTTGGCAAACCCCTATAGACAGGTACTCTTGTCCTCCATTATGATACATGTAGAATCTGTGAGCAGAGCACTAAGGTTAATTATTGGCTGCTACTAGTGACCGGATTATTGAAGTGGCGGATGAAAGTCTTTTCAAGTTCTGGGAAAGAAACGCCATGGAGTATGTGACGTCATTCAGCACAGTGTATAAAGCAGCAGCAGCCAACATCATCTTCAAATCAAGAGAAGAGGACTGGCGAAGGGTGCTTGGTACATCACGAGCCTACATTTCAAGCACAAAAGCTGGTGGTGAAGAAACTGAAATAGCAGTAAGTTCCCTAGTTCCCATGTACCCTAGGTTTAGGGTTAGGTTGCTGTAAGACATCTCTTCGTTGCAGGCTTATTATCTGGTATTTCTGGGATCTCTTGTGTATAAGCAATTTTGATCGAAACGGTTTGATTTCAGGAATTATGTTGCCTACAGTTGGCATTCTCCGAAACCAGGGATCTCGCTTTTAAGATTACAGCTTCTTCGCCAAGCACAAAAAACGTGGGACAAAGTGTGCCAGTATCTTTACGAGAAGAATCTGATGCCATCGAAACTTTCTTAGCTGAAATCCTTGAAAAGCAGGCGGATTTATGGTGGAAGCTGCCCCCTGTGCTTTTAGCTGGAGTGTGCTTATCAAGGTACTGTCGGAACCTGGAGTCCTAAACTTTAAACCCTCCACCTTATACCCCAGTTATCTGTTATCCAGCTTCATCCATTGCTTTCTGTCTGATGCAGATTTTCGATGTTGAAGATTTACCTTGAGACGATAACAAATAATGCACAGTTTCAAGGACGTTCCTGCAATTGTTTCTGCCACAAAGCGAGCAGGAGATGTTCCCCTTGTCAACGGTGTTCGAATGTCGTCATGGAAAAATTGTGGTCCTTCGGTGTACATCAGCCACAGTTGCAAACATTTCAGGCACAAGAAGTGAGGAGTGTCTGCCAGTTTCTGCTAGGAGTGGCAGAGAGTGGGCAGCTCCGAAAGGGTGCCACTGCTTTTGGTAATAAAATAAGGTCGTCAATTTCGAACGGTGTACAGTATCGGTGTTTGATGACTTTAATATTAACAGATTGCAGCGGACTAAGTGATTAAGAGTTGGAGGAGTATTTTGACAGTGTTCTTACAAGATGGAAGATCAAGAGGTTATTTATTGGGGTTTGGTGCACACTACTTTTTATGAGTGTTTCGTTTTAACTAGTTTGGAGAAAGGACTGATCCTCACTTAAAAAGACTCTGCATAATTCTTTTGATTTTGCATTTACACAAGGGACATGATTACTAAAGAGTTCCACAAGAATAAATTCTCACTGGAGGAACGTTACTCCAAATATTTATGAATGTCGACTCAAAGGCACAACCCAGGTAGAGAGCTTCGGTTGACAGCAATGAATTGCTGAAACCATAGAACCCGAAAGAAAATCCACTCTAAACCTCTAAATCCGGTATTAACAGGTCTGATCAGCGAGTGCTGATCATGTTCCCCACCCCTCTAGCAGGGTCTACGATTCTGTATAAACTATGTACACAAGCTGGTGCTACGGATGACCACAATCACTTCACTCGTCCTTGTCCCCAGGGAACCGCAGGTGCTTGCCCATTGGCGTAGGCAGCCCTCTCAACCTCATCACTGCACCAAACAACAACCAATTGTCAGAGCACAACCAAGTCGACACAAGTAACCAGTTGACGGTGACTCAGCGTCCCATTCGGGAGCACTTACCATCGACTTCTTCGACGTCGACCTCGTCATCGCTGTTGTAGTTGAACCGGATGTGGCGGCCTTTGTGCTCGGGCAGACCCTGATCCGCGACCTGGATGCGGCTGATGCCCTGGCATATCTCGTCGCAGTCAATCACCTGCCCAAAGTCCTCGCCGTCGTACTCGTCGTAGTCCTCGCACTCGTCCTCGTAGTAGTTGAACCCGCACTCGCCCACCTCCGGCTCCTTCACCTTCAACGAGTCCCGTCGCTGCCACTTGAAGTCCGCGGTCTGGGGCGTCGTGGGGGGGAGCGAAGCGGCAGCGGGGGACGCCGCCGAGTGCAGCCCTGGGGAACTCACGTTCACCAGCACGGAGCAGTCCGAGTCGTTCCCGTCGTCGACTTCGGTCACCTCATCCACGTCGCGTCCGACCCACACTGACGACAGGCTCGCCGAGACCGTGGTCACCTCACTCTTCACAGGAGAAGGGGAGGGAATATCGTCCTGGTGAGGGCAGAGTGGGACGCCAAACTGCGGCGTCTCCGTCTCAGTGACCAGGCTGGCGGCCACGTTCGGTGTCTCGGTGATTGACAAGTTGCTGTGCACCAGCGATCGCAGAAGCTCCTCCCCCTTCGTCACCGGCGTCTCCGGCAGCTGGTCCTCCGGAATTAGCCGGTTCCGGCTCGGAGTGCTCGCCTGCTGCGCTGCCACTGCCTGCATCGGCGACTTGCTGGGAACCACCGCGACGGGAGTGGCGTTCGTCTTGTCCGCCAGCACCTTACGCACGCTCCTCGTCGCCTTCCCAGCGCCAATCACGTTCGCCACGACAGCTGCAAATACATCAAGAGTCAAAACGCACATCCTGCCAACCAATTACACACCTCTCTCAAATGTGTAAACCTAAACCAGAAGAGCAAACGATAGCAGAGGACCCAAGAGGAGGTGTGTTGGACCTTGTTTGAGTGGTGACACGGGCAGCGGAGTCGCGCGGCGGCTGCTGCGAGTGGTCATCCTCCTGCTCTCCATCTCTCAGGCAGCTAGAAACACTGACAAACAAAGACGGATGAGTTCTGGGCACTAATGCGGAAGCAATTCACGCTCAAATGCGACGAGAGAGGGCTTTCTCCAAAGCTGGAGAGGAGGAGAAGAGGGATCCGGAATGCTCGCGGACTGCGAGTCTGCGATGGTAGAGAGAGATCCGGGAAGAACAAGGGGCATGTCTTTGTACCAGCCTTGAAGTGGAATTCAAAGCAGAAAGCCGTTGCGGGCGAACGGAAACGTCTCCGTTCGTTTTAGACGATATTCGTCAGTTGGCTGCGCTTGGCGGCGGACGCTGGTAGGAATGGACAGACCCCGATCTATACATTCTTTTGGATGAACGTATGGTAAAACGGATGAATGTATGCTAAAATGGTGAAATTAACCCCTAGAGGTAAGAGAATCCACATTTGGGTTGCAACATGATGTTTTCTGTGTATTTGACATACAAGGTGTAAGGATTGATGTATACCATAGTTACAAAAGTTTGTATGTGTGTTGAGTCCCATCAAATGACACGTGACAATTTTAATTCAGATCATTATTGCACCTACTACATGCTTGAGAAGTTGTAAGTTGGTCATGTATTTTACATGTATGGTGTCCTATTTGAGCATGATTAGGTCCAGATATTGAAATGACCTCAACATGAAAGATGTTAGTTGAACAATCTTCAATTCAGAGGTGTATGTCTTGCTAAATTATAGCACACGTTTTGTATGTTAGTAGTAAAATACTTGACTGTATATATGGTCCCCCACCGACCTTAAAGGGCTAACATCTTGCTATCTTTTTTAACCTTCTAGTGACCAAAGACTTTTTCCACAATCTTAGAATTTGCATTGATTTTTTAATTGAAGATCCTTCTGATGGAAATAGCATTTTTAATTTTGATAAAAAAAAATTCTTACAATATTGAATTGAACCCATGATTTTAATTCTAGGAAAACTTGCACAACATCCAATAGTTGATGGATCATGTTATGGTGTTTGGAATTAACGTATACTGGTAGTGGAAATTGTGGATTTTGGAGGGTGTGTTATTTTACGAACCAATGGAATCTTTTAGGAAAAATCATATTTTGAATGGACGAGGTTTAACATGCACTATGTTGATAGCATTGCATCTACATACAACATGTGAAGTAAACATTTATGCATGGCTTATGATGAATTTTTATCTTCAATGTACTTGATTGTATACGAAGATGTTTCAAAACTCATACAGATTACATCAAAACTTTGATATGTGATTAAGAAGATGAGCATTTACAAAACATTGGGAAGTCTCTTAGGAATAAATTTTAGTAAAAGTCTCAGAACAAAATCATTTTCCATGTGTATGAAATTCTACATAGCATGTGGCATTCTATTTGTAGATATTCATTGTACTTGAGTGTATTTGGTGTATTTGGCAATGAACTCCAAAGTGTTCCACGAGCTCTATCATTCCAAATCATGACGCATGTGATGTTTATACAAATCTAAGCTTCAGAGTTCACGATTGAGTTCCACACAAATTCCATGCAAATTGAGATTTAACACATCCAATGACCAAAAAGTTGCTACATGGTTACCAAAGGATTAAAAACCAGATAGACTCTTGTAGATACAATCATGTGAGGCAGTAGAAGAGTGCAGCACTATATCCTATGCAATAATCACTTTTGTACATAATCAATTCAAAATAGAAAGTGTCCAATTTTTTTGGAAAATATAAACTTCTTGTCTACAAATACGGTATGTAACATCAAGGTGCTACCCATATAATGCCTAGGTGATACCCATATGATACTTAGGTAATACCCATAGCGTCCAAACCATTGCATCAAAGAAAAATAATTCTCTTGATAGAGAGGTGTTGAAAGTGACCATTGGATACGGTAGCCTAAAGTGTTGGCTAAAAATAACAACTACTTCTAGCAGCATAATTTTGTCAAGGTGTAAACGTTTGGATATTTTTGAAGGAACCTCTTCTAAATCCCATCCCCCAAAAAAACCTCAAAAAATACACACTACAAATTTGGCATCACAAAAACCAAGTGAAATTCTAAGAAAAACCATTTATGAACATTGATTCTTCAAGAATCAGAGAATGACATGAATGCCAGTTCGTGAATACCAGTTGACCTTTAGGGCCGCTTCACACTATGCCAAAATCGAGTGTTCGTCCGTCAAAATGAGTGGCCAAACTATGGCGAGAGGCCAAACTTTTTTGCCAAAAAAATACATTAAATAATATAGATTGAAGGTTTGGCTGGTTGTGGTGTGAAGCCCCAAGGCCAAGTCCAAAATCCAAACCCCATATCATTACGCCAAAAAAAATCAGCCAATAAAAATCAGCCAATAAAAATCAGCCAATAAAAATCAGCCAAAAAATTCGGCCTCTTTCATCTAACGGCCCATATCTTGTTAGTTTTTTATTATTTTATTAAAAAATTCAACGGACTCTCGATTGTAGTTAGGGTTGGCTATAATGGACGACCCAAGTTTTGCTCGAGAGGCCGTCGCTTTGGCACCAAAACAGCTCAAAAGTGTTGTTATGTAGGACGATGGCCTTCGGAGTTTGGGCACAAGTGTGAAGGCCCAGAGCCCGGACTTTGGCCATTCTAGCAATCTCATTGGTGGAAATCGATGGCCACTCGACTTGGCCACCAAGCGTGAAGCGGCCCGTAGTAGAAGAAGAACTCCAGTCACCAGTGAATAGTAACAAAACTAGCGACTCGCAAGAGGTCGGAGGAATCTGGATCTAGAGCCATCCACGCAGCCTGCAACTGTGGCGATGCGCGACAAACCTCAACCAAAGAGCCAAGAGCGCCGCGCCGTTCACATTGTGACCCCTGGCTCGTGTGCCGAGGCCGCTTGGTCATCGCCACCGAGCACTGCCTCCCCTCCCTTCACTTGCGGCACGTCGCAGCTCACCACGCTGCTCTCTTCAGGTGCGTTGCACTCTTCTTGTTGGCCTTTTTTCAACTTCTCGCGGCTTAGCCAGGGTTTCCACAGGTGAGGTGAGGTGAGGAGCTTCATATCTCGACGGTGTGCGCATCACTGAGCCCTCGAGCGTTTTACTTGGATGCAGGCAGTTCTGGAGTGAATGCGCGCAGTGTTTTTTGAGTGCCGTTTTTTTAGGTTTTGCAGGTGTCTTTTTGTTGAGTAGCGATGGACGCCATGGCTGTTGCGTCGTCTATCTCCTCAGCGGCGAGGATCTGTTCGGTGCCTTCCGCCCGGAGCTTGTCCTCGACTGCGTCCTTCTCGTCTGCGATTGCTTTTGCTCCGACGTTGTCAATTTCGGGGAGGAAATTCGCGGTTGTGACTCACTGTATTGCTGAGCCTCCAGAGAAGACAGGTGTGTATTTCTTCCTCCCCCCCCTCCATGCAGCAATGTATCCGTGGTTTTGGTGAGACTCCCTCGGTTCCTCTTTGCTGCTGTTATTCTCATGATTTTTCTGGTTTCTTTGCAATTCTGAAGGATTTTGATCAATTTGAGGGGTTGTGTTTCAGCTTCTTACACCACTTCTGTCAACACAAATGGAAAGGTTCATTCTGAGGTGAGTGCCACAGTTCAAGCCTCGTTGACTGGTGAGGAGTAACGAGAAGGTTAGCTTGATGAGAGTTGGATAATTTCTACGCACTGGATCAACTTTGCAGTGCCATTCGTTTCTCAGGATCAGTACGTTTTAATTACGTAATTAGCGTACGATCAAATTGACGTGCTTAAATTTCAGAAAATGACTTACACATGCGTATTAAGGTCTTACACTGTACTTTGTATGAATTGCATCATGCTTTGTTTTGGCCTAATGCTGTGAAAGCTTCAGTTTCACCAAGAATCTGCCCTAGTGACGAGATGTTTGCTTCATCCTTTTTTGCATCCTTTAACGCACTGCGGTCATTTTTCGACAGGACATTATTGGGGCTGAGTCTCAGCTTTTTGTTCAAACGTATGCCCGGTCACCGGTTGTATTTGTCAGTGGACAAGGTTGCAAATTATATGACACCGAGAACAAGGAGTATTTGGATATGACTGCAGGAATCGCTGTCAACGCCCTTGGGCATGGGGACCCGACCTGGGTTCAAGCTGTAACCGAACAGGCAGGGAAACTCGCTCATGTTAGCAACCTCTATCATACCGTACCACAGGTAAAACTAGACGTGACTGTTCATTACTTGCCTCGTAATATACTAAGGCATTGGATTGTAAGGATAGAGAAACGCTTGGGCAGTGAAGATTCATGTTTTGTCTTGGGGCATCTTTTCATCTTTGCCGGGTAACTGATTCAATTTCTGGATACCATCTCAATGGTGTAAAGGTTTTGACAATGACCAGTCGATGCTCAGGTGAAACTGGCTGAGCGTCTTGTGGGATCATCTTTTGCGGACCGGGTTTTTATGGTCAACTCAGGCACCGAAGCCAACGAAGCAGCAATTAAATTTGCACGTAAGTATCATCACGCGTTGGCAAAGAAGAACGGGGCAGATTCAACGGGAGCCACAGAACTTGTAGCTTTCACCAATGGTTTTCACGGCAGGACACTCGGAGCCCTTTCACTTACGAGCAAAGTGCAGTATAGAACTCCTTTCGAACCTTTGGTGCCAGGTATATTTTGTTTGTCCTTCTGCGTGTCTCTATTATGTTGATTTGTCCTGGAGGCGATCGTCATTTCCTTGCATTTTATATATCATGTTACATTTGACGCCTGTACGTTGAGGATTGTAAAGAATGTGCCGATGATAATTGCACTTCATATAGTCTATGTGCAGTCAGACTCGTTGCCTTGGATGCAAAATCAGTTTCTAATCTTGGTTTGTGGTTTAATACCTTGATGGGACCGCAGGTGCTCATTTTGTTACTTTTGGAGACCTAGAAGCCACTAGACAGGTCGTTGTTGCTGGTAAGACAGCAGCTATATTTGTCGAGCCTTTGCAAGGTGAAGGAGGAGTATGCTCTGCCACCGCTGCCTTTCTCAAGGGACTTCGAGAGCTGTGTGATGAAACCGAGACCCTTCTTGTTTTTGATGAGGTACACTTCAGATTCCCGACTCAAATCATCCATTCTCACTTCAATTGCTGGTTTGATTTTATAACTGATTCTTGAATTTCGCAGTAGAATTGCATGGATTGTATCAAATGTTAATAGCCGGAGCAAAGTGACAGTATTTTTACCATAACCTATAAGAAGGGTCGTGCGGATGTCTTTTCCCCTAGCTGTACAGCATTTTGGATGACGTGCTTTTTGTTAAGTAGTAGTTCTTCCTCTTTGCAAGACGTACATGCTTACAATATCTTTTATTGATTATGTGCGAGGTTTAGAGACATAATAGTATATACTGTAATGAGTTTCTAGATTCCTCCTAATTTTCAAGGTGCAATCAGGTGCAATGCGGTCTTGGTCGTACTGGCCGTCTCTGGGCACACGAGGCGTATAACGTGAGGCCTGATATCATGACGTTAGCAAAACCTCTGGCTGGTGGCCTGCCCATTGGAGCTGTCCTTGTAACAGAAAGAGTTGCCTCAAGCATAGCAGCTGGAGATCACGGGAGCACATTCGCTGGAGGACCACTTGTGTGTCATGCAGCACTTGCTGTATTAGATCGCATCCAGGTACTACAGTCGACGTCTAATCCACTTCTTGACCTAGTGTTGGAGCTTTGTGTTGGTGAAGGATGTCATCTAATTGCAAAGATTTTGGTCCTTTGAATTGCACATTTCTATGATTCGATTGTACCCCCTTCTGCTCAGTTCACTCCTGTTACTAGTCAGGCAACTTAGTATGGTCTATGGTGTTGATTTCTTGTTCAGGCGCCTGGCTTTTTAGAGAGTGTATCGCAGAAAGGCGAGTACCTCAAGTCGAAACTTCAGGAGAAGCTGGGCAGCAATCCTCACGTGAAGGAAGTGCGAGGTTATGGACTACTTCTCGGCATTCAGCTTGACGTGCCTGCTACCCCGCTTGTGGCTGCTGCTCTCAAGGCAGGGCTCCTGATCCTCACGGCCGGCAAAGGTGATGTTGTACGCTTGGCACCTCCGCTGATCATCTCCAAGCAAGAAATTGATCAAGCTGTGGAAATCCTATCGAGTTGTCTGCCTTCGCTGCAGTAGTAGTACGATTTCCTTGGCCTACTAACTCTGCTTTCCGATTTTGTAAAACGTTGGAGGCAGATGTTATTTTGTTTCGTATTTTATTTTGATCCATGTTGAGCGAAGGCCTTGAAATTGACATGACAGTCCGGAATTTTTTTAAGGTGCCTTCATATGTTTTAGACAAATTTTCTGTAGGCGGGAATAATTTAAAAATTGCATGTCAAAGTATGGGAAGTTGTGGAGGAACAGTTTTTGTGATGTTAACCCTTAAACGTCAGAAGGTGCTATTGGTGGCCCAATGTTCTACACGTATGGCCCAATGTTCTACACGTATGGTGTTGTATTTGACCATGATTAGGTTCAGATATTGAAATGACCTCCAAATGAAAGTTGTTGGTTGAAGAATCTTCAATTCAAAGGTGTAAAGTCTTGCTTAACTTTAATACATTTGTGGTATTCTACAGAGTAAAATATGTGCTTGTATATATGGGTCCTTATTGATTTAAGGGTTAACCCCTAAAGACCCAAGAGTCCCCTTGGGGGACTCTTGAAGGTTTGGGCAGGTTCCTTTGGTGTCAATTATAATATTCCCCTATGAAATTTTTATTCTGGATGGACAGTATTGAAAGCTTTAGAGTACAATTTTTTCTAAATCCAACATTTAATGAAAAGATAGGGTTTTGAATTTCAAATGGAGAAAACGGGCACGTTGGGCAACTCGAAAAACTTTTGTTGGAACATTTTATCAAATGTGAGATTTTCTATAATAACAAGTAATATTATTTCCTTTCATATTGTAAGAAAAATTTTATTGTCTTTAGTGAAAAATAGCACATTAATCCAAGGTCAAACATTTTCACACATTGTTAGGCAAGGTACAAAAAAAATTCTTCTTTTCCACATAAAACTTAGAGGATTTTCATATTTTTAGTTTTTTATTTTCTCTACTATAGAATGTGGTGTAAACCTTCTTATTGACCGTTTGGATTCTCATTCTAAAACATATTTAGGGGCAGTTTACACTATGGACTACAAGGATTGATAAAGAGAAATCATTTATTTTCATGGTCATGGCTCTTGGTCTAAAGCCGTGACCATGAAAAATCAAAAGTCATTTTTTGAGTGTCTTGGTCACTTCTCATAGTGTAAAGTGGATTTGGACCGAGACAAGTACAGGCTGATTTTTTTATGTATATCTAAAAGTCAGGGAAAATTTCATTAAAAAATAATAAATAAATAATAATTCAACCAATCACTGATTTTCAGCCCAACAACCTCCTTGATTTTTGTCAAGTTGACTTCTTTGTCTTCACCTAACGGAAAACTTGTTGGACTGAAAAATATTATCCACTTGGCAAAAAATAGCATACTTAGGTATCCTCAAACTCCGTGGTAAATCTTTTTTTTTAGGGTAGC
This sequence comes from Bryoerythrophyllum caledonicum, assembly GCA_963971425.1. NCBI lineage: Eukaryota > Viridiplantae > Streptophyta > Bryopsida > Pottiales > Pottiaceae > Bryoerythrophyllum > Bryoerythrophyllum caledonicum. Next base: position 6,813,659 of record OZ020522.1, on the reverse strand, counting down.
TTAAAGCAAACTCGGACCAAGATGACTTCCTTGGCCAATCACAGATTTTAGACAATCTCCATGGTCCATATTGTAAACAACCCCTTAGTTTGCAAACAAAAAAAACGTGGATTGGCAAATTTTGAACCTCTACTCCTTGCACAATTGTTTTGAATATGCTACATCTCTTCTCTACCTCTAAAAGTTGGTGTACAAGGAACTAACATTATGATTAACATGATGGCATGAATTTAGACCTTGTGTAGTGCAAAAACTTGATACGAAGTGAAGTCAAAATTTGTTGATCCACTCAATGCTGGGAAGAAAATGAACGGTTTTCACTACTTCAAATACTATAATCTTTCTATCCGTGCGGTCAAAGTTTATGTAGTTTTCTTAGGTCATAGCTTAATGAGTCTTAATTGAGATCATACAATTAGATATAGAAATAAAAGTTTTTGTTTTCCTCCTTTCTCATTGCACTAGGAACAAGCAATTTTGAAGTTTTTTTGGTGTGAAAATGCCTTGGGCCTTTAGGATTAAAGGTGATAATTTACATCATCCCATTTAATTTCTCTATTGGTGGTTGTAGTTCTAATTTGACCACATTTTTATCCACAAAAAAGTCATGTTTTCTAAACTAATCCCTAAATTTCTTTGTCAATTTCACACCAAAAACACTTGAAAACTACGGAATCTTGTGTGATGAGTAAGGAAGGAATCAACCTCTTTTATTTCCACTTTTTATCATAGGATCTCAATTAAGACTTATTAACTAACATAGTCACAAAATTTCATAAAATTTGACCACACAGGTAGAAAGATTATAGTCAGTGTAGTAGAGAAAACCGTTCATTTTCTTCCTTGCGTTGACTGGATCAACAAACTTTGACTTTACTTGGTGTTCAATTTTTTGCACTATATAAGGATAAAAATCATTACCATCATGTCAAGCATCCTACTAGTCCCTTGTACAACATTTTTTAGAGATAGACAACGGGTGTAGCATATTCAAAAAACTTGTGCAAGGAGTGGAGGTTGAAAATCTACCAATCACGTTTTATTTTTTGGTGAACTTGATATGTTTCAGAACGAAAATGCAAATGGTCAATAGAAAGGTTTACACCACATTTTGTAGTAGAAAAATTAAGTAGTAAAAATTTGAAGATCTCTAAGTTTTATGTGGAAAAGAAGTTCTTTTTGTACCTTGCCCATTGACAATGTGTGACAATGTGTGAAAATCTTTGACATAGGATAAAATGCATTTTTTACTAGAGATAGGAAATGTTTACTTACAATATGAAGGGAAATAATATAACTTTCTAGTATTGAAAATCTCACATTTAATAAAGTGTTGTAGCAAAAGGTTTTGGGGTTTCCTGACGTGCTCGCACTGAAAAAGATTTATTTATTTAAAGATGGCATACATTTTAATCAAGAGATCTGGAGAGAATTAAACGTATATATCTATGTACCTCTTATCTTCTTGCATTTTTGTACAAAATTTCAAGAATTGTAAATATAAACGACAACCATAGGAACGTGCCAAGATTTGCAAAAGCCGACCTCGTGACTTTTATCATTTAAGGGTTACAATGAATCTTGACATGCCAATATGTGCTTTTTGGCATTATTTTAGATACACTTTTATATATAGAAATTGGTGGAAATGGGAAAAAAATAGATTGGATATGGTTCTATTTTATAAAATTATTGGATTGGATTGATACCTCCTATGGTCACAAGTTACGACAATGGCCAAATGTAGTGCTCTATAATGACGTATTTGTCGTCCATGCTTGTGATTCTAACGACAATGGTCTTGGATTTTATGCCAAATTTATGTCTTCAATACAATTTTGCAATACAATGGCTACATGTATTTATTTACAAGTAATAAACCCTTAATTGTTCAGAAGGTGCCACTGGTGGCCACAATATTCTACATGTATGATGTCGCATTTGAACATGATAAGATTGAGAGATTGAAATGACCTCCAAATGAAAGATGTTAGTTGAAGAGTCTTCAATTCAAAGGTGCAAGTCTTACTAAACTTAATACAATCTTTGTACTCTATAGAGTAATATACGTGCTTGTATATACGGTTCCCGGCCGACGTTTAAGTGTCAACATAGAAAACGAAGTTGGAATAAACTTCTTGTTTCCAAATGAATCCATAGAAAATGATGTAAGAGTTGTAGAGATTGAATACACTTTTGATGGTAAAATTGTAAATAATGAAGGTGATACAATTGTAAGAGCTATGGTGAATGAAGGATTGATTATAAAATATTAAAGAGAGATTGAGTAATTTGAGGAAGCAATTAAGGAACATAGGCAAAACAATTGAATTTAAAGAGGTTATTGCAAAAACATATGAAAATTTCAAGAAATGATCATAGAGTTTGATAAAACTGTAGGAAGGTTTGAGATAGATAGCAAAAATCATGTCATTAATGTTCTAATTTATGTGTTTATAAATTTGAAGTTGTATTATAAAATAAAAACTACTTTGTCACAACTAAAAAGAACAAGTTTTGAAAATTTTAAACCCAACATCAAGAAATGAGAACTCCATTGGTCTTTCTGCTAATGTAAAGGTCATATTATCATTTGATGTCACATAAATATAAAGAATAAAAAATCTTATTATGTCAATCCATTAAAGTTGAAAAGAATATCAACACCTTCTTTCATGATTAGAAAATCATTGTATTCATATCACATATCAAACATTTGATATCTATCTAATTTCATTTGTTCATATAAAATAATTTTTTACCATATTTTGATTGAGTAGTTATCAATTTCCATACAAACTAATCATAAATTTAATGTTAAAGTCAATAGAATTATTTGCAATTGTTGTTAAGTCTAGATATCTTTTTGATGCACATTAGGTCAATTTAATTGATTAAATAAGTTTTTGAAAGTGCTAAGTTTGCCCTAGAATGATTTTTGTTATCATATAGAAATAATGCAATTAATGCAATTGCTCAGAGTTGCACTTGACATTGAAAAGAGTGTTTCATCATCTTTCAATCGTCCCTCTCATCATGGTTCTTCCTCCTCATAACACCATATTTGTTATATTGGGAGATTGGGAGCCTTCCAAAATAATATTTGAAGCTTGAGTTGACTTAAACATGCCAATGTTTAGTGAATTTGCACAATGCACTTTGTCCAATATTTACAATATGGATACATATTGAGCTTGAGTAAACCTGAAAGTGCACAAACCATTACTATTGGAAAAACCATTCATACCTTTCAAAGTTGTGGAAATCTCCCAATATAATGAATATGGTGTTTCAACTTCTAGACTTGATATTCAACAGTCAAGTTTCAGACCCCCCAAATTATGGCACCTTCACTCGTACAAGCTTGGTAGCCATGTTGGGTTATTTGCTACTTCTCAAGTGTTTACAAGCCGGATCCTCCATTGGATATATCTTTGTAATTTGGTATACTTCAGTGAAATTGTGTAAATGAAGAGATTGTGTTGGAGCATCTCCACCGAGGCACGGGGCCCCGAGAGATTTGCCCAGCTAGCGTGAAATCTAAAGAATCTATCTACACCGCAGACTGTAAAGCCGTATCCCGCTCCGCCGGGCACAGTCCGTCCAACCTCTCGAATGAGGAAAGCACATACTATGCCGTCCCATCCATAGAATTCCCCGTTTCCTCTAGCCACTCTTCTCTTGCCCCGTGGGGGCATGAGTGGTTGTGGCAGTATCAATGCACTTTTCCCTATTTGTAGCTGAAGTTGACTTTTTCCATGTGTTCTTCCATGTGTCCGCCCACGTCCTCTCAACCGGGTAGCGTCACTTACCGACAGAGCTGACAACTGAGCTATTCTACTTCCTGTTTGACCGGTGTGACCAAAAACAGCGCACTCCGTTCCATGCGAGTGGACCGGGTTGGCGTTCAAGGGTGGAGATGCTCACAATGAGACTAGTTATCTTTCAAACACTTCAATTCTTAGGGCACAAGGGTGGAGGTTTAGGATTCTCAGCTAAGAACTGAAGTTGGTGAGATGTCTCAAGGTAGGCACCTCTGTAACTGTTTTGGAGATTATGAAAGAATTAATAATAAGGATAAATTCATGATATATTCTATTTTTGATAAAATATTTATTGCATATTCTAGTATGAGCCATTAATTGGTACTTTGTATCAATCATAGAATATTCTAGTATGAGCCATTAATTGGTACTTTGTATCAATCATAGAACATTCTAGTATGAGCCAATTAATTAGTGAGTCTTGTGTGACTAGGAGGGTGCATGTGAGGAGTCTGGCAACGTTGTTAAAAATTGGTAAATATTGTTTCAATAATCAAAGTACTGGTTTTAACACCTAAAACCCTTGAAAATTTTACGAAACTATACACAACAATTAAATTTATGTTTATTTTCACCATTTTTTATATATTGATCATTATAATAATAATCTATCAAATTCATATAAATAATAAAAACATTTATATTTGAATGATTATAGGAATTTTTTAATTAATCATCACCTTCCTTATCAAGAACACAATAACCAAAAGATTATATCCCCCAGCCCTTTCTTTTTCTTTTTGTTTTAGTAGGATAGCCATAGTGGCTACAGGGAGGTGTAGCACTTCTAGCTTTCTCCTGAAACCATACTAAACCAAATTTTCTCCATAAATATCCATTTTGGAGAATTCATCTCCTTAAACATAGAATTGTACATCCTTTTTGGCAATAGGATGGAGTCCTGGCTATTCATTAGTGGCAATATGGCGACATGGCAATGGCTATCAATGAAGTTTTGTCGATATAAAATCCTAATTTTCCCACTTTTTTCAAGAATATTTATTTTCGGGATTTTTTTGCTGATTTGGCTCCAGATCACCAAGAAAAAAAAGCGCTGGTATCATACAGTTGTGTGGTATACTTGTGTGGTATAGAAGGATGCAAATAGCTGCAGTTACCCCATCCGTCCATAAAAGAAAGAAATAAGAACGCCGGTCTCCGTAGGAGGCCGACATGAATAAAGTGTCTGTTTGTTCCACTACTAAGACCATACCCACCAGACAGGGAATTAGATCTATCCATAAACATGAAAGAGCAAGGACTTGATCTAGTACCAACTGTATATTTTTAAGCGTATGAAGCTCTATTGTTTAATATTAAAAATGTATTGTTCTTCATTTTTCATTATGTCTAGTGATAAAGGCTATTTCAAAAAATGATTGGTGGGATTCAGGGAATTAACAGCTGATAGCACACTTGATGATTTAGAGTTTAGTATGTACAACATACATATTGTAGTGTTTTGTAGAATTGCTACTCTGATGTTTTATCTTTTTATTAAAATATTGTTCTTCTATTTCCATTTCATGTGTTAGGAAGGGCTGTTTCACAGGGCTCCATTCTATACCCTTCCTACATTCCGAGGGAGAAAATGTAGCCTTTCTTTACATCTCTAATAAATTCATTGATAAATGTATAAGTCGTAATGACCAGCTACATTCCTCCTTGAAATCTATTATGGATAGAGAAGGGAGCAGTGTTGAGCTTCTCGTCGGTTTCAGATTGTCCTCCCTTATCAGGGATAATCAATGTTACTTGAGCGCGTCTTAATTCTTAAAGGTTAGAATGACCCACTGGTGGCCACAATTTTCTAAATGTATGGCCACAATATTCTAAACGTATGGCCACAATATTCTAAACGTATGGCCACAATATTCTATATGTATGGCGTTGTATTTGAACATGATAAGGTTTTAACCCTTTAAGGGCGAGCCACCCATTCCGGGTCGTTTCGGCACGATAATCTCAATAGCAAGTGCTACACGCCAAATCCATGAAAGACTTTAATTATGAGAAACGGGTGGAGGAAGATGGGCATGTATTAGGACTAGCACCACAAAAATCGGTGCAAGCATTGGCAAGCTAAAGTGATTTCCAAGAAGTGGGGTCACAATGAAATGTACCCGAGGCGTAGATGTTGTTGTGCATGATCTAGAACACTCATAGGTTCTCAAAGGCTAAAAAGCTCAAAGGCCTTAAAGGGTTAAATATTGAAATAGCCTCGAAATGAAAGTTATAGTCAAAGAATCGTCAATTCGAAGGTGTAAGTCTTGCTAAAATTTGATACATTTCTTGGTATTCAATAGAGCAAAATATGTGCCTGAAGATGCGGTTCCCGACCGAAGTGTAAGAAGTAACCCTTAAACTTAAATAGGTGCCAATGGTACCCACAATATATTCTACCATGCATGGTGTTATATTTGAACATGATAAGTTTGAGATATTGAAATGACCTCCAAAGGAAAGATGCTAGCTGAAGATTTTTCAACCGAAAGGTGTAAATCTTGCTAAACGTTGATACATTTTTGTATCCTACAAAGGAAAATACGGTGCCTGTATATACGGTTTAAGGGTTAACCGCCAGTCCAGCCTGGCACTCAGTCCACTCTCCCGACAAAGAAAACCAACGAACAGACTCTCACGTTCAGACGACGTTCGTTCGTCTCCAACGGCTCCTCCGATTTGAATTCCTCACTACAAAGCTTTGCGCCTCCAACCTCCTCGCAGCGCATCCTTGTCTCGCCTCCTATCTCGCACCTCGCGAGCGCCCCTCATCGTTCCCCTTCTCGATTCTAGCTTTCCAGCGAGCCCTCACTCGCCGCATTTGAGCCTGAATTGCGTCCGCACTCTGCCCGGGCAGAAGTAGCGCAAGCTGGGGTTGAATCTTTCTTACAATGGAGGGCAGGAGGATGACTACCCGCAGCAGCCGGCGCGCGACTCCTCTGCCTGTCTCACCGATCAAGCAAGGTCTCGCCGTGTTTGAGGATTCACCGTTTGATTTCGTCGCCGTTTGGGTCTGATCGTGTTTTGTCCTGGAATTGCAGCGGTGATGGCGAACGTGATTGGCGCCGGGAGGGCGACCGCGAAGAGGAGCACGCGCAAGGTTCTGGCAGACAAGACGAACGCCACTCCCGTCGCGGTGGTTCCCAGCAAGTCGCCGAAGAAGGCCGCGGCAGCGCAGCAGGCGAGCACTCCGAGCCGGAAGCGGCTAATTCCGGTGGAGCAGCTGCCGGGGACGCCGGTGACCGCGAAGGGGGAGGAGCTTCTGCGATCGCTGGTGCACAGCAACCTGTCGATCATCCAAACCCCGAACGGGCCCGCGAGCCAGAACCCTGAAGCGGAGACGCCGCAGTTTGGCGTTCCACTCTCCCCTTACCACGACGATGCTCCCTCCCCGTCTCCTGTGAAGAGTGAGGTGACCACGGTCTCGGCGCGCCTGTCGTCAGAATGGGTGGGACGCGATGTTGATGAGGTGACGGAAGTCGGCGACGGGAACGACTCGGACTGCTCCGTACTGGTGAATGTGAGTTCCCCAGGGCTGCACTCGGCGGCGTCCCCCGCTCCCGCTACGCTTCCCCCCACGACGCCCCAGACCGCGGACTTCAAGTGGCAGCGACGGGACTCGTTGAAGGTGAAGGAGCCGGAGTTGGGCGAGTGCGGGTTCAACTACTACGAGGACGAGTGCGAGGACTACGACGAGTACGACGGCGAGGACTTTGGGCAGGTGATTGACTGCGACGAGATATGCCAGGGCATCAGCCGCATCCAGGTCGCGGATCAGGGGCTGCCCGAGCACAAGGGCCGCCACATCCGATTCAACTACAACAGCGATGACGAGGTCGACGTCGAAGAAGTCGATGGTAAGTGCTCCCGAATGGGACGCTGAGTCACCGTCAACTGGTTACTTGTGTCGACTTGGTTGTGCCCTGACATTTGGTTGCTGTTTGGTGCAGTGATGAGGTTGAGAGGGCTGCCTACGCCGATGGGCAAGCACCTGCGCTTCCCTGAGGACAAGGAGGAGTGAAGTTGGAGACGGTGGTGTACAGTGTCTATAGGAACCCTCATCGAGGGTGGAATATCATGGTCAGCATTCGCTGGTCAGCCCATTTTTTGAAGCGGCGTCGAGATCAGTTTTAAAAGACTCGGCGATGAATTCGTAGCAATTTATGTAAGAGTTTGCAGTTATGCAGGAGAGACTCGGATTACATTAAATCCATGGACCCTTATCAGTTCCTCGAGCACGAGGATAAATTTTCTTATTTATGATATGGTCTCGGATCAGTCTTAAAATGCGAAGTGGGGCTGTGTCTGGATACGTGCATCTAGATTGTAAATAGGTTGGAGAAGATTCCTGTCGCTATTCTGAAACCCGTGCCCTTTTTTTCCGCAAGAGGAGTCTAAACACGACAATAATATACCACATCAATATGTAACGCGACGTGCGGTGACAGAAGTGAAATTGAGCAAATTCACTCCGTCAGCGCTTACGAAGTGTGCACCTGAATATCACTGCATTGGTAATCCGATAGGCCCAATTACTCTATGGGACATCCGCAGTAGTCGTAGCCGGCACCCTTTCTGTGCATAATCGAACAAAGAATTCTCATCCTTGGGTCTCTCCAAAGAAAGCCGTTGACTGCCCAAGAGGAAATGCTCGCGGCTAATGAAAAGGACTTCCGCGGCTATAAACCATAGCCCCATCTCTCAAGCATGTCCTTCCCTACGAAACTTGAACGCTCCAACTGCTTAAGACCGCCTCGGCAAGAACCTTGAGTGATGTAATGAAAAAGTTTTCTTATCACCGCTGAAGAACCTGTCCTTCGGGTGATCAGCTACTCGTCTCCATCTCTGTAGCCTTCTCCGCCTGCTACTTCAAAATTTTCTTACTCTGCTCGAAGTATTGGTTCAATGGATTGATACCATCACATTGGCAGGAATGAACACCTTCGAATGCGCAGCACAAGCTAACTGATAACGGCGACTTAAAAACTGAAATAGAAGTGGTTTTTCCGTTTACCACTCTTTACAATAAAAATGGGTAGTTTTGAAGTGCTTTTGGTATGAAATAGTCAATAAACTCTAGGAGTCCCAGGAATTTGTGTGATAGTTATCTAGGTTCAATCAAATACCCAAAAAAAAAATAATACAACAAACTTTGTTTATTTGATGTGAAGGAGTCCAAGCATGTGTTTTTGAAGCTTTACACAAGGTACAAAAGAACATAGTTTAAATAATGTCCCCTTCAAGAATGCTGCATTAACACGATGATTTCTGGGTTTTGGAGCTTATTATCTGAAGTCCAACCAGCTCAATCCATCCTACAGAAAACAAGGCAACTTTGTTATTGAGTTGTGAATAGAGCATGACCTTGATCATTGCACATAACACGCAATTGACATACAACCTTGGAAGAAAAAAACCCTTTATTTGAAGTTCCTCCCACCTCAATGAGCAAAAAAATAATACAATATGTATTGCTACTGTAGCAGTGAATGTAACACTAATTCTTGAAAGCACACATTGTTTTTCAAATTTAGCGAGGGCTGAAATTTGACAACCCCATAATTTGCACCGGAGAAAAAGTTTGGCATGAACTGCGACACGAAATTCTTCCGTTAGGTTCTAGAGCCAACTCAGTCTTTGCGTCAGGTACAACTTTAGCTTCAGAAAATATGATTCTTCAATACATTTCAATGATTCTTCAGGCTACGTCATTGACACCCAAAAAATGTTCACCCACATTCAATGAAAATGACTTATTTGCTAGCTCCGATACTTTCTAACCCCTAAATTTCCAAGAGTTCCCTCGGGGGACTCTAGAAGGTTTGGGCAGGTTCGTATGGTGTAATTTTATAACAATCTTCTTTGATATTTTTAATGTAGATGGACATGACTAAAAGCTTTATGTGAGTCCAATTTTTTCCAAAATTTGACATTTTATGAAAAAAAATTAGGGTTTTGAAGTTCAAATGGGGAGAGCGGGCATGTTGGGCAACTCCAAATTTTTTTTTGCTAGGACACTCTATTGAATGTGAGATTTTCAATACTAGCAAGTATTGTTTTTTCCTTTCAAATTATCAAAAAATCTCTTGTCTTTAGTGAAAAAAGCATATAAATCCAAGTCAAACATTTTCACACATTATTGCACATTGTCGAGCAATGTACCAAAAAAATGTCTTCTTTTTCACATGAAACTTTGAGATCATCATAATTTTTTTAATTTTTTTTTTCCAGCATTATGTGGTGTAAACCTTCTTATTGACCTTTCCGATTCTCATTCTAAAACATATTAAGTTCACAAAAAAATATAACGCAAATTGACAATTTTTGAACCTTCACTCTTTGCATAATTTTTTTGAATATGCTACACACTTTTCCTACCTCTTAACATTGGAATACAAGGAACTAATATCATGCTTAAAATGATGGAAATGAATTTAGACCTAAAGTAGTGCAAAAATTTGACACCAAGTGAAGTCAAAGTCTGCTGATCCATGAAACCCAGGGAAGAAAATGGACCCTTTTCTCTACTTTAGACACTATTATATTCCAATCCGTGCGGTCAAACTTTATGAAATTAATAGTGTAAGTTACTTAATAAGTCTTTATTGAGATCCTACGGTTGAAACTAGAATGAAACGCTTCTTGTTTTGTCCTTACTCATTGCACTAAAACAAGCAATTTTGAAGTGTTTCTAGTGTGAAATTCTCAAAGAAATTTAGGGGTTAAACAATGTTCTTCACCAAGTCAATCTCCAAACTACAAAACAAGACAAATATGTTAATCTAGGTATGATTTTCCAATCAGATCCAAAAACCCTTCTTTCAAAACAAGGCATGCTATATATCAACCCAACCAATCAATTTGGAAGCTCTTTTTAGAACCTCCTCCATTGTTTGATTACAATCTCATTGTGCCTTTCCTTGAGCTTGTCAAAGGCTGCTACAAATTGACCCTTCTCTGGAAAACTCATGTCGCATGGTTGCACTTTGTAGAATATTAATAGAACCTTGGTGTTCAACATGACATGCAGCTCTTTCAAACACCATTGAGATTGTGCAAAATCCTCTGAAAATATGACCAATGCTTTAGGTGTTGTCTTAATGGCATGCTTGATGCATGTCCAAGCAATATCATCAGATTATATTAAACAAGTTTTTTACAAATATTGACAATTTTTTATGAAAAAAATTTCAACGTTGAACTGAAGTTTAATAAAAGTACACATAAGAAGAAGGGTTTTTAATGCACAGGCTTTACAATTGTCAACTATTGAACTGTGATGTGGATTTACACTTTAGCTTCAGTTCACTCCGAGCATAGCACTCCTCACGTCATCAATCTGGAGTTAAAGATTAGCTGCAAATCCCAATCATAGAGTGTGCCACAACACTAGATGAAGAACTTCAGTTTAGCTGGTGTGGGTCGCTTGAAGATAATAAAATCAAGGATTTACTCCTCACTAAACTCCAAAAAAAATATTATCCTCTTCACATCAGGTGCAAATAGGAACCTTGACCTCACACCTAAAACTCGTGACAGCGCAGACCTGTACATCACAGCAGTACACTGATTTTGATGTTTAGTGTCATGGGCAGTAAATGACTTGTAAATGTTATAAGTTTTCACTCTTGATGAATATTTTAACCGACCATGTCCACTATGATCCCCCTCTTAGAGTAGTATAGATTGTTGTGCTCTTAGTAAAAATTTATATCAAAAGTAAAAACTTGCAACATTTACAAGTCATTTATTGCCCATGACACTAAACATCAAAATCAGTGTAGTACTGACCAGGTGAGAAACTGAACTTAACATAAGACTTAAGAAAATCATCATCAACGTCAGCACATAAAATGAATATTAGCATCCACCTTCTGAGAATAATGATTTCTCAAAAAACCAAAAAAAATTGTATCATTTTCGATCTGAACATTTGTTAGATGCACGATCAGAGATAGGAAGCCTCACAAACATGCACACCAGAAGTCATTAGAAACAATGTCCACAAAACATCCAAATTTAAAAAATACGAGTCTTTTAATGCATATGCTAAAATGGTCCTCCAAACCAGCATGTCATACGGAATGACACATGCAATCAAGGGATGGGCATATTGAACTCAACCAATATGAAATCGCTTCACAGGATGACAAATTGATTGAATCCATGGGAGTGAATCCCCAAAGGATCTCAAATTTTCATCGACTGTTTTCTTCCTAAGACAAAGAGGATACATCTAAAAGCTTTGAGTGAGCAATCACAATATTCTTGATCCTCTCTCGACTAAGAAAAACACAAAGCAAACGGATGCGATGATAATGATAATGGAAACGTAGACGGGCTCACCTCGAGTACAAACCTAGTTCTTTGCGGCGTTCCTCTTCACCTGTGATGGGGCACTTGTAACAAAATGTACTTAGCAAGATAGGCCTCCAAGACGTTCATGCTTTGCCGGTATACAAATTACCCACATATGATGCACCAACCTGTCATTACTGAAGCAGTATGATTTCAGAACTGGTACAGTAAGTACTCAACAGCCTCGAAGCTATCATTACGAGGTCTAATTGATCTCCAGAATACAAGGTCTAAGGCCTCATTTAGGCCCCGTACACTTGAAAATTCCTCGTCGTTACGTACAAGTCTAGGGTACTGAACAATGGATTTGCCTAAATACCCTGGTCGAGAGTTGCACCAAGCCTCAGGCAGGGGAGGGTAGGGACAAAATCGGCCCTATTTTTATGTTGGAGAGGGCCCCTTTTTTATCAATGGGGGGGGGTGCACCTCGGTTATTTGGGGCCACAGGTTCCAAATTTGGCAAAAAAAATCCAAAAAAATCCTCTCGAATCCTAAAACGGGCAAGGCCAGAAAATTGGATCCACCAGAGGCTGAGGTTTGGTGCAACACTCCACCAGGGTCAATAAGAAGATCCCGGAACAATGGAGAGTTTGGCCAAATAGGATCTGATAGGTGAACATTACATCAAAGTCGTGGGAAAGATTTGAAAATCAATATAAAGCAATTATAACGAACTCACCTTCTTTACTCCATCTCGTTCATAGGGTAGGCGTACGTTGCAGAATTTGATGTGCTCTTCATCTCAGGTGCAAGTGAACCTCATACCTCAAGCTCCTCCTTCCTTCACCATATTAATAATAGTAGTGAGGACTTGAATTTTAAACGTTCACGAAAACAATATTTCATTTTTGGCAACAAAATACCAACTTTAAAAGAAGGTAACAACCAATCTTCACTAAAGCAAATAAGACATATCTATTGGTCGACTGTACACTTTTCTTCCTGCTATTGAGTTCAACCCCCCGGACAAGAAACCAAATGATTGGAGAAAAAGAACTTACTTAAAATATTCTTTCCCCCACAAATTCGCACTTTTGTTACAAGTCCTCTGATACAACTTGCATTATCAGATAGATGTTTCTCTTTGGCTTTGCATTACTCTGCAAAAGTTTTCAGCTACCAAAGCATTCCTAGTGAGTTCTTTAATCTTTCTCCATAGTTGATTAGTTTGATGTTTCTAAAAAAACCTAGATTTTTCTGAATTTTACTACAGTTCGAGTTCTTGCTTCTTCCATGAGTGTCTATTTTGAAAAACAATTGTTGGGTAAGTTGCGCATTTTTGTCTAGTTTATGTCGTACTAATTTCAAGCTAGTTCGATTAGTATTGAATGAGTTACATACATTTTAGTGAAAAGAGGTTCCGTCGAAAAATTTAGGGTCAGATTTGAACATTGCAATTTCAGCGTACTGTAACTTCTTGGTGGAAGGTCTTTTTTCAACACTTGTTTTTTCGAAGATGCGCATTTTTGTCTAGTTGATGTAGTACTAATTTCAAGTCATTTTGATTAGTATTGAGTGAATTACGTACATTTTAGTGGAAGGAAGTTCTGCTAAAAGAATCAAGGTCAGTTTTGAACAGTATAACTTAGGCGTGCTATAACTTCTTGGTGGAAGGTCATTTTTCAACATTTGTTTTTTTTCAATGGTCCGCATTCTTGAAAAAAAACAAATGTTATAGAATGACCTTCCACCAAGAAGTTATAGTACGCCAAAGTTGCACTATTCAAAATTGATCCTAAATCTTTTGGCAGAACTTTCTTCCACTAAAATGTACGTAATTCACTCAATACTAATCAAAATGACTTGAAATTAGTACCACATAAACTAGATAAAAATGCACATCTTCGAAAAAACAAGTGTTGTAGAAAGACCTTCCACCAAGAAGTTACAGTACGCTGAAATTGTAGTGTTCAAATCTGACCCTAAATTTTTCGGCGGAACCTCCTTTCACTAAAATGTACGTAACTCATTCAATATTAATCAAACTAACTTGAAATCAGTACTACATAAACTAGACAAAAATGCGCAACTTACGCAACAATTGTTTTTCAAAATAAACACTCATGAAAGAAGCAAGAATTCGAGCTGCAATAAAATTCAGAAAAATCTAGATTTTTTTAGAAACATCAAACTAACCAACTATGGAGAAAGATTAGAGAACTCACCATGAGTATTTTGGTAGCTGAATACTTTCGCAGAGTAATGCAAAGCCAAAGAGAAACCTCTCTGATAATGTAAGTTGTATCAGAGGACTTGTAACGAAAAGTGCGAATTTGTAGGGAAAAAAATATTTTAAGTAAGTTCTTCTGCACTCGTTTGATTTTTTGTTCGGGAGTTGAGGTCGGACAAAAAACTAATTCAGAGGAGAGGAATTCTTTGAAAAAGTGTTGCCACTTAGGCATCCATGTCATTTTTTCATCCATGCTTGAAGTTCTTCGCCTGTCAAATCTTGGCCATAGTGTAAACCCAATCCGGTGAAGAACAAGTTGTTCTCCAATCATATTGCTCCATTTCCCTTGAATTCTTGGCTAGGAGTTTTTCATCGTAGTGTGAAGCGGGCTTTAGTCTGTCAAGCTCAAAAATATGTGTCAGTAATGCAACCAGTAGCTTCACTGCATTTGCACGCATGTATTTAAGATTTCTTCAGCTACACAAAAGAGACACTCCGATTATATTGAATGCATGGACACTTGTCTATTCCTCAGGCACACAGATAAAATTGAAATTTGTGAAATGGTCTTACGGTTTGGAGTACACATCCCTTCAGACATCCAACTCTTCCGTCAATATCACAGATGTTTCCAGCAGCCAACTGCACTCTGAACTGCCAAATTATATACAAGTGGTTCACTAGTTTTCACATTCTCCGTAAAAACAAAACTCTCCTCTGAGATTGCTCAAATACATCAACTACAAACCCCGACCATAACTGCAATAAGCGTCACTCTCATGTTAAGTTCATTCAGTTGTCAATTTGCAAAACGAATTCACAAGCTCACGAACTCTAAAGCTGTTTAACTGTTCAATATGCCGAAGAACTTCCACCAATGCCCACTATCATGTCGACTGCGCTCCTTCGAGAGAGGTCCTCTACAACGAAGGACCTGCATTGGCAACCCAACGGGCCCAACACTATGGTACAACCGCAGTAATCGTAGCCAGCTTCCTTACTGTGCATAATCGAACACAGGATTCTCATCCTTGGGTCTCTCCAGTGAAAGCCATTGCCTGCCCAAGCGAAAATGCTCGGAAAAAAATAATGGAAAGATGAACTTCCGCGGTTAATAACCATAGCCCCATCTCTCAAGCATGTCCTTCCCTGCAAAACTTGAACGCTCCAACTGCTTAAGGCTGCCTCGAACCATGAGTGATGTAATGAAAAACTCTTCTTCAGCCTGCAACGTCACTTCTGGAGAATCCTTGAGGACTCGACCTTGTGTAAAGCAGTCCCTCGGCATGGCGAACAGTTGAGGGAAGGATTGGCTGAAATTAACAATTTCAGTACCTCGGGTGATCAGCTACTCGTCTCCATCTCTGTAGCCTTCTCCGCCTGCTCCTTCAAAAATTTCTTACTCTGGTCGAAGTACTGGTTCGGGTGATTGATGCCATCACATTGGCAGGAATGAGCACCTTCAAATGTCGCAGCACAAGCCAACTGATAATGGCGACCTCTTGTCTTCTCCATGACCTCGTCAATCGATTTCGGACTCAAACGCATCCCCGAGAGAGCAGCATGCAGATTCTCATGACTGAAGTGGCGATAGGGGCAACCGTGATGATCTCCAACTCCCGGGTTAGATATAATGATGTACATGCACGAGTACGGAGTATAATCGGTGCGCTTCCCCTCCTTACCATAGTTATGCCGAACATTGTACGCATACTCCTTGTCGAATTTATCAGCTGGCATCCTCGGGGCAAACGCGCCTCTCCAAAACGCCAACGCGTCTTCGAGCTTCAATCCAATCCCCTTCAAAAACAGCCCGAGCTGCTGGCGACCGCCGTGACGAAGGTGGCGATCCTCCTGAAGCTTCAGATACAAGTGCCGCATGCAGAGTGGGAAAGACCGCATGGCCAAACCATCCAACTCTGCCAGCGTGACACTAGAACCCGAGGGGGACTTGGAGTAATCCGGAGCCAAGTACCGCTTGCTCAACGCCTCCAGAATCGGAGTCAACCGGTCCTCCTCCTGCGCAGCAAACATCGCCGTCCAGTTCCGGTTCGTAAGCACCAACGCCTGGGACAACATTGACCGGAAATGGTTGGCAACGATTGTCACGAGCTGCTCCCGCGGCACAAACGCATGTCCATGATGAACATACACCTTCCGAGTCGCCACAAGATCCAGAACCTCCTCAAACGGAACCTTGTAGAACGCCGTCTCGCCAATCAAAGCCACGCCCTGGCCGCTCGAGCGCATCACCTGCGCCAGCTTCTCCTTCATCGCCTCGAACTCCGCCGCAGAAATAATCTTGTAAGGCAGCTTATGCTCCTCGATAAACGCCTTCTGCGACTCCGGGCTCTCAGTTTTAAACCGAAACCGGAACAATGCCGTCTCCATCTCTAAGAACCACCGCCGCAGCTCCTCGGTCCGACAATGCACTAAGCGCAAAACGAAGTGCGAGATCACATCCTTCTGCGGCGGCCCGTCCGCCTGCACCGTCCGCATGTGCTTCTTCCACAAGTCTATCACCGCGGCCTCCACCTCCTCCGCCCGCTTCCCCCGCGACCGATTCTCCTCGATAGCGATCAACACATGCAACCTATCCAAGGCATACTGCTCGAAATCCTCCAACGCGACGTCGGCCTCCGGCGCCTCCTGGTACATCGACACTCTGCTCCCACCTCCATGCGCCTTCGCCACCACCGCGCTCGAGCTCTTGCCCCGGAACTCCATCGCCACAAACGCTCTCTAAACCTCGAAACCCTAGCTAGTCCAGAAAACCTCTACAGTGCACCAAAGTCGACCATTCGAAGCTCCATCCGTCGCGGCTTCTATCTAAAGTGCGAATGCTGACCTCAACCCTCCAACTTACTGGCGATGGCGGTCGATCTCGGCGACAGGGACCGTGAATGTGAAAGCGCTGCGGTATGGCCGAGCTCGGACGACGATGAATGAAGGAGACGATGGATTTGGCGGGAAATTGATTCGTGGCGGGAAATTGGCGGGAATCGCTTTCAACTTTTTTACAACTTTTTTGTAATTGGTACCCGTATACGCATCATACCCGCCATGGAAGGTCAGTCGACGAAAAGCGACACTGAGTGTTTTTTTAGTTTTACCTTGGTGCCCAAGTTTATGTCGCGGGCAGCCCGTGGAGATTAGTAAGAAGCTTGCTTTTTCTTTAACTATAGAGTTCTATCTATTATTTTAATAGAGTTCTAGTTCTTCTGGTAAAGAACTCTAGTTCGTTTACTTTCCTTGTGCACCGTGGATGAAATAACAGAGCTCATCCTCCACGTCCCTCTTCCATTGATTTTCACGCTCTCACAATTTGAGTGGGTGTTACTTCTTGTTAGAATTCTTATTGGACTACAATGGCTATGGCTAGACCCATAGTTATGGAAGGCCTAAGGAAGGACATGCAGAAGGACGTTCCAAGGAAGACGGAAACGGAGGAGTTCGTTCCAGATTGGTCTTTCATTGCTTCGATCTCAAAACATGAAGGCAGCTTGAAGGTACCAAAACCAAGACAACATTATCATGGCAATAACACGGGGTTGAAGATGGTACCAGTGCCAAGACAACACTTGGGCAGTAATTCAGGGTTACAGGTACAAAAAGCAAGAGGAATATACACCAGCTTCAAGAAGTTTCATGGGAAACCACCGATGTGTGCTTTGCACCGTATCTCTGTGGAGTCGATGGACTTCCTCTCAAGGCTTGTGGCGGAAAATTGCAGACTGGTTGACTATCAAGAGCATCATGCAAGTGATGTTGAAATGCCTGATTTGCGGGCTTCAAAAGGAGAAGAGTCGTTGAAGAATCAGGCAATGACTTCATGAAGAGAAATGATCCGCACTTGTGTAGCGGAAAGTGCATTCAGGAAATTGTGTACCCCCGCAATTTACTAAAGAATTTGAAACTTTTACTACAACGCTGCGTGCTGAATACCACAACAACAAAATGAATGGTGGGGAAGAATGGGTATTCTACAACAAATGGTAGTTGCGGAGGCACAAGAACAGTACAAAAAAGAGCCACAAGGCCAGGAAGTACCTAGGTATTCCATGAGTATTGCCTATGTGTTACATGGGTATGACCTTGGCAATACATGGATATCACCTTGGCACTACATGGGTATCACCTTAGATATCTTAAAAAAAAATCCAAATTTTTTTGACAGTCTCCATTGTGAATTAATTATGTACGCAATCGACCAACAGGTACTATATCTGTCACATTCTATCATATCCTCTCTTAGTCGGGGTACTGTTCTCAATTTCCAATTAAGAGAACCTCGTTTAAAAAACAAGCCAGAGATTTATTTTTCTTAGAAAGAGTAGAGTTTTCAGTTTTTCTAGAAGTCATTCCCGAAGAAGAATGAAAGGAAAAGGCAGGTTGAGATATAAATATGGAAAGAAAGCATGAAGAGTTTTGAGCTCCTTTTTTTGCTCATTAAAATATAGTTTTCCTAAAAGCCTTCCTAAAGATGAACAATATGAAAAGGCAGGGTGAGATTTAACCCTTGTAGTCCCAAGGCATTTCCATACCAAAAACACTTCAAAATTGTTCGTTCTAGTGCAATGAGTAAGGAAGGAGACCAAAAAAACTGTATGATCTCAACCATATGATGTCAATTAAGACTCATTAAGCAATATACTCACAAAATTTCATAAACTGTGACCGCACATATTGAAAGTTTATAGTGCTTGAAGTGGAGAAAATGATTCATTTTCTGCCCTGGGTTCAGTGGGTCATTGGTGGCAATCTGGGATTTTCTTGGCAAAATTGTCAAGAAATTTTAGGGGTTAAGCATTAGTTGAATTTTGTATGTGCTTCAATTTCACAACATCATCATATTCTTGAGATATAGAAATACATGTCCTTCCTTGCTTTGGCCCATGCCATTGAAATCATCATACACAATGCATCTCAAAGATAATTGTCACGGGACGTGGCGTCAAGGGCATCTTTGTATCGTAGTATTTTAGTGTAGATAAGCTTGTTACTAATCTATAGGTTTAGGGACGTACGGCGATGTACCACATTCATCCGTGGATGATTTCCATCCACTTAGAGTTCTATATGCGTGCGTAGAGCGTCGCACACATCCTTGGATTGACGTCTTTGTCAAGTCAAGCTTTGTGAGTGAGTTAGAGAGTGTTTAGTGATTACCTTTGCTTGTAGGTGATTGTTTACCATTAGTAAAGGCTCCGCATTCTCATATACTACTTGCACTCGTTGATTCTCCTTTTATAGAGTACAAGACGCTTGACTGCTCTTGTGATTCACTAATTATTCACTTGACAAAGATCCTTCCACGTTCCTCTCTTTGGTTCTAGAATTTGAGCTTGGATGAGTCTCAAAAAAATTTGGATGTTTAAATTGATGTTGTAGAGTGTGTCAAGATGAAACCAACGCAACAAACGGCGCTTGAATCGGACAATTTTTGAGCAAAATGTGAGCGGCGGAAGAATCGGAAGAAGTACAGCTCCTGGACCTAATTTGCGTTTTTTCATCCATTTTCGTGAATTCATCTATTGCGAGCAGTTTTCATCCATTATGAATGAAACTGTAATTTGGGCAGAATTCAATAATTGTAAGTTAATATCTCCCAATCTATTCATTTTTTTTGAATTCCGACTTAAAATTTGAGCTTTCTACATGGGTTATTACGTAGGAGGAATGAAAAAATTTACTAGAAAAAGTTTTTCCAAAACCACATTTTTGTGGTTTGTTAAAAAAAAGATTAGTGTTTAAACTTTGGAGGTATGTAACTTGGGCAATTTTATTTGGTTTTGAGTGACATTTGTGCCTATATATTAGGGCATTTCACCGTTAATACAATTTTGATATTGGATTGGTATTAAGCGAGTTTGTCACCCAATGTGTAATTTTCATTGGAGGGATATGTGTTTGTAAACACCACGACCCCAGTAGTTGGCTACCTCATTTTTTTAGATTTTTGAAAGGACACCTTTGGATATTTCCCTTGTGTTGTTGTAGGTTTTGCGACTAGTGACCATCCACTGTAGGTGTTTGCTAATGGCTCTGGTCATTTTCATTTACTGCTTTTATGTTGCAGGGGGAGAGGATTTGGTTTTCATTTCTAGATTTTTGTGTGGTACCTCCCTCGTGTTGCGGGCTTCTTGCCGGTGTTTTTCGGTGCCCCCATTTATTTGTTGTCCCAGAATGAGATAGAGTATTGTAGGGATGAAGTTCGGTTCATGGCCGGCAAGATCTTTATCTATGGAGAGTTGTCGTTGGACCTATGCTAGCCGGAAGTGATGATCGGTGAACCACAAAGTTTGGTGGTTTTGCAAGTGCAAGTTGCCCCTTCGTATTCTAACCCTTAATATATTACCTATCGGTAGGTCCCAGATTGGATTTTGTTTATGGTAAATACCCGGAGTCGATATTACCGCTCCCCTTCACCAGACCACGCGGAGAGTGCTTCTAACGTAGACTTTGGGCTAGGGTCAGATACCGACGACGCTTTTGAGCCTGTTTCGGCATTGGATACCAACCAGAGGCTTCGGATCTGGGGAGTGGGCACGTTTGATGACATGGACGACAATCTCCATCATATCATGTGAGACAGGTTTTTGGAACGAACTGCGGGCATCTCTCTACCCGATTGGCGGATTCGATTCCAGACCTAGATGAAGGAGAAGCGCCAACGGCCGCCGTCAATTAAGGACTGATATGCATTTGAGCTTTTATCCCAACATTTGGAGTTGGAGGCCCTTCAGTGATATGGGAGGTGGACCACGTAATATGATACACAACTGCGCCCCGTTGAGGAGTACTGACACCAACGTGTGGAGTTGGTGACTGCACTCAAGAAGAGTGTTGTTGCCCAACTCTTGACTTCCACCGAGGGCCTTAGGTGGAAAAGGGTTTCCTCGGCGAAAGCTCTAGGGGCAAGGGCGTTGCCGTTGTGGCTAAACAGTCTGGCATGGAGCCCATGTCACGTTTGGCTGTGGAAACTCATGATGCATTGATAGTGGTTGGCATCTGCCAGCCTTCGATTCTTTGGCACAATTCATGGCACATCTAGAGCTAGAGTACGGGGGATTTCGGTGTGATCAGATGCAACGCATCTAGGATTTCCGTCGGGAGAAGGAGGAAGCCCCTTGCACTATGGGTACCGGGTGGGTACGATTGTCAGCAGAGGCTGGTGTTGTGTTCACAAAGCCCCAACTGGTGAAGATCTTCATCTCTAAGTTGGATAAGCGGATGCTGGAGATGATTAGTCCGCATCTTCTTTTTTGGTATCACGGGAACGCCACCTTTGGCGTAGGTGTTCCTCGAGGTGGAGGCCCTTGATAGAGTGTTGGACATGAGCGAGGCCACCGATTTGGTCACGGCGTTGTTGGACGCTTCTAAGCCAAAGAAGCTTCCCACCGCGACCGATAGCTTGGTGGAGGCACAACCTGAAAAGGTTGCGCATTGTTGGGCTTGTGGGGAGGCGGGCCACACCAAAGAAGACTCCAATTGCTCCTAGAAGGAGGGGGCAGGCACCATGAAGGCCAAGCCCAAGACCGAAGCGGCCAAGACTATAGAGAAGGTTGGGGCAAGGAGAAAAAGCTTGTGACATGTTGTCACTCTGGCAAGTCTTGCTATAGTGATGAGAACTGTTTTGCTCTTCACTCGGAGAAGCGCCCATGGTCTTCGGCTCCTAGATCGGATGTCATGAAGACACTACAGGCCAAATTGGTGGAGTTGAAGAAGCAGATGAAGGTGATGACTTCTTTGGGGTAAGTAGTAGACACACGGCCCTCGGTGAGAGGTCAGGGCTCATCCTGAGCCCTAGATTGCTATTTGTATAGCGCTTTAGGGGAGGCGGTGGCAGCAATTGCCACTTGAGCTGAGCCTACGGCATAGGCGGTGGCACCTTCTCCCTCTGCGCTAGGTGGTAGTAGTCGTCCATGCCACACGGGTTTGTCGGACTACATTGGTTTGTCCCGGTTACCTCTTTCGTTTAGCATTGCGGATGCGACTACTTCCACTATCGCTCACGCTCCTACCCCGGTCCCACCAAATTTTTCTAGTCGTGGAGATGTTGCTCACACCTTGGCGAATAAGGTGTTGCAGCTGCCGGTGTTTGCGAGTGTGGGTTTTCTGACATCAAATTTTCAACCATCCGGTGTATTCCACTTCACGAGTAGTTTGTTGGAGGGCAAGGTGTCCATGCCATCGTTGAAAGTGCCGCAGGCACTAATGGCTCCATCCATCGAGGTAGATTTGGTGGCAATGCGGGCCAAGTTGGAGGCGGAGGCTATTTCTGCGTTCGAGGCCAATGCCACTTCTACACCTATGGAGCAGTCTTCCAGAGATGAGTCCTCAATCTATGGAGTGGTTTATTTGTCTGATGTTGCGGCCCAATCAGCACGGGAGCAACGCAATGTACGTCCAAGGGTGATACGTTTGGTGAATGACGATGGAGTCATGGTGGTTGGCCGTACCAACAACAACCCTACTCGAGCTACCCCCCTACGTGTTATGTTAGACTCCAGAGCTCAACCAGTGATGAGAGGTAAGCAGTTAGTTGAGGATTTGGGTCTAGGTGCTCCAGACCTCATCCTTGCCTATTTACGATTGTTACATTAGTGGGGGGCATGAAGATGGCCATGGACTACACCCGACATCCGTTGTAGTTGATGTTTGGCGTGGGATCACGCCCATTGTTGTTCCACGTATCTCTCCAGTGCGTTGTGACTGGTACCACTAGCTACGATATTTTGGTAGGTCAGCATGCGCTTTATCCACTCGATTTGGCATAGATAACTAGACCAAAGAAGCCTGGATTATGCCTCGGTGGTATGCCGGTGATGGCAGAAAGGAGCTCATTTCAATTGTTTTCACAACTAGCGGGGTGACTTCTACGGCGGATGCTATGTTTGGGTGCAGGTCTTGGCATCCAATTTGCGATGTGGTTCTACGCTTTTGGAGGACACGTATGCTTTTATGCTGTTAGTAGCGGAATCACGTCAGCACAGATCAGTGGAGATTTCTGTACGTCATTGCAAGGATTCACTTCCTCCTTGAGGGACCCAATTGGTACTCACATGTTGCAAGCGAGAAATTTTGGATGCTCTAGATGCTCCACATCTCTCACTGGACTTTTCCACTACATTGTTGGCTCGCACTATTCAGTGGTGACTACCAATTGAGGATATTATCCTCGTAGAACTATTTGCAAATACTGGCACGGAGCTCGCGGCTGTATTAGAGGCCAGACTCAAGGTACGACAATATATCCACATCGATAATGACTTTGCAGCCGACCGTGCCGCTCACCATCACATTCAACGTCTTCTGGCGTTGTATCCGGAGCAATTACCACCTTCTGCAATTTGAGGGTGTTTTGGCATGTTGCCACGTGATGTGATGTTGATCAATGAGGATTATCTGCGTCTGTTAGGTCACGTGGACTTTGTGATTGTCGAAAAGCCTTACCAAGGCCATTCACGAGCATGGAGTGGCCGTGGCTTAAATGATCCATGGTTGGATCTCTTTGCGGATTTGCTTAGGCCCATTCAGTGGTGGACTACCCACCAATCGACACCACCAGAGTGCATTTTTGAGAATGTATCTCCATTGGAAGGTGCGTCAAGATGGTGCATACATTCATATTCTTTTTGGTCACTCCATGTTTGTAGATGCTGCGGCGTTAGGCTCTTATGCCCATTGGCAACGTTGGATTTGGACCAACATGGCATCATCGGCGTCGCTCACCTCTGCACTTGCTCAAGTGCAATGGCCCATACGCCGTGAGGTCAATGACATCTTTGACGACCATTGTATTTCCATAAAAGTTACTAAGGATGATGAGCCACCATTGGCGGTGGTGAACCGCGTTGGTTTCACTTGGGAGGGATTTCCCACATTGATATTCTACCCGGGATCTTTTGCCTTTACGACTTGCGGTCTGGGCATGGTTTGGATTTTACTTCCCAAATTTACGAGGAGCCTTCAAATAATGAGAGGGACTAGGTGATGGGCTTGTTGACATGCACCAGTGTCGCACCGGATCTCTCTGAGGGCCAAGCCATTGACCTCAACACTCTTGTTTGGGTTAGTGGCTTTTATTTTGTTGTTAGCGCCGTTTGCATGACCATCCATGCGTGTTTGAAGTAGACTCTGATGGTGAACGGGCATCGGTGCTACATCTCACAGAGATCAAGGAAGCAGAGCTGGTTTATTGTTTGAAAGGACACGCAACTGAGGAACTTTGTGCTCAATGTATCTTTGCAGCTTTGTCCGAGTACTTTGATCGAGAGGATGCCCGGGATATCTTTTCCCGGTTTTATCACCACGATACGAGATTTTCCATGGATCCCGTGAGTGAGGAGTTTGGGGACATGAATGCCCTCTCTGTTACTAAGTAGCAATCACAGGCCGTGCCTATACGTGGTGAGTCTTTTATGGTGGGCAAGGAGACCACGGAGTTTAATGATTGGTCTTTGAACTTGGAGCCACATCTTACCGGTGCCGAGGCACGAAGGGGACAAGCGTTTATATGTTTGTATCGTAGTTGTTTTGCCGTTGATTTCCATGATTTGAAAGGGTATAGAGGCAAGCCCATTCACATTCAGTTCGAGGACGACTGTACAAACTCAGTCTTTCAGAGAAAGACGGGATTTAGACTTGTTGTCAAGAGTTATTAGCCGCTAGTTTGATTGAGCCGTTCAACGGCAAGTAGGCTTGTGCCACAATTATGCCATCAAAGAAGGATATCTTTGACAACTGGACATAAAAGCGGATGTGTGGAGATTATAGGCCAGTCAATCACAAGACCAAGTCAGAGTGGTATTCCATGACCACGCCGGAGGAGTTGTTTGATGCGGTGGGCCACGCTAGAATATTTAGTACTCTATATTTGCGGTTTTTTTCATCAATTACCATTGATGCTGGATGACCGGGTAAAGGGTGCATTTTGGGGAGTTGATCAAGATGGGAGATATCAACTCTATCTTTGAAAGTTTCTCCCATTTGGCATCAAGAACACACATGCTGAGTTTTAGAGGGTGATGGACCTGGTGTTGACCGGTTTACCATTTGCCCGATGCTACATTGATGATGTTAATATCATTATTAGTAGCAGCCCACAGGAGTATGTGAGGCATCTTCAGGCGGTATTCAAGCGGCTACGGCAGTGGGAATTGCGCTTGCACTATGGAAAGTGCAATTTCTTCGACAACCAATTGCCATATTTGGAACATATGATTGTTCCAAGAGGTCTTGGCATACTATAGGCCGAAGTGGATGCATTGTAGAAGATTCCTTCCCCAACCGACCTGTCATGGCTTCGAGCTTTTCTTGGCTTGGCAAATTACTATCGTCGATTTGTCAAGAACTATAGTTTGATTGCTACGCCGTGACTATTCTCATGGGAAAAGATCAACCATGAACTTGAGGATGGGAGCAGCAGCAAGCGTTTGCTACTTTGAAACTGAAGCTCAGCTGAGCGTCTTTGTTGCGGCATTCGGATGTTACACAACCCTTTCAGTTGCACACAAACTAGAGCGTTGTGGGATTCAAGGCAATATTGACTCAACAAGATGATGAGCGACGAGTATATGTTGTGGCGTTTTCTTGTAGGAGCAACTACAATGCGGAGTCAACTATTTGTCCTATGAAAGGCAGGCTTTGGCCGCGGTTTGGGCTATAGCCCATTTTAGGCCCTATTTGTATGGGCAACGTTTTACGTTGATGACCGACCATCAGCCTTTGAAGTGGCTCATGGAGTCTAACAAGCTTATTGGCAAGCTCGCCAGATGGGCTTTGTTGTTTCAAGAGTATGACTGAGGTTGTATATCGAGCCGACATCACAAACTTAGATGCGAATGGTCTATCTCGCAATCCAAGACCTTTGGAGGAGGATCTGAGAAGTGTCAGGTGGCATGGAGACTGTGATAGGGAGTCAATCCCGGGGTGGCATGAAGCGGCTTACCTCACGTTGATGTCTGGCTCCGCATCGACATTACTTGATTTGGCAACGAATGAGGAACCGGATAGGACCCAAGTTGTTAGCGATGTATATGAAGACAGTCTAGTCATGCACATGCTACAACATGGGACACTTTCCCCAGTTCTTTTTGCTATGGAGTGTGATCGAGTTGTACACCGAATAGCAAGGTTCCATTAGGAGAACGGCCTTCTATGTTGGGTGTGGCTAGATGAGACTAGGTGCATAGTTCCCAGGCCAGATCAAAGGGCTTCGTTGGTATGGCAAGAACACAAAGACCTAGGGCATTTTGGTGTGCGATGGACTCATTTGATGTTGCGCAACGAGTATTTGTGGACCGGCATGTATTAACAGGTTGCCACGTATGTTTCTTAGTGTGAGGTCTGTGATCGGGTTAGATTGAGCTTCAACACCTTGTCACCGCAGCTGCAACCTTTGTCCATTATGGGGCTAGAGTATTGGTGGTCTTTGGACTTTGCTGGTCCACTTGTCGTGACTCCACACAGAGCCAAGTATGTCTTGGTGATGGTGAAGCATTTGAACAAGTAAATTGAGCTCGTGGCTCTTCCGTTGAACTCTTCGGAGTTGGCTGCCATGGCATTTCATGACCGGGTGTTGGCTCATTTTGGAGCCCCAGTTCAGGTTTTTACGGACGAGGGGCGTGAGTTCCTTGGGGCTTTCGAAGCTTCGTGTACCAAGGCTTTTATTAACCACCGTTCCGCTTCTCATGATTTCTCGGAACGTGTGGTTTAGACCGTGAAGTCGGGCCTACAAAAGTATGGATTACTTCAGGGTGGCCATGGGGTAAGAGTTAAGCCGGTAGGCTTCACTGGCTGCTTTCAATCCGTACCAGTTGTTTTACGCACAAGAGCCAATTTTAGCGAGTTTTGTGCATGAAAAATTGGCTCCAGTTATGGATTTAGACAATCCGGAGGTGTAGGCCCAATGTCTACGGAATTGAGCGGAGTTCTTCAACAGAGCATGTCCATGGCCGTGGTCATCTTGTCTATCGCTCAACACCGTGACACCTTACGGTACACTTGTATTCGAAGTGGTGCCTACCGACCTCAGTTGCGACGTTTCTCTACGGATGATTACGTTTATCTGGAGCATGAGGCGTCCACGACATTAGACGTCCAAGCTGGGCGCACCATTCTTTACGTGAAGGATGTGTTGCCCACTGGCATCTTGTTGCTAGAAGGCAAAGATGGCCGGGAGTGTCGGGCATTCTAAGAATTGTGTTCCTTGTCATTTATCCATTGATGGCTCTGTTCATCTAGAGTTGGCAGATGTACCAGACGGTCTTCTGTATTTTGTGTGTGGGAAGAAGAAGGGCGCGGCTACCATGTTGTTTTGTGACCATTGCTACGTCGTTGGCATATAGCTTGCTTAACGCTGCCTCTTTCAACTCAACCGTCCGGGGATTAGACTTGCCCTCGTTGTCGGAGGTCTTTGAGCCTCATTTCATCCAATGAAACATCTTGAATTCCTTGTGGGCTTGTCAGTGTGTGGTGCATTGCCATCTAGTTAGAGTTCTTGGTTTCAATTCAGATATAGGCAAGGTAAAGATTGACCAAGGGATTGACAACAAAGTTGCCTAAGGCGATTAAAGATGGGGCTCACATTGCATCCAACCTACCAACTCTTTGTTACTTTTCGATTTGCTTATTACTTGGCGATGGGCGACAAATTCGACTAGTTGCGTACAGTTGTCGCAGCAACATCACCGTGGCGTTTAGTCTTGTAAGTGTTGTTTGGTCCTAAATGGATAGAGGGTCTCTTTATCACCTAGGGGGGGCACTTGAGGGTGTACTACGTATACTTATTTTAGTGTATGTTTTTTGTTTATTTGATGTTGGTTAAGACTGTCAATCTGTTGTGATTATCGATCTTTCATTACACGATTGTTGTCACAAGACGTGGCGTCAAGGGCCTCTTTGCATCGTAGTGTTTTAGCGTAGATTAGTTTGTTACTAATCTACGAGTTTAGAGACGTACGACGGTGCACCGCATTCATTCGTGGATGATTTCCATCCACTTAGAGTTGTGTGAATGTGCATATCGCACCGCACACATCCTTGACTTGACGTCTTTGTCAAGTCAAGCTTTCTGAGTGAGTTAGAGATTGTTTAGTGATTATTTTTGCTTGTAAGAGATTGTTTATCATTAGTAAAGGCTCTGCATTCTCATATACTACTTGCACTTGTTGATTCTTCCCTTTGTGGAGTGCCAGACGCTTGACTACCCTAGTGATTTACTGATTATTCCTTAATGGTGTACTACGTATACTTGTTTTAGTGTATGTTTTTCATTTATTTGATATTGGTTAGGACTCTCAATCTGTTGTGATTATCGATATTTCTTTACACAATAGAGTAGAAATAAGCATATTTTTGTCTTACAAAATATCTTGTAAGACAAGATATGCTCCAATATAGAACCATTATATGTATAATTATAGTCTAATATTATATACTATAAGTATTACATGCATGGCTTCATGTTTTACTCAAATGCCAAAATTCCCATATACATTCCCTAATTGTTAAATGCCACATCAAGGCGGTGTGGGAAATTTGTAAACTAATTGTATCATCAAATAACTTCCGTTGCCTCATTCTCATGAATGCAGGATCTTCAACTACAATCTGCAAGAAAATACGATTCCCTCATGGTTATTAGCATGTACATGCGATACTCAAAAATCTCATTGTAATACAAGATTTAAACCTGACCTCTTATGTGTCAAAGGGCTACCATACAAAGACTCTCCACTAACCCACATAAACCCGAATCTCAGTATTCAGTAAATTGAATTCATATATTGTAATATAGATTTTCACTGGAAGCCATTGCAAACAAAATAAGTAAATACCAACCACTCCTTAATGATATTCAAGCACTTGGATGGAAAGTAGATCCCCTCATTGTCATTACCACGGATAAATTTATTATTTCATCCAAATGTATAAAATTCTTTAGTGGCACTTATCTCGATAAAATAGTTAATTTTTAAAATTTGATTACAGCTATGGAAAGAACCCAACATGCATTCTTCTTTGGTTCATTCTACAACTTCTAATATTAATTTGAAGTGTTTTTAAATTTATCATTGCTATCAATTAAATTGATATTCTTTTTATAAGCCTCTAAATTTTGAACAGAAAAATTCCCCAAAAATGCTACTTTATACACATTTTACAAGCCATCAACCCTTGGCCTTGTGTAAAGCCCCACAAACTGAGTTGAAACTCTAGACCAATCAAATTGCTAGAATCACTCGGCCTCTCCACCTCAACCCCTAGTGTAAAGGTTTGGAAAGCGTGCCCTGGCCCTTGGAAACTGAAATTGAGCATCTTGCCCGGATTCTCATACCGTCCCATCTACCGCCCTCCGGTGAAGATGTCCGCCGTACTCGACCAATCTGGCGACAAGCGGCGGCCCGTTTGCCGGCCCCGGCGGAGGGGCGGGCTGGTGGTCACTCCGCCGTCGCTGCGCTTGCTTTCTCCAGCTCCCAACACGTACATCTTCTCGCTACACTCCACCGTGATTCCTCCACGTCGCCGCGCAAGCTGCGAATCTCTCTCGCACGCCCCCTCTGCTCCATGCACCCTGCACACGCCAACAACCTCAGGCTCACTCACTTCTGTGTACGTCGGGCTCGAGTCACTACCCTTGTTTCACTTTTGCTGAATTGTGTTTTTTTTCTGCCGATCTCCGTGGTGTGTGTGGTTGTGCGATCGCAGTGGTGTGAGGAGCTTCTCGGGCGAGTCTGGGGCTTTGCGTGCCGTGGGGTTTTTAAAAGCGAGGTCTTGGGTGAGAGCAGCGCTCTTGTTTTTTTTTGAGAGGTGGCGAAGAATTTGGGAACTTCTGGCTTGTGAGTTTGGGAGTTCTGAGTTTGGCGTCCGGTTCTGAGGTTTGCGCTTGCACAAGGGAGGGCGCAGACAGACAGCAGAGGGCTTTTTTGTTAAGTTCAGGCACGATCTCAGTATTTTTTCCTTCCGTGGATCTTCTGAATTTTGAATCCTGGTTTCATGGGCTCTCTTTTCTTTGCTGTTCATGAGATACATTTTCTGTGTTTCATTTTAGAGTGGTGTTAGTTTCCTCTTCGATCTGGCATCTGGAGATTCACCGGGGAAGGCGAGTCTGTAGGAAGTTAACCCAGGCGATTCTGAAAGTATGTCCAAGTTTTGTAATTTCCAGAGTGTTTTCTTTCGTCGTTTTCAGTTTCTGAAGCGAACCATCTTACACTCCTGGCCGTGGCTGCAGATTCACTTTATGGACTACGGAACGGTGAGATGTTCGACTCATTATGTGCTCTGCGTTTTTGCCAGGAAATTGGGAGCTAACAGGAAATTAATCTATGGCGGCGCATGCTCGTTCCCCGGCGGTGTCTCAGCTCACTATCAACATCACCTCGCAGGAGGGAAAATCACGTAAGTCGGCACCGAAGATCGTCGCCGTGAGGCCGTCTCCAGCAGGCCGAGTTCACTTAAAAATTTGTCGATTCTCACAGGGTCTGAAACATGACTCCAAGATAGGGTTCGCCCTAGTCTCCAGATCAGGGCACAGGAAGTTCAACGGGTCACGAGGAGTCACCACCACTAGATGTGCCAAGGGGGGCAGCGACGACGCCCTGGGCGGCGACCCAGAGGTGCAGCGCATGCTCGTGGAGATGGTGCAGATCCAAATTGGCAAGACTTGTATGTCAGATTTCGTTGACGAGAGGTCGCAGCACATGCGCAACATCGCACAAGACACGTTTGACCAGCATGATCGCATCGCATATCGAACCATGAAGGGGTTGGATGCCACCGGGAGCAGAGTGAGTAACCCCCTTTCTTGTCTGCAACCATGTGATCTCAAACTGTACATTGTATGTCTATGCTGATACATCGTGGTCTTGCTCGTCTTGATACTCGAGAACTGAAATAAAACACGGAAAGTTCAGAGCTTGAAGCGTTACAAATGAAATGGAAAAACTTATCGTGAATGCTACGGCTTGTTATGCTGCTGCTGTGATGACCTTTTTCGAATCAATTGTCTGATTGATCTACAAAAAAAATAAAGAAAGTTGATAGGTCTGAGGCGCACGCATTGCCATTTCAGGATTTGTCGGTACTACTGCTGTGATGACCACTTTCTGATCAATCGTCTGATAGGTCTTAAAGAAAGTGGTACCTTAGAAAATAAAGAAAGTTGATAGGTCTGAGCACAAGAGTTTGTGCAGTTCTTGATCTTTGCTGTTACTACTGGACTCAAGTTCCGAGTTGTGGTGGTTTAGGTGCTGCGGCAGCTGGATGCAGATGCGCAGGCGATTGAACGGGAGCTGAGGTTGGCAAGAGCTGAGATTGAGGCTCAAGAACTTGATTTCGAGGAGTACCAGCAGGTGGTTGCGTATTCCCGGAACGAAGGGTTGTTCTTCAAGAATCTGTACCCTGCGCCAAAACCCGCTTCCCTCCGTTTGCGGTCATCACCTCTTTCCAAGTCATCTGTAAAGGAGGTGAGTCGAATTTCATCCGGGCTCAAGTCAGAGATGAAATTGAGGGTGGATTTTGACGTTTGGTTCTGTTGTGTTAAGTGCAGAATGTGGCCATTACCAGGCCAACGCAGAATTTTAGTAGCAGCTACAGGCAGGTGCTGTATGGAGGCTTGTCGCTGGTCATAGTTTCCTTCATTTATAGCTCCAGTTCAGGTTTGGAATCTTCCTGCTTGTTCTTTGAACATTTCATTTGGATATCTTTGTAGCGGAGGCTAGAGCACATTGCCATGAACCTGTCCATACAGTTCTTTCTGTTTACACAGTTCTTCTTTGACTAAAGTACAGAGTTCTTTGCATAGTCACCCGAAGAGAACCCCTCTTCTTTCAGTCCGAATAACCAAAACCACCTTTATATAGTTCTCATTCGAAAGCGGCAAACTCGTTCTGCAATTTCAAAGCTGGCTGAAACAATCACTACTTGAATTCGGAGACCACCAAGTTCTTCTATCTACTCAGGGTGGACTCCTCTACAGAGGAACCGACTCTACGAATGACCTGGAACATGTTTTTTGAGAAGGTTTTGTTGCATTGTGCAGCGCTCTTCGCAGGTACATGGATGCGAGCTTCAAAGTTAGCCAGCTATGGACTGATATTTTCAGCTCTTCTGACTCAGTTGGCCTACGTCAAAGTTCTTGTGGGGGAGGACGGCGAGGAAGTAGAGGAGGAAGGTCCCATCGACGTCACCAACAACAAAGACTAGTCTACGTACTACCTGAGGTCCTCAATATGTGTACATACTACAGTAACCTGTATTTACGAAAAGTGTGGACTTCTCTCACATATAACTTAGGACACAAAATCATTGTATAGCATTGCAGTAGCTGAACGTGTATATAGTGGGTAGCTATCATTTCCCCTGATTATTTAAACCTGTCTGGCGATGGAGCCACCGTAGCAGAGCCTAGCATGATGATGAGAATGTTAGTTTGCTCTTACTGGGATTTTATGAGTATACTTGATTTTCTGGCATTGATGATATATTATCCAATCTTTTGCCGGATATGGAACCTTGAAACATTGATTCTGAAAATATGGAACCGGAATCCTCGTCGAGGTTAGATGCTCTCTCCATCTATTCTCAACAAGCCTTTCCATTACACTTTTTATGGATGAGTACAGTTCTATTTAAATGTTGCTTTTGTTGTTTGAAAGCGTCGAATAGGGCTTTCAAGCTCCTCATCTAGAGCTCTGCGTCGTCAATAAAAGAGGTGAAATTCGACCCTCTCTTTCTTGCATCCAATGGAGTGAATGAGCACTCATGTTACAAATAGGAATTTGAAGTTAATCCTCACAACATATTGGGGCCGCTTCACAAGTCGAGTGACCGTCCGTCAAAATGAGTGGCCAAACTAGGATTTGCCATAATACCCCGGTCGAGCGTTGCACCAAGCCTCAGGCTTGGAAGGGTGGGGGAGGTTAGGGACAAAACCGGCCCCTATTTTTGTATTGGAGTGGGGCCCTGTTTGATCCATGGATGGACCGCCTTCAGTAATTTGGGGCCACAGGCCACAATTTTGAGAAAAAAAAAACCAAAAAAAGCCTCTAGTACCCTAAAACGGGCAGGGCCAGAAAAATGGACCCACTCAAGGCTGAGGTTTGGTGCAACGCTCGACCGGGGTCAATAAAGTGATCCGCCAAACTATGGCGAGAGGCCAAACATTTTTGCCCAAAAATTAGATTAAATATTATAGATTGAAGGTTTGGCCGGTCGTGGTGTGAAGCCCCAAAGGCCAAGTCCAAAGTCCAAACCCATATCATTATGCCAAAAAAAATCAGCCCAAAAAAAACAGCCAATAAAAATCAGCCAAAAAATTCGGCATCTTTCATCTAACGGTCCAGATCTTGTCAATTTTTGATTATTTTATTAAAATGTTCGACGGACTCTCGATTGTAGTTTGGATCGAGTAAAATGGGCGACCCAAGTTTTGCTCGAGAGGCCGCCGCTTTGGCGCCAAAACAACCCAAAAGTGTTGCCATGTAGGATGACGGCCTTTGGAGTTTGGGCACAAGTGTGAAGGCCCAAAGTCCGGACTTTGCCCATTCTAGCAATCTCATTGGTGGAAATCGACGGCCACTCGACTTGGCCACCAAGTGTGAAGCAGCCCTTAGAGTATCTCCACCTAGGCCCTAGCAAAAATTCTTGATTTGGCATGGCGTTGCCATTATGTCCAGGGCCTGGTTGCCGGAATGGCTCCCAAATGAGGATAACTGTGAGTATGGCGGGGGTACGCAACAGTTCCCTGGGCTGACCTAACCAGCCATTGTCCGCCATGTTGTAGCGAACTTCCCGCCATATTTTCCGTTGTAGCCGTCCTGCACATTCTCTGCACCTTCCTTCTCCGGCTTGGCGAGCGCGAAGGTTCTAACCCGGGCTGTCGTGTAGCTCACTCACAAAAAGTCATGCCCGGGCGTCTATAAGAGTTATTCAAAAACCTCCACCTACATAAATATTTGGTCAAGTGGAAATATAGTGAGAAATAGTAGTTATCTCTCCATTATGAAAATGACTACACCAATTTGTAGAAGAATGCTTTGAACCAATAAAAATAAAGTTACCTGCAAATCAACTAGGAGTAACCTTCTTCGACATCTTCTACTTCTCATGTTTTCCTGATTAATGGGCTTGCAAGTTAGCTTCGGAGGAGTGTGGGTTAATGTATGAAACTTAGGGAGCTGTAAATTTGCATCGGATAGGGCCTAAAAGAAAATCTTTCCATTATTACTCATGCATTCCATTGGTACAGAGAGAGAAACATAACATATTTCCACTCTACTCTCGGATATGTTAAAAAATCCCCCTCATATTAATAAGAGCAGAGTACAGTAGGTGGGCAGTGGGGATGACCGCTCCATCCCTCCCGGTCAAACCACCTGAGTCCACGTCAGCAGCCGGTCACCTTCCCCAGCACCATCAAGCTCTGTCTCCCACTCCCTCACTCCACATCGCACCCCTACTACTCTTCCATCGCCATCGCCATCGCCATCGCCGTCGCCACCGCTAATCCTAACATGCATGGCCCCTTCCCCTCATCCTCTCTCTCATGTAAGAACTCGCATGCCACTAAAGTTGGTTGTTTTTTGAATGGAGCTTGAGGTGCCCAGGGATTTAGGGTTAGGTTCTGACGATGTTGGGTTGTGCAGCAGGTTGCGGTGAGGATGGGAGGAGTGGTAGAAGGGAATAGTTAATCTGGCGATATCACAGCGGAGGGCGGTGAAGCGCGCGTTGGAGGGAGCCATGGCGTGGAATGTGTTCAAGTTTTGCACGGGGCTGAAGGCCGTGGGCTCGATCATGGTGCTGGTGGTGCTGGCGGTGGTGGGCGTGTCGTACTACGCGGTGGTGATTACGAATTACGGCCCGGAGTTGGTGAAGGGCGGGTCCGCGGTGCTCCCGGCGCTGCTAGTGTTGTTTCTGTTCCACGCGTTTCTGGCGATGCTGCTGTGGTCGTACTTCTCGGTGGTGTTCACCGATCCGGGCGGCGTGCCGCCGACGTGGCGCCCGTCGTCCTCCGAGGAGGATCTGGAGGTCCCCACGCTGCCCCTGACGCAGAACTCGCAGAGCGACTCGGCCAAGATGCCGACCATGAGCCAGAGCGGGCGCGCGCGCTACTGCCGGAAATGCTCCCAGTACAAGCCGCCGCGGTGCCACCACTGCTCCGTGTGCGGCCGCTGCATCCTCAAGATGGACCACCACTGCGTCTGGGTGGTGAACTGCGTCGGCGCGTGCAACTACAAGTTCTTCCTGCTCTTCCTCCTGTACACGCTGCTGGAAACCTCCCTGGTCACGGTCTCCCTGCTGCCGTCGTTCATCGCCTTCTTCGGCGACGTGGAGGAGGCGCCCATCCCTGGCTCTCTGGTGGCCACGTTCCTAGGGTTCGTGCTTAACATGGCGTTCTCGCTCAGTGTGCTCGGGTTCCTCATCATGCACATCTCGCTCGTGGGCGGGAACACCACCACCATCGAGGCGTACGAGAAGAAATCGTCCACGAGGTGGATGTTCGATCTCGGGTGGAAGCGCAACTTTGAGCAGGTGTTCGGTACCCGGAAGCTCTACTGGTTCCTTCCGTTGTATGATAAGGAGGATTTGAGAAAGATCACTGCGTTGAACGGGCTTGACTACCCCATCAGGTCTGACCTGGAAAGCCAAGAGTTTTAGGCGGAGAATGATAAACTCTCTTGATGTTCTCGCCTGAAGAAGGTGTGATCCTTTGAGCTTGATGACGCAGTAGGCAGTGATCGGTTCTTTCCATTTGCTTATTATCCTGTTAGATATATAAATACACAGTTCGTGATGTTAGTCTTAGAAAGAGAAGATGAAGCAGTCTTTGGTAGGAGCCTCGCCTCAGTGATGCTGTTGAGTGAACACTGCCAACGATCGTTGTCAACCCGAGGTTAGGCAACATCTTGGAGCCAGCGTGGTCATGCTGGAACGATGCTGGCCAAGCCTGGAGTTAAAAGAGCTGAAGAGGTTGGAGGATGCATTTGCTCGGAGCAAGGAGCAAGGAGTGCACTTCTGAATTCTCTCCGCAACCAGAAAAAGCTTGTATATTGACGCATTGATTGAAGGCTACAACCAAGGTGACCGTGGCCTGTAATTTAGCCTGCACGCTGTGTTCTTCAAGCCTGGGTAGTAGTTAGGGTATTGCAGCTACTCTATGCTTTAAGATGCAGAGATGTGCTCCTTTGACACACTAAATCTTGAGTAAATAAATCAAATTCACTGAAATGAGCTGATCACTCTGTTGCAAGTCGGTAGTACTGTCTCTGTCGTTGTTGCAAAGCACACACTACAGTCTCAATCATTTGCGATAAAGCTAGTGAAGCAAATTCTACCAACTTGCAAGCTCTGTGGGTCCTACTGAATGTGAAGGAATTTGGAAAGATTGATAACGAACTGTGACAAAGCTACTCAAGCTTGCAAACTCTTGCTTGGCAGGAGTGGAATTTCACAAGCAAGCGCGTGAAACTCCTGTACAGTTGAGAAGAGTTGATTGTGGGCGAGCTTCATATTGACAACAGGAATGTCCGCATTGTGGGCGACTCCAATTCGTCTCCTGTCACCCGCGCGCCGTCCCCACTTTGCGAGGTCCCCATGGCGACCGTCACTGCGACATTTTGAGGGCTTATGCCGAGGTATGACCAATTTCTTGTGGTTGTTTCAAGAGATAAAGATATCTTGTTCTACTACATGCTGATGAGAAATTATTTCGGATTTAGGGTTGGGGAGTACCCAATTCCCCAGGAATCTTTGTGCAGCAAGCGTGGGAGGACTTCAGAAGGCAGAAGCATCACTAGATGAGTCTCCAAGAGATGGGCTGCTTGCCTTCTACGCTGATCACTACGTGGTACCTCTTCCTGAGGGTCACAGGTTTCCGATGACCAAGTGAGCACCTCCCTCATGCACAACCTCTTCAGTTAAAAGTGAATATATGCCGATTAGGGTTTCGTTTTTGCAGATATCGAGCCACACGGATGTTGTTGGAGGGAGATGAACAGCTGCGTGGTAGTCTTGTGACAAGGCCTGCTCCATTGGCGGCCATCGATGACGTTTGCTTGGTGCATGATGAAGGGTAAGGTCTTGAAAATCATGTGATGTTACCTTCTGTCGTTCCCACGCTGATCTTGTCTTTTTACCAGGTATATGCAGAGGTTTATTTCAGGTGAATTGACAGAGAAGGAACAGCGGGCGGTAGGGTTTCCTTGGAGCGTCGAGCACCGGCAACGCTCTTTGGCTTCCACCGGGTAAGTAAGTATTTTATTCTTCTGCTAGAGACGAGGTTACATGATTTGTGAAACTCTGGAAATGCTATCTCAGAGGCACGGTGGCGGCAATGCACACTGTGATGCTAGGCAAACGAAGGGCGGCAGCCAACATTGCAGGAGGAACGCACCACGCTTTTGCCGGCCATGGGGAGGGTTTTTGTAAGTACGTGTGCTCCAAATTAGCTAAAAAATTTAGTGACTTTTCTAGAATTATATATACTCAAACAATGTTGCATATATAACTCGATTTTGAAATGAAGTTTGAATATCCAACTTGTGTCTTGCAGGTGTGTTCAATGACATTGCCGTAGCTTCCGCAGTATGTTTGAGGGATTATCCCAGCAAGTGCAACTTGCAAGCTCCAATCCTCGTTGTTGACCTCGACGTTCATCAGGTACTCTTCTGCATAAATCTGCAACATGTGGAGAAGCTTTAAACGCTTTTGAGAAGGATGAGTTGACAACTCTTGTCATATTGTGGTTGACAGGGAAATGGGACATCCAAGTTGTTCGAGAATGATGACCGCGTAATTACGTTTGACATGCACGGCGCTGGGAACTATCCATGGAAGTCGAAAACGAAGTCCAACTATGATATTGGACTTCCAGATGACACAGGAGATGAGCATTACTTGGCGACGCTTGCTGAATGGTTGCCTCATCTAATGGAGCTCCATGATCCGAGCCTTGTGTTCTTTCAGGTCGTGTATATATGTGTCCTATTTGTTTTATCAGTACTGAAGTTACCCTTCTTTACAAACTTAGCACATCTATTTGGAGTACATTGGCTGAATTGAGCCGGTTCATTTGTTTACTTGCAGGCCGGAGTGGATGCTCTGAAAGAAGATAGCTTTGGGCGCCTTGCCATGACCAGGTGATTTTCAGTTCTCCTTATTTCAAGTTTCCTAATTCCATTATTATAACTAAATTTTGTCCTACTAGTCTTCCCATTCCAGCTTTTTTAACTTATATGGTATCTTATGACATCTTTGCTGTGCAGAGAAGGGCTATTGAAGCGGAACAATATGGTGTACAGCGCTTGCATAGAGCGCAACTTGCCACTAGTGATCACCATGGGGGGAGGTTACTCTCGTCCAAGTGATGGTAAGTATTCCAACTGTCAACGCAAGATAACACTTCAGAAGATTCCCAGTTGAACTGTAGTATTCGCTACTAACTCTTGCTTCTGTACCTTTTGGGGTGTGCAGCATCTATTCAGGCCCATGCCGACGTCTATCGATCTGCGGCTCTGAGGTACAGCGCTGTGAACTCGAGAGCTCGGCAAGCAGCTCGATAGCTAGACTCCTCACTAGCTGACGTTTTTTCATTCTTTCTCCATTGTGAGGCCCTTCAATTCATAATTCTAAAACTGGAAATTCTTTCTCCCAGTGCACTGACAAGCCTTGCTAATACCCCAAATAGGACAGGAGCTGCGGCCTGTTCCCTGATCAGTACTTTATTTCATATGCATAAAGTGCGATACTCAAAGCCTAGTGGTATGAATTTATTGAAGTACCGGTAACGTCTAATCAGCACACTTTCTGGGTTAAAAAGGTCGGCTCTATGTAGGTACTGTACAGTACAAGACAAAGCAACTGATCTTGATCTTCAAGGTGAACAGTACACACCCAGGCATGTTGAACATCTCACTTCGCTTCCTGAATAATTGGGGACGTAGTGTGGGATTGCAGGTATGGTCTTTGGCCGTTGTAGTTGCCCGGAGGATCGTAGCTGCACACCACAAACGTTCCACCGCCAGGGCAATTCGCTGATCCACATCCCACAAACTGCGTGTTTCGCCACACAACCTGCACAAATCCAGGTGCCATCACGCAAGGAATCCATAGTGGTTTACTACGTGCACCTCTCGACTGATATTAGTCTGGAACACCCAGTTGATACTGAGGTAACGCCTGGTTGACACTGAGGCGCTCATGTTGTTAAGACACAAAAAACACAACGATGTAAACATGTGGATCATCTTCTTTCTCCACATGTTTCTGAAGTCTAGTAAGATAGGACACTATTCCCAGACCGTTTCGTAAAATTATCATACTTCTCCTTTGTTTCAGGGATATCAACTGCAAACAAAACTCCTGTAAGTTTATAGTTCTTTATTTCGCTGCATGGCTTAAACTAACGGCGACTAGCAACAATTGTAAAAACTAACGCGTGTACTGACAATTACATTGAGTGCTCTACAATCGACACATACCTGAGTGTAATGGCCACAGACTCGGCCTGCAGCGCAGGAGTTGCTCCCGTAGTTGTAGAACTGTTTCTCATTCACCCAGGCGCCGACGGCATCGCCCGGCTTGGACGACCCGCTGGACCAGAAGATGTTCTCGCCGTAGCGTCCCCCGGAGTGCGACAACGCGCAACGCGCCGTATTGGCCCGGTTCGTGGCCCAGTTGGTGGCGTACGTCTGCAGCTGGTTGTTCCATCGCAGGTCGGGAATGCCCGCTCCCACGGCCCGGCGAGCGCTGTTGTGCGCGCTCAAGTACTGGTCTGCTACGCTCTGCGCATCCACCGCAACCACAGCCGCCACCAGCAGCAGCACAGCCAGAGCCCTTCCCAACGTAAGCATCTCTATCAATGTTCTCTGCTTTTGCACTCTCTGTCTATGCTCTCTGCTTGTATGCTCTCCACCTATCTGCTTTGTGGGCTTGGATTTATACTTTGACGTGGTGTCAAGGCTGTGGGACCGAGATCAGTGGAGCTGTGTATCGATGTTTCCTGTCTGCACAGTTGCTAGCATCGTTCCTTGGCATCACCGTGATTCGGCTTCTGCATCAGCATCGCCTTTGGTCAAATGCGGCAGCTGTGGACCTACGAAGACGCTGCTGAGTCAGGTTTTTAGGCGCACGAGGAGTCAGCTTTGTGTGACAATATCAACACCTTTGAAGGGTAGGCGTTTAGATATTCCCGACAACCAGGAGTCTGATAAAACCTGCATCAAACCTACCGCAATGACTTTTGCGCAGTGAAAGCCATTCTGTGTACGTTACATCGCCAAATTCGCAATCACTTTATGAATATTACTCTTGATTTTCAAGATTATGGCTCCCTTTTATTTGTGTATTCATCTCCCCAGCTTGAGTTTGTGGAAAAATAGAGATATTTGTAAAGGTTATGAGATCGGGGACTAGGTCCGGAAGTTTGGTGATGAGCTATAAATACAAGGCACATTACACCCAATTCCGATCACTAGAGTATGCATGGCAAATGCATGAAGTGATCAAAACTGATAATTCAAAATCTGAAAACACGAGTCATTATTGGTTCATGATGTGTGCAATTTTGGGTTGCTCCACCTCAATTGAGCTCTCATTGGTGGCATTGCCTCGAAAGTCGAACAAGGCCGATCGGCATTGGGTACCCTCCATGAGTTGGTTATCCATGGCATGTCTTCTCTCTTTTACTCACTCTCACTTGTTGGCATTGGGTAAAGGAGGGCACCAAATCTCACCTACTCTAGAGTTTGATTGTGGGCTCTGGTGGTTTTTGAGCTTTTAAATTCTATATCAATTCCAAATCTTTGTGATTAAATTTGAGAAAATATTTGTTGTGTTTCATTCCTAATTCGGCATCTTTCTACACAAATGTTTTTGACATACAATGTCATTTGAGTCCCGAACTGGCTTAAGTGATCAGAATTGGGTGCCTCTACCCTATTAAAGACCATCAAAGCTGATAAGGGTATTCAAAACCAGGTTCTGAATTATGTGTTGGTTTCCATTGAGGAGCCTCTGACCCACCAGATACCAGCATCCAACAACTCAGCCACCAGCCATCCAACAAGTGTAACCAGCATTCTTTTCAGCACTTTGAATACTGCCAATACAGATGTGTACGGTGCCTACAATATAGCATAATCTACCATTTTCATGAGGACCGTCTAACAACCAAACAACTGCAACTACGCTAGTATCTCTAATAGGTTCATACATGATGGTTGCTGGGACGTGGTTGGTGAACATTTGAATCACAGTAAAGGGACAGTAGTAGTAGTAAGAACTCCGGCCTTCTTAGAAGGTCGGCGTGAATGAAGTGTATGTTCGTTCCATTCACTATATCGATGCCCATAAGACAAGGATAAGTGGCTTGGAACTACTTCCCTCTTTCGAGGGTAGACACTATGAAAAGTAATAAGTGACCGAGGAAACAAAAGGTGGACCTTTTGAAAGCGAGGTAAGAGAGGGATGCAACGAGTTGATTAATTGATAGAAGTAGTAAGAATAGTTTTTTTGTTTTTTTGTTTTTTTTTTGGTATTTAATAATATTTTTTTATACGAAAATAAAAGCTTGAAGAGAACTAAGTTCAACTGAAGTAAAAAGGCTAATTATACCAAGTGAACTAAGCATTTTAGAGAATATAGGGATTGATGTTTGGTGGTAAAGCTAAGAACAAGTTAGGGGAGGTGTAAGAGTCTAAGCGTTCTCTGCATCATGTCTCCAACTTGGGCCGACAGCTGTTCTTCTGATAATTCTTTCGGGTGTCCAAGAAGCCAACGATTATGACCCCAATGTGTTGCGCCCTCCTTGGGTGGGATCGGATTGGCGATTAGGCCCCATAGTTGGTCTTGGTTGGGTCCTTCATATGTTGCTTCAAAGTAACGAATTGGTCCTTCAGCCTCGGTCCTTCCAACCCATAGGAATTGGCTCAATACTCGTGCTTGACCTCGAATGAGATCTCCAATGAACCTCACTTGAGCTCTATTAAACACGCAATTAAGCAATTATGCACTTGGCCATATAAAAGTGCACTTGGGTACAACGGCGGCCATTGCGAACAAAAGTGGCAAAATTGCAAAAAATTAAAAAAAATCAAAGAAAAAAAAAGATTTCCAAAGAAAAAAATTGAGCTTCTACAACAATATTACGTACAATCATGGTTCTTAATATTGGAAGCAATTTTTTGGCATTTTCAACTAATTTGTGGTGGCCCTTCGTTAATATTAGATAAATGTGAATTTAATATAGTTTCACAATATTTCAAAGATAGATTTGAAGGATTGTAGTATACAAACAGGCGTAATCACAGAAAAACATACTTTATGCAAGGGTTGGCAGTTGATTAAAAGATATTCAACGTAGTATATAATGCATACAATGGTGGAAACTAAATATAGATTCTTCTACAAATGGACTTAGCACCGATAGTAAAATTACCTTTACTCTATAGGATTAATGACATAACGTCTTACATCACCCTTAGAATATACTACTCTTACACATACACTATATATCTATTAATATACACAACTATTATACTCTCATAAAGGCATACTATCTACTCCACAGAATTTAGGGCTGCTTGCAAACGGTCGTCATCGATAGCTTCGGTTTGCATTGCAATATATTGTAGGATGTGAGCCTTTGCCGATTGAAGAATGCGAATCCTGCTTTCAACCTGCACTCCAAATACATTGCGCTTTCTGCACCCGCTGGCCCCGGACATGGTTCTTTCCGGTGTGTCTATCCATGAAAAAATGCATGCATCTTTCTCTACCCAACTATGGCTCTCCCCAGATGGCTCCCAGAATGAATCCATGCAATTTGCATACCGTTGTGCAGAAGACCCATGTCCATCAGCAACCCCCCTTTGGATGATGGGCCAATACCAACAAACCTTAATCTTAAGTCTCCATCGGTTTTTTCTTTCCTCAATCACTTTCCCCACATAGAATGGTACACCGCCTTCTATCTCTGCTCGATCAACACTCAAGGCTACAAACTGTCCACAACGGATATCAGATTGTGGATTAAATGGTGGAAATGGGTCCTAATTACCTTCATACATTGCTCCTTCTTCGGCGCGTTCCACAACATAGTTGCGCTCTGTTCGTTGTGCCCTACGCACTGCTTGATTAGAGGGTCTTCCTCTACGAGGACCAAAGTATCCTCGAGACTCGGCATTTGGAAGCATGGCCACTACCCGTTCTACGACATTTACCTCGCGATTTTCTTCACTTCCACCATCCATTACATCCAAAGATGCGCTCCCTGTAGGTCCGGTGTTGGAGAACTCTGAAGGCCAAAACGGTGACGTACGATGCTCATTGCTACGATCTTTGTGTGGAAATTGAGCTAAATAGAGTTTCAACCTTTCAGCCTCTACTTTTGCCTCACGATTCTTGTCCTCATGCTGCAACCTTTGAATACACCTTTGTTTATATGCAATGAAGTCATCCAACGCCTTCAACTCCCGTTCGTCCGCTGCAAATACTTCCGCAAACGATGGTCGTTCATCCCTATTTGGCAACGACCTCAAAGTTTTCGTCCCTGCCTCCGGTCTCCATGGATCCTTGCAATAATGTTTGTGTTGTACTCGAACCTCATGAGTCCCTTCTCGATTGTCCATATAGAATCGCATGTGGTGCGGAAATGTTATGCCCACCAATGAATCCTGACCTGTCAATAAGTGAGGAGTTATGAACACTTTCCAATCCCATACATTCTCTAGCAGCCGGGTGCTAACAAATGCCTTCGTAGGGGATGTTCCTCGTTCTATAAGACTCATCATTTCCTTCAACGAGTCCACGTCCGACCTCTTCAACGTATTTGATATACAACTGAAGCGTTGATCAATATCTTCGTGTGTATGGCCCACTATAAGAAAAGATAGTTCCACCTCCTGAAAAAACCCCAATCCCACCAATGTAGCACATGGAGCAAACATATAAATGTTTTTTTTCTCACGCGTGCAGTTGTCGGCCTGAATTCGTAGTGTTGGTGGCAAAAAGCCCCTCCTCCGCAGCACATCTCCAATCACGTACAACAATGTACTCACGACTTGATTGCTATCGTGTTTGTGGTGAGCCCCAAACCACACGTCGCAATATAAACTAGTCCCATGTACAAGAGCACCACACAGATGGGTCTTCACAAACCGGTGTTCAATGTTCTTCACAGTCTGACGCATCCT
This sequence comes from Bryoerythrophyllum caledonicum, assembly GCA_963971425.1. Classification (NCBI taxonomy): domain Eukaryota; kingdom Viridiplantae; phylum Streptophyta; class Bryopsida; order Pottiales; family Pottiaceae; genus Bryoerythrophyllum; species Bryoerythrophyllum caledonicum. Next base: position 6,769,107 of record OZ020522.1, on the reverse strand, counting down.
CGGTACCATGGTCGTGTTTTGGTCCATGCCATCCACTATGATGCACATGTACAACTCAGGGCTAATATAACACGACCTCTTGAATATCCAATAATGCCTACATTCTTCCATCTGGTTACGCAGATGCAACATAAACAACTCCTTTATCTTTATCCTTGCATCCGCATTGGTGGTTCCCTCCATGGCACATTTATACTCCCAACAATGATAACACTTTGAGAATCTCGAGAATGGAGGTACCTGAACGTGGGGATACTTGATGCGCCACATCCTCCGGAACGAACTCATAGAAATGGTTTCTCCATTACAAATTCTCTTGACCTCCTCGTTCACGTAATTGAATACATCAAATTTGGCTGTATTTATAGGAAGAAGAATGAGAGGCACCACTTCGTTGTCACTCTTACGGCGAATACAACGATGAGGTTGAGGACAACCAGCTTCATCGACAAACGATTTAAAGCAAGCCTCTGCTGCAGACATTCTAGTACTCTTTCTTATCGGATCTGAAAGGGTATTGCCGTGAATCGATGTCACTCTTCTATATATTAGACAGTCCTTCTTCAATTGCTTAAAGCGCCTCTGTGAATATCCAACCCCAAGAGCGTAGCAAGCATTGCAAACTTCTTTCCCATCTAATTTTGTTACAAACTTGTCTCGACGAGTTCCTTCCGTCCTTGTGTAAAAAGAAACCAACATCTGTCTCATCCACGTACTTCGAACTGAAAACTGACTACCCCATGCATTATATCGCATGTCCAATAGATACCTTGCTAGAACGTCCCTCAAACAATTGCGTTTGCATCCTCCTTGTGCCATTGCAATTTGCATGCTTCTAAGCGATACCTTAGATGGTGCAGCTTCTGTCAATGATGGCTCCCTTGAATCTCTCCTTCTCCTATTTTGCATAGAATATGGACGACGTACTGGTCTAACACAAGCAAATCCATCTACATGGGGCAAATCTTGGATATTTGAGGGAATAGATTGGGAAAACGACGAATTTTCATCTATGGCGTTTGAAGCATGACTACTGCGTCGAGACCTCTGGGTGGATCCTGGTGTGTTGATGAACTCAGGAAAATCAAATACTGGGGCCATCACTTCTGCAGGCGCTATCTCTGATCCAATGTCACCGTGGACACCTGTGATATCAGGTTCTACAGCCACTACACGTAGCAAAGATCGATGCCAACGAATGATCAAGCCCACACACATGCCAAGGCGTTCTCCTACAATCTCTCCGGTCCAATGCAATGCATCATCTACCCTAGTGATATGCACCGCCACCTCGAATGGGAACAACTTTGATCCATTCAGTTCCATGCCACTTTTGAATGCATGCTCCCTGGTTGCTAAGTCCACCACATCTCCTCTTTCTGAAAGCAATTCTACTGCCCTTTCCAATTCAGAAGTCATGATCCCAACAGATCTCTGTTGAATTTGCCTTGCACGTGTTGCTCGTACTAATCGGGCCCCCACAGAGCTATTAGAAGGCATATTGTCCCTTTCGATGTGTGGCCGTATCAAAGGAGTCTGAATCGTGCGGCTCTCCATTATCACTATTGAAAAAATAGGAACATTATGGCTGCACATTAGTCAAAATACATGTACTAATTGTTAACCTTCAAAGCACCATTCATCTGATAAAAGGTATGTTTCTAAACACATATTTACTGTTCAAAATATGATGATGATATTGTACCTCTTGATAAAACTGCTTTGAAATGAGAAAATTAAGAATTTTTAGAACATGAACTCCTTGCACGGAGTTTTTAACCCTGAAGGTACAATGATAGTGTTACACCAAAAACACTTCTAAATTGTTGGATTCCAGTGCAACGAACAAAAAATGAAACAAAAACTTTTATTTCTAGTTTTGACCGTAGTTTCTCAATTACGACTTATTAATTAATAATTAAAAAAACATTCATAAACTTTGACCGCACGGATTGAAAGATTATAGTGTTTGAAGTGAAGCTTATGGTTCATTTACTTCCCTGCGTGTAGTGGATCAGCAGACTTTGACTTCACTTCGTGTCAATTTTTTTTTTCCAGAAGGTCTAAATCCTTAACCATCTTGTTAAGCATGATGTTAGTTCCTTGTACACCAATTTTTAGAGGGAGAAAAAAGGTGTAGCATATTCAAAACAACTGTGCAAAGAGTCGAAGTTCGGAATTTGTTAATTCACAATGTAATTTTTTGTGAACTTAATATGTTTTAGATTGGTAATTGAAATGGTCAATAAGAAGGTTTACACCACATATTGTAGTGGAAAAAAAAAGTGAAAAATAAAAAGATATCTAGGTTCTATTTGGAAATCAAGAAGTTTTTTTGGTACCTTGCCCATCACTGACTGACAATGTGTGAAAATGTTTGATTTGGGTTGGTATGCTATTTTTCAATAAAGACAAGAACTTATTTTGACAACATCAAGGGAAATAATTTTACTTTTGAGTACAAAAAATCTCACAATCAACAGAGTGTCCTAGCAAAAGTTTTTGGAGGTGCCCAACTTGTTTGCTCTCTCCATTTTAAATTTATAACCCTATAACTTTTTGATCAAATGTCCAATTTACGTAAAAATTATTTTCCCACTAAGGTTTTGGTAATGCCTTTCTATAGTAAAATTTACAAAGAGGAATGTTGGACATTGACACCATAGAAACTTGACCAAACATTCAACAAGCCAATTTTTGACACTTGATCCATTAGGGGTTAAATATGCTATACCTCTTTTGCATTCCTAAACATTGGTGAATAATGGAACTAATCAATCTTCACATGATGATAATGAACCTAGATCATGTGTGATGCAATCTTTTGAATCCAAGTGAACTGAAACGAAGGGAATTCACTGAACCTAGGGAAGAAAATGAACCATGTTGTCTACTTGCTATTATTGACACCATTGGAACTTGTTACAATCGCTAATTAAATAATGGATTTGTACGTCCACATAAAGGTTATTCTACAAACAACATAGTACAAAAGATCAATCAAGAATCAATCTTAACCCCTAAGGTATCGTGACAGTTTTACACCAAAAACACTTCAAACTAAATGGATTCTAGTGCAACGAATAAAGAAGGAAACAAAAACTTTGATTTTTAGTTCTGACCGTAGGATCTCAATAAAGGCTTATTAAGTAATACATGTACAAAATTTCAAAAACTTTGTCCTCAAGGATTAAAAAATTATAGTGTTTGAAGTCAACCAAATGGTTCATTTTCTTCCCTGCGTTTAGTGGATCAATAGACGTTGACTTCAGTTGGTGTCAAAAAATTTCACTACAAAAGGTCTAAATGTGAGCTCCTTACATTTTATTTTTTAGAGGTAGAAACCGGGTGTAGCATATTCAAAACAAGTGTGCAAGGAGTGGAGGCTTGAAATTTGTTAATTCACAGTTTAATTTCTTTTTAACTTAATATGTTTTTGATTGACAATCCGAATGGTTAATATGAAGGTTTACATTACATATTGATGTGGAAAAAATAAAAAGTGAAAAATATGAAGATTATTTGGAAAACAAGAAGTTTTTTTGGTACCTTGCCCAACAATGAGTGACAATGTGTGAAAATGTTTGAGTTCGGTTGGTATGCTATTTTTCACTAAAGAGAAGAATTGTTTTTTGACAATATGAAGGGAAATAATATTACTTGCAAGTAATGAAAATCTCACCTTCAATAGAGTGTCATATCAAAAGTTTTTGGAGGTGCCCGAGGTGCCCGCCCTCCCCATTTAAAATTCAAAACCCTATAACTTTTTCATCAAATATCCAATTTAGGTAAAAATTGTTTTCCCACTACGGTCTTGGTAATGTCTTTTTATTGTAAAAATTTCAAAGAAGAATGTTGGAAATTGACACCATAGGAACCTAACCGAACTTTCAAAAAGCCCTTTTTGGACACTTGGTACCTTAGGGGTTAAACTTGTATAAAAATAAATGTTTACCTCAAGATACGTTGCAGGTGTTAGCGGTACACGCACTGATGCTTGATGGCGTTCAACATTATATCACCATTCCATCGTTGTTGTTGGACATGTTTCTCAACCCTTCCCCCTTTACCTGCAACATATGCATAAAGTTTATATGGTAACTATGTGATAAAAAATCCTATATGTATCTTCGTATTACATATAGCCCGAAATTTTAATATAATATATTGAGAAAATTAACATATGGAGAAACAAAGCAAAAGGTCCAAAGTTCTTAAAGTCAAATTTTTACTAGTAAACTTGAGGCACAAGGTTCCAACATGGATAAAAGGTTTCTATGCAAACCTAGACGTCATTTCTCTTCGCAGTTTCTAAGGTGGGCACTCTTGCAATCAAAACCTCAAGGCTATGTGCATTTTTACTTCATTCACTAATTTCTGTCAAATTTGTATATTGTGTAGGTTGGAGAAAATTTGCATATCGAGGAGATTTTTGCGAACTTGGTAAGCTTCTAACTTTGTTTCAATTCTGAATGAGGAACTCCAGGGTTATGTTCATGATGATTGAAGTTCAGAGTAAATTACGTTAGTGTTAGGTGAGTACCAATATTTGATTACACCAATGAGAACACGAACTAGAGTATGTACAAAATTGCAATTTCAACAAGAAAACATGATAGCAGTCAACAACTAGAGAGTGCAAGCATTGTTATACTGAAAAAATGACACAAAAACCTCATAAAGTGGATCAAATAAGCAGCTCGTAGTATTGCACAAAATCCTCAATATGGCACATCAGCACACTACTTGAAACCCTAGCCTCTACACACAAGAACCCAAACCCTAGTTCCAAAACCCTAGCCGCCATCACCAAACCCTAGCCACCACCACAAAACCCTAGCCACCACCACCAAACCCTAGACAGCGCTGCCAAAACCTAGCCGCCGCCGTCAAACCCTAGCCGCCACAACCACGAAACCAAACCCTAGTCAACATATTCGCGTGACGTGGAAATCATGTGATGCCTCCCAAAGTAACCTTGAGCTAGAGCTGTGCGCGCGCACACCCCCTACTGCTGGTGCTCCTCCACCAAGCTAATCCAAATACATCGAGGCGAAAATCAAAACTAGAACTTCCTCCTCGAGCAAGTGTGGCAGTCAACTTCCTCGTTGCGCGGCTTCGCAGGTGCGACGCCTCCTTCCCATTTCAATGCCGTGGCCTCCTGTCCTACACTCACACCTTAAACTCTGCGCGCATGGGCGTTGCCGTGCGCGGGCGCCTGGCCCGGCGCAGGGCAACCCTGTGGCATGCCCT
>OZ020522.1:6301808-6763654 GCA_963971425.1 Bryoerythrophyllum caledonicum | reverse complement strand
GACGACGTGTCAGCCACGTAATCGCCTTCGTGGCAGTGGGTAAATTGATTTACCTCGAGTCATGGTCAAACTAGGGTTGACCCTTATCGGACGGACAGCAGCCTCTACCGGACGGACAGCCGGACGGACGGACACTACCGGACGGACGGACGGCCGAACAACCCTGGGCAGCAGTGGCGGACAGTGACAGAACGATAGGCAGTGTTGTCTTGGAGATGCGGCCGCGTCTTGCGTACTGTTGGCATGCGCCGCCTTGGAGCTCTCCGCCCTCTTCACGTCCGACTGCACTTCCTCTACTAGGGTTTATATGGGCGGGCAGCTGTCATGGGCGACCTTCACTCCATACCGTGTTGCAGGCTGTTCGTATCTCATCTTCGTGTGCTGTCTACGTCTCTTTCGCAGTGTGGGTGTTTCTACTTCGGTATCTCTTGGTTGGGTGAGTCTATCTACATCGGTCGGCTTGTGTTTTGTGTTTTGTGAGGAACTGTCTCTCTCTTCTACGTCTTTAGGGAAGATAGGTACTGATGGGGGATGAGGCAAGGGATAAGCGACGGTTGCTTCAGGGGGTGATCTATGAAGTGGGGGAGTAGCTGGTACGTCACTTTGTGCGTCTATCGGCTCTCGGGTGGATCTAATGTGGGTAAGTGAGAGGATGGGAGAAACAGCTAGTGTATATGTGTGTGAGAGACGTGATAACGATGGGCTCTTTGGCTGTCGACTCTGAGTCTTATAGCAAGGAGCGAGTGTTGGGGTAGCAAGAGGTTGGGAGAGAATCCTCGTTGGGGTAGCAAAAGGTTGGGAGGAAATCTACGTTGCTTGGTGCAGCTCACTGAATCTGGAGGTTGCGTGTGTGAATTTGGTGGTAGCGTGTTCGGATCTGAGGCTTGCGTACGCGGATCTGGGGCTTGCACGCGCGGACGTGGAGGTTGCTTGTGCGCGTGGTCTTCTGCTCGATTCGGTGGAGCTCCTGTAATCGTTGTCTTTGGAGATTGTGCTCTTACTTTTGTGGGAGACGTTACTGATGTCAATTGGAGGCTTGGATCGGGATGGCGTGGCGGCACAAGGCGCGATGCGATCGCACATGCGGTAAGCGCGGCTGAGCTTGTTGCTATGGTGGAGGTTGTCGTCTTGCGCCTTGTTGTGTCTTTTTGAGATTGACCAATCTGTACAAATGGGCCACTTTCGTGCGGTTGAAGATAAGGTTAGTGAGAATAGGGATATGGTGAAAAAATTTACCTGGTTGAGTGCTGAGTTGGTGGCGGGTAGGGGATTGCTTGCATTGACGATTTCTTGTGTTGATCTAGGGTTGGCGTGTGCGTGCGGCCTGTGACACGATTCGGCGGAGCGTGGGCTGGCTGCTTTGCTGGAGATGCTGTTTTGGTTTTTATGGGAGTTATTGCTCGGTTTGTTGATGCGCAGGCAGGTTGGATCACTGTCGTCTTGTGGTAGATGCTGGCGATGGACTTTGGCTGATTTGATGAACCTCTGGCAGTCCGGGTTGCTGGAGGTCATGATCCTCCTTGACTCGGTGGAGCGTTGGCCGTTTCGATCCTGGCAATAGACTTTGCTTGCGGTGGATGAAGATTCGAGATTGGAAGTCGTGGCGTCACAGATCTCGATGTGGTTATGGAGAAGGGGACAACAACTTGATTCTTTTAAGTGGTGGAGGTTGCGATCTGCACAAATTGGCCACTTGCATGCGACTGTAGGTAAAGTGTGAGAAATCAAAGTTGTGGTGAATTTTTTTACCTTGTGGAGTGTTGAGTTGGTGATAGAGGATGAACTGCTTGCGTTGACTTGGTGTCGCAATAAGTTGTGTCTACCATGGCGATTTTTGCGGTTGCTGGTGGCTAGCTGGTGATGAATACGTGTAGTCTGCATATAAGCTTGTAATTGTAAAAGTAATTTTTTTGATGGGGGGTTTAGGGAACGTACATGGAATGGCGGAGCTATTGCGTCGATCTGTGAGCGCGCCTTGCATCGTTAGTAACTCGTCTTTAGAGCTTCAGGGCATTGTCCTTCATGCAGGCCGTGGCGACCCGCCCTTGGTCTGTAGGCGGAGGCGCTTCGATTGCTGATCGTTACGGCTATCTTTTGGTTGCCGTGGATGTTGACATGCTGGTTTATGAGGAGGAGCGTTATAATGGACGCGGGTTGCCAGATCAGGTAGAGCACGCAGGTGATAATTATGCTGCTTGATACGCCATAGGCGATAATGGACGCCAGCATGCTCATGAAGAGTGATGGCCCTACCATCATCTTCCATTTCGACTCTATCTGCATGTCTGTGTGTTGCTCCTTTCCTGCGAAAGTAATCAATAGTTGCAGCGACTGTTGGATTCTTGGCCGTGACATACTCAGTCGGTTTTCACCAAAACAGTGACGAAAATGCTCTTCGAAGTGCGTTCTATGGTTAGCTTGGTCTCTGTCTGCTAAGGGCAGTAGGTGGGTTCCATAGTCTAGTCTGCAGTACAATAGAAGGTGATAATCGTCACGCTCTTGTTCTCGTTGTGCAATAAATTGGCTCAAGATAGGTTGTAAGTCAAGTTGTTGTAGCATATGAATGGCGTTGTTTTGGTCCTGTGCAGGGATGTGATGATGGTGTTCTATGATAAGTTGTGGGTGTGTGTGATGTTTTGTGCGTAGTGTGAATGGGCTATGTAACTGATAGTAATCAATGTGTGTGTGATTGATGAGTGGTGTAGGTACGAGGTGGGTGATGGTGTGATGTGAGGGACTGTGCTTTAGTTGTGCTGGTGTGTGGTGTGTAGTACTAAGCATTGCTATCTACTGGGATTGTGAGAGAGACTGGGGGATGTGTAGGGAAATGCAACAGACTTTTCTGTACTAAGTCTTTGATTTGCAATGCTACATCAAAGATGTCACTAGATCTAGATGCCAACACTTTGGATCCCCCGCTCAGATGCCCACTATCCAAATCTAATGGCAAACTTTAAGTACACACAACAAATCAAGACAGTGTCCTCAAGTTCTGCCCAACACTAAGCATTCATCATCCCTACAAAAGTCACAACTTTTAGTCATAAGTGAGGACTGCAACAGTGCCCAGCTCACTAGTTGCTCCTAACCCTTCAAGTTGTGACCAACATCCCAGTCTCTCCTCACCTAACTTCACGGAGCTCTCCCAGGCATCACCCTTGCTTCCCGATGCTAGACACTACCCCTGAAAATGCACACAAAAGGAGTTTCGTAAAGGGACATGTTATATTCCATTGTGACATAACTCTCTTGACCTCCTTCTTGGAGTTGTCATTGTGAGTCTTGTATCCATACCTCATTAGGACTTGTAATATGAATGTCACTCTATTAATACCTTTAAAATTGTACTACTGATTGTAGATGGTACAATTAAAGAACAATGCAGGTATAGTGAAATCATGACATGGGCACTGGTAAATTTATTGGAAGCCTACGTCAATTAGAAGTGTGTGTTAGGTGCATTGCCTTGTGAAGGCTCATATAGATAAGTGGCAACATTTGCCCATGTACAATTATTACTAAAATAGATTGCAATCAACTATACTCTTTGTCTATCCAAAAGAGCAATGTAATTTGGTGACTCACTAAAATTGAATTACTCATAAAATATTGAAGGTTACTTTAAACACACAATAAAGAAATATTACACTTAATCAAGTGCATTGATTGCCAGTAGAAAACGGCAAGTTGTTGCTTAAATTTTTTTCAAAGATTAAAATAGTTAGCCATATCTTAGCAAGTTTTTTGTACTTAAATTTAAAAGTCTTATGTGTTAAACATTGGCTTCTTCATATTCACATAAGTGATATAGTTTATCTATTTGTAGGACATTACAGAGAATATATGATTCCTAATCAAATTTGCAATTCCTTTAATAAAACTACAATCATGTACATAAAGTGATTATAAATGCATATTGTATTATTATAGGATTTCAAAGTATCTCACTACAAATACAATTTGTAAGAGATACAATAATAAAACACGCAATTCAGTGAGAAAGTGTGAAGCACCTCAATGTTTATTATATGCAAAAACATAGGTACTTAATCAAACAATTCAACAATACTGCAAAGAAATACTATAATAAAACATATCACAAAGACCACCCAAGATGTAACTGTGCATCAATCTTCGAAACAGTTAGAAGCATCATGAATTACATTATACTGACCTATTAGTCACCTAAACAACATGCTTGCTTGACTATAGTACAACTCTAGGGCTGAAAGCTCTTCCTCTAGCAAAGTGACACGTTCTTTGTGACATATGGCGCTGCCTACTATAGCAGAAAATTCCTAATCCTATAGTGGATGATCTTCCATATCTCCAAGATAAATGGACGCACACTCAACATATCTATAATTTCTAGGCACACCCTCCCGCATATGCCTTACGCTATCATCGTTGTATTAGAAGCCATCCTTTTTATTAAACAACATCCCTCGCTCTGAGGAGAAGACCCCTTGGAATGCAATGACTTCCTTCAACACGCTAGATCTTGGAACGGAAGGTAATATTGGTCCGGTATCATTTCGAGTTCCTCCGGCTCTATCATGTGTCTCAGATTCTTACTCTAATTGAAACGGCACCGGTGGCTGTGAAAACTTCCTTTGCACCAAGAACAATGTAAGTGAGCTAGATTCTTCTTTCTCCATCTCAAGCCCTTGAGATGCAAGTGTACGCTCCTCTCTTGCCACTGCCACCAAACTAACATCCATTATACCAATATCTTCCATTCTCCCAATAAATGTTGCAACTATCTCCTTCAAAGTATCTCCTACCATCGGCTGCGTCGATTGTACAGGACGATTGTATGGAGAGGATCAACTTCAAAAGGTTGTCGAGCCTTACTTCATTGATCCATAAACACAAGTGGAAGTAGAAGGTCCCCACAAACATAGTTTAGACCAGGAGAAGTGCCCTCAGAGTGCGGTATACAAATCACAACATTGCCAATTATTTTTACCACTTCTTGCACTCTTTGTAAAATTGATAGCATAGTAATTAACCGAGTTGAGATCAAATATCCAAAATCCACGTTGCATAAACTCCTCGTTGGCGTACACGGCCGGTGGTAGTATAAAGATGACGTCCCATAATTTGATGTTTGTCATCCATAACGCAAGTTGAACAAAGGTGTTGGATAATTATTCGTATGACATGCCCATGGACCATCTTTATGCCTCCCATTGCCATGCCAACAATCAATCACCTATAAGCATGGTTTCTCTAGTTGTATGTAGTTGGTACAGAATAACTTTCTTCTACATGTAACCAGAAGAAGATTCTTTGTGTCGTTTTTCCCTAGCCTTCTGACTTCCATTCACCACTCCCAATTAGCATTGCTTAAACTTCCCACATCCACAGACAATCAAATATATTTACGCCTTCCTGCTGCAATATCACCATAATAAAATATGATAAAAGGACGGATGAGGTAGGCTATGTCTTTGAGCATAGACATCTTTTCTACTATAGGAGCAGCTGAAGCCGCTTTTGTAGTAGCATTCAATAGCTTTCCAAGGGTATCAAGCTCCTTACTGCCCCTCCAAAAATACTTCCCGATACTCATACAAAAGAATTTCTCTATAGAAGTAGGTGAACATTTTTTGTTCTCCACCATCAACCAATGGGTGAATTCATCAGAGCTTCTCGTCTCTGATATCAATCAACCGCACCGGCAATAGTACGAGAATGTGAATTTGGGTCTTTTACACCATTAAAGTAATATGCTTGACAAGATCTTTGTCCTCCCTCATCGGCTTTGGTGCACAAAAATTTGCCAACCGTAGATAATATGAATCCGAAACCTTGCTAAGCAGCCTAAACCAATTTTGGGTCATCCGCTTCCGCGTCGGTCGTACATCCACATTTGGATCCAGATATTTCTTTTGAATCATCTCCTTAACTTTGTTCTCTTCTCCTTGTTGTAAAAGAGAAGGCCGCCTTTGTAGTCCTTGTACACTTGAAAGATAGCTTCAAAGCAATCATTTTTTCGGTTCTTTACATGATGGATTTGATCCTGCATGTTTTTTGCTAGCTTCTTAACTGAATCATCTCCATCCTCCTCCTTGGACAACTTATGCACTACACTTGCCGCACTTACCAAAACAATAGCTCTGCGTGCATTGTCCGCGCGGACTAAGCTATTTAGCCTCCACATAGATCCCAGATCTGGTGGAGCTTCTTCAAATCCTCTCCCACTGTGAAATAAAATCTTCTCTTATTCTGCTACATTGATCCGCATCGTTTTATCAATGTCAAAGCGGCAATCATCATGCACTACAAAAATTGCCTCCTACCACTCAAACGTCTTGATGTATCTATTTGTTGTGATAATATCCTTCCTCCACTGTTTATGTGCCAACTTACAAGCTGCGACTACGTGATGGCCATCTACTTGCTCTCAAATAATATGCTCTTGAAGCCACTTACACTCGGATCCTATGCCATCACATGTTAAAGCATTTTTGTGTGCATTGAACACACGATCAAACTCTCGAGTTGTTCCTATCAACAAAAATGATACTTCCTGCCAATCAACAGTATAGTTGTCTGTAGTAGTATTCACAATGTATCCGATCGGTCGAAAAACAAATTTGTTCATTGTCAAGGACATAAGAATACTAAACAAGGAATTTGAAAGGTGGAAAAAGATTTCAAGAGGAAAATTGATATGAACTCGGATTAACAAGATGAGTTCACAAACAACATGAAGAGAGGTAAGAGAGGGCTCCAAAAAATACTTTGTAAGGACTAAAGAACTCTTCAATCTTGATCCCTATACCCACCTAAACCTAAAGTAAAAGGAAAGTATAAGGAAAGTAAAAGGAAAGGAAAAAAGATTGGGCATAAGTATGCTAAGGGGGGTACAAAACGGGCAAAAATAATATACTCCATAGTATGTTAGTTTTGAAGCCCTTTGTTAAATTGTTGTTGAATGCCAACCGTCCATTTTTTAGGTGGGGAGAAATCATGGCCAACAAAATGTTAGGTGAGCTGAAAATCTCTTGAACAAAGTGCTGATTTTTGGGACTTTGTATTGTCATAACACATGTTGCTCAATAAGTGGCCGAACCCTTTCCCGAGATGAAAATATTGCATACTACAGAGTCTGAAAATATACTAGAAATACTACGCAGTATATCAATTTTTTCAAGGCTAGGTTTTCAACCGAAAACTAGATTTTGAAGAAAATGATGGAAAATAAAAATATTTTTGAAAACACTTTATATTTTAAGATAGATTATTGTATGCTAAAGAAGGTTCAATAAGAATTTGGAGCAAAAATCAACATTTAGCCCCCATTTTAAGTATTTTTGACAAAAAACCCATTTTTTGCTATTACAAGTAAATTTAAGTCTTTGATCATAATTTTTTATTTGGAATGACTAAAAAGAACATATTGTGCATGTAATCTGAAAGTTTTGTAGAATTGTGAACTTCTAATCTCCCACAAGAAGTATATTTGTATACTTCTTATAACTGTGACAAATATATAGTAATTACAAATATACTTCTTCTCATTGAACTGTAGAGGGTTTTGGTGAAAATTTATGATATGTGTGATGGCATGGAAGTGAGGACTCACATTTTGGAGACCAACATCTGAAATCAAAAGCAAATTGGGCATGTGACGCGAAAGAGCAGTTGTGACATGGCAAAAAACGGTTTGTGACACTATATTCGTGCCACCTTAGTCGACTATTCCCCGATTCAAAAGGTTGAAGTGAAAGGAACCCTAAATTTAATGTAAGGTAAAAGGAATTAGAAGGTTTCAGAGGTTATGTCTCTAACATTATCCCCTCTCAAGCAACAAATCCCAAAGAGAGCCCCAGGCTTATCTAGATAAAATTGATGAAACTCCTATACTAATTCCGGCATGTTTGCAAGATTCTCGGTTGGTTTTGAGATTCGTTTGTTTTTATGAGAGTCTGAATTATCCCTCTTTTTGAAGGTGTACCAACAGCTTAGAGGTTGTAACACCATATTCATTATATTGGGAGATTTCCAGGGGTTTGAAAGGTATGAATGATTTTCCCAATAGAAATTGTTTGTGCACATTCAGCTCGACTCGAACTGAATATGTACCCATATTGTATATATAGGACAAATTTCATTGTTTAAATTCACTAAACATTTGCATGTTTAGGTCGACTTAAGCTTCATATAATATTTTGGGAGGCTCCCAATCTCCCAATATAATGAATATGATGTTTTGTAGATTATCCTCTTTTAATGTGATATCTTATTCATTACAATATTTGAGTCTTGTCCTTCTTGTAAGAGAGTGGACAACCCCTCTAGGCTCTCCTTCAAGGTTTGAAGGTGTTTAGTGGTTGCGGATTCCTCTAAGCCAAGTTTCTTTCATATATTTAGTTACTTCCATATTCTAGTATGGCTGAAACTCAAGACCTTACCATGCTTGAATCCAGCTTCAAGTCTAGGCTAGAAGCCATCTTGAACGCTATCACCACGTTATCGGTCCGAACTGCGACGATGGAAGGAGTCATTGGTACCCTTCAACAATCTCAATCTTCCGTGAGCCTAGAAGGAGGAGCTTCATCTATGGTTTGACAAGAACCACCACCACAACAAAAGAAGCCTCAAGTAAGCCTTCCTAATAAATTTGGCGGCAAGCGCTCCAAGTTTCTAGGATTTGTCAATCAGATTGACAATCTCCTTCCAGTTGAAGCGCTACTCAACAGAGGAATCAAGGGTTGGATTGGTTGGGACGTTGCTTACGAGACAAACTTTATTATGGTTTGCTCCCTTGTTCAAGAAGGGTTCACGTTTCCTGAACAACTTTGACACCTTTCTAGACTCTTTTGCGGAAGCATTTGGAGAATATGACAAGGCTCGTTGGGCATCAATCAAGATTTGGTGGCTACGACAAGAAACAACCATAGAGGATCATGTGGCCCTTGACATGAAGTGTCACCTCGGTGAAGACGACAAATTGAAGGTGGAGAGAGATCTTTTATATTTCAAAGAACACTTGTTTATTCCAGAAGGTCCGAGCAGAAGTAGAATGCGGTATACTAGTCTATATATAGAAGGTGAGTAAGGACAGAAAAAGCCAATGGAGATTGAAGATGAAGATTTATTGGTATTGGCCCATTATCCAAAGGGGAAGTTGTTGATGGACCGGGGTCCTTTGCACAATGGTATGAATTGCATGGATTCATTATGGGAGCCATTTAGTGAAAATCGTAGCTGGAAAGAGAAAGAGACATGCATCTTTTCATGGGTGGATGAATTGGAAAGAAGCTTGGCTAGAGCTTGTCAGTGGAGAAAGCGCAATGTTTTTGGAATTGGAGTCAAAAGCAAGATTCGAATTCTTCAATCAACAAAGACTCACATACTACAATACATTGCAATGCATACAAAAGCTATCGACAAATATTGGTTGCAAGTAGCCTTAAATGCTATGCAGTAGATAGTGAAAGTATAATGAGTGGATTGTGTATGTTAATTGCTATATAGTGTATGTGCAAGGGTAGTATATTGTAAGGGTTATATAAGAAGTTGTGGAAAACTCTTATATATTATAGAGGTTTTTACTATTGGTAAATTACATCACTAAGTCGATGTTGAGATGCATTTGTATTAAATTTCCTCTATTTATGTATCATTGTACTCTGTAGAATATCTTGTTATCAATGGGGATCGTTGCAAAATATAGAAGTTTTGGTGATTGCGTCGATTTGTACAGTACAAACCTTATAATCTAGATATGCAATTTTGTACAACAATATTAAATCAATATTTGTTAAATATTAACCAAGTGCCACCGAGCATTTGTTGGGAATGTCATTCTATAGCTTCTTATATACGCCATTCTGATTGTTTACAATATTGTTGCTCAAACCATTTTCTTTTTTACAAAAAAAAAACAGGAATTTTGAGATTTTGACATTTCTATGCCCAATGGTCACCGTTGTACCTAAGTACACTTTTAAATGGTGAGTGCAAAATTGCTTCACTATGTGTTTTTATTACATGAAATGCATGTCACACAATCTTGTCACATTTGCATCTCCTTGCATCATCTCATTTTATCATCTTGTTCATCCATCCCTATTCATCATCCTATTTATCCATCTCTATTTTAAAAATTTCTTTGATAGCAAAGAAATCATGAAAATGTGAAATGATTTCATTTTTAAGGTCAAGTATCTAGATATTATTCTTTTATGTTTTTGAAAGTAGAAATTACATCCAACCCATTGATAGTTACAAAAGTTCATCTAAAACGGTTGATAGGATAATTCCATTCTATCAAAATAGGGCACCTGTGAGAATCCAATTGGTTATTTGAAAACATATAAATTTATACCAAAATAAAAGTGATAAACACATAAAAACCAGTTGGTACACATAACATATTCCAGTGGTGGAATTAGAGCATTCCTAGATACAATGCAAATATATCTTGATCAGTTTGCCCGTAGGTAAGTAAGAAATCACACTGATTCAAAAACTTGAATATCCTCTCACACTTCTAAAAAATCAGAAGATGAATAGACTCTGAACTGAAATAAAAATACCCGCAAGCTGAATTGAAGTTTTAAGGACCTGGAAAGGGAAACTTCAGTTCAATTGAAGCTAAATATCTGTCATTGGTCACTTACTCGCATACACAACAGTCTGAAAGAGGCTCCAAAACGCTCCTATGTCCCAAAGATACAGCTACAAAGTTCAGAAGGTGCTCGCAGTCTCTCACATCTCCAAAGAAACTTACTCCGGAAGCTCATATAACCAGGGTTTCTCGGATGCAAACCCAACGTTGTCTAAAAAATCTGACCTTGTAATCAATGATCTGCATTCTGGTCTCGAAAATCTCACATTTGCAAACCAGAAGCTCTGCACTGTCCAGTGTCAATGTTTTATCTGCGAATGCGCACCAAACATCTTCTTGAACGCATCAATTCCTAGCTCGATTGTGCTAGTTTTGCTGCAGTGATTTTGGACAAATTTTCACCATTTCCAAAGCGATAATTTTCGTAGAATATGCAACAAAATATGCATCCGAAGACTTTGAATGGAAAAAAAACCTAAGCGTATGTGTGTTTCCAATCAGAGTGGTGTTGCGGAAGCATGGCGGGCCCATAACCCGCAGGTCCCGAGGACCGAGACCTCGCTCTGATAACACCAGAGACAAGAGCTTCCAAGTTCCATTATATAATGCCTTAATTTTTTTCTTCTCCAAAGCACATTCAGCTATTAAAGCCAACCAAGGACGAAGCTTTGGGGGTAGAAGTCGACTAAGGTTACTCACTTTTGGGCAAAAAATATATACTCCGTAGTATGTTTGTTTTGGAGCCCTTTGTTAAATTGTTGTTGAATGCCAACCATCCAATAATTAGTTATGAAGAAATCATGGCCAATATTATGTTAGGTGAACAGAAAATATCTTGAACAAGGTGCTAAATTTTTTGGACTTTGTGTTGTCATAGTACATGTTGTTCTATAGGTAGTCCAACCCTTTCCCGAGATGAATATATTGCATACTACAGAGACTGAAAATATACCAAAATATACTACGCAGTATATATGTTGAATCAAGGCACCAAAAACTAGGTTTTGAAAGAAAATGATGGAAAAAAAAGTTTTTTTGAAAACACTTTATATATCAAGATAGATTTTTGTATGCTGAAGAAGGTTGGATAAGAATTTGGAGAAAAATCAACATTAATTTCTTATTTAGACTTCTTGAAAAATAACTTATTATTTTATCAACAAAAATCAAATTAAGTTTTGGATCTAGAATTTTCAATTAGAATGTACGAGTACATTATGGTATGAATGTCTTCCAAAAAATTTGAAGTATTTTACCTCCTAAAACTCTCAAAAGAAGTATATTTGTTAAATTTGAGATACGTGTGACAAATATGTAGTAATGAAAGATATACTTCTATTGGCCAAACCATGAGCTCAAACTCTTTTTTTTAGGATTCTCATATTGCTATTGAAGTAAGCAATTACATTTCATCAGAAGAATTCCAAAATCAAACCCACATTGGCTCTAGGTAGCAAAAGAAGGCTCGTGACTTGTTCCTACACCCTTTGTGACAAGTTTTTCATACTAGCTTAGTCGCCCATCACCCAAGGAGGATTTTTTTTTCAATACATTTAAAATTTAAAGCTTAAACTTTAAATGTCAGTGAAGAACCTTATATAGAGGCACGTAATTTACTCTGTTGGATACAAAAATGTATTGAAGTTTAGCAAGACTTACACCTTTGGATTGAAGATACATCAATTTACATTTTTCATTTGGAGGTCATTTCATTATCTGAACTTTATCATATTCAAATACGACACCATACATATAGAATACTATGACCACAAGTGGCACCTTCTGACGTTTAAGGTTAATCATTTGATTAAATATTCAACTCAATTTTATGATTCTGTAGTTTTTTTTTTTCTTTCTGTTTTAGTGTCAATTGTGTGACATGTGGGTTTGGAAACTATTTGGCGAAGCGTAGACGTCAAGCACTGTTGCTTTCGTGTGTTCCACTTCTGAGGTGGCGGTGATTCTAGCCAACTGGAGGATATTAACATGTGCATCCTTTTTTAGTGGGAATAGTTCCATTCAGGCTGTGTATATCATCTCCTTTGTCCTTTGTGGATGGCTTCTGGATTCTCTGAATTTTCTAACTACGAGTAGAAAAAATTTCTAACTACGAGTGCAAAAATTGTGGATGGCTTCAGTTGTATATATCTTCTTTCACAATTGGATTAGCCTGTATTTTTGCACTCATAGGTAAGGGAAATTTTACATATTACAGGTGGTTTGCATCACTAGCCCTTTAACGCCAATAAGCTCTTTTAGTCTGCAAGAATCTACAAGTGTTTCAGCATCTACGCGTAGGGTATAAATTTTCATCGCGACCTCACTTCAAGGAAATCAGTGCAGCTCATCAATGCTTGCACCAATTTTTGTGGTACTAATCTCAATAGATGCTCATCTTCCTCCACCCCTTTATCATTGTTTAACCTATATATTTCCGAGAGTCCCCTTGGAGGACTCTTGAAGGTTTGGGCAGGTTTCTATAGTGCCAATTTATAAAAATATTCTTTGAATTATTTTTACTATAGATGGACATTACAAAAAGCTCTTCGGGAATAGGATTTTTCCTAAATCGGACATTTAATGAAAAAGTTATGCCATCTTAAAGCAAAAGTTCACGAGAGCCGGCACATTGGGCAAGTCCAAAAACTTTTGCTAGGCTATCATTTCAATACTAGCAATTAATATTGAGATTTTTCAATACTAACAACTAATATTGAGATCTATTGAGATTTTCAATACTAGCAACTAATATTATTTCCTCCCTAATTGTCAAAAAAATTCTTGTCTTTAGTGAAAAATAACATATTGATCAAGCCAAAAAAATTCAAATATTGTTACACATTGTTGGGCAAGGTACCAAAAAATCTTCTTCTTTTCTATATAAGAACTAGAGTTCTCAACTATTTTCTACTTTTTATTTTTCCTATTACAAGATGTGGCAAAAATCCTCTCATTGACCGTTTGGATTCTCATTCTAAAACATATGTAGTTAACAAAAAAAAATAACGTGAATGGCAATTTTTGAACCTCCACTCCTTGCACAATTGTTTTGAATATGCTACTCTCCTTCATTACTTCTAAAGAATGGTGTGTAATGAACTAATGTCATGCTTAACATGATGGTATAAACTTTAGACCTTGTGTAGTGCAAAACTTTGATACCAAGTGAGGTCAAAGCCTGTTGATCCACTCAATGTAGGGAAGAAAATGAAGAGTTTCTCATTATTAAACACTATAATCTTTCAATCATCTTTAAAGGGCTAGAGAATATCAAAAACATGATATGTATGGTGGTTTGAATAGTGGTATGCATGAGTGGATGGAAGGAACAATCAAGAACAATAGAAATGATAGTACTTTGATGGAAATTGAAAGAGAAAGGAAACATATCAACGGTCCTCTAACCCTAAAGGACCAAGTGTCCCTTGGGAGGATGATTTTGATTTTAGGCAGGTTCCTAAAATTCAAAAAATATATATATTTTTGGAAACTTATATACTAGATTTTCCCTGATAAGATTTCCATGGAGATTTTATTTTTATTTTTTTGAATTCATGGTTTGAAAGTTAGTACCACTCAAAGTTAGAAATAGGGACTATGGGCAACTCAAATGTTTTTGCTAAAAGTTTCTATTGAAATTGAGATTTTTCTTACATATAAAGAGTATTACTTTCTTTGGAGTTGTCCAAAAAAAATATTTTCTTTAGTGTAAAAATATATATTTACGCAAGTCAAACATTTTTACACATTTCGGGCAAGTGGAGAAAAATACTTCATCTTTTCTACATAAAACCTAGAGATCTTCATATTATTCAATTTTTATTTTTTCTGCAACAACATGTGGTGTAAACCTTCTTATTGATAGTTTAGATTATCATTCTAAAACATATTAAATTCTCAAAAAAATAAATCGTGAATTGACAATTTTTGAACCTACACTCCTTGCACACTTGTTTTGAATATGCTACACCCCTTCTCTACCTCTAAAAATTGGTGTAGAGGGAACTAACATCATGCTTAACACAATGGTAAAAGGTTTAAACCTTTTATAATGCAAAATTTGGATACCAAGTGAAGTTAAAGTCTGTTGATCCATAATTGCTATCTTGCAAGCAGTGAGCAGCAAGCGGCAAGAGGCGACCACTAAAAATTTCAGTTTTTTTCTTCTAAATTTTTTTTCTTAAAAATCAAAGCAGCGCCAATGGCCGTGAATTATATTTAGATAAGATTGGCACATGAAAAATAAAATGTAAGAACCTACCATGACAACATTCTTGGACACATTGTATTTTATATTTTTGAGGCTTTTATTGCTACAATTCTTTAAAAACTTGAAACAACATTTATGGCTATGGAGTTTGGTTTAGGGTATTTTGACATGTCGTAAGTAATTATTTGGCCATTGGGACATCAACTACTTTTATTGAAATATTATACAGATTTATTGAAGGAAATACCTATGTGATACTTAGGTCATACTCCAACAATACCAACATGATACCCGCATACTACCAAGGTGATATCCATTTAATACTTGGATGATACCCATGATGTTTGAACTACCTCGACTAGAGAAGCAGTCGTACCCTTGAGGAAAAGTGTCCAAATCCGATTGATGGTAACAAGTGGAAACCATGTAAACACGTTAGAGATGCTACAAGTTTGCAGTAAATATTCATAACCAAACAAACTGAAAACTACTGCAAGAAGCACATTTTCATCAATATTAGCATCTCTTTACTGGATGAATTCTAAAACATTCAGAGTTTACTTTCATGTGTTTTGAAATGAAGGTACTGTACATCCTCCTATACTAGTCTGGTGCTTTTGGATTTTCCAATCCTAGACAAATGACAATTACATTTTGGCTCAGCTGTCAGGAAAATGATAACAATATGAAATGTTAGAAATTGATTATATAGAAATGGAATTACATGTTGAATGAGAATGTGAGAAGATCCAGTTTTAGGAATATAAATATGTGAGTTTTTATTCAAGACAGTATTGATTTTATAAAGAAGAATGAAGGATTATGAGTTGTATTCATGAAGGGGATCCTCAAAGAATTAATCAACATGCAAAAGAAAGGCAGGAGCGTTTAAACATAAGAAATTTGTTAACCCCAAAAGGACCAAGGCAATTTTTCTTCAAAAACACTCCAAAACTGCTATTTTCAGCGCATTCAACACAAAATGATACAAAATCATTTAAAAAAAAATTTAACCGTAGGATCTTGTACTAGACTTGTATGAGAGTGTGTGGTGAAATTTTTGGTAAGTTTGACCGCACGGATTGAAAGATATTAGCCTATGAAGTGCGACATAATCTCTTTTTCAGGTCATACTATACACCTTTAACAAACTTCGACCACCTTCTATGGCAACTTTTTGCACTACGGGCCATGATTTTATTGTCTTAACTTGAAAAGGATCATGTTAGGCACATGTGCACCAAATTTTAGAAGTAGAAGAGGTGTAGAAGATGTCCTAAAAAATCCTGCAATGCACCTATGTGCCGAGAATCAACAATACACTTTATATTTTGCATATATCATATCCTTCTCAAATATTTGAAATTCACAAATCCGTACGGTAAATGCAAAGATCTCAATTTCTTTTCCAAGAGGACATTTTCAGTCTTTTAAATGGACAAAAACTCAAATTTCTGTTGAATTTAGAAGTTATTAAAGTTTGGTGACAGTATTTGTGATATGTCACACTAAACTGCTGACTATTTATATATGTAAGTGAAAATAAACTGCAACTTTTGAACCGTAAGTTGGAATTCTACGAAATTTGTGTTTATGCAAAGCTAATCAAAAGTTGGCCATTCAATAAAAAATCTCAGAAAATAATGCCTAGAATTGAGAACGTGGTACCTTACCCAAACTCAAAACGTCCCCCGAGGGGACATTGGTCCTTTAGGGGTTAAGGGAGTAACAAGAAAGGAACAAGAAGAAGAAGCGTTGATGGAGTTGGATAAAGTTGTGCCTGTATGCGTGTACAATTGTTTGAGAGTATCTAACTTATAAAAGGAATTCAATTTTCAAGCATTATATACCATTAGAGACATTGTTGCAGGTGCTAGCAGGTGATTACGGGAGCACCTCAACGTTACTTTTGAGTGCAAAAAATATAAGAAGTATACATTTGGAAGAAGTGTACAATAGTGATAATTCACAAGCAAAAATTGCCACTTCAAGTAATTCAAAGGAGGAAGAATTCAAATTCAAATAGTAAAGAAATAAGTGTTACCACCAATGGCCGTGGAAGTGCAAGATGTACCAATTGCGGTACAGATGGGAGCAATAGGAGACTACACTACGAGTGTGGCACCATTCCCTACTTCCAATGGTTGGCTGAGCTTTGATCCTGATCACCATATATCCCAATTCTTGATGGCATGTGTAGCTAATAATGGTTGAACGGAAGATATTTGGTTGAGATGGTTGCCAGCAACTTTAAAGGATCCAACTTTTGAATGGTATGATTGGCAACTAGTACTGATAGATTTCCGAATTGGGAAGCCTTGAGAAATGCCTTCCTAATCCATTTTCGACCAATTGAATTTGAAGATTGACTTAGAGAAAGTTTGGTGAATAGCCGGATGTTTGCGGGAGAATCAGTAGAGTCATATTATGGTTGAATCGCGGATATATTTTGGAAATGGCCAAACAATCTAATGCCGGACTCATTTATATTATCAATTTTAATTAATGGCTTACATCCGCCAAAATTGAAAATGTTTGATAAAGAGGCTCGACCGGCTACTGTGGAAGCATCGTTGACACGAGAAAAGGTGTGAGAAGAATGTCATTATGACCAATTGATGATAACGACCAGTGGGAGCCACAATGATTGGTCATAATGACAGTGGAAGCGACGATGATTCCTAGTTCAAGAAGTCAACAAATCCAATCGGAAAATGTGTTAATGGTTAATTTCCCACGAATGGCGGCCTCCAATGTGAAGAATACTATGTCGCAAAAACCAATTAATGCTACCCTACTACAAGCAATAGCGCCAATGACAATGTCACCTTACTATTTATAACAGACTTATTAGCAACCGGACTTAATTGCAAATGCTAGTGTCAAAGATCCAAATGAAGCCTTGTTATTAAATCTAACAAAGAAGATGGAAGAATTGGCTGTGAATTTGGCTAAAGATAAAGAGAAACGACGTAAGCCTTCTAATACAAGACCTAATGTATGGTATAATAATAGTAAGAGACAAGGTCATTTTGATACAGAATGTCTGTTGCCCAAACAAATGGGTGTTCAATGTACATTTTGTGGAGGAAAGCATCCTACCCAAAATTGTTGGCATTTACAAAGGCAACAACAATGTCTAAGCCAGACGCTAATACAACCAACTCAATGGGATGTTATTCAGGTACAAATAAAATACATGGGTGGGTGGAATAATAATCGATCCAATCGACCTAATCGTGGCTATGGAAATTTTCAAAATACTAATCAGGTTTATGGAAACAATATGCCGAACGGTGGTAATATTCACAGGAGTCATCCTCAAAATATGTCAATTCAACAATCCAATTTTCGACCAGTAGTAATTGGTCAACTAGGATCATTTACGACAACAACAATTTACCCATACCATCAAGCACATTTGGAGTTTCCAATTGTTACATACGGGTAACAATTTACAATTGTAAACAATCGGGTCATTCCTATTACCAAGGAAACCTTCCATTTAATCCCAAAAATTGTGATCAACAAATACAATCGACGGTTCAAATAGTGGAAGAGAAAAATAACGGAACACAAGAATCACCAATTCATCGGGTGGAAGTTGTTCAAGGTGTAGTTAAAAGGAATCAGCAAAAAGGGAAAGAACCAAATCAAATATTGGTTGAATCAATTTTTGTGAAGTGTCCAAATACAATTCTAGATAGCCGTCCAATATTGGAAGCAAGTTCAACGTCAAACACTAATCCTACTAGTATATTGAGTTGGACACCAATTTCAAAGGTACCAATAACATCCCAATTGGGCAAGCAGATTTATTCTCTAAAAGATTTAATTATACGGGCTCTAGAAAAACCAGTTCCAATAAGATATAGGCACCCAGTTCCAATCACTTAAGCCAATTCAGGACTCAAATGACATTGTATGTCAAAAACATTTATGAAGAAAGATGCGGAATTAGGAATGAAATTCAAAAAATAATTTTTCAAATTTAATCACAAAGATTTGAAATTGATGTAGAATTTTGAAGCCCAATAACCACTAGAGCCCATAATCAAACTCTAGAGTAGATGAGATTTGGTGCCTTCCTTCATCCAATGCCAATAAGTGAGAGTGAGTAAAAAAGAGAAGACATGCCATGGATAACCAACTCATGGAGGGTACCTAATACCGATCAGCCTTGTTCGACTTTCGAGGCAATGCCACCAATGAGAGTTCAATTGAGGTGGAGCAACCCAAAATTGCACACATCATGACCCAATGCCGATAATGACTGGTGTTTTTAGATTTTGAGTTATCAATTTTGGGTCACTCCATGCACCATTTCAAGCATTTGCCATTTTCATACACCATGCCATGTATACTCTACTGATCAGAATTGGGTGGGCGATCGAAATTGGGTGCCTCTACCTTAGCTGTTCCAATTTCCAATATTGGGAAGGCCGATTTCTATCAAGCAGGGTTTCAAACTGTGAAGAAGAAACAGGCATTGGAAATTTCATCCAAATCCAAGTCCACATCCAAGTCCTCCATTGTTTTTGCAGTCTACCATAGTGGTCTTACGAATGGCTGATTCAAGTTGCGTTTGACCTATGGGTACTCTAAGAAGTATTGATACCGTCATTGCGGGGATAACATCGGATATTTAACAAAATATGGACAAATGAAAGTCCAGAAATAGTGGTCGGCTGCTAGCCGAGAGCTGCCAAAGCGTCTTATCAATAATCTTCTAAAGTGCCTAACTCACTCATTTCCTATCCAAATGGAGCATATGAGATGTTTTTTGGCATCTACGAAAAATGTAGATGTCAAAAAACACCTCATATGCTTGATTTGAACAAAATTTAAGTAAGTTATGACCGTTTGAAATTTTCATACAAAGAGAAGCATTGTCTGGCAGCCGATAAAAATTCAAAGTCTAATCGGTCCACAAATGGTGATTTTGTCCAGATTTTGTTAAATATCCGATTAACGTACAAAATTGATTATATTGTTTTCCGATTACATATTGTCCTACCCAATTTTATTGACAATATGGAGTTTTGTGACTATTTTGCTGTGTTCCAATTATGTGTGTGAGGTGATCCGGTATCAATTGAAGCAGCCACTGGTGGGGAAGCAGAAGGATGTATTGGTAGCAGAGTCTGTGGTACCAGAGTAGGAAGCGGAGCTAATACAAACGTTGGTACGAGTATCGGAAGGAGCTGAATTGGTAGAAACCAGTAGGGCGAGGGAATGGAACTGGGACAACGCCAGCTTGACATTGCAAGAATTAGTTTGTCCAGTTCTCAATTTTGTTAGTGAGGTACTAGTTTTGGTGGAATATTTCTAGCGTATTGAAGCTTTGAAAGTTGTTCTGCAGACGGGTGGTTTGAAGGTACTATTAATCTTAGAAGAGATCACTCAGCTACAGCGGATGGTGGACAAGATGGAGGATGGGACCAATTTGCGCAAGGAATTGGTAGTGAAAAGCAAGGTCCTCAAAAAGCAGAGTAAGAAGATTGATCAGTTACAACGCATCAGTGTGGCGAATGCCATTAAGTAGTCGAAGTGGGAGCAACAACTTAAGGAGGAGGAGAATTGGGCTAAGGAAATTATGTTGCAGAAAAGCTTGGTGGAAATTCACCAACATGAATGCATGGAGCTAAGAAATCAGTGGTGTGAACAATGAAGAAGGTGGATGAATTGGAGGCTAGCAAGAAGAATTGGGAGAATAATTGGAACTGGGAAAGAAGGAGAATGAGGATTTGAAGGCCATGATTGCTGCTTTGGAGAAAGAGGTGGCAGACACCGCATGTATTATAGTGGCAGCTCCAAGAAGTGCTTCATTAGACTCATCAGGGAAACTGGTTGAAGAGCTCCAAAAGATGTTGAAGGACCGCGACAACCAGATTATGTTGTTGGAGGCATAGGTTCGTGAGTTGGGGACTTTGAACAAGGATTTAACGGCTCAACTGGATAAAGAACATTTGGAAGATGAGGATGAAGATGAAAACTTACAAGAGGACAAGGTTACTTCCACCAAGGAATAAGGAAGGGGGATCAATGTGTATCTTAGGACAGTTGAAGAAGCCAATTTTTGGATTAGTATTGGATGTTTGCAAAGACGCTGCACAGATAGGAGTGGGGCTATGTAGAATAGTGAAATGAATTTTGTGGTAGGTTATTGATTAGTTGTAGTTGAAGTCT
Organism: Bryoerythrophyllum caledonicum; assembly: GCA_963971425.1. Taxonomy (NCBI): domain Eukaryota; kingdom Viridiplantae; phylum Streptophyta; class Bryopsida; order Pottiales; family Pottiaceae; genus Bryoerythrophyllum; species Bryoerythrophyllum caledonicum. Next base: position 6,742,670 of record OZ020522.1, on the reverse strand, counting down.
AGTAATTGATCCATCGGTTAGTAGTTAGCAAGTCAATTAAAAAGTTTAGATTCGGAAAGAGATAAAATAATTGTCGGTAGTTGACCAAAGGAAGAAAACTATTGGTATCTCAAGCTAGAGGTACAAAGTAGTTGAGGGTGAAAGTCCACTAAGGTGGTATACTTATAGTGTCATAAATCGTTTTGGAAACAATCACGAATCTTCTATTGCTGCTGAGTGCAAATGTGGGATTGCTTTTGGAACTCTATTGATAGAATGTGATAGTTGCCTTGATTTGAAGTACAAAAACCTCAAAAATATTGAGTTTTGACTTATGATTTGGCCAATGTAGGTATATCTTTCATCAACATATATATGTCACAAGTATATGACATTCACCAAATATACTTATTTTGAGAGCTTTAGGAAGCTAAATACTTCAAAAATTTCAAGACACATTCACGTCCAAAGGTGTTCTTATATTATAATTGAAAATTCTAGATTGGAAACTTATTTTCACTTTTATTGCTAAAAAACGGAATATTTCTTCAGGGCTCTTAAAATAGGGATCAATGTTGATTCTTGCTTCAATTTCTTATTCAATTAGATACATCATGCTTAGATCCATCTTGAAACATACTTTTTTCTCAAGAAAAACTTTTTTTCTATTGATTTGGGCAAAATCAAGTTTTTTTGCCCAAAAAAGTGTACCACTAGGTATATATTTTTTGCCCAAAAGTGAGTAACCCTAGCTGACTTCTACCCTTGAGGATTATGAAATGAGGGCCAAAACTGTGATAGTTGTGAGTTGGGGTACGCTTGGTGCTACCTCTTTGTTTGATTTTCTTTTGTTGTTTTCTTGTAACAAATTATGATTAAAAGAAATTTTTTTACTCAAGTTGTGTTAGAAGAATTGTGAATGTGTAATTTGGAATGAGCATTATGGATACAATCTGTCAATTGTGGAATTGAAGAATTGAGATTATGAAGTTAAGTGAGGAAAGTGAAGTCTGTATGTGATGAATTGGAGATTGGAATTGATTATGAAAGCTCAATGCTAGTATTTGAAAAAAATAAATAAAAATAAATAAAATTAAAAAAAATATATATATACATGCTGCGAGTACAGTGAGCAGAAGAGAAATTGGTGTGATTATGAGATTATTGTGAAGTGATAATTGGAAATTGGTTACATGTAGAGATGAGACATGAGTGATCATTTTGATGTATTGTAGTTATTAATCAAGTTCAGGAAGAGAATGTACAATCAATTGTGACAGTGATAGAGCCAATTCTTATAACTAGTCTTTCCCTGTGTTTGAGTCCTCGTATACTAGTCTGGTACTTTTTGGATTTTCCAACCCTAGACAAATGACAATTACAACCCCTCGAGGAGTCAACGGATCCCGGGGCCTCTGAATAGAGTCCCAAGTGTTTTTTAAAATATCAACTCATAGTGTGAAACTCGAGTAGCTTTAGGTCATGCAAACCACAATCACGACGTCAACATGCATGGATTTTGAAGAATGAAAAAGTTTCATTCATCCCTCCATGTGTGCCTTGGATCCGAGGGCCTCTCAAAGGGGTCTAAAATATTTTATAATTTTTACCATGCAGAGGGCCTATCGTGCAACTTCAGCTCAAGCTAGTCAATATGACGACATGAACAAGCAAGGATTCTGAAAGAAAAAAAGTACAAGTCACCTCTCAAGGTGTGCCTCGGATCCGAAAGCCTATCACAGGGGTGTCAGGTGTTTTCAAATTTTCAACTTTCATAGTGCATTGAACCCCAACTTCAGCTCATGCTTACGCACAACATGACGTGATTATGCAATGAACTTGCATGCTAGCAAACATGACAACGTGAACATTCAAGGATTTCGAAGGAAAAAAAAGTACAAGTTACCCCTCAAGGTGTGCCTTGGATCCGAGGGCCTCTCATAGGGGTCTCAGGTGTTTTTAATTTTTGAACTTGCACCGTGCATAGAACCCCAACTTTTTCTCATGCTTACGCACAACACGCCGTAATAATGCAACTCACTTGTATGCTGGCAAACATGACGACGTGAACAAGCACGGATTCTGAAGGAAAAAAAAGTTTAAGTCACCCCTCAAGGTGTACCTAGGATCCAAAGGCCTCTCACAAGGGTCTCAGGTGTTTTTAGTTTTTGAATTTATACACTGCATAGAACCCCAACTTTCGCTCATTCTTATGCAGAACACGACGTGATACTGCAATAAACTTGCATGCAAGTAATCATGATGACGTGAACAAGCAAGGATTTCGAAAGAAAAAAAGTACAAGTCACCCCTCAAGGTGTGCCTTGGATCCGAGGTCCTCTCACAGGGATGTCAGGTGTTTTCAAATTTTCAATTTTCACAGTGCATTGAATCCCAACTTTAGCTCATGTTTACGCACAACACAACGTGATAATGCAACAAATTTGCATGCTAGCAAACATGATGGCGTGATCAAGCAAGGATTCTAAAGGGGAAAAAAGTACAAGTCATCCTTCAACGTGTGCCTCGGATTTGAGGACCTCTCACAGGGGTCTCATTAAATTTCAACTTGCAGATGGTCACTCAGGCCACTTCAGCTTATGCAATCAAAAATCAAACATCACGATGAGCAGTTGGAAACTCACCTTGGATTGCACTTGCTCTATAATTTGATATGCTTCTAATCCCTCAGGTCCCGCCGCGTGTTGGTTAGCAACGTTCTGACCTTCAATCACCTGAACATGGTCAGACCACCTCTTAGCACATTCCATCAAGATTTTTTTTCTAAACCCTAAATCACATGTATGCATGATCAATTGCTTTTGTAACATTTTTGAAGGCATCATACTTTTGGTGGGATTTGGCCATAAAATGTAATCACAATACCCATCATCTTTACAGATACAACACATACTTGGCCCATGCGTTGCTCTGTTTGTGCTGCGTGTGCGATACTTGAAAAATCTTGGAGTCGCACATCCCACTCAGGCGTCCGACCTTCACGACTTTGTTCAGCTGAGAGGGCCTTCTGTTGTCGTCGTTGCTTCTGTGCCTTCTCTTGCTTTGGATTAGAGTAATGCATACTTTGTCTCTTCCGTCTACTCTTGCTAGTCACCTTCAGCAATCAGTCCTATTGATTGCTTACCATCTGAGTTACCAATCCGACGTCCTGAAGGGTCGGAGCGTCCAAAAAGGTGTCCGTCGGATGGCAACGTCTAGACGTCTGGACGTCCGGTTGGACGGAACGTCTGGCAATAATAAACTTTTACGACGGACATATAGTAAAAATGAGGGTGTAAATTTTTTTACAATAAATTAAAGTGGATCAATCCTCGCCGTCGGTTTAGGAAAGAAGGCTTCATGGCCGTCCGATTGGACAACCTCGAGCCTCTAGGCCGTCCGATCGAGCGGACGGCTATGAGGCCGTACAAAAGGCCGTCCGCTCCCCCTATTTTCTCACTTTTCTTCTCCTCCTCATATATTTTGAGTGGATGCGAAGTAGCTTTGGCTGGCGAAATCCATCCATTGGCTCCTCATCTTTGGGAGTTGAACAATGATTTATTTGGCGGAAGAGATTTTGTCAAATTTTACAAAGTGTTTTTAAAAACTTTGTATTTCGTCAAACTCTATAGAGTTTTTAGAGTTTAACTTTCAAGCTCAAATTCAATTCTGAACGATGATGCGGAGGGGCAAGAAGAAACAAAAGGTGGAGGAGTTTGGTGCGCTGAATTTGCACCCGATTCGAGACATCCTATCCCAGGAGTGCAAGAATTTCCTCATGGAATTGATCGTACAATTCTATGAGGAAAATATCGTACGAGCTTTGGAGAGCAAGTACGTGAGATACCGTAACGAGGGCCCAACAAATTCAAAGTAGAGATGACCCAATACATGATGGCTGCGCTGCATGCTCCAGAGTGGTTTGTGGAGACAAAGAAGCGAGGGTATTTGAAGTTCCTGGAGAGCAAGGTGCACGATGCACTTTGGAATTCAATCCATGTTGAACCAATATAGTGAAATATATTAGCATGACACTCTCATTTGCAAATCATAAACTCTTCTTAGACTTTAAATATGGCCCCATACAAATGTAGACCATTCAAATATTAAATACAGAAAAAGGGTTACAACCGAAGCACAAGAGTAGAGGTAGGAGAAAAAATAAAATTGAAAACACAAGTGTCCACGGTTATAGGATAATTTTGTAATATAGTAATCTTTTCAGAATTTGTCTCCAAAATCACTAGTTGTGCCAAAATTTCATAGTATAAAAAATAAACTGCCATTTTTTTCCAATTTTTGGAAATTCTTCTGCTCGCTGCTCGCCGCTCGCCGCTCACAAGATAGCGCCGCTCTTCGTTGATCCACTCAACACAAGGAAAAAAATGAACCATTTTCTTGACTTCAAATACTATAATCTTTCAATCCGTGCCATCAAAGTGTATGAAATTTTGTGAGTATGTTACTTAGTAAGTCTTAATGGAGATCCTACGGTCAAAAGGACAAATATAAGGTTTTGTTTCCTTCCTTACTCATTGCATTAGAATCAACGATTTTGAAGTGTTTTTGGTGTGAAATTGTCATGGGCCTTTAGGAGCTAAAACCCACCCCCCTTTCATGTATTCCTTTATCAATGTGAAATGAGAACTGATTTTTTAGAGTCCAAAAGTGGTTCTAGAATGTCCGATGCTTTGAACCACCATGTGAGAATTTCTTTCTAAAGACTTTCAACAGACTGTACAAAAATAAATATAAAAACATGAACGTTTTCCAATGCAAGAATAAAACAGAGAGCTTTTCCATACATTACTACCGGCGGTGTGCCTACCTTGGACTACGTGCAAACAGCATCTAGTACGTATGAAAGGGTTGATAGAGACCATGGCCAACTCTTCGGGAACTTGAGACATTATGGGGAACTTTAGCTTGCATTGAGTAAGGGCCCAAGAACGTTGAGTGCTGTTGTGTACTACTCGTGCTCTCTTTCTTTTCGTATTGAAATCTCACCCTGCTTTTCTATTTAATTTCCTCTTCGTGAAAGATATTCCGGAAAACTCCATGGACCAAAACATCTCTCAATGCAGGCTGCAAACTTCAATTGCGCCACCGCGGCCCGAAAGGAAGCGCACAAGAGCCTCGCTTCATCCGCTTTCATTCTCCTGTCGTGAGCCAACTCCTTTTTCTTTCATGCATTGGACGATGCTCAGTCATTGGACCAACAACTATCAACTTTAGTACAGAGACCTGCGTGTCTTCCCAATCAATTCCTAGAAAAGCGTGCATGTGGAAGTACTATTGGAGACAGGTTTTATGTTTTCATTTCTTATGTTCAATAAAACTTTATTGAAGATCTTGGCACACAAATTTAGTTGTATAGAGAGGCTAATTATTTACAAGCTAGCCATGTGAAAAGTTATTGCCACCGTAGGGTCGTCAAAGGATGTCGAACTCGTTTACAGTGACCTCCAATTTTGTATACGTGAACCTTCTTTGCTTTGCTTTCAATACACTTGATACAACTTGTCCTTAATTCAGCATATTTTTTGTTCACTTTCCACAACTTGTCCTCATTTCAGGATATGTTTTTAAAAGAAAACATACAATTAGTTTTAACCACCTTTCAACATCAAAGCTGAATTTCAATGTAAATGACTACAGAGAATTCCCTGAATAAGATGTGTTTAACGTTTCAAGAGTATAAAACCATTGCTTCAATTTTGTTTTTATTTGTGGCTCTCGTTCTTGTGTACACTTTCGCTCAAGTAGCGGAACCCAAGACCAAACTCTCCCTCCCTGCAACTCATGTCCCTCGCCGAATTGCACAATACATCACTGAATCCGCCCCTTGCTCCCTGTTTGTTGTTCCTTGTTTGTGGAATTGCTCTCCCTCACTTCTTGTTCCCCAAATCGCTTTCCCTTGCCTCTCGTTGTCTCGTCAGGGCGCCACCTTCACCCCTGTTTCTGTCATTGATCGTCATCTAATTTGGTCTTAGATGGTCATTGAAATTGCTACTACAGGTACAAGATGGGATCTTTCGAGGGACTCTAGCTAAAATTTGTTGAGTTCATTTCCCATATGCATAGGATAATGTGCTAGATGTAAACTATAATTCCAATAAATTATCATTAATTTTAGTCATTGATCCTCATGTGTTTTGTTCATTCATGTGCATATGATGGTCATTGAAATTGCTACAACAGGTACCATATTTAATGGGATCTTTCAAAGAGACTTTTGCAAAACATTCTCCAGTTCATTTCACATATGCATTTTGATGCTCATATGCTGCATATTGCCATAAATCTTGTCCATCAAGATGTTTAAGTGCATGATGGAAGTGATTCAGTGTGAAAGTCTGTTGTACTGTTATTGTGTTTTTTACAATTAAAATATACTTTTTAAAAACAATATAATATTATATCATGCATATATTTGCCAAATGTGATATTATTAAATATGTCCTACCTTGTTTATATCACACTTTTAGGTGAAACAAAGGGTGTGATATTATCAAGGTTAGACTGTAGTTGTGGTCCCAGTAGAAATCTTCATAAAAGTTAGAAGTATAGCATTACTATCGTAGTATACGGGATATTTCATGGAATGATCCAAAGTTCTAAATTCCAAGTATTCACCGCAGCTACCCTGCATCGAAAGTAGGCGACGAGACGACTACTGCGACGTCACGTTACCGATATTAGGTTCCATGTGCATCGCAACAATCATGCGCGAATGCATGATGCGCGTGGGAGAAAGGTGCAACAGAGGCTAACTTAAAAAAAGGAGCAGCAATGCCCCGGACCAATCCCACGTCCTCCTTTTACCACAGTCATTAGCTGGCGCTTCATCGACCCAGATTCCATGTCCGAGTTCGGGCCAGCAGTACTGTACTCCAAAACGGCTGCGTGGACAATCAGGAAATCACTGGCTTTATTTAGAATATCATGATCCTCTTCAAAGTTGATTCAAGAATGAGAGAGCCAGATTCCGTGATGAGAAGCTCGTGCTCCTGTAATCAGCGGATTGTCACCACATCTAACCTTGATATATCATCGCCGTGCCGTCGTCCAAGCTTAGGGCGACTGCAGCATTATTGATGAACTCCAGGTTGTATGTACGATAGAAACACACTCGATTTGCAACTTGTGAGTTAGAGAGGGTACGCGCTGGCCGCTCATACAGCTTCCTTCTATTCTTCATACATAGTGATATTCGAGACTTCTAGACTACAATGTGGTTGAAAATTTTGCCAAGTTGTAACGATTATTATCTTCTCCTGATGACGTTGTGGGATGCATTATAATCAGGATAAATTTCAAGATAACTATCAGGAGTTCCTTCAATGTGGCTGAGAACGAAGTTTTCAGGTAGGTAACGTAAAATAGGTGTTATTTCAGTGAGAAGCGAGATCCAGAACTGTTGACGTTTGACATCATCAAATTTTGACCAGAGATTGAAGAGTTGGCATAACTAAGTCAGTAAAAAGATGCCGTCATCGACATTTCAATCCCAAGATTCTCACAAATAGGAGCCTGGGTTTGACAAAAAGCTCATCAGTGTAAGCCGATCTCTCATGATCAATATCTACGCACTGTCATTGAATCTAACATCCTGTCTGCAGATTCGCAGGACATGTAGACGGCGTCTAGGCTTGAGAACCGGCTCACATCGCGTAATCTGCGAGTGCTAGCATTTTGTAGCCGCCATGGGGGAGCCAAACAAAGATCTGGAGAAGGGACAGCACCACCCGGAGTCCGACTCGCACTCTCTTGGCGAGGGCATAACCAGTGCCTTCTCCAAAGCCGGCGAGGGCCTCACGAGCGCGCTGTCGAAGGCGGGCGAGGGCATCCTGAGCGCCGGGAGCGCCATGAAGGAAGCGGCCAATCCGAAGCCGAAGAAGAGCAGCGATCAGAAGAAGAACCCCCACCGGGCGAAGGCGGAGAAGAAGTTCCACAAGCACTTCAAGCCCACTGTCCGGGAGGAGCCTAAGGACACCAACATTGTGGGGAACATCACGAAGTTGCTCCCCGCAAACACTTTCCTCATGTTTCAGACGCTGGCGCCGCTGGCGACCAATGATGGGAACTGCGGCCAGCCTGAGATCATCATGACCAGTATTATGCTTATCATTCTCGCGTCGACTTGTATGCTCGTCTGCTTCACTGACACCATCCAGGTAGGCTCACGAACTACACTCCTCAACTGGTCGCGTCTAGACGTGAAGAGAAAGCGCGCGGTGTGACTGACCTTGCTTCCGGTTGCAGTTTAATGGCAAGGTGTATCACGGAGTCGTTACGTGGTCGGGGCTCTGGAACCCGTCGTTCAAGGGCGACCCTGGGTTCATTGATCTACGAACGTACGAGCTGAAGCTGGCGCAGTTCTACCAGGATCGGCGGCACTACAAGGCGGACAAGCGGAGAGCCGCGATAAACGGGCTATCGATCCCCGCGCGGCCAGAGGAGCCGCCGAAGCCGAACGGGCCACACGTCATGGGATCCACATACTCGAGCGGCAACAGCCAGTACGAGCTCAACTTCACGGATTTCCTACACGCGGTGCTGTCAGCAATGGCGTTCGGCACTCTGACGATGCTGACGAATCCAGTGTCCACCTGCTTCTACCCCGACATTCCTAGTACGGTGGTGAAGACGCTGCCGCTCCTGGTGGGGTTCGTGATCAGCGCCATCTTCGCGTTCTCGCCGCCGGCGCGGAACGGGATCGCGCACCCACTCTCGCCCAAGGTCCCCTCCGTGACGGACAACTACAAGCCGCCGGATCCCAAGGGCGTCGTGCACGGGCCGTCGCTGCCGCCCAAGCCGCCAGGGAAAGGGAAGCCGGATCAGGGCGACGATGACGACGATGATGATACTATCACCGGGTCTGCGAAGCGGATTCTGGGCAAGCTCTTCAACTCGTCAGACCGAGACGACCACTCCCCGAAACACCGCGAGCACGGCGGGCTTGAAAGTGTGAAGTCGATCACGAGCGGGTTGTTTCATAAATACGAGGATGAGATCAAAGGGGGCGTGGCGAAGTTGGCGCATTCAGTAGGTGATGAAGTGAACAAGGAGGCGCATCATCTGGTCGGCCACGCGAGCAGTGCTAGTTCGGCTGGCGTCGCGAGCAAAGAGGTGAGTGAGTTGCATTGAACGTGGGTTCCCTGATTTTCTCATTGTTGTGTTTAAGAAACACTTACATCGCTGGGGTTTTTTTCCTTTTCATCCTGCAGTTGTATGTGCCTACTCTTGCCCAGATTCAAGAGATTGCAAAATCGCCACACGCGGAGTCGCTGATGGCGGGTCTGATGAGCGTGGCGGGCGCAGGGCACCCAGCGCTGGCCGCGGCGGCGCACGCCGCGCAGTCGGCGTACACGCAGGGTGCCAAGGACGCAGTCCTGCAGATCCACCAGGACATCCAGACGGCGACGTCCGCGCCGCTCGCGGAGCTGTCTCGGCAATCGTCCATGATGCTGTCGCGCGGGGGTAGCTTGGTCTCGCTCCCGTCCGTGCATGACGACTCGCTCTTCCATCAGACCGCGCAGGCGCTGCAAAATTCGGGCCTCGTCACGCATGGAGCGGACGCCGCGAATATCACGCAGGCGCTGCTGCAGGCGGGGTTGCATCCGGGGGCTGCTCTCTCCCCGCAGGCGCTCGCTCTGAGCGCGTTCAACCTGAACGCGGCGAGCGCGCTCGTTAAAGACGGGGCCGCCCTCGTCCAGCAAAGTGGGAAGTCCTGGACTTCCGTCCAGGACGAGCTAGCACGACAGCAATCCGCGTTCTCGCAAGGCCTGAACGCGCAGCTGCAGACGCTCTACAGCCCTGCAACATCCGTGGCGCACAACCTCACAGGACTTGGCTCGCAGACCCTTAACCAGATCCAAGAGCAGCGCGCTGCCATTTCGCAGGGCACGTTCGCCGCGAACCTGGCGTCGGCTGCAGCGCGTGAGGCCGGATCCCTCCTTCTGGTAGGCGCGGATCACGGCATGGCCGGGGTGCGCGACGATCTAGCGAGAAAACAAGCAGCGGCGGTTCAGGTCGTCACCCAGCCGGTGTCGTCGGTCGCGCAAGACGTGACCTCTGTGGTGCAGCAAGGTGCCCAAGCCGCGAGTGAGGTGCACGGCGACGTGATGAAGGAGAAGGCGGCACTGGTTGAAGAGGTGAACGCACAAGTGCGAGCGCTAAATTCTCCGGCCACATCCGTGGCACAAGACATCGCCGAGCTGCGCAAGGCCGCTCCTGGATCGCTCGTCCTGGCACGAGATGAGGCGTCCCAGAAACTCATCGACGGCGTGAACTCCCAGTTCGCGGCCACGCTCGCTCGCAGCATGGCCCGCGGCATGAGCATGCGAATGCACGCCATACCCCCAGTGCCAGAGCAATTCCAACCTGCCGCATCCGTCGCCATCGACGTCGCGTCTCTCCTCCAGCAGGGTAGCCAAATGCACACGCAACTGGCAGCCCAACAAGCCGCATTCTCTCAAGAATTGATTAGTCCCATGCAAGCCGCATTTTCTCAGGGAATGATCGATCCGAGGCAATCAGCCGCGCAGCAGGTGGTCGAGGCGCACCTGCGCCGCCTCGCCTCGCTCCCACCTCAACCTCCCAATCTGACCGCCGCGCTGCTCTCTGCAGCGCCTGTGACGACCAACACGATATTCGACTCCAGGCCTGTGCAGCAGATGCACAACGTGACGGGCCGGGTGATTGAGGAAGTAACGGATGCGGCCGCCGCGGGACAAGCGCTGGCGACTGCGGCGCCCAGCGTCTCCCAGATGCGCACTGAGGTGGTGGTCAGCACGTCGGACGCGCTCGCGGCTGCGAGTGCGAGGCTGCGGCGCGACCAGCGACCTGAGTCCACCGAGATCACTGACTCGATCTCGATAGAAGAGATCACCAGCGAGTCGGAGACGGAGGGCCGCGGCCGCCATGACCGGTTCAGAGCGGGCGATCCAGGCTCCAGCTCGAATCCCGTCCGGAAGATGTGACGAACCTGCAGCTTGCAGGAGAGGTATTGTAGACAGCTATTAAGTGAGGTGTACCATAAGCGAATCAGTGAATCTAGAATTGCTTTGTATAGGTTGGTCGGTAATCTTCGACTAATCATCTGTACATACATTGTAGGAGATACATATTAGATTGGAAAGGGTTAAAACCGAGTACAACTTCCGTTTGCATGCATTTGCATGTTGATATGATACCATATCAAACATGACGTATGTTGCAGATGTAAACCAGTGTAGAGCCTTGATCTTTAGATCAAACAGGTCGAACATGAGATTCACCACTTTCCTACTGCACTAAATTCCTAGTTCTGCACGTATTTTAGAACCACAACACAATCTGAACTTCTCATGAGGACACAACCGCAGCTTTCAAGCTCTCCTCCAACACAGCCCTCACACCCTGCGTCGCCACCTTCGACTCTGTGTGTGCTTGCGCCATTGTGTGTAAGTGAGCGGTGAATTAGTGAAGGACAGAGCATTCTGCGAAGGCTCAGGCGGAGTGTAACCGACTAACACCAAGGAGGCCACCAAGACGATCGGAGCGGAAGGGTTGCGGGAGGTTTGCTATGGGAGTTCCGTCCCTGTGGTGGCCATTGGCGGAATCTCAGGGGCGAACGCGGGGAAGTCATGGCGCATCCTTGGCCTGAGAATCTGAAGGGGTCGCGGTCCTTCCGCCACCCTGCCCGCCCCACGCTCCTGCCCGCAGCAGGTTGGTCGGGCCAGCTCCCCTCTCGCCCTCCCCCAAGTACCCGCTCCTCGCCCGATACCCGGGATGACTAGCCGGGTCTCAGCCGCGGCCTTCGCCTGTGGCAGGGTCAGCAGGGACTCCAGAACTCATTGGCTCCAGAAGAAGTCCAGAAGTCTAGACCTCACCACCAACTCAAATCCCTAAAGGACTTCCTACTTTGATTACCATTATCTTTCAATCCGTACAGTCTAAATTCACAAAGTTTTTACCACATCCTCTCATATAAGTTTAGAAGTAGATTCTACGGTTACATTCTCAAAAAAACTAGTCTTGGTAGTTTTTAATCAAAGGAGTAGAAATTCCTCTAAAATGCCTTGGTCCAAAATGGGCTAGCAATAAAACAAATACATATGTATTACGTAGGTCTATAAATAAATAAAGGAAACTTGAAGAACGTCATTCAAGTGTATAATCATTGCACATGACATTATAATTCTAATCAATGATGTACTCTAATGCTAAATAAAATCAACACAACTTCAAATATACTGCACATACATTTGATGGTCACAATTTTTGCAAGAAGATGATGTTGCACCTCCTTCCACCAGAGTCTTTGTAGCACAAGCCTCACAAGTAATTTTTTGGAAGTTTGCAAAAGATGGCTCTCTTTTGTTTTGAATGTGATATAAGCATATGGGAGAGCCGCTTGAAAGGAGGTTGTGAACCACCTTCTTCAACATTCTCTAATGCCACACGCTTATTCCCATGTCCCATCCTTGTGCGTTTAACATTCTTTGGTATAACAGAGATAGATCCACAACGAGGAAGATCAATAGTGGCAGGCCTCTTGAACGTAAAAGGCTCAGAAAATGAACTAAAAAAACTTTGAAGAATTTGTACCTTGTGTTTCTTCTCATCCTCGGTAAAGTCTCCAATAGAAACTTTCACACTTTGTAACAAAGTCTCTCCTTTAATTGCACTCAACAATTTCACACTTATATCATCTAATTCTGAATGTCCACCAACCTCTACTTCCATAATTGTTGGAGAGATTGGTGCTACATATGGGATATTGTTTTCCATTGGCATCATCTCTTCTGCAGCTTCATTCTCCCTTGACACTTTCAATTATTATTTAACAATGCATTGCACCCCCAAAATATGTTTACAAGTAGAATTTCAATTTGGACAATCACAAAAGTTTGTGTTTAAAGACACATTATACCACATGCCATCATTGCTCTCACTTTGAATACAAAATAATAAATGTGACTCATCTACCACTTGTAACACATTTGTCGTGTAAAGAAAGATCGATAACCACAACAGACTGAAAGTCCTAACCAGCATCGAATAAAAGAAAAACGTACTCTAAAACAAGTATACTTAGTACCTCAAGAAATAACTAGTGAATCACAAAAGTAGTCAAACGTCTCGCATTCATCAAAGGGAGAATCAAAGAGTGCAATTAGTATAAAAAAATGGGGAGCTTTTACTAATGACAAACAACCACTTACAAGCAAAAGGTAATCACTAAACACTCTCTAACTCACTCACAAAGCTTGACATGACAAAGATATCAAGTCAAGGATGTGTGCGACGGTATACGCACACACACACAACCCTAAGTGGATGGAAATCATCCGTGAATGAATGTGGTGCGCCGCCGAGTGTCCTTAAACCCGTAGATTAGTAACAAACTAATCTATGCTAAAACACTACAATGTGGAGAGGCCCTTGACACCACGTCCCGTGACAGCTGTTGTATAAAGAAAGATCAATAACCACTACAGATCGAGAGTCCTAACCAACATCAAATAAAAAAAAACATACAATAAAACAAGTATACGTAGTATACCTTCAAGTGCCCCGCGCAGCAGATAAAGAGACCCTCTTTTAAGCTAGGACCAAACAATACTAACAAGACTAAATTCCACGGTGATGTTGCTGCAACAACTGTACGCATCCAGTCGAAGCTGTTGCCCATCGCCAAATCAATAAGCATATGAAGAAGTAACAAATAGGAGGTACATCGGGTGCAATGTGAGCCCATCTTTAACTATCTTAGGCAACTTTGTTGCCGATCCCTTGGTCAATCTTTACGTTGCCTATCCTTGAATCGAAACCAAGAACTCCAACTGGATGGCAACGCACCACACAGTGACAAGTCCACAAGGAATTCAAGCCGTTTCATTGGGTGAAACGTGGCTCGAAGACCTCCGACAACGAGGGCAAGTCCAATCTCCAGACAGAAGAGTAGAAAGAGGCGGGCGTCAAGCAAGCCATATGCCAACCACACTAACAATGGTCACAAAGCAACATGGTAGCCGCGCCCTTTTTCTCCCCACACACAAAATACGGAAGACCGTCTGGCACAACGGCCAACTCCGGATGAACGGAGCCATCAGTGGAATAATGGCATGGAGCACAATTCTTAGAGTGCTCCGGACACTCCCGGCCATCTTTGCCTTCGAGCAACAAGATGCCACTCGGCACCACATCCTTCATACAAAGAATAGTGCGCCTTGCCTTAACCTCCAACGTCGTAGGTGCCTCACGCTACAAATAAACGTAATCCCGGTGAAGAAATGTCGTAGCTGAGGTCGGTAGGTACGGCTACGAATACGAGTGTATCATAAGGTATCACGGTGATGAGCAATGGAAAAATTCTCCATGGCCACGCGCATGGCCCGCTTGAAGAACTCTGCTTGATTTCATAGAGGCTGGGTCCACACCTCTAGATTGTCCAAATCCACAACTGGAGCCAACTTTTCCTGAACGAAACTTGGTAAAATTGGCTCTCGCCTGTTCAACAACTGATAAAAACAAAAAGCAGCTTGTGAAGCTTGCCGGCTACACCGATAATCCATGGCAATCCTTGGTAAGATGGGGTCCCAATCACAGTGGCATAATCTGTAACAACATAAGGGAAACATTGAATGGTGTCTTTTTTGAAGTCTAAACTTAAGGAGGTAGCGAGCTACTGTGGTCGCGGTGTTTACAAAGACAAGTTCCACCAATGAAAATCACACATTGGGTGAACAAATGCGCTCAACACCAATCCAATACCAAAATTGGATTAATGGTGAATTGCTTTAAATATAGGCCCAAATTTCACTCAAAACCGAGTTAAATTGCCTTAGTTACATACCTCCAAAATTTAGCACTAGAGGATTCTTGAGCTCAAACGAGGGCCGTCAAGGATTGACACAGAATCCCATTTTAATGAAGTAGGCTTAGCCTAGGCCGGTACCTAGAAATCCGTCTCTATCTTGTATGAAGTACCAGATAACATGACAAAAAACATTGGTGCTGAAGTATGGTTTTATACTACAACAAAACGATTTTTTTATTTTTACAATGTCAGAAATGACATTGTGTGGTCATCGTGTGTGTGACGTCATCCTGTATTGGTATCACTGTTTGATGGAAAATAATTTTTATTTGTGTACACCACCAAATTAAATTTCTCAGCAATTCTTCAACTGTTGCCAATTATTTTTTTCCAATCTTCTTGAGCACTTCCTATTCTCGACATCACATGATCTAATGAGAGCCTTGAAAATATCACCGATTTGTTTCCAATCAACCAACTATAAGAAACACCAAGAGCAAGAAAATGTTGGAATAATCGCTAACACAAGCCATAATGGCGCCACGAGAAAGCTATCACAAATGTAAAACAAATGTACTGAGCACAACCCAAAAACGATTATATTATATACAACAATTGTAGAATTCCAGTTCCAGCATCCAAATCAACATTACTGCGTGCACGCAATTGTGGAAGTGGAGCCCAAGAATTGCAATCAAGGTCGCACCCTTGAAAGCCCTAGGAATCAAAGGCAACCGAGGCCGCAATTGACCACCCAACATGGCGCCATTCCACCCGCCATGACGAACCATGACCCTCTCCAAAGTAAGAGCTGGTGGAAAAGCCTTCATGTATGTGTGTTTTTTGTAGCAAAAAAGAATCTTGTGTAGATCAAAAAATACAAGTCATGCAAAATTCTTGTAATCTCAGCATTTCTTGCTAATGCCTATCAAACAACAAGAAAAATACACTTTCTAGAACTAGGTCAAGGTTGGTTACATATCTTCATCTTCAAGGAACGTGGTGCTAGAACATCTCGGACAGTCAGTGACTTCTCCCGGCGGCGATTGATCTTGCAATCCACTTGTCCACCATCATCGACAAGGAAATAAAAATCTGTAGGCGCAGTGTGGCCCATGGAAATGAGGACTTCGTGTCGAAGATGAGAAATAGGCCAATCGGTGCCTATGTTAAAGGTGAGGGTAGGCGAGGGGTTGGAGCCCAACACAACGCACGAAAGAACGACAAGATGTACACTTGTCTCATGCTCCATCAACTACCCCTAGCTCCCCACTGCACGCTCACGAGTGAAGAAGAAATTCACATACAAGGTCTGGCGTCCAATTGGTATATGAAGATCACACTCGCAAGGGAGAACGTGGACTATATAATCTCTTCGCAAACAATGGTCTTGGACGACCAACCTGCATCTATCAAGTCTCCGAAGGCATGGTCATCGAGATCTTTGAAAGTGAATAGGGTTGGTGAGCGGATTCGGTTCCGAGCAAAGGCAAAGAGGTCTACAAAGACCAGGAACGGTATGAACTACTTATTGTGGGATCGCGTGGAACCAGTGTTGGGCTTCAAAGATGATATGAAGTCATGACGCATTTTGCATTGATAGGCCTTGGATGTCAGCATGTCGGGAAGTGGCCACGTGAGAGAAGAAAGTCGAGGCAATGGTATCTCCTCCAACTCACCAAAGAGGCGATGACCAGCAGGTGAAATGTATGTCCACTTGTAGAAGAAGACGGCGGCGACACGGAGCTCGCCAATGTCGGCATGCATATGGACACAAGCCCAACCACTGCTGACGGATTGACCCAATCATCAAAATAGGACGGAAACAAATTTGACACAAAAGCATTGCAAGACAGTCAAGTAACATTTAGCATGCAACAATGAGCAAGGTAGTCAAGTATGCACCATGACAATGAACTATGCAATAAGAGAGTCAAGTAACAAGTTTTCAAACTTGGCATTGAAGAAAGAAAAAAACCCCGGAGTAGAAAATTTAATGGACGACTACAAGACAGAAAAGCAACAGGAGTTCAAAAATTGAGGGGTGGATGAAAACTTACAATTCCAAGGGAGCCGAGGATGGTTCATAGACGAGTTGAGCAAGAGCTGCCGAGGCTTGTAAGCATGACGGACGTAGATTTGATTGATCGGCCTACCCTGGCTCAAATCCAACAATGCGAGCTTTCCAGTGATACTGGAAGGAAGAAACGAAATAACGTGCAGAGTCACGACCCTAGGCAGAATTGAGGTCTGGTTCTAGAAGAATCCATGAATCCAAAGAATATTGAGTGGGGATGTAGTGCATTGAAGGGGCCTCTTGGGTATTGTGCAGAGTAACTGACTGAATGCGATTTCGTGGTGGGTTCACCATCCTGACAAAAAGTGTGGGTGCTAAAAAGGGTGTTGTAAGGATCAAACTTAGACGATATGCGTGGAGTCACTAAATAACAGTGGTTAAAAAAGCGGGGTGCTAAAAAAAGATGTGGGAAGGATCATACTTGGATGAGATGCGTCGAATAGCCTAGTACCAGTGGTTGCATGTTGCACTAATAGTTATGAGTGAGTGAGTGTGGAATGTGGGTGAGAACGGGAAGGAGACAATTTAGAGTCTGGTTCCATGTAATGCCCGACCTATCATCTCTGACGGGGTCGGATCAGTTCCATGTAGCTAGCTTCTCATCCTACTCGAAAAAAGAAGGTCGGGTGTAGCTACAAAAGATTATAGTGTTTGAAGTAGAAAACAAGTACAAACCAGAATTTAAGTGTTCAGAGCCATGTAAGGGGAGAACGGCTCGCTCATGGCGAATGGCATGTGGGAGTTGGCTCCTCTTCCAAAGGTTTGCAAGAGCATTGGATGCAAGTGGGTGTTTTGTACAAAGAAAGATATTTCGGGTTGAGTGGTGCACTACAAGGCAAGATTAGTTGCCAAGGGGTACTCTCAACTTGCAGGAGTGGACTTTCTTAAGATGTTTGTTCATGTTGCCAAATTCACGACCATTTGGTGCATTCTTGCACTTGAAGTGGCCTTGGACTTGGAGATCCACCAAATGGATGTAAAGACTGTATTCTTGAACGGTGAGTTGAATGAGGACATTTACATGGACCAACCGTAAGGTTTTGTACAAAAAGACTTTGATCATCTTGTATGCAAGCTCAAAAAGTCATTGTACAGACTCAAACAATTATCAAGAGCATGGTACCAACGCATCGATGCTTTTTCCACCAAAGAAGGTTTTATAAGGAATCAAACGAATCATTCCTTGTACATCAAGCAAACGGGTGAGTACTTGTTGATAATCCTCATCTATGTGGATGACTTGATAATCTTGGCTAGCCTTTTGGCTAAGTTGGCGTGGCTCAAAGGTAAGCTCAACACGGAGTTTGAGATGAACGATCTTGGTGAGTTAAAGTATTGTCTTGGTGTGGAATTTGTGAGAGACCGCAAGGCACGCACCATCACCATGAGCCAAAAGAAGTACGTTGAGGAGTGCTTCAACATGGAGTAGTGCAAGTCCATCGGTACCCCTCTTGATGTAAATGTCAAGTTGTTGAAGTTTTCAAAGGAAGAGTTTGAGGCGATTCAAGGTGAGATGAAAGGTGTGCCATGCAAGGATGGAGTTGGCTCATTGATGTATGCTATTGTAGGCACATGGCCTGACCTTACATTTGCAATGTCTAGGGTTGGTCCGACACATTGGAGTGCCGTGAAGCACATCATGCGATACTTGCAAGGTACTATAAACCACAAACTGTGCCTTGGTGGTAAGGACATTGCTTTGAGGGAATATTGCGATGTAGATTGGGCCGGAGATACAACCAAACGTCGTTCAACAATGGGGTATTTGTTCTTTGTTGGAGTTGGTGCCATCTTGTGGAATTGCAAGAGGAAACCAACCATTGCCTTGTCCACGACGGAAGCTGAGTACATGGCAAGTAGCCAAAGTATAAAAGAGGCCATTTGGCCTCGCAAGCATTTGACGGATGTGGTGTTTATTCAAGAAGGAGCTACGACCATCATATGCGACAACCAAGGGTGCATAGCCCTTGCAAAGAACCCCACACACCACTCACGTACGAAGCACATTGATGTCCAACATCACTTCATTCACTTAATTAATTCTTTCAAGGGACATCTTCAAGGCTTTCTACACTCAACCAATTTAGAGGATGTGAGCCATGATTTAAAGAGCCCTAAATAAATAAAGACTAGATAGAGAGTAGGTTGAGGCGGGGTTTGGTTAGTGTCCTTGAAAGTTGAGGGTTAAAGTCAGATCCAAGGGATTCATTGAGAATGGAAGTTAGAGAGGAGGAGAGATAAGCTTGAAATACTACCTAATGGAGGACATAGTGGCAAATGTGCTGACAAAAGCACTTGTAAAAGAGTAGCATCAAAGGTTAGCGAAGGTAATGGGATTGCAAGAAGGTAACTACTCGCAAAATGGGAATATTAGAGATGGGTGATAGTCGACTAAGGTGGTACAAATAAACTATCACAAACCGGTTTTTGCCATGTCACAATTGCTCTTTCACGTCACATGCCCAATTTGCTTTTGATTTCAGATGTCGGTCTACAAAATGTGAGTCCTGACTTCCATGCTATCACACACATTGTAAATTTTCACCGAACCGGTCTACAGTTCAATGAGAAGAAGTATATTTGTAATTACTATATACTTGTCACAGTTTTTAAAAATGTACCAAATATACTTCTTGTGGGAGATCAGAAGTTCACAATTCTACAAAACTTTCAGATTACATGCACAATATGTTCTTTTTGGTCATTCCAAATGAAAAATTATGATATGAGACTTAAATTTGCTTGTAGTAGCAAAAAATGGGTTGATTGTCAAAAATGCTTCAAATGGGGTTTAAATGTTGATTTTTGCTCCAAATTCTCATCAAAACGTTTTTAGCATACAAAAATCTATCTTAAAATATAAGTGTTTTCAAAAATACTTTTTTTTCCATCATTTTCTTCAAAACTTAGTTTTCGGTGCCTTGAAAAAACATATATATTGTGTAGTATTTTTGGTATATTTTCAATCTCTGTAGTATGCAGTATTCTCATCTCGGGAAAGGGTTCGGCCACTTATGGAGCAACATGTGTTATGACAACACAAAGTCCCAAAAATCAGCACTTTGTTCAAGAGATTTTCTGTTCACCTAACTTTTTGTTGGCCATGATTTCTTCACACCTAAAAATGGACGGTTGGCATTCAACAACAATTTAACAAAGGGCTTCAAAACTAACATACTATGAAGTATATTATTTTTGCCCACTTTGTACCCCCGTTAGTGTACTTACACCCAGATTTGAGTTGCTTGTAGTTTTTATGATATCAAAAATAGTTGAGGTAGATTTAGAAGGGAAAGAAAAGAGGAGCATTGGAGAGAGGTAAAAGGAACTTAAAGGTGTCCCATATGTATTAGTAAAGGTTGTTACCAATTGGTACCACAAGTGAAGGCCTTCGAAAGAAGGCCATATCTCACTCCAAGCATTGTTTGTATTGTTGTGTGTGTTTCATTTGCTTGTGCAATCATTTCTCTACTTTTTTTGAACCTCAGTAGTCCATTGGGTTCGGCACTTCAACAAACTGTCCATTATGTATATATTGATTGGAACATGCTACGACGGTGGCTGCGGATGAAGTAGAATTTGAAACATAAATTTCCGCATGCGTCATTCTTTTGGGTATCATACCACTACAATTAGCAAAGCTTCTGAAAACCAATTCTGGAGCCTTGGGACAATTGTTTGAACCTAGACCATATCCGTAGAGCTTAAAAGCTCTTTGTCCTTTATAACAAAAAGTCTCTTTGCACCACACACATTTAACATGGTCTTTGTCTATGAACATCTACAATGGGGCCCACTTCGTCGTCAGTTGGTGTTGGGGGGCCATGCTTCATATCATTGCATAAGTACCAAGGTTGTCATTACCGGTGGACGTCCGATTTGCCTGTCCGTCCGATTCGCTTGTGCAATTGAGGTCCAGCCTGTCCGATGTAGTCAACACATAGTTGACTTTTTGGTAAGATAAAAAAAATTAACGTGGCTCCCCCGTTGATGCCACTTGGCTGCCTGGTAGGATGTTGGGCGCAAACGGCATTGGTAGGTGCGGGAATGTTACAAGCGAGGCGTGGACGTCATTGGTAGAGGGGGCGGATAGGATGTCTGGGCGCGGACACACGTGATACAATTGCCATGAGGGGAGAGAAGAAATCGTGTATAATAGTGTGATGACTATTGTATATGTCAGTGGTTTTATAAATAAGATGTTTGGCAATTGCCAAGTATACATTCTCGTCTATGAGGATGACTTTCCTTCCACATAAGCACAACATGCTAAACTTCAAAAAACAAAAGATAGAAAACTATGTACGTAAACAACATTCCGGCATAGTCCAACACTGGAGTGTCATCTTCAATGTGTCTAGAACATTAGGCACAAACGCCCTTTTGTGCACATCTTCTTTTCATAGGCTTTCCAATTTCAACTTTAGGTTCATAAACTGTTCCAGGTTTCTCTTTGTAAAACAATTTGGATCCCAATCTTCATCCCAAATCTTACCCGCTATCCATCCCGTTGCATATGCATCAGCATCCATGGTGTACAAATGTGATTGTTGCATGACTTGAAGCTAGTTTGTAGAGCCCTCTTTTCCAAATATGTAGAACAATTCTGGTGCTGCAAACCTTCGCCCTTCTTTCTCCATTTGAAGCTACTCCTTGAATCAATAACCATACCTTAATGGCTCATTTTCTACAACTTGACTGGAAAGCCCCCATTTGCAGATTCCTATGTATACCGTATCAGCTTTCCAATCATCATAGTGGAGCAGAACATTGGATGGAGATATGTCGGGTATATAATTTTCATCGTGGCATATGCCACAATGACAAGCAACGATAGTGCTAGGTTCACTCCATTCTTGTGATAAGGTGCAACCGTGACTCTGTACCATTGAAGTCTAATTTGTTTGGTCGTTGCTAGAGGTCGTACTTATATGTTTTGTGTTCACGTCGTCCATCGCATTGAACATGCTCCCAAGCTTACGGATGGCATGGAATTCAAGCACTCCGGATATAAGCAACAACTTGGCAGGCTGGAGCTCTTTATAGACATTCCCTTGTTAATATAGTGTTGCAGGGTACTAGCGAGGAGTGACCTTCACTTTTATGAACATCACTGTAGGCCTGTGTGAATGTACCTCATTAGAAGATGTGCAAGGGGTTACAATAGGCTTCTCCAAATTAAGGTCCCCCTCCTTCATATTACACTCCTCCCTCTTACGAGCAAATCACTTGGCCTGTAAGTGTTATGTATCATGTCCTCCCTTGTTTAGTTTTTGGTTGTTTCGTGTACTTCAGCAATAGTGTTCTGGAGAAATTGCATCAAAATTATGTCTTATTTATTTTGCATATAGATACCTCCCTCACAATCTTCATGATCGATATCCGAATAAATGAACAGGCATCCCTAGTTGGAATGACGATGACAGAGATTCACACATGAATTTGCTGGCTAAAGGCCGCTAGCAAGTTTGAGAGTTTCATTTTGGGAAGTAAGGAATAGTCATGAGTGGAATAAAATCTTGGTTAGAATTTAGCTGTAAAACATCCGCTGAAATTTATGCTACTAGTACACTATTAGTAATTTGTTACTTCACAATTCATTTCAGCCATTTAGTTAATGTAATGTACCATTCATGCTTGTATCTAGAGCTATGTTGAACAAATTCATAGATTTTGTTATTTCAAAGGAGATGTATTTTTTGGGAGAGTATTTTGAAAGAATGATTACTAGAAATTGGTGGTCTCATCATTGTCGACAAGTCCCTCTTCAGTGCGTCAATTTTTAGCACGTTACCAGATGTGTTTTTGGGGAACAATAATTTCCAATACCTTCCGAGTCTGAGCACCTTGTAAGTACTTCGACATTTAGCCAACTTGGTGACTCCATTGTATAAATGTGACATGTGATTTTGATTAGGTTGCAATTGAAAAAATTTGGGTTTATACAACACGCACTCTGTGTAAGATCATGGAATTGAAATAGGGCTAAAAGCTAGTGATGTCATATTCGTTACATTGGCCAATTAATTTTATTTTTTGGCCACTAATATAGTCTAACTGGTGATTACTTTCCATTGCTTTTTTCATTTGAATCCAAATAGCGTAACTCCAATATCAACCAAGAGTGGCCAATCAACCAATATCGATTAGTTTTCTAACCAAACAATTTGAATAGGCAATTGTGAGTTTAGAAAGGAAATGACACGAAATCCAAATCTTAACGGGCCTCTCCCTAGCTCACTTGCATCCACATTTCTAAATGTCTTATAAGTATAAAAGTCTCACAGTGGGTAGACTAGTAGGTTCAATATAAAAGTAATCGATTAATAATTCACCTAGTATGGTATTACTTGGTGTAGTTGATGTGATCCTTCAAACCAATTTTGCATAAATATACGTGCTTTCTCATTTACTAACTTTTGTTGTGTTGTATGGATCTACGTTAGAATGGATTCAATTGGACCATACCAAAACATGTGGTGTTTCCTCCCACTCTGCAATACGTGTGAATCTTTCTCTAAACTCTGGAAAGATACATGTAAGTGTCTCTTTAAACTCCGTGGCAGGAAAGGGTTAAATATATGTATCATGCAAAAGAGTGTTATCTGGTGAAATTGACATGAAGAAATTTATATGAAATTTTAGATCATGTCTCAGCTGCCAAATTAATATCCTCAAGAACATATGAGACATGCATAAAAAATCATTTTTAAAGCTATGGAGTCTCTAATTAGATACTTTGTTCATGTCATTTGTGAACAAATCTTACAATTATAGAAAAATCCTATATCATACATAGCTTGTATATCACGGCTCCAAGGCTCCACTTCTATACTTGAGGTTCCATTTGCATTTATCTCCTTTCCCCCACTAATCAAGTGAAATACTACAACGCTCTCTTGTCAAATCAGAACATGAATCATGACAATTATGTTTTCTTCCCATCATGCCATGAGTTTGTGTTGTGGTGACTCATAGATGACTCACATGATTTGCAAACCGGGAAACTTCCCAACCAGTTCCTTTTTCATTTCTTTTTGCCCCTTACTTTGCCGCTTTGTTGCAGAAAGCAAATAATTTGATTTCACACACCCCCTTACACATTTTTTGCAGAAATTTGTCTCTAAGTTGGAATGGATGGCGATTCGCAACGAGGTTGGGATAGTGCTCTCTTTTGTTGTATAATTTTGAAGCGCTACAAGTTCACTATCTGAGTATTGATATTCTACTTAAATTTATAAATAAATGGAAACAAAAATTTTCCCCCACAACTCTTTGGCTTGTTTGCATAGGAGGCTTCTATGAAGGCACTCATTTGTAAACTAGGAGGGGCAAAAGATACAGTTTGCTCCATTTCCAAATGAACATGCACATAAAAGTTATGAGCTTTGATTGCACATGGTAGAAGATTACCTTTTGAACTGAAGACAAAACTTGGAATTTTAACCCTCAAGGACAGAGACTATGTTTGACCAAAACATCATCTACAATATAAGACATAAGATGAATTGGAATAAGCTTTTACTTGTTCAATTGTAGGATCTGTAGTGTAATATGTATTCTTTCTTACCTATGAAGATAGGGTCAACGAACTTTAATTCAAGATAATGGCATATTTTTCTACTACACATAGCATGGGTTTATGGATCTATGCTCTACTTTGTGTAAGGTCATTGCACTACAAGAAATTGAAGTGTTTAGTACAAGAAAAATGGACTTTGCAATGACTAGGGGCATAGAAAGTAGTAGTTTACTTAAAAAAGCTATTTCATTTTTTAAATAAAAAATGATTGTTGGATATTAAATCTGAATGGTGGATAGAATCACAAGGCCTTCTTTTTGTTTAGAAAAAATTAAGTTATGAAAGAAGTGAGGTCCTTACTTTCTACATGTTTTTCAGTAAAACAATGAGGGTTGCCACTAACCCCCTATCAATGCTACCCACCTGAAAACAGTGCACTATTCAACTTTGAATTAGTAATAATCAACTCTTTGAAGTACCATGACTGCCCTATTTACTCTTTCTAAAATATTGCTTTGGATAGCATAACTTTTTCCTTAAATGTCAAATTTAGGGAAAAAATGTGCTCCCACAAAGTTTCTACTAGTGCCCATTGGCACTAAAATTTTCAAAGAAGAATGTTATAAATTGACATCATCGGATCCTAATTGAACGTACAAAAAGCCCATTGTGGGACATTTTGTCCTTTAGAGGCTAATATGTGCTCAAATATGATCATAGACTTTGATTACATGTCATAATACGCAACATCGAGCGCATCACCTTGCCAAAGTGGTTGTCACGGTAGCATTGACCGCATCACCTTGTCAAAGTAGTAGTTGAGTAGGTAATGTACTTTGTGTGGTATATATTCAATTGTTGCTTTACTTTTTTTAGATGGTGTTCCCTCATCTAGGGTTGGATATATATTGGTCCAACCTTCTTTGACTTGTCACTGTTGTCAAGTTAAGCTTTGTGAATACATTGGAGAGATAGGGATTCTTGGATTTTGCTTGTAAGTGGCTATTTTTGTCTCGAGAAGTAGAAGTGTGTAGTATAAGTGAAATGGACTCTGCAATGACTAGGGATTTAGAAAGTAGTCATTTGCTAAGGAAAACTATTTAATTTTTCAAATTAAAAAATGATCGTTGGATATTAAATCCAATATGGTGGATAGAATCATCATGCCTTTTCTATTAAGAGAATAATAAATTTATTAAAGAAGTAGAGTCCTTAATATCTACACGTTTTTAGTAAGACAATGAGGGTTGGCACTATCTCTTCATCACTACTGCCTGCCTAAAATAGTGGTCTATTCAATTCTAAGGTAGTACTTTGGATATTGGCAACCATGAAATTGTTATCACAGAAGTCACCGTTTAGAAATAGAGTTTACAAATTCTCAATGAACTTTTTGGTCAATGTTCCAATACTAGTTGGTCTCTTTAGTAATTGGGAAAACGTCATTTGTGACATTTTCATGTGCCATGTGACGAACTTTTCACAAATACTATGTTTGTGCACAAGCTGTTTTTGACATTATGCACATATTCGTAAAGCATCTACACAATAATACTCAACAAGGATGTGCAAATATGAATTATGTGCACAAGCTTTCAATACATTTTTATGATATATAATTTATTTGATAATATACATGATATGCTTAATAAGTTTTCAACACTATAATATTGTAATATGCACAACTTAATGACAATATGTCAATATAGTGTATAATAAACACAAGTTTTTGACACTTTTTTTGACACTTGCTTGTAAAATGCACAACGTTTTGACAATATCTTGTATTATTCACAAGTTTTTGACATTTTTTCAACACTTGTTTGCAATATGCACAATTTTTGGACAATATGTTGAAATATGCACAAGCTTTCGAAGCTTTATTCGACACTTGCTTGTAATATGCACAAGTTTTTGATAGTTTTTTCGACACTTACTTGTAATATGCCCAAGCTTTTAAAAATATGTTGTAATATGCACAAGTTTTCTACACTTTTTTTGACACTTGCTTGTAATGTGCACAAATTCTCGACAATTTTTTTAAACAATTCACAAAAACTTTCGAATAAACAGTGTCGAAGAGAGCCCAATTTGTAGTAGTGTCGGCTAGCTCCGCGGTCTTACAGGAGATGCCGATGATCTTCTTCGGGCCGAGGATGGCGCGCGCACGGGCAACCGGAAGGTCGGCTTGGCCGAGGTGCACGCCGTCGGCGTCGCAGGCGAGCGCTATGTCGAGGCGGACGTTGATGAGGAGGGGCACGCCGTACTCGCGGACTACTTTGAGCGATACCTCTGCTTCCTGCGTTGGTCAGGTAGATGTGAGGACTTAACGGTGAAGAGGTAGACATAGGAAACGTGGTGGTTCATCTAGTATTTGTCAAGAATCTCACCCGAAGAAACTCGCCCGTCTCAGCTTCTTTTTCCCTGCACATGGAGCTCTCGCATTTGAGTTCCAACACTGAACAAACGTCCAGCTGCGACGCACAGCAAAGATAGCTTCAGACCTGATTTGAACGATAGTGGCGCCACCTTCGATGGCTCCCCGCACAGCTTCCGAGGTCGACCGACCCCACGACTTGTTCATGGACGAATCGGTGACGGCATAAAGGAGGGACTCCGGCCGGAACTTGCTCTGCTGGGAGGTCGTGTCCCAGTCCGAGAGCTTGAATAAATGGTTCACAGGGCCTTGCTTGCCTTCGCCGATCCTCAACGTTGCGCTGTCTTCCAGCACCTCGCTTAGATAGCGCTTGGCAGCCTGCTTGAATCATAACTAGTCGGTAAGTAACCTACTGTGAAGAAACAGTACCTGCACCCAGAATGAAGCTGAAAAAGGTACCAGGATAGCTGAGAGCATGGGTTGGCCTTTGGCAACTTCGGCTGCTATCGATGATGCTAGAGTGCACCCGGAGCCATGAGTGTTGCGCGTCTCCACCCGAGACCCGGGTAGCTCATGCCACTCAACTCCTACAGAAACAAAAGCAGGTCATAGAACATAAGACAGCGACTATAGCCACACAAGTCCAAGATCGTGAAGCACTGATGTAAACCAACGCATAATCCAGCTCTACAAAAAGTGGTCAGAATGTGAAATGTACCATCGTAAAGGACGTCGATTAAGGTGCTTGTGCCGGGTAAGTGTCCACCCTTCACGAGAACATACCTGAAAGCATTACAGTCAACACAACTGAAATCTTTGAAAAACCACGGCTCAGAACCATAACATTCTAGAGCCAATGCTGGGGCGGCCTTTCATTTGAGAATCTTTGAGGACGATATGAACTTAGAACTTCTGGAAGAGATAGATGTGTCATCCTAAGAGGCCGGCCTAGCATTGGTTCTGGAATGTTATGACAAATTGAAAGCATTGAACGAACCGGGGACCGAGTTGGTGAATAGCTTCAGCTGCTTGACGCATTTCGGCTACAGTCGTCACTGGGTCGCCTCCGATGATTGTCGAAGCCTCTGGCAAGTTGGGAGTCACCAGATCCGCCAAAGGAAATAACTCATCCCTGTGAAAACAACACTCCAAGTAATAGAGTTACTTGTCAAGTCAGAAAAAGCTACCAAGAGTTTTGACCTCTTTTCACATTTTTATTACTTAAATTCAGCGCAAAACTAGCTCTAAATATCTATAATCAGCTCAATGAGGAAAATTACAATATTAACTCTTCTTCTTTTTCGTAGGCGGCTAAAACTACTTCCAACATGAGTTTAGGGACCACCATTGATCTAACAGCTGTCAAGCGAGTTGTTTTAGAACTCAATAGATCGGTATCTATTTGGAACTTTGGGTGACTTTACAATCCATCAACAGAAACATGCCGAGGAACATCGCAGCAGGAAGCTGTTTAAAGTTGACTATACCGACGGGTATCTTGTATTGTAGGCTCGGCGAACTCGTCTCTACTTGTCTAGATTAAAACGGGATCCACAACTAATCCTAACCACCTTTCAACCTCAAAACTGAATTTTTTAAGCAATGACGATAGAAAATTCCCATGAATAAGATGTGTTTTAAGTAACTTCACCACTATAATATAGATTTCACAAATTTTCTAGCGATGCCCCCAAAGTTACTGGAATCTAGTCAATCTTCCAGTAAATCAAAAACTTTACTTTGGCGGCATTCCAGTATCTTTGGGGGGCAACGAAATCTAGTAAACCTCACGTCATGAATCTCGCGTGGAAGAATATAAGGTTGGTAACCAATTGCAATGAGAGTGACTTATCGCTGTGAAGTACTCTCCCTGCATAAGCAAACAAAAAAGGCAGCCCCTGTTACACACTTAACGTGCACCGCGTAACTTAATCTCTTCAATTTCCAGTAAACCATGGCGGTGCTCTCTAGGAATTCTCATAGACCTTCTTTTCGTTCAGTCAAAGCGATTGAGGAAAGAATCTCCGGAAAGTATCAGCCTCGACATGCAACAGATCAGTACGCCAATCACAAGGCTGGCTCACGTCTACTATTGCCAAACTCATAATATGTACTCACTGACACATCAACGAGTTGGTCTTATCCACACGAAAAGCGGATACTGTAAGTTGGTGGCTCTAGCTCCTGTGTACACTTTCGCTGACTTACTACCGATCTGTGGACAAGAAATCCATGGCGGTTCACATAGTTCACTACGCAATACTCTAATGACACTGATCTGATGCCCCGATGGTACTCACGCCATCCTCCAGTGCAGTTTGCAATATCCGCTTCTCGACTGATACTCAGGTCATGCAATCAAAATACCCGTTTATACCCGGACGAAAATAGTATAATAATCAGTGTCAGAGAGAATAGAAAAATATCGTGAAACTTCACCAACTACTCTAGTAATAGTACTTAGCTTAAACCAGACTAGATGGTATTAGAGTTTTCCTGAAAGTACTAGGCATGGCGACTCGGGATTAGATATTGTATCCTGGATTTGAATAGATGCCATGACTGTGGAGTGCCACAATTGAGGAACCAAAAAGGTTGGGTGACCAGGATATGTCCGGTTGAATTTAGAGTGCAAATAACGAATGAAAGAGGCTATATGTACAAATCATGCACATGTGTATGGGGGGTCTAGGCTTAGGAGTTGAGGTGGAGCTTGTGGATATTGTAGTACTATTCAACGAATAGTAGCCTATGGTCCAAGAAATATGAAGGGTGAGATTTCTAACCCTCCAAAAATTTCCACTTGTAGATCTCATACTGAGTTTGTATTTAGAAAAAGACACAATATTCGCACATCCTACTGCACCGTCTCTTTTTTCCTGACACAGGACACCCACCCTCGGAAAACATGACATTCAGGAAAACTCTATTTTATGAATATTATGAGCAACAATGATTCCCCTCTTCGAATAGTATAGATAGAAGTGCTCTCAGTAAAAATCTTCATTGAAAGATTAAAAATATGTACCCTATCAGAACTCTGATCTCTTACTTGTGTCCAAAAAACAAAAAAAACACATAAAGATTATATCATTACTATTGTAGTGTAGTGGATATTTCATGGAATGATTCAAAGTTCTAAATTCCAAGTATTCACTGCAGCTACGCTGCTTCGAAAGCAGGCGACGACTAGACGACTACTGCGACATCACGTTACCGATTTTAGGTGCCATGGGTGTCGCAACAATCATGGGCGAAATGCTCCACCATGCCAGACATGCCCTTGCTGCTGAGGAGTCTTGCTGAGGACGATCCACCTGAGGTTCAGATCCGTGACGCACTCGAGGCAGTCCTTGAGCCGGTCGCTGCCGCTCTGCGAAGACATGGCGAACAGGAGCGGAGGCGGCGCGACAGATTTCTTGCCCTGGAGGAGAAGAAGTTGGCCCTGCGGCGCAAGCTCATCCTGCGAAAGCGTCGCCGCGCTCGTTTCAGTCGAAGTGCATCCTCCGGCAAGTCGTTGCGGCTCAGATTCCACCATCAGTCGTGTCTCAAGTTTCCTCATCAATAAGGTAAGAGAATCCCCCCGGCGACTCATCTATTCTATGTTTCCGAAATAACCTCCTTCCATTCTGTTCTAGACTTATCTGAGGCCTTTTGGTTGCAGGAGGCCGCACATTGAGAGAGCTACTTTTTTCTGTTCATCAGAAAGATAGCCACTAGACTGGCAGCACGCTACTTTGGTGAGCTCAAATTAAGCGTTCTAACGCAACGCAACGCAAGATAAACGTTAGCATAATATTGCAGGTTAAGTAGTAGATCTTGGTCGAGGTTCGGGCAGAGTAAGTTTTTTCACATAGAGTAGAAGAGTTCATAGGACAATGAGTTGCATGAACTCCTGTTTGTTCCTGTATGAATGCCCTAGACTGTACACAACGACTGCCTTCAATCCAGCAGATCCTTGAAGTGCGATCTTGGAGTAGATTACTGAGCAGTATTGAAGTCGTTAGATTGTATCATATGAAGTAGTGAAATTGTATATATTTGAGTCGTCTTGTGTGTTGATCACATGATCGACATTTAACTAGCAGGCCTTGATAAACACGATCATGTAACACGTCTTGTGTGTCGATCATGATGAATCTTCTATGTATCTCTTCAGAGAGTTTGTCAAACTTATGTGAGCTCATCTAAGCTTTTGTTTTGATACTTTTACTTCAATCTGTTATATATTGATACATAGTATCTTACTAGTTTTGTTATGAAAGGCGGTCGTTGGTTCTATGGGCCTTTTAGAGCAGAACTTGGATGATGCAATTTTGTGTGTAATTTTAGGAATTCAGTTTTGTAATTTTCTGTTTTATAGGGCATGTTAGTTTATCACATGAGGACAAAGATTATGCAAATTAGCAATGTGAGAACCATATTGCTGATAAAGATTCAAACCAGGACGTGAAATCAGGCGTTTCATGAATGCCAGTAGACAATTGCAATAATATATTCGCTCTTCTCCAAGGTGATGCCAATAAAGTGGCAGAGAAGAAAGAACCGAGAAGTGGCAGAGAAAAAAGAACTTAGAATTGTCAAGAAAAAAAATAAAAAACCTCTCAAACTGCACATAGTTGAGCCACTATATACTGGCTCGTCTTGTATCTTTTGAAGGTTTTCGAGCCATCATTCGCCTTCGAGCATAGTGATCTCCTCTACGATTCCCACGTCTGTACAACAAACACACACCACGATCAGGCTCTCATGCTGAACAGAAAGGAACACTAGGTCCAACAATGCAAATGGTAGCAGGAATCGTTGAAAGACAACGAAGCTCTCGTGACTATATATGCTAGATATGCAAACTCGAAGTGCAATTCAAATATTTTAACTTCTTTATATAGTTTTGGTATCCTAAACACGCTCTATTGTGAAGATGAAGTAGGTGCCATGTTAAAGTAATCACATGAATGGACCAGAAGAGTCGTGTCAAGAAGAGCAACATGAATGGAGATATAATATATAACAGGTCTAATATTTCATCAACACAATCGAGCATGTTTAGAATATCAATACTGCACATGCAAAGTGAATTTCGTCAATGTAACGAATATGGCATCAAGCTCAGAGCTCACCTGTTGATTGAGGAGTGTTTTGAGCTGGAGTTGCTCTGGAGTTGGTGCATGTTTGAGCCATTGCACCTTCTCTTTCTGCAGAGCCAGCTTCTGCTCCTCCATAGCAATCATCATCTGGCGCTGCTTGCGCTGCTCTCGTCCTTGTTGCAGCAAAGCAGCCGTCACGTTCCCAACGAGAGGCTTTAGTGCGATCTTCATCTGGTCCCTCAAGAGCGATTCCATCAGGTCATTGTTTGGTGATGTAGCATCATCTGGCATCTCCTCTTGAACTGCAGTACATCGTAATTTAGTCTAATTTATTTGTAAAGAGCCACCTGAAGTTACGATTAGAGAACCCGTCTCCTGACCGATATATATCATGCATTTGCCTTCTAACAAGTGATCATGGGATAGGATTGATAAACATGCCAAGTTTAGGTTGTTCTCGTCACCACAATGTTTGTAATGACAATAAGAGAGAGAGCGAGAGAAAACTTACTTGAAGAACCTCTTTCGCGGTACAATTTGATGAGGAGTAAAACACGCCGACCTGAGAAAAAAACGGCAATCAACAGGATCGAGAAATGATGCACCAGTCGGGTTATCCAATTTTCCTGGTGAGAGGATCCGGTTGGCATTCCAGAGCTAGCAGCGAAGCGCTCCAAAGTAGATCCATGAGTGACTGATTGATTGTCAAGTTGAAATATCCGGGAGCCGTATAGAGCACCATGACTGGCAAACTTCTGGAACTTGACATCCCGAGGCGAATCACAGCTTTCACCAAGGAGTCCAACGCTCATTTGAATATCATACGTTTCTGACATATAAGGAAGAACCTCATGACATGACTCCGTATACCTGCAAAGAAAATCAGTGATGACTCTCGAAAAGAGAAATTTCTCAGATCAACAGGCAAGTAAAATTCACGTACCACGGTCGAGAAAGATCAGAGTCGCTATTTTCATCTCGAAAAATGAAGCTCTTCAAAGTACCAGCGAGCTCCGAGTGGCCAAAGGGGCTGAGGATGGAGTTCACCCGGAAGGCTGAGGATATCGCTGTGGCATTGTAAAAGGAGAACACCTCAACGTCATCTCCAGGTGAGGCTGTCTGCAAGAGCATCAGAGCCAGGCTCTTCGCCATGTCCAGGTAGGTCGCGCCTGCGTCCGGGATGACCTGGTTCCCCATCTCGTTGCCCCCGTCCAGCAGGATCCGGACCTGGCGGCGCACTGAGATGCCGCTCATATACCATGGTATCTGCCTAACGTCAAACGACGTCCCGTCCTGCTCGCACCCCGAGAACTGCCGATACGCTCCCGAAGCGGAACCGAAGAAGAGTACGGCAGTTTGACAAGCAGATCCATTTTGAGCACGATTCCAGGCTACAATCAGAAATTCAGAACAATCAGAAATTCAGAACATGCCATCATATTTCATAATCAAAACCTTGTCTTCACACAAGAAAATACAGAAACAAAAAAATGATTCAGAAGATCAAACCACGATCACGAGCGAAGGCCTCAGCAGCAGACAGTGCTTGCGCTAGATTCGAGTGTGATACAGCTTTCACCGCCTCCATTGAAACTTGATGACCTGAGGTCGGATCAGCAGTTGCCATGTGAGTCATGATCGGCACAAGAAGAGCCCCATATACAATAGTACACCAACCGATGTAGTTATACAACACAATTTTTAAGGAGCCGATTCTGCCCAAATTCCTCCTATCAAGCACATCATGTTGAAGCGTTTTCTTGTAAAGCGCTATCTCATCAAGCACATCTTGATGTGTTTTCTCGACCATCTTGGGGGTCATGTACTCAAATCAACCCTGCACATGGAAAACGTCTCAGCTGTGAGCAAGTCGAAAACTCAGCGGAGTCTTCCACCAAATCGGTACGGCGACTATAACCTAGTGCGATAGAACTTAGTGATTTGATCACCGAGAGAATCACAAAGACAGGAGTCGAATGTGGGTGCGAGGGGAAGCACGCGCACTAGAGTTGAGAAGTTTGCCTGGTTCAACCCTTTGACAGGAAAGTAGAAACGTGGTCGGACACAAGCCACTACGCAAACATGCGAACTTTCTCACAACAATCTGCAGATAGACAAGCTGAGAACAGACCATCTGCACACAGACAATACACGAACTTGTTGGATAACCCTACAGACACGCAAGAGTGACACAGAGAGAAAGGAAAGTAAACGTTCACTACGTCTGGGCACCGCTCTAAGGTTCTCTGCTCGCGCTATCGTGATTCTTCTTCCACTATCGTGATTCTTTTTCCACTAACGGTGATTCTGGAGGGTTCTCCACTCGTCTTGCGCCAGACCCTTCTTTGCCCCGAGATTTCTGCACCTTCCGCGATTAAAAATTTGGTCTAGTATCCGACACGAAAACACGGCACTAGAATAGGTCTGTACAGACAACAATTTCAACGTTATGGCTTCGCCAGGACGAGCCAGTTCGTTGCAGTCTGATCATAGGTAGCAAGTCTGCCACCATTCTGATGTTCATTCTGAGGCCAGGTTTTAGATTGTGACCCAATTTGATAGTTGAAGCCAGGTCATTCGTTTGTGAGTTGGATCATCGTCGGGCCGGCATGCGATGTATTCGTGGAAGATGGTCGAACTTGAAGCTTGTCCGTGATTTTGTTTACAACTCGCCTGCGCCTTTTCTTCAAGAGAGGTGGGTTCAGTTCACTTGCGACTCGTGGTTTCCTTTGTGATCTGACGATTCAGTATATATCTGGAAAATGGCGAGCTTCAGATGAACGTATCCTTGTTGTCAAGTGTCCACAAATGCGTGGATTTTAGGTGGACTCGTAGGTAATGTCGTTGTTCGATAACTATGATGTCCATCAATGGGCACATCTTGTGTGCGCGGACGATTTTGGATCTGCTTCGGAATCGCCTTTGCCGTGCGATGTCAGTGGCTCGTCCCAGGTCGGGCTCGGGCTGGACCCGCCTTCAGTCTCAAATGAGAAACAGGCGAAGAGGTATCGCGCGCCGAATTGGACTACCGAGGAGACCCGGGCATTTTTGAAGGTGAAGTTCGAAGCGGTGCAGGCGGTTAAGAACGGCAAGGACTGGGATTGGATTTCCGACGTACTTCGCGAGAGGCACAAGATCGACAGAGATGCCAAGGGCTGCGAGGGCCGGTGGCAAACTCTCATGAGAGGTTTCGAACCGATTCTAAGACATGAAGGCGAGTTCTGGGACATGGATGCGGATGCGAGATCTGCGAGGTCGTTGCCTCCGTCGTTCTCACTGGAGTTTTATGAGATGATTAAGGCGATTCTTGCCGAGAAGAACATAAAGCGGCCGCGCTCCGGCGCCACCACTCTTACGACACTACTGGCCCCTGAGTCCATCAAGCAACAGGTTGAATGTCAAGTGAACGCTGCACTTGAGACGCTACGCTCGTCCACTGTCACTTCTGCTTCGCGCGACAAGGTTTTGACGTCGATGGCGCCGCTGCTCAAGGAACAGGTCCAAGCTGCGGTAAGATCAGCAATTCTCCTTTATAACTTGACTGGCAATTTCTTGGTTGATGAGGATATGACCAGGAAATGTACCG
Source organism: Bryoerythrophyllum caledonicum (assembly GCA_963971425.1). Classification (NCBI taxonomy): domain Eukaryota; kingdom Viridiplantae; phylum Streptophyta; class Bryopsida; order Pottiales; family Pottiaceae; genus Bryoerythrophyllum; species Bryoerythrophyllum caledonicum. The sequence goes on along the minus strand of OZ020522.1, from coordinate 6,707,233 downwards.
AAGAGAAACTCCATATTGCACTTCAGCCTGTAGCCGAAGTTTTAGAAACGCTAGCGCAGGAGGATCAGGAGGATCTGGCAAAGCTGGCAGACATCGATAAACAAAGCCAGGCTCTCAACCTACAGAAAGAGGAGATCATGAGCAAACGTCTGCGTCGTCTCGGTTGACATTAGAAGGCATCACTTGAACTAGTTATCATTCATATTTCTTCGAAAGCTTCGCCCACGTGAAGGTTTCTGCGAGATGTCTGATCACTGTGACTGCTCTTCAAGGAGCGATGTGTATGTCTTTACCAAAGCAAGGTTTTTCAGTTTATCATATGTAATGTATTTCTACCAATATGTTTTCCTTTGTCAAATCCCAGCTTCGTTACTCGATCTGAGAACCCTGCTTTTTGCAGTAACCCTAAAATTTTCTCCTTCACCTCGTACTTGTGGCAGATTTGAAGTCCATGAGCTTGTACTAGAACTTGTGATCATAGCAATATCAGTGTCGAATAGAACCCCGGGTCATAAGAATTCTGCATGGTCGCACGGAACTTAACACTGGCAAATAATATTCCAGCTCTCGTTCCATCGTGAGCCTGCAAATCAGTGCTTGCTAGCTTCCAGAGGATCAGCGTGCGTAGTTATGGAGACCTATAGACTACTTTAGAAATTATCTCATTCCAGTGTTTGAATCGATCCAACTTCACTTTCAAGCGCTCCTGAAGCTAATTTAGCTCATCATGCAAAATTTCTGAGGCTAGCTGGTAACGAGCCGTTTTAATTGGGTGTACATTTAGTGTATGGGTATAAATAGTGTATTTACCCTAGTACACTATTTGTGAATAAGTTCACAATCAGTGTATGGCCACCAATGTCATTGATGTGAGCTCCAATTAACCACCCACTACACTGATTTTGATATTAAATTAGTGTCATGCACAGTAAATGACTTGTAAATGTTATAAGTTTTTACTTTTGATGAAGATTTTTACTAAGAGCACAACAATCTTTACTATTCAAAGAGGCCAATCAATGTCAACATAGTTGGTAGATATGTCCTTTGAGACTCAAAAATTATAGCATTTACAAGTCATTTACTGTGCATGACACTAAATATCAAAATCAATGTAGCTACCTAGAATCTTCTTCTACTATTGATACACTAAATGTGCACAAATATTATAAAAAAAATATTGCAATCTTTACTAGGATTCACATGTAGTGTAGTATTTCACATTTAGTGTATTGTTATGCCCCTACACTAATTCCGAAATTTGCAATTAGTGTACGGCTTTGTAATTAGTGTATATTATACTAAATGCAATCTTTACTGTACTACAAACCTATGATTCTGGGGGCAAGGAAAGGAGTTTCCTTGAGATCGATCTCTCAAGCACTCCAACTTTCAAAACGCTTCTTCATAGGAACCAATGTAGGGGTTTTACTTTTCAAAAAGGAAAGAAGGTAGAAACATAAAAGTGATTCACGTCACCACATGTGATGCGCTTGGTGTATTTATGGCAGAATTCTACCATTAATACGTCGTTTGGAAACCCTCGTCTTGAGATGCAAATGTCTCTTCTATCTATACCATAAGGAGATGCAACTTCAGAGGCGCCACTCTTATCCAGGAATGCTATCCTGTGAGCGGTAAGCAATGAGCGGTGAGCAATGAGCACTAAATTTATTAGATTTATTTGCAATTTCTTTAATATTTTTTTTGAAAAAGACAATTGAAAATGTGGACCATATTTACATTCTTAACACCTAAGTGAAAAAAAATTAGAAACATACAAGGACAAAATATGTGGATGTGTGAGAATATGAATTGTTAAGATTTTTTGGAACATTCTTTTTCATAAAATTGAGAGGGGTGCCTATGGCTATGAATTATATTTAGATCGTTTTGACATATTTAAAAAAATATAAAAACGTACAAGGACAAAATATCTAGACATATTAAAAATATCCATATATGTACACACCTAAAGAATGTGCTTGTGGCCAAGGGAATTTACAAATAGTAAAATACAAAACTGTAGTTACAAGATCTTTATTATCGTTAAATTTCTTTAAATGCTAAAATCCTACTACATTGGGATCATTACCCTCTAAAAACTATTCAATTGGATGGTGGATATGGAAAAATCCGTATATGAGACGTACTTTCAACCAATGTTTATCCCGAGAGGTTTTGCAATGTTCTTATTATAACATCTTATTTTCAACCTCCATAAAGCCAATTGGAGCAATGCTTCAATAGGAGTGCTATCCACAAGCCCCTAGATCCGCTTGGATATCAATTTGAATCGCATTGCTTGTAGGATGTATGGCGGTAAGAGATCAAAACAAAGTGGTCTAATGCGCCTTCCATCAAGTGGCAAAAAATACGTCTTCCAAATCTCCGCAAAGAAAATGCATTCATCCGCATAGTCATAGAAGTCTCTAAGAAACAAAGGAGGACCATGTAGGGGCAATTATCTCAAAACCTAGAATTGTCAACAGATTCAACGCATGACAACAAGTGATATACACAAACCCATAAGTAAATTATGACATATGAGATATTCAAGGTAGAAATAAATGAGAAAATGTGACCACTTTATAGGGGTTTAGGATCCAAAATCCCTTTTTGAAGCACTCAAAAATCTCAAAAAAATTAAGACCATGTATTGCGTTCGATTTTTTTTTCAAAATTTAAGAATAGAAAATAGAAAATAGAAACTTTAGGCATAAAATGTGTTTTGCTTCTTATGTTGTTTTTGTTCAAATTATATGATTCAATAAATTACTTTAATTTTTGAATATGTATCTTCATTATATAACCATACATGGCTTATCAAAATTTTCCAACTTATAGAGTGGCTCAAAGAGAGTCAAATGTCTCTTAGAGCCACTCAAAAATTTATTAAAAAGCTGCAAACTTTGTTCAATTAAGAAATGAATATGAAAATAAATTCATAAAAATTAATGATCATCTAACATTTCATAAATTTATCCGTCAAGTAATTTTTTTTAAAAACCAAATTTATTTGGGACCTTTTTGTTGTTGTTGGGTTGTAATTTTTCATCTTTTGTGAGATTTTTGAATGCCCCAAACAGGGGTTTTAGATCCAAAACCCCCTTTTAGGAGAGTCAAAAAAATCAAGAAGTTCACGACCATGCTTTCCTTTCAACAAATAATTTAAAAATGTTAAAAAATATATTGAAAGCGTAGAATTGTTTTTTATTCTATTGTAGTTTTTGTTCAAATAATTTGATTTAGTTTCTTAATTTATTTTATGAAGATGTATCTTCTTTATGAAACTAAACATGACTTTTCAACCTTTTGAGTGACCCAAGCAGAGCTTCCGCATGCCCTTTGGAGCCACTCAAGAATATAGAAAAACCGCAAATTGTGTTTGATAGCCAAAAGTAAATATGAGAATAAATCCAAAAATTCTTCAAACTAATAAAGATCTTTTCACTCTTACATTTATATTTTAAGTAATTTTTTATTTCAATATTTTGAATATTTTTGGGGGCTTTTCTATTGTTGCCAGATTGTGCTTTTGAGCTTTTTTGAGTTTTTGAGTGGCACAAAAATGGGTTTGGATCCGTAACGCATTTTGGAGGCACTAAAAAACTCATCCATTTATAGATCATGCCTTGATTTTTTTATTATCAAAAAATTAAAATTAAACAAAAAGCATGAAATTAGGTTTAAACCACATTTTTAATGTCTTTTCCTTTAACTTTTTTTTTTCTTGACAAAGCAAGGCATGAACTTCAGCTTTTTGATTTTTTGGGTGCCTCAAAAATGGTTTCGGATTGATCTAACGACAATTGATAAAGCCTCCAAATAAGTATAATTTTAAAAGATTAAATTAGTTGTAGAATAAATGTAAAGAAGACACAATGTTTATTACTATCTATAATAAATGATTCTACTTTCATATGCATTTTTGGTTATCTAACAAGGTTTTAAATCTTTTCTAAATTTTTGAGTGGCTCATACAAGCATTTTGGATCAAAACACCCCTTTGGACCACTCAAATAGTTGGAAAAGTTGAAAATCTATGTTTGGTTACATGAGAAGAAATGTATTCAAATAGCGTAGTAAAGAATTGACTCAAATTTCTTGAACAAAAACAACAATAGAAGCAAACAAAGTCTATGTTCTTCCAGATTTTTTTAAAAAGATTTTTGGATTTGTTTTTGTAAAATAAGACAATGGTTTTCAAAATTTTCAAAAATTTTGTGTGCTTCAAAGGGGGCTTTTGGATTCATATTTCTTTTAAGGGAACTAAAATTGCTTGAAAAAGTTGAAAAATCTTGATCAACAACAATGGTATAGGCTCCAAAGGAATTCACAATTTTTGAAGAAAATATTACTTGAAGGTTAAATGTAAGAATAGAAAGATAATTGATATTTTTGAATAAATATCTGGGGTTCAACTAAAAGGTGCAGAGGTCTTATTCTTCCAAGTGCAAGCTTGACCTGAGTCATGCCATAACTTTCATTGATTGAATAAAGTGAATTTCTCTACTCTACAAGATGAAAGGAGGCTAACTCAAATTTTTTAAGAAGATGCGCTTAGTGGACTAGATTTGGTAGTTTTAAATACAATGTTGGTGTTAGAATTGGATTGTGATTCATCAAAGTAGCTAATTGCCCCTCTGCCAAAGAAGTTGGCGTGAAAATGCAAAGCATTACAAGCTCACACTAGTGAAAAATGCAACGCTAGAGTTAGACGTGGGGTCCATGGAACACCAACTCCACGTTTATTGGTAAGAAGAAAGAATTAATATCACTAGAAAATGTTTTTGTTGAATTTTGGTTTTGTGCAGACCGTCTTGGTTGGTGTGTGAAGGGATCTAAGAAGCCAATTATGGTGGATTGGCCATCGGTTCTATTGATGTGGTCAGTGGAGCTTGGTGCAAATTTATTAGTGTAAGAGCTTTGACTTTGGAAGAAGTAGGGTTTTTAGTTGCAACAAAGTAGAGCGCTTTGATCACAAAGACAATTTCAAGTGTCTTTGAACATGCTTCTACCACAGTTGCACTTCCCATTCCAGCAAACCTAGATTCTTACCATATATTATGGAATGACTATTTTATTCATGGAACGTTGAATGCATCTTCAATAAAGTACCGGAAAAGAATGGTCAAACGTTGCTCTTATGAAAAAATGTTGGGCATTGAATGTTAGTGTCATACCCTATCCAATATATGGATATGTTATTATCCTTGAGACAGGAGGACAAAGCATATTGCATCACTATTATGGACTACCCAAAGGTATACATACTTAAAGCACCTGCACCGGGGACGCGCCAGCCCAGTGGAGACTGCCCTGGGTTTTGGGCCTGAACCATGCCCCGCGGTCGGGCTGCAGGGCGCTTGGCGCAGCGCCAGCTTGGAGCAAGGTCATCCGGCCTGGAAACATGTCCCTCAAAATGAAAGCCCTGCTGTGGGTCCCGCTGTGGAAAGTCCAAGGGGAAGTAAATAATGCAAAAACACGTAAGTGAATGGACTGTAAGTGGCAGCCACTTCCACAGCCATTGCTGCTCCACCACGTGCTAAAACCAAATTAGTGGCCCAGCCCCGGTGAAATTTTCAGTCGCCCACCATATTCTCTCTTTTTCCAGGCTTGCTTCCAACTCCCTCCATCCCACCTGACCGGTTTGGCGGCCCCAACCAGTGCGGTGGGGGAGCATCTTCCCTCGGACCCACCAAACCTAACAGGTCTGCCGGGATGGGGGCTCGCGGTGGAGGTGCTCTTAGATTTTGTGGAGATGGCATCGGAGGTGTTGGAGAAGAAGGGGCTATGAAAATATTACAGGCATGTATATTACATATTACGTTACCTATAAGGACATGTTCATGCACGCTCCAAACTAGAACTTTAACAAATTCATGGGCATTCTAGAGTTTGCCAACAAAAATAAATGAACATGAGGAAGGTGATAAAGTCCTAGTTCCATAATATTGATGTTTTTGAATTGTTTGCTCATACGTAGCATCATTGAGTACATATTGCATCAATATTGAATTAAGCAACTATTTTTAATAGTCAAATATCACTTGACATATCTTGTGAAATTCTTCAAAGAAAGAAATTGTCGTACTCCACATCCACTATTCTCCACAACAATAACATTCACAATTTAAAAGATATCCTTTTCATCTAGATATGCCATCCATTTAAATTACAACATTTCCAAAGAAAAATGATACTATGCCAAAATGATTCAAAGTACATAAAGGAGAACAAGGCCCGGAAAGAAATTAACACTAGGGCACATGTGTTAGAAACTGCCTTGAGATTCTCAACTTTCTTAAAAGTTAATGATTTTATTTTTATTTTTTTGTCTTTTTTGCATTTTTTTTTCTCGTCGCTAGGGTTTTTTTTTTGGCGATAAACTGACACACATGCACTGTTGTCCATAATGGATTTGGTTAGAAATTTGAGGGAAGTGATGTTAGTGGGCTTGAGGGAATCTAGCGAACGAAAACAAAAGCTTTGCGAGTTGCCACTCGCCGCTCGCTGCTCACAAGATAGCGTCGCTGTTTGGAGATGTGACCAGGAGTTGATGATGACGAAGGTATGTGATGATTATGGAGCATATCAGATATATTACACTGACATGTTTTGTTTCTTTGTTTGCACTTTTGAATCTATGTAGGCCTTCCAACTGCGCAAGATGGACACAACATCGATGCGCAGTCATGGAATCCAAAGGCCTAGCTGACATTTCTCTTTGCATTAGCATTCAAGAGTTTGTGCACAATTTGCAGTAGGAGAAAATAGGAACAATGTTTTTGTGCAGGACTAAGAAAATGTGTGATAAAGCAGAGGCTCTCTATAGTATTGTAAATCGGGATTCTGAGAAATAAAACCATACTAATTTCATTTTTAAAATGATTAATTTCTTCTTTTAATATTCGATAAAAGGAAAACTTGAAACATTGCATGGACGAGGCTTTTAAAAATCGATGCATCGAAGTTTACCAAGTGTTGTATGACGCCCCATTCGTCAAACGCAACGAAGTAAATCTCTTCATTGCGCGGGGCGTTCATGCGGAGGTGAAGTTGGGCAAGAGAGTGGATTGGTCCACTCAGAAGTTGATGCCGGGGAAGATAAAAATTCCTCGCCAAGAATATGGAATAATTCCAATGGGATGGCGCAAGTATCCAGAAGGTGGATTGGGCAAGTTCACGACTGTGATGGACGACACACCCAGCTACAATACTGACACGTCGAGTTCAAATGATGACTCCGACGGAACCCACGTCCAAGTCGCGAGCAAAAAGGCACAAGCACGTGGTAGGCTGAGGAGGACCGAACGAGCCCTTTACCAACGTTACTATTGACTAGGAGTATTTAAAGGTTTAGGACGTAGCAAAAAAATTTGCGAACAATATTTTTGCTCTAAACATTATATGATTTTGAATATCCTTTTTGTTTGTAATGGTACATTTTATTTAGAAAACTTGCACATTACATTCTACTAGAAGCTTATACTACCCCTTATGGATGGGGACTTGCATAGCTCCCATGCTATTCACTACTTGATTTATTTTTTTCTTTAATGGTATGTGATACATTCCTAATCTTTTGTGGGGCAATTGTGTTTAAATTTTTTATTTAGAGAACTTGCACATTACATTCTATTTTGGTGCTTATACTACCCCTTATGGATGGGGACTTGCATAGCTCCCATGCTATTCACTACTTGATCTAATAGGGAGCTAATAAAGGTGTTCATTATTGGAGAGCATGCCGTCAAAGGACAAAAATAGTACTTTCCATTTAGCCTTCCTTCCTAGGCATAATCTGCTTGTTATTTTACAATCTTGTCGGAACCAAAAAATAAGGCACCCTATATTAAAACCTCCACCATCCTCATGGAGAGGAGGAGTGTCTAAGCACCCAAAATGCCCCAAAGGCCTCCTTCTCCTGGGTTAGGGAGATGTCCCCGCCTCTGCCCGGGTAAGGGCGGGGACGTCTCCGCCCCTTCAGTAAGACGTCCCCACCCTTGGCATGTCAGGTCCCACCCGTTCTTGGCTCATGTATAAAAGGATCGGAGAGGGCCGTTTGTCCTCACGCTCGTCACCTTGGCCTCTATTCCTTGGACCTCAATTCAGTTTGAGCTCCTTGTGAGTCTACTTGGGTGGCAGGCGGCACTGGTGTGCGGTTGAGGTCATGTAAAAATTTGTTCAAGTAGTGCACCAACGCTATCAGAACTCATATTTTCACCCGATTCTATACTATAACTAGCCCCGTATTTGGCTTAGACGGGACAAGCCAGGGGTATTTGGCATAAGCCGTGAATGCAATGGGAAGTCAAAGGAAGCAAACAAAAGAATGGGAACCTTGGTACAATTTTGGTGACAACGGAGGCAAAGTGAGTTGTGTTTTCTGCAACTTTACTTTTAGCTACAAACGTGAGCGTGCGTTCGCTCACTTTGAATATGGCGCCAAGTCAGAGAGGTCGATTTGTCGTACCCTACCTCCCCATGTGCAACATTAATTTGCCAACTGTGGAAACATTGTTCCGCAACAAATGACGGGCAGAGACATGTATGGCGGAGATTCAGGTCCGAGTGGTCCATCGAGGGCACCAACTATTGACACTTGAAGCCAATCCGACGCTCAAAATAATGTGGCGAGTGGGGTAACAAGTGGGCCTCGGGAAGGAGTGCCTAATCTCTCCGAAGGAAACGACCCTTCACATGTGTCGGGTGGTCTTATCCCCTCAAATTCCACTAGATCTGGGCAACTACATCAACAACGGATGCTTGATGTTTTTAACCTTGCAAAGAGGAAGGAACTTGATGAGAAGTGGGCAACCTTTTTTTATCAAGCGAATGTGCCTTTTAATGTGGCGCAAAATCAGGCGTTCATTGATGCGGTGAGGGCAACATCCGTGGCCAAGTTTGAGTACACTCCTCCTTCATATCACCAGTTGAGGACTAGATTGATTGAACCTAAGAGGTTGCAAATTGAGAAAGAGGTTGAAGCCAAAGTTGGTTTTGCAATCAAGAATTATGGGGTGTTGATATGCACGGATGGTTGGGATGATGTCCACCGGAGGCCCCTTATGAATATAATGATGTCGTGCCCCACTAGTGATGTATTCTTGGGGAGCATAGACACCAGTGGTGAGAAAAAGTCCATGCGGTACATAGCGGACCAAGTGAAAGTTTACATTGAGAAGGTGGGTTCCAAGAATGTGACACAGATTTGTACAGACAATGCTCCCAACATGCTTGGAGCGATGGATGATATTATTCTCACATACCCGCACATTCACAAGCAGGGGTGCATGGCATATGCATTGGATCTCATGTTGGAAGATTGGGCGAAGGTCCAAGAATTTAAAGATTTAATAGAGAGGGCAAAGAAATTGTGCCAATATATTAGAAACCATCATGCCACAATGGGGACACTTCGTGAGTTGAGTCCAAACCTGCATATTGTAGTGCCGAGTGAAACCCGCTTTGCTTGTAATTTCCTTATGTTGAATCAATTGGTGAGACTCAAAGGAGTGTTGGAGCAGTTGAAAGACCACCCTTGTGTTGTAAACTACTTTGCAACCCTACGGAATAAATAGAATAGAGAGCAAGCAGCAACTGCTTCGCGTAATGTGGTGCTCACCATCGAAGATGTGGCCTTTTGGCAACGATGTCAGAATTACGTGCACATGACTGGGGATGTTTTGAAGGCATTGCGTGTGTTTGATGGCCGCAAACCAGCCATGGGTCGTGCGTGGCTCGTGATGCATAATTTGCCAGAACACGAGGAGGGCACATGACATCTCATATGGTCCTACCGAGGCATCTAACATCCGCCAGACAAAGCTTCAACTCCACCAATGGTGGGCCAGGATCGCAGACAAGGCATTGTCTAAAATAGCTATTCGTATTCTAGCCCTTACGTGTTCAGCTAGCTCTTGCGAACGAACTGGAGCATGTATTCGTTTATCCACAACAAGAGCCGAAATCGATTAGCGCCGAAAAAGGCTGCGTCATTGGTGTATATTTATACCAATAGCCGATGCCTTCAACAAAGACCAGGGGCCGATCCCATTCGATGGTACGATGCGAATATTCACTCGGAGGATTTCGACCCAGATGCCCTCGGGCCGATCCCGGGGGGTAAACCTAATTGTGAATTTGATGTGTTGATAGCCGAGGAAGAGAAGGAGCACAATATGGCAGCTCTCTGCTCTCCGCTAGAGTACTGGGGGAACCCTAATCTTTGGGCGGAAGGCTCCGATCACCTTGAGGGAACGAGAAACTATTACGGAGACAATGACGACATGGAAGAAGAATTGGCTGAAGGTCGTTGGGGACCTTAGAATCGAAGTCCTCGTCGCAGTCCTTCGCCTCATCTTCCTCAAAATGAGGGCATTCATGAAGTGCAACCTTTGTCTACTTCCTCAAAGAGCAACATCTCAAATGTGACTAACATTGAAGAGTCTGAAACGGGGGGGGCAATGTCGGGAATGTTCGCGACGATGACAATTCCCCATCAAATTATGGAGGTGTAAATGGAGATGCCGACAACAACGGAACCGGAGAGAACGCAATAAATACTACGACTCGAAACAACCAAGGATCGGTTGAAAACCGATATGGCGAGGAGAGTCCTATTGGAATGGGTGCATCATTTCGTAGCACTGGAGTCGTTCAAGGAGACTCTAACGCAAATGTTGTAAACACAACAATTGTAGGGACAATTCCAAGAAATGACAAGGTTGTTAATCAGCGAAAGCGTTTTGACCCGGAATATTTAGATCCTTCTGATGTTTTTATATTCACAAAGGACCTTGAGCCACAACCATCTCCGGTTGTGGTGTTGCCTATTGTTATTAATGACCAGAATACACCAACGCCGCCTTCCCGGAATTCCTCTTCTCCTAGAACGGCGAATGCCATGTATGGACCTTTCCAACAAAGTGTAGGTGTTGAGGGGACGGGTCTAAACACTTCCGCTACTACTGCCAGAAATAGCAGACCCCCTTTGGCCGCTAGAGCGGGGCCAATTCATCCAATGGGTCAATATCAACAATCCAGTGGAAGGACTAATGCTCGTCGAGGGTCTAGAGGCCGTGGAGCGGTTAGAGGCCGTGAAGGAAGAAACAACGGCGAAGCATCATCCTCAAGGCTTCGTAGACGTCCCTTCGTTGGAATAGGCGCACGAGATCCGAACGTGGTTGTACAACCGTTTTTGGACACGTATGTTCCAGGCCGCTCTTCAACAACTCCGGCATTTGTTCTTCCAAATGGAGCACTTCGTCCTACCAGCGGCCCTACCATAAATTCCGATGGCGACAATCCTGATGCACATTGACAAAAGAGATTTAGACGCTTGCGTTGCGATGGTGAAACAGTCGTAGAGCTTCGTAATGACAAGTCTGAAACAGAGGGCTTTTGAACTACGGATGGTAGCAATGGAGAATTCGAAGATGAAGGAGCTGATGATGACAACCGTCCCGATTGCGATGAGGCACTAGATGATGATGATATTGTCCTTCGAGATGCGGTTATGGGTGGCCCGTCCACCGAAGGAGTGCGCAGATTGGATCGTTTGAATAATTAATGGACAAGAAAAATAATTACGTATATGTATGCGAAATCGAGAGAGTTGCGGTAAATCATAGAAGAAGCCAGGAGAGAAAAAGGTTTCTTAAATAACTAGCGCCAATATTACTTCGTTTGGAAGTATGAAATCAAATAATTGTTGTTTTATGGTGAAACGATTCAATGTAATAAACGTATTTTGCTTCCAGACATTAAGGTCTCTTCACTCAATGATGCAGGGGAGTGGACGCCTACATGAAGGGCGGGGACGTCCCCGCCCTAGGGGAGTAGACATCCCCGCCCAAGGGAGTAGACGTCCTCGCCTGAGGGGCGTAGATGTCCACGCCCCAGGGGAGGCGTCCCCGCCCCTAATGGAGGCATCCACGCCCCGAGGCGGAGACGTCCCCGCCTCAGGGGAGTAGACGTCCCCGCCCTAGGAGAGTAGACGTCCACGCCCAAGGGAGTAGACGTCCTCACCCTAGGGGCGTAGACGCCCCCGCCCCAGGGCGGAGACGTCCATGCCCCAGGGGAGGCGTCCCTGCCCTTAATGGAAGCGTCCTCGCCCTAGGGCGGAGACGTCCCCGCTTAGGGGAGTAAACGTTTCCGCCCCAGGGGAGTAGACGTCCACGCCCCAGGGGAGTAGACGTCCTCGCCCCACGGGCGTAGACGTCCATGCCCCAGGGGAGGCGTCCACGCCCCGGGGCGGAGACGTCCCCGCCCTAGTGCCACGGTGGCGTGACACGTCCGAATGTGACGTGGCCATCATAGTAAAAATTTCTTACTTGCAAAAAATTACTGGGCGCACTTCAGGCAATCCGTCCAAACTGTCCGTCCGTTCGGTCCGGACCGCCCGTCTGGTTGTCCTATCCGATCACCTCAACCTGTCCGTTATGACAACCTCATAGAAACTAAGAGCGGTGAAATGTACTCACCGACATGCTTGAAGAAGTGGAGACAAAATTACGAGAAAGCTTCAAGTTCGATTAGCTTCGACCACGAATACATCGGATGACGAAATGATCAAAATTACAAACCGTGCACCTAACTGAAAAGTTATTTGCCATCCCAACCTCAATCTACTGCACACTTGCTCGCTATCTGACTCTGGATATTAGCGGACCCTAAAATCCTAACGTTGGCCACTTTGTCTGTACAGACCAAGTCATCGCGCCAGAAATAGTTGTGATTGTGAGATAGTTCTTAGGACGCTTCTTTGTGATTCTCTCAGAACACGGTGAGCTGATTTGGGTGCATTTTCTTGTTTTCCCAATTGAATTATTTCATCTGGGTTAGAAGTGTTTATTTTTTCCTTCCTGTTGAGGCATCGACATGGCTCTAGTGATGATCTCACCTGATATGTGTACGTTGACAGGCCTCCGCAATGACTACGTCGTTCAGCTTCGTCGATGACCGTCCAGTTCGGATGACATTGCAAGACGATTTTGCAGATTGAGAGACGGTGCAAGTCGGTTCTGCAGAAACCTTGGAATTTGCGTCTAAGCATTCTCAGGAGGACTTGCTACGGCTCCGGTGGGATTCCGCAATGAGTAACTACGACTATATGCTGGAAGAAACTGAAGAATTCTTTCGGGATGCAAGGTACATGGTATCCGTGCCAAGAGTAGTAGAACATGAAGGCATTGACTTCATGCTGCAGGTGGCTAGCGCTATATTGCACATGCAGGGCAAAAATATTATTCCCAAGATCTAAAGCTAGGGAATGTCCTAGTGCGCAATTGTGCGTTGCTTCAAGAGGGCTTCTTCACGGTAAAGGTGGCAGATTTTGGACTCTCCAGGGCGTACTTGACAGCGTCCAACGCAGGAGCGCTCACTTTTAGTCTAGGAACCACTCAGTATCGAGCACCGGAGTTGTCTTCCAGGGACTACACCCGAGGTGCGTCGAGAAACTTGGCGTTCCGGATCGACGTTTATAGCTACGCCATGGTGTGCTCCGAGATCCTCACCGGATTTCAGCCGTTCTCGGAAATCGAAGTTGGCAACGCCTTGCATGAGCACATACTGAACGGAGTCAGGCCCTCATTGCCAGATGATTGCCTAGACGGCTTGAGATTCCTCATCGTGAAGTGCAGGCAAGCGCAACCAAAGGATTGCCCCAATTTTGCAGAAATTGAAAGGTCGCTTCGGAAATTTCAACTCCAGGTGCTCGGTTGTGACGCGGTAGGACGCGCCCGGGAGAGGCTGCCCAGGTCGTTCCCAAAGGAAGATGGAGAGCATTTTCACAGCTTCACGATGATGGAGAGCATTCTCGCAGCGCAGGAGCAACGGTCCAGGAAGAATTCCAAGGTAGTTCCTTTTCCGATCTCAAGATTGCCTTAGGCCTTTTCTTTTCTTGTATCTTTGACGATGAATGAGTTCGTCACAAAAAAAAATGATTTGCAGTTTTAGTTTGTACAAACCGACACGTTTTGAGTGAGAAGCAACAAGTTCAAGGGGTTTTGTTTCTGAGGACTCTGCTTACACATTATTAATTGCAAGTGAATATTATGAAGATTGGTTTTTAGCTGCAACATTACCAAGTTTAAATTGGAGAGAAATAAAAATATGTGTATGTTCTTCCTCAAACCTACACGATCAAAACTCCACCTTGAGGCGCATGTATTAACCTCCGGGAAGTGAAACAGGTTAGTAACAGTACAAAAACTCCAACAAATGAAGGTGATGATTGGAACAACATTCATTGTGGCACGAGATTGGAGCCTGATCTACACGACGTCGATTTGGCGCTGTCATGCGCACTGAGCAGTCTCCACCAGATGCAAGAAAGGTACGTGAATTATATGCTCACAAGTTGTCTTTTGAACACTCGAATACAATTGTACGCTTTGCATGAAATTACAGCACTTAGCTAGGGATAAAATGTGCCATCTAAATTGGTTTTCCTCCTCCAATTATAAGGTCTCTTCGAGCGCACACGATGTTGTAGAAGCTTTATGCGCCTGTCCTATATACTCGGACCTCAAAAGTGAGTTCTATCTCTCTCTCCCTACCTCTTTCAGAAATCTCTCTTTCTTAGACTAGTTAACGCTTAAAAAATTCTATCAAATGATTTATTGGGCAAATCGTCTGAAAATTTAATAGGTAATCACCCTCTTTTTTCCATTTTAATCATCTCTAACTAGTTTTGAATCCCTAATATTAGCTTGAAGGGAGGATCCAATTATGCAAGAATTTTTTTCTTCGCTCTCAGGGGCGTTTCAAGGAATTGGAATGGCAGACTACCACAAAAGCACAATACGATGCTGAGATGCATCGACTGTTAAAAGACCAGATAAAGATTGCGCTAGCGCCTGTTGTGGAGCCAATGACGGGTGCGTTGCTGCTCTAAGGGCGGGAGGACCGGAAGCAGCGCCTGAAGCTGATCGCCAAGGCGGAGCAGAAACTGAGTCTGTAGAAAGCGAAGGTCCAGCGCCTCAAACGTCGCCGTGCTTGCCGGTTCCAACCCTCTCGCAAAGCTTTCGCCACAAAGTTGTCTAGATATAAGTTGTCTGGATATAAGTCTCGAAGTGCCACGTAATCCAGGTGCTTGATGTGAAGTTGTAGACCATCTTACAGACCACAGGTTGTGTGATGTACACACGTTGAAGGACCGTAACCTGTGTGATGTATCACACAAGTGAAAGTTGTTGCAGTCTTTGGAACCCTATACCCTAAGCCCAGACCTTAAATCCTAAGTACATGTTTGCCATGTGTAATGGTTTAAATCGTAATAGTTGCCCTGTGTTGTTTGTCCTTTAGGGGCATCCCACATGTGCCTCTTTATTTCATGTCTTGCTTCAAGTGTGTTTTCACTGCCTATTTACTCCCTCTATCCTTTTGTTTTGGGATTTGGAAGCTCGTCGGGAGTTGAATAAAAGACACCCTCTTTTTTGCCACTTTGAATTGTTAAAATCTACTCTAGAAATAAGATTTTAATTTGGTGCCTGTGGTGATGATATTGTTGATGGCGGTGCACTAAAGGGAATACTTAACGCGTAATTGATCCGTGATACTTCGCTGGCGGAGGTCCTCGCGGCCGTATTTTGCGGTGTCGTGCTATACATGATCCATTTGTGGAGTTCTCCTGGGCGGAAATGGCGCCGGACTTTTTCGTTGCGGGTGCTGCACGAAGTTAGGTCTGTCCCTGGTTTTTTTGGCGAATTTTGAAAGACTGTCTAAAATTTTAATGTTGTCCAACCAGATATGGTTTCTGTGCGAGCTCCTCTAATTGTCCGTGTGTTTAGCTGACATCCGGGCATTAGCAGAGATTTTAGAGGGCACAGTTAGTAGCAACCAATACTTTCAAAAAACATGTTCGAAGGAGTCAGAGTGAAGGGTACTAACCAGAGAGATGCCCATTACGTGCATACAGTACCATCTAAACCATGTACAACATGCAGGTTTGGTTCAACAGTAAATCAAAACCAGGCACACATGTCTTTTACAAAACAAGATGCGGCTTCCCAGTGCCGCTCATACATTCGAATCCTACTTCAAAAGTTTGTTGAATGTTACATCCACAACCTCGTTCACCATCAAACAATATGTTCCTTGTGAAGAAGATGTCGAAGCTCTTCTCTAGCAAAGGATCCACTACCAACGCTGAGGTGAACTCATCTGTGGTGTAACCGATTCCTGCAGAAAATTCAAAAACATGAAAATCCTATGGTCGATCATGAGATGAACCATCAACAACACAAAATCTATCTTGAGACAAACATCTTTGACTTGTGTTTCGAGACCACCAAGCTCTTCCATACTTACTTTAAACAAGGTCATTTGAGACATCTAAGAAAAAAGAATGGTTGACATAAGTTGAAAGTCCTTTCTAGTTGGGAAAAAAAAACCTAATCTAGAGTGTTAGACTAGGAGAGAGATCGATAGAAAGTAATGTATTCTATATATTAATAAAGTTGTCATGCATACATATATGACCCTTGTTCACAGAGTCACAACTCTTCTATCAAGAGTCACACCTCTTTGTTTAACTAGTATACTAACTATACACATTATTTATACGTATGTCTAACACTCCCACTAGTATACTAGGTTAAAGCTTCATCTATTTGGATGAACATTATATCATCCTAAACGGTCTTCTTCTGTAACGTAGGGTTTAGAGTGTCGTTGCATTGCAGTCTTGTGGCTGCACAAGACTTGTGACGGCGACTGTGCCTGTGTCGCCTCCTGCTGTGGCGGTGGCCTTTTCTGATTTGTAGCTTGTGGTAGCGACGGTGGGTCTTGCAGGGTCCGTGCGGAAACGAGCAGCGGCGGCGGCTGGGCACCACGTTTGAGTCCGCTGATGCAAGTTTGAGGAGGCAGAAGCTGAAGGAGGACTATCGGCGCTGGTGCTGAGGCAAAGTCAGCGTTGGTTGGGTAGGAGCTGCTGCAGCTGGAGTCGAAGTAGGAGCTGCTGCAACTGATTGGATGGAGCACCTGAACGAACATCAAAGATGGAGACTAGCGAGAGAATGAAGCAATCCGAAAATAGTTCGACGTCGGTAGTGGAGGTTGTGGACTCCTCGCCCAAGGACTAGTTCGCGTGGGCGCAGATCATGCACGATTCGTAGTACTTCGACTTCTCTCCGAAGAGGCTTAACTTCAGTCCGCGGTTAGACTCTCCCAGCAACTTCCACAGCCTGAGCGCCATTTTAACTTTGCTTGAGTTCATTCCTTGTATTGTTGTGTTGTGATCTTGCTTGGTTGTTTTGGCTTGAGAGGTCTTTGAGATGTCACTTCTGTGTGTAGAATAGAGGTAATTTCTCCCACTCAAAGATTGCTCAAGAGATAGAAAACTCCCACTGAAGGTGAGAGGTCTAAAAACCAAAAGTGCTTGGCTTGGAGAACTTTGTTGTGTAGTGGGAATTAAACACATG
Source organism: Bryoerythrophyllum caledonicum (assembly GCA_963971425.1). Taxonomy (NCBI): domain Eukaryota; kingdom Viridiplantae; phylum Streptophyta; class Bryopsida; order Pottiales; family Pottiaceae; genus Bryoerythrophyllum; species Bryoerythrophyllum caledonicum. The sequence goes on along the minus strand of OZ020522.1, from coordinate 6,689,801 downwards.
CCAAGTTTATTCATACAATAGAGATGCTTATCTCGTGGTAATGCCTTGGTAAGGATATCAGCTGTCATTTCAGCTGTAGATATAAATTGAAGTTTAATTTCTTGGGTTAAGATTTTTTCACGTGTAAAATGATATTGGGTGTCAATATGCTTGGAACGTGAATGATACTTTGAATTGGCTATTAAAGCAAGAGCGTTCTGGCTATTTGAATAAATAGGTGTAGGATCAGATTGGGGAAACCCAAGTTCTTGTAATAATTTTCTTAACCAAATGGCTTCAGCTGTAGCTTTAGCTAATGCCATATACTCTGATTCGGTGGAAGAAAGAGCAACAGATTGTTGTTTCTTGTTGCCCCAAGAGATAACACCGTTGGCTAAGAGAAAACAATAACCAGAGGTGGATCTTCTTGCGTCTTTGCAGCCAGCCCAATCAGCATTAGAATATCCATGGAGAATGGCCCCTTGTGAGGAACGTTTGTAGCAGATTCCATAAGGTAAAGTGCCTTTCACATATCGTAAAGTTCTTTTAAGAGTTTGAATATGGGTTTCAGCTGGTGTATTTAGGTATTGTGCCAAACTACTGTTTATATAAGCGCAATCTGGTCGAGTATTGACAATGGTATGCATTAGGCTGCCAACTATTTGGAAATAAAGGTGTTGGTCTTCTTGGGATACACTATAAGAAAACAAGGGTTTTTTAGACGCCCCTGCATATTTTTGGACGTCCCACAAGATGTCAAAAAAGATTGAAGACCCGGCCCAGATTCCTTGTTTTTTTGGGACATCAAGCTGAACAGGTGAGGACGTAGCCGGATCCGCGTAGACATCCACAAAAACGTCCTGACACTTGAGATGTCAAAAAGGACAACATGATTTTTTAAATGACGTCTCAGAGAACGCGCCCCTGCCACGTCAACGCAGGGGACTGTTCCCGCTAGTCTTGACGGGCACGGGGGCAATCCTCACTTTTTCAAGAGTGAATAAGGGCGTGACACCTCTCTCTCTCTCTCTCTCTTTTTTTCTCTCTTTCTCTCTTTCTCTTTCTCTTTCTCTCTCTCTCTCTCTCTCTCTCTCTCTCTCTCTCTCTCTCTCTCTCTCCGCTAGGGTTTGTGTCTCTCTCTCTTTCTGTGTGTGCGCGTATGAGAAGTGAGTGCGCGTGTGAGTTGTATGTGCGTTGTGTGTGCGTGTGAGTGTGGAGTGTGTGCGCGTGAGGTGTTTGTGTAGTTTCAGGTGTGTGTAGGTGAGACTTAGATGTGTGTATTTGTGCATGAGGTTGTGTGTGCGGTGTGTGAGTGTGTGTGTTGAGTGCGTGCGGACGTCTACGGAGTCGTTACTTCCCCCCCCCTCGACGACCAAGAAAGCGGCCCCAACAAAGGCGGTGGGACATTCTAAACCGCCAATCCCAAAGGTCAATTCGACATGCTCATGGCTTGCTTTCTCTCCTAATGCGTGGATGCCTTTGGTTTTGGCTTAAGAGGGAGTTGAATTGGTTGCAAATGTATGCCAAAGTTCGATTCTGACCTTCGTATTCGTGCGCATAAGGGTGATGGAAGTCGGAAGAAGTGAAGGGGATGCCTACTTTGACGTTCGTCAAGACGTCATCCGGGACATTCACATGTGCACTGATGATGTCGAAATGGACGTGTCATTGAGGTGAGGTCATGACGAGTTAGGTTTCCGTCCAATGCAATGTCACTCGAAGGGCAGTAATCTTAGTTTGTAGGTGGCTAAACATTGTAGTGAAAATGATTAGTGCTCAAGTGGACAGGGTTTTCATACCTTCACTCGTTCTGATGCACGTTTACATGAACGAGTTCCATGTAATCTACACGCTTGTCCATATGGACGTCTGTGAAGTCGTTCATGTACATGTTACAGTACTCATCTGTTCTCTCGTTTCCGGTGACGTCTAAAGCAAACCGGTTGCCACAAACTTGTAGACGTCACCATTGCATTCCTCGAACACAAACAATGTTCAGTAGGATGCCGTTTTTATCAAGTGGATGTCTATAATTACAACCCCACAAACAAACTTGTGCACAAGGATTGTCCCGGGAAACACCCCATGAAATAACGACAAAAACATAGACGTCGAGGTAAACGTCTATTTGTACGTCTACGTAGACATTCAGTAGTTTTGTATGATGTCCAGGAGGACATCATGAGCAACCAACAACATCCGAGAATAGGCGCCACATCAGCCGGTACCACGTCATTTTTCCAAGGGTCCAAGTCAGATGTGAACGGGTCCACGTCGGCGGACATGTCATGGATGAAAAACATTGTGACGCATCCCTGCCCATTTTCAAAAATCCCACATGGCGCTAAGTTGGACGCCAAATGGCACGCTCCAGGCCCTCGAAAAGACCTCGTCGTTTTGGATGTCCCAAAAACTTTTACACGTTTCTTGGGACATCATGTGGATTTTCTTGGATGTCCAGGGCACGTAAACACCCCGGATTTTAGTTAATGCCCCTTTTGACGTCCATATCGATAAAATGCCGGTTCATTTTTACGTCCCAGGAACCCTCGTTTTCTTATAGGGATACAAAAAAGTCTTCTATGCTCAATCGAATCCCGGATTCCATTGGGGTGCTAATAGACTTGCAGTCTAACATATTGTACTCCGTGAGTTTGGAAATAAGGTATTTTTGCTGATGAATAAAAGTCCAACCTTCAGATTTATTTCTTGTGATGGCATTGCCAAGGGTGAAGTGTAATTCACCTTCATCTGACATGTCAAATTCTTATTGTAATAGAGTTTTGATGTTGAGAATAAAAGTGAGCTGATTACTCACTAATATACAATCATCAACATAAACTGTAAGTATGAGAACAGTATTGTCAACTTTTCTTTTGATGTATATACTAGCATCAGACTCTAATCTGTGGAATTTGTGGAAAGTAAAGAATTGGTCTAAACATTGATACCAAGCACAAAAGGATTGTTTTAAGCCATATAAAGATTTGCAAAGTTTGCAAACCACATCTGAATTTGAAGGTAAGAGAAACCTTCAAGAATTGTCATATAAATGTCTTCCTCAATATATCCATTTAAGAATGCAGTCTTAACATCCAATTGGTGGATTTCCAAATGATATTGACTGGCAAGTGTCAATAAAACTTTAATTGAGTTAGTTTTAACCACATGAGAAAATGTCTCCATGTAGTCAATGCCTTGTATTTGAGTGAAGCCACATGCCACTAAATGAGCTTTGTACTTGTCTAAAGTACCATCAGCCTTTGATTTTACTTTTAAAACCCATTTAGAAGTGATTGGCTTACGATTTAGAAGTAATTTGGTAAGAATCCAAGTTTTGTTTTTCTCCAAAGAAACAATTTCAGCTTGAATGGCTGAATGCCATTGTTGGGAATCTAATCTTGATAAAGCTTCTTGGAATGTTTGAGGACAATCATTTGTATGTAAGACAACATTGGCTTGATGCCTTTCTGGAGTAGGCTTTTGTTTAGATGCACGGCCAGCTACGGATTCAAGTAAACTTTGTGTTGGTTTGCTTTGCCTTTTAGGTCTTGCTAAAGAACTTGGAGGTGCATATTGGGGTTGAAAGTTTGATGTGACATCATCTCCTTCAGGGCTGGCAACATTTGAATCTGAAGTTGGTGGGTAGCATATGATGGTCCACGTGGACTTTGAATATTTTGAGGTATTGAAGATGCCGGTTGTTGTGGTTGTTGTTGTTGTAAGTGAGAAGGTGGAGGCAATATTTGTCTATTTGATAATTGACCATAGTGAGTTTGAATAGTAGGTTGAATTTGAAATATTTTAGGATGGATTAGAGTCTCTTGGTCATCATTTACTTGAAAAGAGTGACTTACTGATTTTGCACTTAAAAATTCATCAAATATAACATCCCGTCATATTATTATTTGTGAGTATGTGTATTTATGAAACGGTAAGCCTTAGTTTCTTCACTACATCCTAATAATAAAGATAGTTTCAAAAGTATGGGAGTCTAATTTTCTGTGTTGTTCTTTGGGTATGAAGACATGTGATTTACATCCAAAGATTTTGAGATAGGATAAGTTGGGTTGACGGCCATACTATAACTCAAATGGTGTTGAATTGTTTGATATAGCTTTTATAGGACTTCTATTTTGGAGATAATTGGTTGTATATAATGCTTCGCCCCAAAATATCTTTGGTAATTTTGCATATGATAACATAGATAGGACGGCTCCTATTAATGTCCTATTTTTACGTTCTGACACACCATTTTGTTGTGGTGTATAGGCTGTAATTAGTTCTCGCTTGATGCCATGTACTTGACAAAAAAATTCAAATTCAGCTCAAAGGTATTCACCACCTTGATCTGTTCTTAGGATCTGGATGGCATGGTGAGTTTGATTTTCAACAAAACTCTTATATTGCTGAAATTTTGCAAATGCTTCTGATTTGTACTTCATTAAGTAAATGGTACAATATCTTGAGAAGTCATCAATAAATGTGATGAAATATAGATATCCTGTATGTGTGGCCACTTGCATAGGTCCACATATATCAGAATATATCAATTCCAAGATTTTAGTAGCTCTTCTTGCTCCCTTCTTAGAGAACTTAATTTTGTGTTGTTTGCCGGCTAGGCATGATTGGCACAAGCTGATTTGTTTTTTACCAAAAGGTTTAATTCCTTTTGACGTACTTTGGATTTGCTTAAGTCTCTACTGATTGATATGACCTAGTCTTAAATGCCATAAATCAGTTATATTGTACGATGTAATGGTTGGTATTGCCAAAGCATAGTTTTTTGAGATAATAGTCTCACCTAATTCATATAAATCTGGATTTAATTTACATGTGGATACAATTTGACCCAATTTGTTGATAAGGATAGAAATTCCATCTTTGATGTGAATTTCACCTCCTGCTTGATCAAGTTGCTTGGCTGAAAATAGATTCTTGACCAAGCCGGGAATGTGCAAAACATCAGGTATGCTTTTCTCATCTCCATTAGTCAATTTGATTAGGACATCACCATGTCCTTCAATGGTGTAGGATATGGAGTCATCCCCTAAATAAACTACATGGTTGTTTTGACACTTGGTGTAGTTTGTGAATCCTTTTCGCTGATGACACATGTGTTGGGTGGCCCCAAAATCCACATACCAAGTGGAATTGATGTGTCCTTGGGTTTTGGAGGCTACCACATAAAGTTTGTTGTCAGTTGTTGCAAGACTGGTTTCTCTTATATTATTACCTTTTTCTGTAGCAATTTTGGCTCTGTAGTCTTTGATGTGATGCCCGGGCTTTTTGCAATAAAAACACTTTTTCTCTCTTGCAAGAATCTTCTTCTCCAAAGGTTTGTAGCCACTGCTCACTCCTTTTGAATCTGAACTTGTTTTAAAGTTCTTGTTAAAAGTAAGGTTTCTTGCTTTTGTTGAAATTCTTCTTTCCAACATAGAGTGTTGATTTGTTTTCAGAAGTAGGACTTGTATCTTTGATAAAGGTCTCTTCTTGAATCAAATCAGTGATTAATGTTTACAAAGTGAGCCCAATTTGCGTTCCTAAGAAGCAAATGAAGGGTTGATAATTTTGAGGGAGACTCCTCATTAACATAATTACAGCTTCATCATCTAGTATAAGTGATCCAACTGCTTGTAATTGCTCAAGATGAGCTCTGAAGTTATGAATATGTTTGACAATATTTGTATTGTCTTGCATTTTTTAATTAATTAATCTATCATTTAAATGCATTTTTGTTACTATGTCTTGAGATTAAAAAATGCTTATTAATCCTGACCAAGCTAAATGTGATGTGGTGCACGATTGAATGTAGGAGACTATTGAATTTTCAAGGCAGTTATTGATGATGGTTAATGCTAATGTATCTTGGTCCTCCCACATGCTTATGCTTCCTGCACGTGTTTGAGGGAAATCAGGAGTTCCAGCAGCTATTTCTACTTCCGTCACAGCCACTCGTAAGTGTTGAGTTCCACTAACTATAGGCCATAGTTTTTCTGTTTTAAAAATTAGAGTTAATCTATGTTTCCAAATATTAAAATATGAGCCATTAAATTTTGTGACATGGCTGATGTCTACTTTATGTGTTGACATTTCTAATATTCTCCTCTTAAAATTTTAAAATTGCTTGAATTTCACATTCTTCGATAAAATCATTAGAAATGAATTCTAGATTTTCTTCATTGAAGTTTGTGAATGTTTCAAAGTATGCTGCAGGGGTGTTGCGAATGTCAAATGTATTTTGCCCATATTCAAATGGTTGTTCTTGCTCTTGAATTGGAAATGGATCTGATGGTACTTGTATCAATGCATTATTCAAGTTTCTATTAACAAATTGAAGTTCAATTTGAATTTCAGCTCTTTCAAGCTCGAAAGTCAATGGATCTAAAACATCTTTGCCTGCATTATCTGTAGCAAGATTTTCGAGATAACACATTGTGCTATTACATGTTATGATAGCATATCTTTATGCCAACTATGTTTACAGTGCTCTGATACCATGTTAGATTAGGAGAGAGATCATAGAAAATAATGTATTTTATATACTAATAAAGTTGTCATGCATATATTTATGACCCTTGTTCACAGAGTCACGACTCTTCTATCAAGAGTCACACCTCTTTGTTTAACTACTCTAAAGATCACATTCAGTGTAATGCTCAGTAAATGACTTGTAAATGCGATAAGTTTTTACTTTAAGTGAATATTTTTACCAACTATGTTTATAATGATCCTCTTATTTGAATACTGTAGAGAGTTGTGCTCTTGGTAAAAATTGGCATCAAGAGTAAAAACTTATCACATTTACAAGTCCTTTACTGAGCATTACACTAAATGTGATCTTTAGTGTAGTGTACTAACTATACACAGTATTTATACGCATGTCTAACAGAGAGTACCTAAAAAAAATTCAGAAACTAAGCTACATGAATAACAAAAAGGGTTCCCGATGCTTGTCCATACTGTATCAAACTACAACTGAGGTTAGCATGTTGGCCTTCTCAAATGATACGTCAAGACAGAATAAGTGACCAAACCTTTTTGATGCGGCCTGCATACAGTAACGGTCCTCCAGATCGAACTTGGGTGAATTTAGAAGGGCAGCCTCTGAAAAACAGAAAGAGTTCTGATTGTTAAGTCCAGAAAAGTCAAATGAGAAATAGCACCAGTGATACATGATGGCAGGCGTAGATGCAACCTTGTATGGATCTGCCTACCTTCATCGCTTGTGTCATGGCCAAATTCTACAAAAATCAGCATCGAACAGACTTGGAGAAGCTGGTGGCAAGTGAAAAATACTAGACTTTCTGCTTCTAACTTTGAATACTGGCCATCACATTGCTCCGAGGATTCTAGAGTACGAATCCTCAACAAGCTCTGCATATTCAGCTGAACTAACAAATGCGATGCTGAGAAGCAAATATCTGTCTACAAAATTCCGCAAGCAAACTTCAACTGCGACTATCCACAGAAAACAGATCTGAGAACGATTAGCATCCCCATTGCTTACTACCGAATTGAGTATCCAACTTTCTTCGCGGACATGCTGCAATTTCCTCGACAATCAGATCAAATCGCTCTGAATTAGAGAGAAAGTCGAAGCACAAATCTCCGGCAGTTGCCTCGTCTCCTCTTCCTCCTCATCCCCCATGGCGATGACCTACCGTCACGCACGTCGTCCGTCTCCTTCCATCCCAGAACCGCCTTCACCCGCAGAATCCAAGGAGAGTCCTGCTACGGCCATACCGTCGGGAACCCTATCCAAGCGCGTAGCATTGCAATAAACGACAATTTTATCGCTTCTTCGGGTCACTGAATCCAGCAATCGTGCGAGGATTATGATCGGCACAGTTCTGTACGGCAGTGTATGTGCACTTCGCTGCACCGAAGAATACGTGATTTTCCCCGTATTCTGACCTATAGAACTCTCGGACCTCAGAAAGAATCGCTACCGGACTCTAAATTTGAAGTGAGCGTGGGGGCACATTTTCTGTTCTGGTTGAAGTCATCAAAACAATAGCAGGCAGAGAATAAACGCCGCTGAAGTCTGTCTACGACCCAAAACGGGTCGCAGGATCATTTAGGGGATAACAGGTTGCTGTTCTTTTTCCTTCAATTCTTCTATCACTATCACAGCACGCGAATGTTGCAGACTTTGATAATAACGTGCCAAACCTCACATCTTGATAACATTACGTTTACTATCACAGAAATAAGTTTCACACGTTCAACGTACATCGGTTGCTATTCTCACTGATGGTCTGCTATTCAATAATCTGCCATCATATCTATGAACCGGCCGACGAGCACGCACCATGAGCTAGCTCACGGTGTCATCTTTTGTTCGAAACTGAGGGTGCAGACCCTAAACAGATTATATGTAATTAGTATCCAAGCACGTCTAGTAACGAGATTACAGCGACTGGCAAAGAAATTACGTCGGGATGCACATTAATTCTGTAGACTAAATAGCACAAGGAACTGCAAAGCACCCGAGACGAGAATGGGTACAGTTCTAGAAGGAAGATATGAAGCTAAGCCTGTTGATTATGATATACTGCGCATCGTTTCATACGGACGGCTGGAGGAAACTTGTCGTCTCCCATGTCTACGCCCGAAGAAAGTCATGCGTTTGCCTTGTGGAGAATCCACAGGCGTCTCTCTCAGCTACCCATCGTCAGTTGCGACTTGACAGCGCATTGGACGCTTCGGTGAGGCGCCGTGATGCCCTTGCCGAGGCTATGAATGCTCTCCGGGTGGACCGCTGGCCGCGACCGCCGCGGCACCTCTTGAGCTGGATCATCTTGCGTCTGAGCACCAGCTTCTTCTCCTCTCGGGCGAGGACGTCTTGTCGACGCTTCCGCTCCGCCTCCCACCGCCTCTGGAAAATGAGGGCAACCGGCGCGCGGAGTGGCTCCAATGCGTCTTCGATCCGTTGCTTAAATAACGACGCGAATCTCACCATTGCGTCATCCTTGTCATTGTCGAAGTCAACCTTCGAGAGAACGCTGCACTGAGCTAATGCCTCTGCCAACGACGACATAGCCGATGACAACTCCTCCGTGTGAGTTAGGGTTTTCGCAGATTGGTCCTTGATGACTGTGTCCTCGCTGTCGAACGGATCGCTGGGATGATGAAGAATGTTTCCGTCTTGTACGAGATCCCTTCTGCCATCCGATGTCACCGCCTGCATCCATTTCGCAACCGTGAGATCTCTGACGGCGAACCTCGGCGCCCTGGAGAGTGGCGGACGTACCTGTCAGTCATTGTGCGGCTCACAATCCATCGTCCAATGCTCACGCACCTGCATTCCAACACAACCAAAACCTTCTATGCTTGCAAAGTCCAGCAGCTGCAAAAATCGGTGCAGAATTTCATCACAACTAGACTTACATGGCTCGCGTGAATTGCCCGAGGCGTTGACAGACCCGAGTGCTCATGTGCGTCCTTGAAATCCATACCTTGAGTTGCAGAGTTGACCACCTTCCACGGCCTGTACTCAGTTGATCGAAGCAACGAAAAGAGGAAGGCGATGAGAGGCAGGTCCGAGAGGCGGAATTTGTTTCAATACGGCTGTGAAAACGTTTCCAAGGTGGACTTCAACGAGGAGCATTGCCTCGGGTGTCGTGATCTGGATCCAGCTTCCGATTGCTATCGGGATCAGGTAATGCATCGGCAACTGGAGTCCGACGTGACCCGTTCTCCTCCAATCTTTTCACTACCAGGATTCCTTTCAGTCGGGTGAATATAATACATGAAACTCCTCCTAAATTTCTCAAGAGAAAGCGACACCTTTAGCTACGTTACAGTGTGAAAGTAGGCCGGTTGCCCTGAAACTGGTGTACAGACTTACGACTGGGGCTTTCTAGGGAACCGTAATCCCACGAGCACCTTGGATCTAAGCAGAGATGTGGGGTCTGATATATTTTTATGACGTACACTTTCATGATCAGGGGGAGCAAAGCTCTGTCGGTAATATTCTCTGAAGGTCATGAGAAGAACTGAATCAGTTCAAGTTCAGGGAAGAAAGTTCGGTATCTGAGTGAGTTAATCTAGTTTCGACATCATCACATATTCCGTGTTTTCCGAGTTCATATTCCAGCAGCTATATTTGTACTAACTGTCTGTACGAACAAAGACTGATAGTACAGACACGTCCTCAAGAACACGGTGAGCTGGTTTGGGTGCTTCTTCTTAATTCTCCAGTTGAGGTTTTTCATCTGCGTTAGAACTGATTATTTTCCCCTTCCTGTTGAGGCATCGACATGGCCTCCAGTGAAGATTTTGCGAATATCTCACCTGAATTGTGTACGTTGACAGGCCTCCGCAATGAGTTCGCCACTCAGCTTCGGCGATGACTATCAAGAGGATATTACAAAACTCTTCCTGGATGCGGGGCAGATAGAACTCCTCGATGGTGAGGGAGGAGATTCTTCATTTCAGGCGCTTCTGGAGGGCAGCCTCCGTCACACTCATGTTCATGATCATCTCATTCTCGGCATGCCGCTTAACGCTCAGACTAATGCTTGCCCTACACATCCAGACCAGCTTTTCACGCCATCTCTGCAGCCAGTCATCGACGGACAGGTCGTCAATCATCTTAACCAGTGCATCGATCTTTCAGAGGTGACTGGTGACAGCGTCAAGGGTGGAGTCCATGTTCGGAAGAGGCGGGGCCGCAGTCCGGACTGGAGCGATGAGGAGAAGCGACTTTTCTTGACGTTGAAGTTGGAAGCGCTGGGCTTGGTGAAAGGGAAAGACTGGGACTTCATCTCCCAGAACCTTCAAAAGCGACACGGAGTCAGACGAAGCGCCAAGTGCTGCGAGAATCTGTGGGGCACTCTCCGGAAGTATTCCAAAGGCATTCACGAACGTGCAAAAATCTGTGTGTTCTTCATCAAACCTGCACGATAATATCTCGACGTTCTAATTTCCCGAAACTGAAACAGGTAAGCAACAGTATAAAAACTCCAGGAAATTATGAAGGTCATGACGATGCTTGGAACAGCACTCATCAAGGGAAGAGATCGGAGCCTGATCCACAAATCAAGCAACACGTGAATTCGGCGCTTCAGATGAGAGAAGAGGAAGTGGCTGTGCTCACATTGCTGTCACGAGCGGTGAAGTCTGTGGTTGAGGTTTTCAATGAGGCCAATATAGAAACAGAGTTGGTGGAGAGAATGATGATGAATGCAATTCATTCATATCTCGTGAAGCCTATAGTTTCTGATCTGCGCGAGAAGGGACGTTTGGATGAGCTCGAGATGGAAGCCAGGATGAGAGCCATTGGAGAAGAAAAGGGTCTTCTTCTTCTTTCTCAGAAATTTCATCTTGGTTGTTTTGACCCATTATACTTTGTTGAGCGCTTGGGAAATCTTGGAAGAAACACCAAATTCAATATATTAGGAGATTTCCAAGACTTTGAAAGGTATGAATGGTTTTCCCAATAGTTATTTTTTGTGCACATTCAGGTCGATTGGAGCTAAATATGTACCCATATTGTAGATAATAGACAAATTGCATTGTGCAAATTTACTAATCATTTACATGTTTAGGTCAACTCAAACTTCAAATATTATTTTGGGAGGCTCCCAATCTCCCAATATAATGAATATGGTCCTAAGAGTGTCGTATCAGCGATAAGAGGCCATGGTCCCGCTCAATTGGGACGTAGATACTAGAGCCGGCCGGCGCGGTGGACTGAACCTCACAAATTGAGTGCACCAACTCGTCCATTTCCTCCGGGGCAGTGGGTCCCATTTGAGATGCTCTGAGTCATGTGATAATTTATTTATGAAGATGCAACCCAGTGATAGCTTTGTAGGAATATGATATATTTTTATATGGGACTTATAAAAAAACATCGTGCCTTCTTATAAAGATTAACAAGGGTGGACATATCAGGCAACTTCAAAACTTTTACTTTCTATTCATGTGAGATTTCTAATACAAGCAAGTGATATTATTCTTTGTTATCTTGTCAAAGAAATAAATTATTTTAGTGTATAAGTCAAGTATTTTCAAACTCTTTGAAATTGCCCAAAGTGCCCGCCCTCGGCAATGTTTGAAAAAGCTCAAATAAATTTCCTCTATAGGTTTGATAGGAATAAAACAGTTATTTCCAAATAGCTTTTATTTTCTTGTATTTTTGTACAAACTTCAAGCATTGAGAAATACAAATCGCAATCATGGAAACAATAAACTATGGTCCCTGCTTTGGGAACAACAAGGGGAACAAGGGAACGGAAAAGGAAACATGAGAACTTCGTCTAATGCCTAATTGTGGGCTCTTCATCTGCTTCCTTTGTCCTCATGATTTGAGCTTCTTGAGCACGAAAGTTTCACAATTCTGAGTTCTGTATTTTGAGTTAGGGTTTGATGTTGTTTGGGGTTTGGCAATGGCTCTGGCACATGTGTGAAGATGTGGATTATTCTTGCAACGTTTCTTGAGGTCATTGCTAGTTTGAGTGTGAACTCAACTACAAATGGCCACCTCTGTCTCCGATACTCTTTTCTTTACCGTGAAGCTCTCTTGTTTGGATCTTATGCTTCTAGTTATTGTCTTTGTCATTGATGTATTTGTGGATTATGTAGGGTAATTTTTACGGATTAGTTCTCTGTATAGAAATTTTGATAAGGCATTGTATGTTGTTGACGTTGTTCTTCTCTTTGGAATGTGACGGGTGTGTTCTCTCAGTCCGGACTATGGAATCAGCATCCATTCATGCCTTCTAGTTAGAGGAGATGGCAGAAATTTATTTTATCATAGTTGCACTTGAGAATGTTTGGCGCCGGCTCATGTAGTGGCGTCGATGGATCGAGAACAACCATGCTCATGAAGGCCAAGGATGTGCAAAAGGAGGTTTGGCACCTAGTCATGCCGTTTGATACATCACCAAGTTTAAAGAATTTAAAACTTGCTTGTAGAAGTTATTACGCCATTGTTTGGTACGAGTGGGCAAGTCAATGGAATCTCACAAAGGCCGGTGTGTTAGACATACGTATCAATACTGTGTATAATTAGTACACTAGTTAAACAAAGAGGTGTGACTCTTGATAGAAGAGTCGTGACTCTGTGAACAAGGGTCATATATATATGTATGTCAACTTTATTAATATATAGAATACACTACTTTCTATCGATCTCTCTCCTAATCAGAGAGATGGTATCAGAGCAAGATGAGATTCCGCCTATAGAAAATTCAAGTGAGGATGTTTTTGATCTTCTCATTCTTGAAACAGAAAGAGAAGAAATTGAAAATGCAATTAGAATTGCAAATGCAAACTTTAACTATGTCTTTTTACAAGGCATAATAGAGCCATTACCAATTCCAGAGCAAGAATAGCCATTTGAATATGAACAAAATACATTTGACATTCGCAACACCCCTACAGAATAAATTGAAACATTCACAAACTTCAATGCAGAAAATCTAGAATTCATTTCTAACGATTTTATTGAAGAATGTGAAATTCAAGCAATTTTAAGAGGAGTATATTAAAAATGTCAACACATAAAATAGACATCAGCCATGTCACAAAATTTAATGGCTCATATTTTAATATTTGGAAACATAGATTAACTCTAATTTTCAAAGCAGAAAAATTATGGCCTTTAGTGAGTGGAAATCAGCACTTACCGGTGGCCCCGACAGCAACAAAATTAGCTGCAAGAGCTCTTGCTTTACCTCTCACTGATGCAGCAAGCATCAGTATGTGGGAGGACCAAGATGCAATAGCTTTAACCATCATAAACAATTGCCTTGAAAATTCAATAGTTTCTCATATTCAATCTTGCACCACATCTCACTTAGCTTGGTCAAGATTAATAAGCATTTTTGAATCACAAGATGTAGTAACAAAAATGCATTTAAAGGATAGATTAATTAATTAAAAAATCAAAGACAATACAAATATTGTCAAACATATTTATAATTTCAGAGCTCACCTTGACCAATTACTAGCAACAGGTTCACCTTTACCAGATGACGAAGCTATTATTATATTGATGAGGAGTCTTCCTCAAAACTATCAGTCCTTCCTTCGCTCTTTGAGAAGGCAAGTTGGGCTCACTTTGCAAACATTAATCACTGATTTGATTCAAGAAGAGACCTTTATCAAACATACAAGTCCTACTTCTGAAAATAAATCAACACTCTATGTTGGAAAGAAGAATTTCAACAAAAGAAAGAAACCTTACTTTTAACAAGAACTTTAAAACAAGTTCAGATTCAAAAGGAGTGAGCAGTGGCTACAAACCTTTGGAGAAGAAGATTCTTGCAAGAGAGAAAAAGTGTTTTTATTGCAAAAAGCCCGGGCATCACATCAAAGACTACAGAGCCAAAATTGCTACAGAAAAAGGTAATACTATAAGAGAAACCAGTCTTGCAACAACTGACAACAAACTTTATGTGGTAGCCTCCAAAACCCAAGGACACATCAATTCCACTTGGTATGTGGATTTTGGGGCCACCCAACACATGTGTCATCAGCGAAAAGGATTCACAAACTACACCAAGTGTCAAAACAACCATGTAGTTTATTTAGGGGATGACTCCATATCCTACACCATTGAAGGACATGGTGATGTCCTAATCAAATTGACTAATGGAGATGAGAAAAGCATACCTGATGTTTTGCACATTCCCGGCTTGGTCAAGAATCTATTTTCAGCCAAGCAACTTGATCAAGCAGGAGGTGAAATTCACATCAAAGATGGAATTTCTATCCTTATCAACAAATTGGGTCAAATTGTATCCACATGTAAATTAAATCCAGATTTATATGAATTAGGTGAGACTATTATCTCAAAAAACTATGCTTTGGCAATACCAACCATTACATCGTACAATATAACTGATTTATGGCATTTAAGACTAGGTCATATCAATCAGTAGAGACTTAAGCAAATCCAAAGTACGTCAAAAGGAATTAAACCTTTTGGTAAAAAACAAATCAGCTTGTGCCAATCATGCCTAGCCGGCAAACAACACAAAATTAAGTTCTCTAAGAAGGGAGCAAGAAGAGCTACTAAAATCTTGGAATTGATATATTCTGATATATGTGGACCTATGCAAGTGGCCACACATACAGGATATCTATATTTCATCACATTTATTGATGACTTCTCAAGATATTGTACCATTTACTTAATGAAGTACAAATCAGAAGCATTTGCAAAATTTCAGCAATATAAGAGTTTTGTTGAAAATCAAACTCACCATGCCATCCAGATCCTAAGAACAGATCAAGGTGGTGAATACCTTTGAGCTGAATTTGAATTTTTTTGTCAAGTACATGGCATCAAGCGAGAACTAATTACAGCCTATACACCACAACAAAATGGTGTGTCAGAACGTAAAAATAGGACATTAATAGGAGCCGTCCTATCTATGTTATCATATGCAAAATTACCAAAGATATTTTGGGGCGAAGCATTATATACAACCAATTATCTCCAAAATAGAAGTCCTATAAAAGCTATATCAAACAATTCAACACCATTTGAGTTATAGTATGGCCGTCAACCCAACTTATCCTATCTCAAAATCTTTGGATGTAAAGCACATGTCTTCATACCCAAAGAACAACACAGAAAATTAGACTCCCATTCTTTTGAAGCTATCTTTATAGGATATAGTGAAGAAACTAAGGCTTACCGTTTGATAAATACACATACTCACAAATTAATAATTTCACGGGATGTTATATTTGATGAAGTTTTAAGTGCAAAATCAATAAGTCACTCTTTTCAAGTAAATGATGACCAAGAGATTCTAATCCATCCTGAAATATTTCAAATTCAACCTACTATTCAAACTCACTATGATCAATTACCAAATAGACAAATATTGCCTCCACCTTCTCACTTACAACAACAACCACAACAACCGGCATCATTAATACCTCAAAATATTCAAAGTCCACGTGGACCATCATATGCTACCCACCAACTTCAGATTCAGATGCTACCAGCCCTGAAGTAGATGACATCACATCAGACTTCCAACCCCAATATGCACCTCCAAGTTCTTTAGCAAGACCTAAAAGGCAAATCAAACCAACACGAAGGTTACTTGAATCCATAGCTCGCCGTGCATCTAAACAAAAGTCTACTGCACAAAGGCATCAAGCCAATGTTGTCTCACATACAAATGATTGTCCTCAAACATTCCAAGAAGCTTTATCAAGATCAGATTCCCAACAATGGCATTCAGCCATTCAAGCCGAAACTGATTCTTTGGAGAAAAACAAAACTTGGATTCTTACCAAATTACCTCCAAATCGTAAGCCAATCACTTCTAAATGGGTTTTAAAAGTAAAATCAAAGGCTGATGGTACTTTAGACAAGTACAAAGCTCGTTTAGTGGCCCGTGGCTTCACTCAAATACAAGGTATTGACTACATGGAGACATTTTCTCATGTGGTTAAAACTAACTCAATTAAAGTTTTATTGGCACTTACCAATCAATATGATTTGGAAATCCACCAATTGGATGTTAAGACTGCATTCTTAAATGGATATATTCAGGAAGACATTTATATGACAATTCCTGAAGGTTTCTCATTACCTTCAAATTCAGACCTGGTTTGCAAACTTTGCAAATCTTTATATGGCTTAAAACAATCCTCCGGTGCTTGGTATCAGCGTTTAAACCAATACCTTACTTCCAACAAATTCAACAGATTAGAATTTGATGCTAATATATATATCCAAAGAAAAGTTGACAATATTTTTCTCATCCTTACAGTTTATGTTGATGATTGTATATTAGTGAGTAATCAGCTCACTTTTATTCTCAACATCAAAACTCTATTACAACAAGAATTTGACATGTCAGATGAAGGTGAATTACACTTCACCCTTGGCAATGCCATCATAAGAAATAAATCTGAAGGTTGGACTTTTATTCATCAACAAAAATACCTTATTTCCAAACTCACGGAGTACAATATGTTAGACTGCAAGTCTATTAGCACCTCAATGGAATCTGGGATTCGATTAAGCAAAGAAGACTCTTTTGTATCCCAAGAAGATCAACACCTTTATTCCCAAATAGTTGGCAACCTAATGCATGCCATTGTCAATACTCGACCACATTGCGCTTATACAATCAGTAGTTTGGCACAATACCTAAGTACACCAGCTGAAACCCATATTCAAACTCTTAAAAGAACTTTGCGATATGTGAAAGGCACTTCACCTTACGGAATCAGCTACAAACCTTCTTCACAAGGGGCCATTCTCCATGGATATTCTGATGTTGATTGGGTTGGTTGCAAAGATACAAGAAGATCAACATCTGGTTATTATTTTCTCTTAGCCAATGGTGTCATCTCTTGGGGCAGCAAGAAACAACAATATGTGGCTCTTTCTTCAGCTGAATCAGAGTACATGGCATTAGCTAAAGCTACAGCTGAAGCCATTTGGTTAAGAAATTTATTAAAAGAACTTGGGTTTCCCCAATCTGCCCCTCGGCCATTTATTCACATAGCCAAAGTGCTCTTGCTTTTACAGACAATCCAAAGTATCATTCACATTCCAAGCATATTGATACCCAATATCATTTTACACGTGAAAAAGTCTTAACCCAAGAAATTAAACTTCACTTTATATCTACAGCTGAAATGACAGCTAATATCCTCACCAAGGCATTACCACAAGATAAGCATCTCTATTGTATGAATAAACTTGGCATGTGTTTAATTCCCACTACACAACAAAGTTCTCCAAGTCAAGCACTTTTGGTTTTTAGACCTCTCAACTTTAGTGGGAGTTTTCTATCTCTTGAGAAATCTTTGAGTGGGAGAAATTACCTCTATTCTACACACAAAAGTGACATTTCAAAGACCTCTCAAGCCAAAACAACCAAGCAAGATCACAACACAACAATACAAGGAATAAACTCAAGCAAAGTTAAAGTAAATATACTTACCTTGTTGTTGTTTTTCTTCAACTTTAGATGTTGTGCCCCTGCTGCTTCATTCAATCAGCTGCAACAGCTCCTACTTCGACTTTGCCTCAACAGCAACAACAACATCTGTGGCTATGGCGGCCACGAGCACACCTCGGGCGATGTCCCTCATAAGGGGGCTGGCTCAGGGAATACGATTGCTCCGGTTTCGCCGATCCCCGATGACCTGTCTGCTTCTCATCTAGAGAGGACTGTTGGTGCTGCCACCGCCACCGCAGCGACTGCTGATGCTGCTGTTGCTGCAACAGCGCCGGCGATATCTCCGTCTGCGAGCAAGACGTTCACCAAGAGGACGCCGACGGCGAAGAAACACAGCACCAGCGCCGACAGTCTTCCTTCAGCTTCCGCCTCCTCAAGCCTGCAGCAGCGAACAAAGATGAAGAGGTCACCACCGAGACCCAATACTATTGAGAAAGAACGCGCGCACAACAAGCCATCAAACGACGCGCACAAAAAGACATCACAAGACTCTTCCGCCCTCATCAGCTACCGAGTACGACTACGTCTCAACCGTCCTCCAACTGCTCAGCCGACTCTCTCAGTAGCTACCAAACAAAGATGAAGAAGCGCGACGAGCGCCGACCCTACCTCATCACCAGCTCCAACTCCTCCGCTTCGACCTCCAGCAGGACAACACCAACAACAAGAGTGCGGCGCAGCCACAAGACTGCAACGACACTCCAAACCCTAGGTTACAGAAGACGACCGTTTAGGATGATATAATGTTCATCCAAATGGATGAAGCTTTAACCTAGTATACTAGTGGGAGTGTTAGACATACGTATCAATATTGTGTATAATTAGTACACTAGTTAAACAAAGAGGTGTGGCTCTTGATAGAAGAATCGTGACTCTGTGAACAAGGGTCATATATATATATATATATATATATATATATATATATATGTATGCCAACTTTATTAATATATAGAATACACTACTTTCTATCGATCTCTCTCCTAATCTAACACGGTGTGAGGAAGCGCAAGCAATACAAGAGTATCGTCATTGAGACAAGAAATCTCGAAGTAATGAGGCGGAGGTTGAGATGTTCTCCCGATTGGCCAAATGTTGTCGATCACAAGATACTTGGAAGTTGTGAAACAAGATCAGGGTAGATTTGAGAGGCTTAGAAGACTCCATTTCTTGTTACCTAATACTACTACCCGGTATTGGTCATATACCATTGGTATGTACGAAGCACAATTCCAAATGAAGCCAAATGAGGTTTTCTAAAGTTGCAACCTCATTATGGACACTTAGACTTGTTTACTATCTCAATCAATCTATGAGCTAGCTATAATTTTAAGCCAATATATGAAATATAACAGCACTGTTACACAACAATGGATTTTGAAACTGTTGACACTTTTCAACAACGAACAAGAGTTAACCCTTAAACGTTAGAGCCAGCCCGAGGGGCTTGGTTTTTTCATTTTTCAACTCACTTTGACCATGATTTTCTAATGATGGATATTCATTTTAATGATTTTTCTTTTTCAAAATTCTTTGAATGTATAATAAAAATCATGTGATATAATTAGAATGCAAACGGTATCTAAATATGGGTGTAAAATTCAAAGATTTTATAAAATTTCTATAGAAAGATTTGTCATTTAAGGGTTAAGGTGGTGGTGGAGCAAGTTCTCCGATTTTGACTGACTAAAAGATGTGGTCTTCTTCTTCTTCTTCTTATCCATGGCATGTCTTCTCTCTTTTACTCACTCTCACTTATTGGCATTGGGTGAAGGAGGCCACCAAATCTCACCTACTCTGGAGTTTGATTATGGCTCCCGTGGTTTTTGGGCTTTTAAATTCTATATCAATTCCAAATCTTTGTGATTAAATTTGAATTTTTTTTTGTTCAGTTTCATTCCTAATTCCGCATCTTTCTACACAAATGTTTTTGACATACAATATCCCGAACATACAATTTGAGTACCGAACTGGCTTAACCCCTAAAGGACCAAGTGTCCAAAACGGGCTTTTTGAAAAATCAGTCAGGTTCCTATGCTGTCAATTTCAAACATTCATCTTTGAAATTCTTACCATAGAAGGCCATTACCAAGACCTTAGTGGGAAAACAATTTTTTCCTAAATTGGAGATTTGATGAAAAAGTTATAGGGTTTTTAATTTCAAATGGGGAGGGCGGGCACCTCGAGCACCTCCAAAAACTTTTGATAGGACACTCTATTGAAAGTGAGATTTTCAGTACTCGCAAGTAATATTATTTCCATTCATGTTGTCAAAAAAAATTTCTTGTCTTTAGTGAAAAATAGCATACCAACCCAAGTCAAACATTTTTACACATTGTCACTCATTGTCGGGCAAGGTACCAAAAAAACTTCTTCTTTTCCACATAAAACTTAGAGATCTTCATATTTTTCACTTTTTATTTTTTCCACAACAATATGTAATGTAAACCTTCTTATTAACCATTCAGATTATCAATCAAAAACATATTAAGTTCAAAAAAAATTAAAGTGTGAATTAACAAATTTCGAGCCTCCACTCTTTGCACACTTGTTTTGAATATGCTACACCCTGTCTCTACCTCTAAAAATTGGTGAGTAAGGAGCTAACATCATGCTTAACAAGATCGTAATAGATTTAGACCTTGTGTAGTGAAAATTTTTGACACCAACTGAAGTCAAAGTCTGCTGATCCACTAAACGCAGGGAAGAAAATGAACCATTTGCTTGACTTCAAACACTATAATCTTTCAATCCGTGCAGTCAAAGTTTATGAAATTTTGTACATGTATTAATTAATAAGCCTTTATTGAGATCCTACGGTCAGAACTAAAAATAAAAGTTTTTGTTACCTTCTTTATTCATTGCACTAGAATCCAACAATTTTGAAGTGTTTTTGGTGTAAAACTGCCTTGGTACCTTAGGGGTTAAGTGATCGGAATTGGGTGCCTTTACCTTACTCCGTGCTCTTGCTGCCATCCACCCCTTGAGCTCCGCGATGTGCGGAGCCAATGTTCCCCCCTTTCTTCCACTGTTTCACCACGTGCTCTTTTTCCAGTCATCAGCTGGCGCTTTCATCGACCCAGATTCCTTGTCCGAGTTTGGGAAGTGATCCAGTACGGATGCGTGTACAATCAGGAAATCACTGGATGTTTTTAGAATACCAGGGTCCGCTCTTCAAAGTTGATTCAAGAATGGCTGCTTATCCGCGGTGTCAGTATCTGGAGTCTTTGGTATGAGAGAAATGACACGACCTTCGATAATGAGAGATGGTCGAAGCAGAAACTCCGGGCCAAGCTCTGGCTTGGGCTGATTGATCATGGAAGAGCTGCGTGGGTGAGAACCTCGGTTAAGAGCATCTCCACTCCGAGACAGAGAGCCACCAAATTGGAGTTTTGTGAGGTCGAAAAGTTGCACCCAACACCTCAAAACAGGGAAACTTTATAAAATTTTAGAAGTTTTGGTGCATGGCACACCAAAATCTCCTTGGATGGGGGAGTACGCCATTTTTTGATGTTGGTGACACGCCCATACCCTCGCAACACGTGGCGCCAAGTCATTGATGTCGACACGTGGCGCCGTGTCATTGGTGGTGGGAGGTAAAAGGTCAAAACATTTTTTTGGATAAATTTTTTTGGAGCTTGCGGTGGAGCTTAGCAAGTACCAAACCCTAAACCACTCCTGGCGTGAAATTTTTTTTCCGTCCTAGCGTGGAAAATTCCACGCCAGGAGTGGAGATGCTCTAACCCCTTCGGTTTTGGTGACAATTTTACACCAAAAACACTTCAAAATTGTTGGATTCTAGTGTAATGAACAAAGAAGGAAGCAAAAACTTTAGTTTCTAGTTTTGATTGTAGGATCTCAATTAAGACCTTTTAATGAATACATTTCCAAAATTTTCATAAACTTTGACCGCATGGATTGAAAGATTACAGTTTTTGAAGCCAAGCAAATGGTTCATTTTCTTCCCTGCGTTCAGTGGATCAGCAGACTTGGACTTCACTTGGTGTCAAATTTTTGCACTACACAAGGTCTAAATCCATTACCATCTTGTTAAGCATGATGTTAGTTCCTTACGCACCAATTTTTAGAGGTGGAGGACGGGTGTAGCATATTCGAATCAACTATGCAAGAAGTCGAGGTTCAAGATTTGCCAATTTACACTTTAATTTTTTGCGAATGAAATATGTTTTAGATTGATAATCCGAATGGTCAATAAGAAGGTTTACACCACATATTGTTGTGGAAAGAATAAAAAGTGAAAAATATAAAGATATCTAGGTTTTATGTGGAAAAGAAGAAGTTTTTTGGCACCTTGCCCGACAATGAGTGACAATGTGTGAAAATGTTTGACTTGGGTTGGTATGCTATTTTTCACTAAAGACAAGAACTCTTTTTTGACAGCATGAAAGGAAAAAATATAACTTGCGAGTATTGAAAATCTCACATTCAATAGAGTGTCCTAGCAAAAGTTTTTGGAGGTGCCCGCTCTCCCTACTTGAAATTCAAACCCCTATAACTTTTTCATCAAATGTCCAATTTAGGAAAAAAATTGTTTTTCCACTAAGGTCTTGGTAATGCCTTTCTACAGTAAAAATTTCAAAGAGGAATGTTGGAAATTGATACCATAGGAACCTAAACAAACTTTGAAAAAGCCCATTTTTGACACTTGGTCTTTTAGGGGTTAAATGCGCTAAATGCTCTGGAAAAGAGCGAGAAGCTCACCAAGCCCTTCAAAAAGTTGTGGTGCTGAAATGATATTCTGGCCTCGTGGGCGGATGAGCGGCCGCACTCGCACCTGTATATTAGGAACACTAGTACTAACACTAACCTTAGCCCTTCTCCTAACTTCTGACCTAGCTTGGGCTTTGCCAAGCTTTGCCAGCCTTGGCGGGGTTTGCCTCAATATAATTATTTCTTTTCCCTACAGTAAAGGTCACCTTTATTTGTGTGAAGAAACAAATTGATTCAAGAACAAGAGAGCCAGATTCCATGGTGAGAAACTTCAGCAACTACATTGATTTTGATGTTTAGTCTCATGGGCAGTAAATGCTATAAGTTTTCATTCTTGATGAATATTTTTACCGACCATGTCCACTATGATCCCCCTCTTTGAATAGTATAGATTGTTGTGCTCTTAGTAAAAAGTTATATCAAAAGTAAAAACTTATAGCATTTACAAGTCATTTACTACCCATGACACTAAACATCAAAATCAGTGTACTCAAATAATATAGTATCTAGCGTAAACCTCATTAGATGATTTATAAATGAATATTTTTAACAACGATGATCCCCCTCTTTGTATAGTATAGACGGTTTGTGCTGGATTTGCCTTAAATGCCCCGGTCGAGCGTTGAACCAAGCCTCAGGCTTGGAAGGGTGGAGGAGGGTAGGGACAAAACTGGCCCCTATTTTTATGTTGGAGGGGGGCCATATTTGATCTATGGGTGGTCCACCGAAGGTCATTTGGGGCCTCAAGCCCCAAAATTGACAAAAAATCCAAAAAAAGCCACTAGGATCCTAAAACGGGCAGGGCTAGAAAAATGGACCCACCCGAGGCTGAGGTTTGGTGCAACGCTCAACTAGGGTCAACAAGGAGATCCGTTTGTGCTCTCAGTAAAAATCTTCATCGAAATTAGAAATTTAGCATGACTATTGTAGTGTAGTGGAGAGTTCATGGAATGATCTGAAGTTCTAAATTCCAAGTATTCACTGCAGCAATGCTGCCTCGAAAGAAGGCGACGATCGACTACTGCGACGTCACGTTACCGAAATTAAGTTACATGTGCGTCGCAACATTCATGGGCGAAACGCTCCACATGAGGCTCGTGGGAGAAAGCAGCAACTGGGGCCGATATTATAAATAAAAGGCGCAGCAGTGCCCCGGACTCATCCAACGTGCTCTATTTCCCAGAGTCAGTAGCTGGCGCTTCATCGACCCAGATTCCTTGTTCGAGTTTGGGCCGTAAATTAAACCTAAGATTCTTAGGGTCTTATGTTAGTAACTGGGACCAGTGGTGATTTTTCACAAGGTCCCTAACATGTCCCGGGACATGTTCTGTAAAAAAAAACATTTCCAGTGGACGGGTTCTCTGAAAATGAACCGGTTTTTGGACGTGTCAAATTCACTTTGGACGGGTTCTAAAAATAAATAAAAAATTGACAATTTTTCTCAAAAAAATGAATGATGCAAATATCAATTACATTATGTCATATATGACATGTGAATGTAAAGATAATGGAGTCAAACCACTAATACCAAATCAAAATACCAATCTTCAAAAGGCTGGATTCACCTGCACACATTGATTCATCAACCACAATATTTAGAACTTTTTTAACACAATGTCAAAGATTTAAATTGAAGGTAAACTAAGCAATTGTATAAAAATTTAGTTAATATAAACATGTTCAATTTTTACAAAAAAAAAAAAACTTACCATTCAAACAAGTGGATGAATTCTCCTATCCTTCATGTTTCTCCAGACAAGCATCACTGCATTCCAATTGATGTTTTCAACTGGAATATTTGCACATGAAATGCGCATCAAAGCATCTAAAGCCTCCAACTTCAACCTAGTACGGAGATGACTCTTGATCAGGTTTTGTTTGGAAAAAGCCCTCTCACATATTGCAGTGCTTACAGGAATCACCATAACTCTCCTCCACAGGTTACTCAAACCAGGCCAATCGATGGACCACTCTGGAGTTGTACCTGTAAACTCCCATGCTTCAAATAAAGACTTATTTGGGATCATCTCTCTCATGGTCTCTACCATCTCCAAGCACTCACCTCGACATCGATCTTGTTCTTCTTCAGAACTCTGGAACTTCACAAACAACCTCTCCAACCACTCTTCAGTAATACGAGTCCTCTCATCATCATTTGCAGGATAGAGATTGGGGCTGAAGAGCTTGCATGCATTGAAGATGCCTAAGTCTGGAAACCTGTTATTCAATGCATCCACCACCCTCTGCACATACTCTGCCCCAATGAGTTTGCACTCCTCAATAGTACCGGCTCTCTTTGTAACACTCTCCAAATGCATTGGATAGGTTCTCAGGCCACCATCTGCAACTGGATACTCCATCTCCATAGAAGTTGCACAGGTCTCCAAAAATGGCCACAATGCCCTTGAACCTCTTCCAAATGCTGCACCTCTAGCTACTAGAAAACGTCTACTTAATACTGTGATACAAAAGTTTAAATGACCTCCAATCTGAGTAATATCCACATGGTCACTCTGAAATAGCTTATTGAGTTTATTCAACTCAGTAAGAATATCCACAAGTAACCGTAGAAGGAATTGAAACTGAAAGGATGTGAGTTTACGATACCACATTGCTTCTTCTTCACGGAAAAGCTCCAGAAACGAGGGCATACAATCCAAAATCCGTTGCATCACTTGTCCACGGGATAACCATCGAACTCCATGTATGTGGAGAACAACCAATGGATCCATCGCAAACTCCAGCATCAACTGATCAAGCTGTGTCCGCCACAATGATGACCTGCCCATCCACGTGTATGCAAAGTTGGAGAAATCATCCAAAACCTGTAGCTCCGGTGATGCCTCAGCTGCATCGCTGGCTGCCACTGCATCTCTAAACAAACACGGGAATTAATTAGTGAATATATTACATTCTAGAAAATAATGAAATTCATTAAAAAAAACTTAAAATTAAAGACTCACCTATGTGCAATGCAATGCACATTAACAAGTGTTGGTACATCTGCCTGAAGTCTGCCTGCTAGTCCTTGTCCCACCTCAGTCATAGAAGCCGCTCCATCACTAGCTAAAGCCACTAATTTGTCAAGAGGCCACTGCAACTCCTCCAATAAATCCACCACATATCCTCATATTGGTTGATAGCTCTATCATTAACGACCAAATGGTATAAAATCTTCATACAACAAACAATTCTAGCACTCTCTGCATCAATAGCATTTACCACATGTCTAGCCATGGCAAGTGCCTCAGGGTTATCTCTCACCGGTCTCCACCTGAGC
The DNA here is from genome assembly GCA_963971425.1 of Bryoerythrophyllum caledonicum. Classification (NCBI taxonomy): domain Eukaryota; kingdom Viridiplantae; phylum Streptophyta; class Bryopsida; order Pottiales; family Pottiaceae; genus Bryoerythrophyllum; species Bryoerythrophyllum caledonicum. Next base: position 6,663,860 of record OZ020522.1, on the reverse strand, counting down.
ATGGCATGAGCATGAAGGGTTGATCCTTCATGCTCCTTCACAGCTGAAAGTTGCAATGACTCACAACCGTCTCCTCTGGTCCCCCATCGTGAGTTTTGACCAGCTGCTTGACATGCTGCACACTTCATGTAGGGCTTCTGTCTAGGGAGAGCAATGTGCATCAACCAGGGCCTTCCCTGACGCCATACAAGCATAAACTTCCTCCTTCTTGGAGGCCGCCCTCCACCACCATGAGCTGGAACCTGTACTCCTACACTATCCTCCTCATGTGCACTATCATCAAAATCATTGTCCTCCCCCATCTCATTCTCTTCCGCCATCTCAATGTCCTTTCTAATCTGATCATGACCTTGAACGCCACCTTGCTCTACCTCAACATCAGGAATACCACGTGGAGAACCCCTAACAGAAGATTCTGACAACTCAGGCACTTCATTCCTCCCATCACTCAAAGTTTGAGAAGAAGAAGATGCCCTAAACATATGGAGAATGCTCTGTTGCCGGGCATCTCTCCTTTGCCTGGGTACTCCAGATACTGGCAAAGACATAACTGCAATACATATTCAAAACAGATCAATCACCACACACATGAAATACAAAAACCCTAAATGTGTGACTTACCCTAAACCTAGACTCTATGTTGATTTCTTGTATACATTACTTCTCTATCACTTGAAAAAAATAAGAAATATCAAAGTAAACAAACATACCTAGGTCATGAAGCTTTAGTCCACCTCGAAAAATCACAACCAGTCTAAAAACGCACCACTGAGCTGTGCAAGAGCTGGACCCAAAAAAATGAGCCAAAAACTGAACCTCGTAGTTTCTGCAGCCTTTGCAGCCTCGCAGTCTGTGCAACCTGTGCAGCCTCAGCCTCGACCTGAGTTGTAGAGCTTGGCCAGGCCAGGCTTCAGAGCCGGGCCAAGCCAAGCTCTGCAACGGCCAGGCTCTACAGCTGCCGCCTGCAGGCTTTGCCTATTCTTTTTTTGTGTTTTTATTTGGTTTTTTTTTTTGGTTTTTTTTTTAATATAATTTTTTTTATAAACATACGGGACGGGTATTTCTTTTTTGAACCGGTTTTGGGACGGGTTGTTTTTTTTTTAACCTTTCCATGGACAGGTTGGTTTTGAGATTACCGGTTTTGGGACGGGTTGCAATTTTTTTTGCCTTTCAATTCAAGGTTTTTGGACATGGACGGGTTAAAACTTTGTGAAAAATCAACCCTGACTGGGACCACATGCACATTGTGATTTGGCTTGGGAAAGGTGTGGGGAACCACCAGTCAACTTTTTGGGAACTTGGGGTGTAGTCAAAACTCTATATATGTTACTTCTATGAGTGTTATAATCTCATATATGTTATGAAAATTTTGCGCCCGACCAAATTAACACTAGAAAGTGTTATATGTTAAGTGATATGACATGCTTTTCTCCCTCCTTTGTTAATTCACTTCTATAAGTGTTAAAGTTGGGAAAAGAAACATAATGTTACATGAGAGCCATAAATTTTTTTACTTCTTGATGTATTAAACCATACCTTTTGGGCATTACTCAGATTCTTCCTTATTAACATAATCTTTTGACTGTGTGCTTTAGGGCAAGGGGTCTGTGCACTTTGGAGTAGGGGGCAAGAGAAGTTCAAGGCAAGGGGTCTGACTAGTTCATGAGGCTGCCGAAGGAATTTGGGGTGGAGTAATGCATGACCAGATTGGGGTGTTGTTCGAGGGGACATGCACCGAGTAGGGATTGACGACCGCATTGTTTGGAGTCAGGCATTGGAATTTGGGTTAGGCGTCAGGATTCGGGATCACACAGAAGGACTGCACAGAATGATTGGGCATCGGGCATCCAATCTAGATTTTGGGTTTTTGGTAAAGAGTCCTCAGTTTGAATTTTGGATTTTCAGCAGGGAGTCCTCGACTGCAATCCATGGCCGTAGGTCACAATTTTACTTCACGGCATCAACCACCAGACACTAGCGACCACCCACGACACTAGCCATTCATGGTTCTTTCTGCACTAGACACTTGAAGTTATTTTGGCACAAGATTTTGGACATGCTTTCATTTGAATATCAAGAAATAGATGGAGATGAGATTATGGTTGATGTGGTAAAAGAGGCTGTGGGATTTGGAATTGCCCAATGTGCACTTGAGACTATGAAGAAGTTCTTGGAGCAAAGACCAAATGATGATCTATCATACATCATGAACATTCAAGCACTTTATAAGGAAGTTTTATCTTTGCATTTCAAAGACTCAAGTCAAACTACTATGGATTCTTTCTTTCAATTGGCTTAGTAAAAAGAATCTCGTCAAACTATCATATCATAGATTATTTCTTTGACTTAGCTTAGTTGACTTATGTTCTATATCTTTTGTACTTTCATCATTAATTTTTATAAACGTTGTATATTTCAAGTTGAAGTCTTATAAGTGTTATTTGTATAAATGTTATTAACTATTAATATTGAGTTCTATAGGTGATATATGTTATAACTCTATATACAGTGACAAACAAAACCGAGTACAAAATCTGAAAGTGCAACTTTCAAGATCAATTACAGAGATTTCAATGATTGCTTTATAAATCTGAAAGTTGCATGGAACAATACACACAGTCTTGTACACATGTGCAAAGTTGCACATCAAATTGAAAACTAAACATCCTTCTACAAAGTCAAATCAACAACTATATCTTGTACTCAATATTGTTCAAAGAAAATCTTCAAACTTCAATATTTTGTCCAATAACCTTTTGCTTCCAAAACAGCTGAAATCCTTCTTGGCATACTTTTGTATAGTTTCTCACAATCTTCTACATCAAAACTAAGGTAAATACTACAAACATTATCCCATAATTCTTGAACACCTCTTGGCCTTGGAGCAGGGTTGTCTACATAGACGGACAGGGGCCCAAAGACAGCGGACGGACGAACAGTCAGACAAGACGGACAATACCCTTATCGGACAGATGCCTAGAATATTCCATAGAATATGCCCCAAATATATAGGAAAATTCTCGAAAATACCCGAATATTCTAGAATATTCTCTACCGGACAGACAACAGCCTCTATCGGACAAATAGCCGGACGGACGGACGCCGGAACAACCCTACCTTGGAGTGACTTGGCTTAAACGCTGTTTGAGAAGGGCCCAAAAATGTTCCACTGGATTCAAATCTAGAGATTGAGCTGGACATTGAGGGAGCTGAAATGGCTGTGAAGAGAGCCAAAACTGAACACTTTTTGCCGTATGTTTGGGATCATTATCATGTTGAAAAACCACCTTAGTAGGATCTAAGTTGTAATTCTGTATGGTACCTTACAAGTAGGTTTCTGAATTTTTTTTGTATAAGTATTGCTCCATTCTACCTTCAATTTGATACCAAGCACCCGGCCCAAAAGTAGTCATACAACCCCAAATCATGATTGAACCACCACCCTTTTTGACAGTTTGACTAACATGTTTAGGTCCAGGTCGTTCTCCTTCTCTCAACCAACACCAAGATCTACCATGTGAGTTGATTAGGTTAATCTTTGTCTCATCACTGAAAATAACCCGTCTCCAATCATCAACAATCCAATTTTTGTATTTATGAGCAAAACTCAACCTTGCAAGAACATGTCTTTTGGCAAGTAGAGGCTTCTTTTGTTGCACACAAGCACCCAAACGAGCTTCTGTCAAAGCACGCCTCAAGATGATGTTGGAGAAGTGTTTATCTATTTTTTCTCGAAGTTGTTTTGCAAATGCACTTGCCGTTTTGAGACGACCAGCAGTGACAAGGTGCACACCAAGTCACTTCTCTTGCTCTCCTAAAACCTTTGGACGTCCTCCTCTTTGCTTTTCTAGTTCGCCACTAATCTCCCTCCTCAGATGAGCTACCGAAGACTGACTCATTCCAAGTGAGTCTGCAACTTTTCTTGTAGAAACACCACTTCTAAGCTGCACCAATGCTTGGTGCTTCAACGATTCACACAAACGAGGCATAGAGATACAATTGACAAATCAACTCTCACTATAGATAGTACACAACAAAAGCAACACAACAAACAAAAAACGCCCTCAAATCTTGCAACAAGGAGTGCACAACGTAATTTCGAAATTCAGCAAGAAGAAGCAACCAAAACTTAGTACGCACTTCTGTGTGCTTCTACAACACTTTACTTAAAAACCCCACCTCAAATGATAATGTGATTTTTCATCCATATAGAGGACTCGATGAATACACACAATGGAAAAGTAATTCTATCAATTGACTTATGTGTTAGCTGGAAGGATCAATGAACTATGAGTGTTCAGATTTTGTACTCGGTTTTGTTTGACACTGTATGCTATAATTTTTCTTCTCCCAACCAATAACATATACAGAGTTTAGACTCTAGTATGGAGGAGCGCGCCCAGGGCAAACTGACCCCCTCGTTGGTACTTACCCGAGGGGGCCACGAGGTGGTGGGCCCAAATCTGGCCCCTATTTTGTTTTTGGATGGGTCCCTATTTATAGCAAGGAAGAGTCCTCTAGGAGAAATCAACCCATAGACCCCAAATTTGTCAAAAAAAATTCCAAAAAAATCCTCCGGACCCCCCAAAATAAGAGGACCGAAAAAATGACCCCATGTTATTAAGACGGGGCCCACCTCGGGTAAGTACCAACGAGGGGGTCAGTTTGCCCTGGGTGGGGGAGCGCTAGCTTGCATGGGGTAGGGCCCAAGAGCACCAGCCTTGGTGAAAACAAGCGAGCACGAGATTTTTTGGAAGTCTATTCCCGTGCATAAGACAACTTCGTCCTGTCTGGCACCACGGTCAGCCAGGCTTCCCCCTTCGAAAAGTACCTTCAGGAAAACTCTTACGTCATCCAGGCGAACAGGAGAGTCGGATTCTACAGTGAAAAGCTCGTGCTCCTCCGGTCAGCGCCTTGTCACCACATCTAACCTTGATATATCATCGCCGTGCCGTCGTCCAAGTCTAGAGTAACTGCTGCATTATCGATGAACTCCAGGTTGTGTACGATAGAAACACACTCGATTTGGAACTTGTTAGTTAGAGAGGGTACGCGCTGGCCACTCATACAGCTTCCTTCTATTCTTCATACATAGTGATATTCGAGACTTCTAGACTACAATGTGGTTGAAATTTTTGCCAAGTTGTAACGATTATTATCTTTTTCTGATGACGTTGAGGGATGCATTGTAATCAGGTTAAATTTCAGGATAACTATCAGGAGTTCCTTCAATGTGGCTGAGAACGAAGTTTTCTGGTAGGTAACGTAAAATAGGTGTTATTTCAGTGAGAAGCGAGATCCAGAACTGTTGACGTTTGACATCATCAAATTTTGATCAGAGATTGAAGAGTTGACATAAATAAGTCAGTAGAAAGATGCAGTCATCGACATTTCAACCCCAAGATTCTCACAAATAGGAGCTTGGGTTTGACAAAAAGCTCATCAGTGTAAGCCGATCTCTGATCAATATCTACGCACTGTCATTGAATCTAACATCCTGTCTGCAGATTCGCAGGACATGTAGACGGCGTCTAAGCTTGAGAACCGGCTCACATCGCGTAATCTGCGAGTGCTAGCATTTTGTAGCCGCCATGGGGGAGCCAAACAAAGATCTGGAGAAGGGACAGCACCACCCGGAGTCCGACTCGCACTCTCTTGGCGAGGGCCTAACCAGTGCCTTCTCCAAAGCTGGCGAGGGCCTCACGAGGGCGCTGTCGAAGGCGGGCGAGGGCATCCTGGGCGCCGGGAGCGCCGTGAAGGAAGCGGCCAATCCGAAGCCGAAGAAGCGCGGCGATCAGATGAAGAGCCCCCACCGGGCGAAGGCGGAGAAGAAGTTCCACAAGCATTCCAAGACCACTGTCCGGGAGGAGCCTAAGGACACCAACATTCTGGGGAACATCACGAAGCTGCTCCCCGCAAACACTTTCCTCATGTTTCAGACGCTGGCGCCGTTGGCGACCAATGACGGGAACTGCGGTCGGCCTGAGATCATCATGACCAGTATTATGCTTTTCATTCTCGCGTCGACTTGTATGCTCGTCTGCTTCACTGACACCATTCAGGTAGGCTCACGAACTACACTCCTTAACTGGTCGCGTCTTCACAAAGCACCGTCTTGACGTGAAGAGACAGCGCGCGCCGTGACTGACCCTGATTCCGGTTGCAGTTCAATGGCAAGGTGTATCACGGAGTCGTGACGCCGTCGGGGCTCTGGAACCCGTCGTTCAAGGGCGAACCCGCGTTCATACATCTACGAGGGTACGAGCTGAAGCGGCTGAAGTTCAACCTAGATCAGTCGAACTACAAAATGGACAAGCGGAGAGCCACGCCGCACGGGCTGCCGATCCCAGAGGAGCCGGAGAAGCCGGACGCGCCATACATCGTTGGATCCACGTTCTCCAGCGGCAACAGCCAGTACGAGCTCAAATTCACGGATTTCCTACACGCGGTGCTGTCAGCAATGGCGTTCGGCACTCTGACGATGCTGACGAATCCGGTGTCCACCTGCTTCTACCCCCGCATTCCTAGCACGGTGGTGAAGACGCTGCCGCTCCTGGTAGGATTCGTGATCAGCGCCATCTTCGCGTTCTCGCCGCCGGCGCGGAACGGGATCGCGCACCCACTCTCGCCCACGGTCCCTTCCGTGACGGACAACTACAACCCGCCGGATCCAAAGGGCGTCGTGCATGGGCCGTCGCTGCCGCCCAAGCCGCCAGGGAAAGGGAAGCCGGATCAGGGCGACGATGACGACGATGATGATACTATCACGAAGCGGATTCTGGGCAAGCTCTTCAACACGTTAGAGCGCGACGACCACTCCCCGAACCACCGCAAGCACGGCGCGCTTGAGGGCGTGAAGTCGATCACGAGCGGGTTGTTTCACAAGTACGAGGATGAGATCAAAGGTGGCGCGGCGAAGTGGGGTGGTGAGGTGAAGAAGGAGGCGCATCATCTGCTCGGCCACGCGAGCAGTGCTCCGGCTGGCGTCGCGAGCAAAGAGGTGAGTGAGTTGCATTGCACGTGAGTTCCCTAATTCTCACATCAAGTTGTGTGCAAGAAGTTCTTACATCGCTGGGGTGTTTTTCTTTTTCTTCCTGCAGTCGTATGTGCCTACTCTTGCCCAAATTCAAGAGATTGTAAAATCGCCACACGCGGAGTCGCTGATGGCGGCTCTGATGAGCGTGACGGACGCAGGGCACCCAGCGCTGGCCGCGGCGGCGCACACCGCGCAGTCGGCGTACACGCAGGGCGTCAAGGACGCAGTCCTGCAGATCCACCAGGACATCCAGACGGCGACGTCCGCGCCGCTCGCGGAGCTGTCTCGGCAATCGTCCATGATGCTGTCGCGCGCGGGTAGCTTGGTCTCGCTCCCGTCCGTGCATGACGACTCGCTCTTCCATCAGGCCGCGCAGGCACTGCAAAATTCGGGCCTCGTCACGCATGGAGCGGACGCCGCGAATATCACGCAGGCGCTGCTGCAGGCGGGGTTGCATCCGGGGGCTGCTCTCTCCCCGCAGGCGCACGCTCTGAGCGCGTTCAACCTGAACGCGGCGAGCGCGCTCGTTAAAGACGGGGCCGCCCTCGTCCAGCAAAGTGGGAAGTCCTGGACTTCCGTCCAGGACGAGCTAGCACGACAGCAATCCGCGTTCTCGCAAGGCCTGAACTCGCAGCTGCAGACGCTCTACAGCCCTGCAACATCCGTGGCGCACAACCTCACAGGACTTGGCTCGCAGACCCTTAACCAGATCCAAGAGCAGCGCGCTGCCATTTCGCAGGGCACGTTCGCCGCGAACCTGGCGTCGGCTGCAGCGCGTGAGGCCGGATCCCTCCTTCTGGTAGGCGCGGATCACGGCATGGCCGGGGTGCGCGACGATCTAGCGAGAAAACAAGCAGCGGCGGTTCAGGTCGTCACCCAGCCGGTGTCGTCGGTCGCGCAAGACGTGACCTCTGTGGTGCAGCAAGGTGCCCAAGCCGCGAGTGAGGTGCACGGCGACGTGATGAAAGAGAAGGCGGCACTGGTTGAACAGGTGAACGCACAAGTGCGAGCGCTAAATTCTCCGGCCACATCCGTGGCACAAGACATCGCCGAGCTGCGCAAGGCCGCTCCTGGATCGCTCGTCCTGGCACGAGATGAGGCGTCCCAGAAACTCATCGACGGCGTGAACTCCCAGTTCGCGGCCACGCTCGCTCGCAGCATGGCCCGCGGCATGAGCATGCGAATGCACGCCATACCCCCAGTGCCAGAGCAATTCCAACCTGCCGCATCCGTCGCCATCGACGTCGCGTCTCTCCTCCAGCAGGGTAGCCAAATGCACACGCAACTGGCGGCCCAACAAGCCGCATTCTCTCAAGGATTGACTAGTCCCATGCAAGCCGCATTCTATCAGGGACTGATCAATCCGACGCAACAGGTGGTCGAGACGCACCTGCGTCGCCTCGCCTCGCTCCCACCTCAACCTCCCAATCTGACCGCCGCGCTGCTCTCTGCAGCGCCTGTGACGACCAACACGATAATCGACTCCAGGCCTGTGCAGCAGATGCACAACGTGACGGGCCGGGTGATTGAGGACGTAACGGATGCGGACGCCGCGGGACAAGCGCTGGCGACTGCGGCGCCCAGCGTCTCCCAGATGCGCACTGAGGTGGTGGCCAGCACGTCGGACGCGCTCGCGGCTGCGAGTGCGAGGCTGCGGCGCGACCAGCGACCTGAGTCCACCGAGATCACTGACTCGATCTCGATAGGAGAGATCACCAGCGAGTCGGAGACGGAGGGCCGCGGCCACCATGATCGGTTCAGAGCGGGCGATCCAGGCTCCAGCTTGAATCCTGTCCTGAAGATGTGACGAACTTGCAGCTTGCAGGAGAGGTATTGTAGATAGCTATTCAGTTAGGTGTACCATAAGCGGATCAGTGAATCTAGAATTGCTTTGTGTAGGTTGGTTGATAATCTCCGACTAATCATCTGTTAATAATTAATTGTATCCTGAGATACATATTCGATTGGAAAGGGTTGGAAACGAATACAACTTCTATTTGCATCATCGAGGGATGAGTATGTCCCGTGCTATGGATTGATTCACGCCTAGAACAGCGAAGATCCCAGTTGAGATGACGTTGTAGCCCTAAGAGCTTTGTACTAACGTGTATCATAAGCTGATGTTAGTAAGGTCGAACACAGGATCGACCATTCCCCTCCTGAATAACAATTCTAGATGAGTTCAGTAGGCACCTCACATTCGCAGCCAGGATGACAGCACGTGAACTTTTGTTCTACCCACGAAGATGTGACCGGGAAAACAGCGTCTTTCAGCATGTTGGTATGATACCATATCAAACATCACGTATGTTGCAGATGTAAACCGGTGTAGAGCTTTGATCTTTAGATTGAACAGGTCGAACACGAGATCAACCACTTCCCTACTGCACAAAATTCCTAGTTGAGTTCTGCACGTACCTTCAAAACCACAACACAATCTAAACTTCTCACGTGGACACAACCGCAGCTTTCAAGCTCTCCTCCAACACAGCCCTCACATCCTGCGTCGCCACCTTCACATCCGCCTGATTAAACAGCGCCGACACGACGGCGACCCCCTTCAAATTCTCAGGGCGAGGATGCGCCATGACTTCCCCCACGTTCGCCCCCGAGATTCCGCCAATGGCCACCACAGGGACGGGGCTCCCATAGCAAACCTCCCGCAGCCCTTCCACTCCGATCGTCTTGTTGTTCTTTTTGGTGTTGGTCGGGTACACTCCGCCTGAGCCGACGTAATCTGCGCCGTCGCGCCAGGCCTGCTCGGCTTGCTCCGCGGTCTTACAGGAGACGCCGATGATCTTCTTCGGGCCGAGGAGGGCGCGCGCGCGGGCAACCGGGAGGTCGGATTGGCCGAGGTGCACGCCGTCGGCGTCGCAGGCGAGCGCTATGTCGAGGCGGTCGTTGATGAGCAGGGGCACGCCGTACTCGCGGGCTACTTTGAGCGATGCCTCTGCTTCCTGCGTTGGTCAGGTAGATGTGAGGACTTAGCGGTGAAGAGGTAGACGTAGGAAACGTGGTTCATCTAGTATTTGTCAAGAATCTCACCCGAAGAAACTCGCCCGTCTCAGCTTCTTTTTCCCTGCACATGGAGCTCCCGCATTTGAGTTCCAACACTGAACAAACTTTCAGCTGCAACGCACAGCAAAGATAGCTTCAGACCTGATTTGAACGATAGTGGCGCCACCTTCGATGGCTCCCCGCACAGCTTCCGAGGTCGACCGACCCCACGACTTGTTCATGGACGAATCGGTGACGGCATAAAGGAGGAGGGACTCCGGCCGGAACTTGCTCTGCTGGGAGCTCGTGTCCCAGTCCGAGAGCTTGAATAAATGGTTCACAGGGCCTTGCTTGCCTTCGCCGATCCTCAACGTCGCGCTTTCTTCCAGCACCTCGCTTAGATAGCGCTTGGCAGCCTGCATGAATCACAACTAGTCGGTAAGTAACCTACTGTGAAGAAACAGTACCTGCACCCAGAATGAAGCTGGAAAAAAGTACCAGGATAGCTGAGAGCATGGGTTGGCCTTTGGCAATTTCGGCTGCTATCGATGATGCTAGAGTGCAACCGGTGCCATGAGTGTTGCGCGTCTCCACCCGAGACCCGGGTAGCTCATGCCACTCAACTCCTACAGAAACAAAAGCAGGTCATAGAACATAAGACAGCGACTAAAGCCACATAAGTCCAAGACCGTGAAGCACTGCTATAAACCAACGCATAATCCAGCTCTACAGAAAGTGGTCAGAATGTGAAATGTACCATCGTAAAGGACGTCGATTAAGGTGCTTGTGCCGGGTAAGTGTCCACCCTTCACGAGAACATACCTGAAAGCATTACAGTCAACACAACTGAAATCTTTGAAAAACCCCAGCTCAGAACCATAACATTCTAGAGCCAATGCCAGGGCGGCGGCCTTTCATTTAAGAATCTTTGAGGACGATATGAACTTAAAACTTCTGGAAGAGATAGATGTGACAATGAAGGAATGAGAAAAAGAATGATCTGATCCCCCTCGCATTGCTTCTAGAATGTTATGACAGATTGAAAGCATTGAACTAACCGGGGACCGAGTTGGTGAATAGCTTCAGCTGCTTGACGCATTTCGGCCACAGTCGTCACCGGGTCCCCTCCGATGATTGCCGAAGCCTCTGGCAAGTTGGGAGTCACCAGATCCGCCAAAGGAAATAACTCATCCCTGTGAAAACAACACTCCAAGAAATAGAGTAACTTGCCAAGCTACCAAGAGTTTTGACCTCTTTTCTCAGCCCAAAATAGCTCTAATCATCTATAATCAGCTCAATGTGGAAAAGTACAACACGACCTCTCCTTCCTTCTCAAAGGCGGCTAAAAGTACTTCTAACTTGAGTTTAGGGACCACCAAGCTCTTCCATTGATCTAGTAGTATTAGAAAGCAAAAGATGATCGGTATCTTATTGGAACTTTGGGTGACTTTACAATCTATCAACAGAAACAGGCAGAGGAACATCGCTACAGGAAGCTGAACATACCGAAGGGCATCTAGTATTGAAGGCCCGGCCAGCTCGTCTCCACTTGTCGAGATTAAAACGGGATCTACAACTACGCCTGTTCTTCAACAAAACAACCAAGTCTTAACCGTTAGGAAAGCTGCTTGTATTGAAACATCAAGTGGGTGAAACAACCAATGGAAAGGAGGTATGTGCTTCAACTGTGAACATGAATGAGGCTAAGAAGATGAGATGGCCGGTGCCATGAAGCGCGTGAGGTCAGCAGAAGAATACCTTTGACAGGATATGTTCGCAAAACATCACAGAGACTCTGGATGATTTCAACGGATGGCAACATGCCTGTCTTAACCTGCATTCAAATGCCTCAGGGTTTAGGGTTTAAGCCACCTCCGAGAGTGATTCATTACTGAGAAACAGACATCAAATGCTCAAAGCACCAACCGGAAACTCTTACCACATCGGCGCCGATGTCCATCAACACAGATTTCACTTGAGACTCCACGAACTCCGCCGGCACCGAGTGGATTCCCTGCATTGCACATCCTCGACCATTCAGAACAGAAGCAAGCTGCAGATTATCTATCTTGAAGTACGTCAAAACAGTTTCTGACTATCTTGCTGTCTGATTTTACAGGCAACATACTTGCACTCCGACGGTGTTCTGTGCAGTGACGGCCGTGATGGCGGTGGAGCAGTAGACCCCGAGCGCTCCGCACGCTTTCATGTCCGCCTGGATCCCGGCTCCCGCTCCCGAGTCCGAGCCCGCCACCGTGAGCACCCTCGGCACCTCGCGCCCCCCCATCTCCGCTCGAATCCCTGCCCCCTGCACCTTGGAGGAAAAGAGCCGCAAGCTCCCTACCTTCCTTCCTCCCAATCTGCACACCTGCGTGCCAAGCGCCCAGGAAAACTGCACAAAACGACCGGAGTTTCATGACGATGTGCTTGCGAAACCCTAAACAGATGTGAAAGCACAAACGTACCTGACAGCGAGTCGAGAGCAACTGCGCTGCCATAGCCAAACCCTCGCGCAACACAACACCATAAAACACAATTGGCACCAATTGACTGCTACTGATGCGTTAACTTCTGCTGAGGCACACTCTACCTTCACAATTCCATGCGGGAGAGAATCCTTCCGCTCGCGAGCACGATTTTTTTGAGGAATCTTTTTAGTCCTTGAGAAGAGACAAAAGCTAGCTCATGCTTTGAGAATGTTTCCGTGATGAATGCGGCTTTAACGGGCGGTGTCGGAACGGATGAGCTGCGGGGATGCTCCTCTTTCTGAGCACCAGACACACGTTTCCTCGTGCGATTGTGGAGTTTGGTGTCCAGGTTCTGAATTAGGGTTTGTGTGGGGAGAAGATGGAATTGGAGATATTATTTTTGGTTAGGGTTTGGTGTTTTGGAGCAGTGTCGGAACGGATGAAGCCGTGGAATCGCGAGGATTAGCGAACAATCTTTTTTCGTGGAATTGAGGAAGTTTGTTGTTGAATTATGGGGAGGAGATGAGATTGTAGGTGTTGTTGTGAGTTTTTCTGGATTAGGGTTTTGAGTCGTGGAGCGATGGAGATGGAGGATCGGATGGGGTACGCGATCGTGCAGGCGTGCCGCGCGCTGAAGAGGCGGCACAAATTGGAGGAAGAGGCCTACGCGCCTGCGGTGTCAGCGATCTCGCAAGCGATCAACTCCCACGCCGCCGTGGAGCTCGAAGACCGCGTCGCCGCCCTGCAACTCGAGCTCAACCAGAGCTACCAGAAGCACTCGCACGTCTCGGAGAAGCTCGTGCAAGAAGTCACCGAGAGCCAGTCCCTCCGCGCACAGCTCGCGGACCGGGACGCCGCCATCGCGCAGCTCCAGGACGACCTCGCCGCGGCGCGGTCGCGCGTCGCGGACGCGGAGGCGTCCGCGACGCTCGCGCAGCACGCACTCGCCACGACGTCTGCGGAGCTGGAGTCCCTGCGCTCCCAGATCGCCGACCTGGAGCTCCAGATCCGCGACCTCAAGAAGGAGAACGACATGCTCATCGACCGCTGGATGAAGCAGAAGATGCAGGACGCGGAGCGCCTCAACGAGGCCAACGCCATGTACGAGGACATGATGGAGAAGGTGAAGGCGGGCCAGCTGCAAGAGCTCGCGCGCGCGCAGGTGGACGGCATCGTGCGCCACAGCGAGGTGGGCGCGGAGGATTACGTCGAATCCAACCTCCCCTCCGCCCCGAAGCACATCCTGCGCGCGCACGACGGCGGCTCCTGCTCCGCCATCGCCCTCCAAAACCCCGCCGCCCTCTTCACCGGCGGCCACGACCGCCTCGTCAAGAGCTGGAACCTCATCAACGGCGCCGCGACGTCCCAGCTCCGCGGCGCCCTCGGCTCCATCCTGGACCTCGCCCTCTCCTCCAGCAACAACCTCCTCATCGCCGCCTGCAGCGACCACAAGCTGCACCTCTGGGAGACCCAGTCCAACCGCATGCGCCACACGCTCACCGGGCACACGGAGAAGGTCGTCTCCGTCGACACAACCCCGCGCCGCGCCGTCAGCGGCGCGTACGACCGCACCATGAAGACGTGGGACCTGCAGACCGGCTATGTCACAAACACCCTCATCTGCTTCTCCAACTGCAACGCGGTCGCGCTCACCATGAACGGCGAGATCCTCTGCTCGGGCCACATGGACGGCAACCTCCGCCTCTGGGACGTGCGCTCCGGGAAGCAGTCCAGCGAGGTGGTCGCGCACAACCAGGGCATCACGTCGGTGTCCGTCTCCCGCAACGGCCACACCTTGCTCACCACCGGCCGCGACAACGTCCACAACCTGATCGACGTGCGCACTCTCGAGGTGCAGGCCACATTCCGCGCGCCGGGCCTGCTCGTCGCGACCAACTGGTCTCGCTCGTGTCTCAGTCCCGATGAGAAGTACGTCGCGGCCGGTGGCGCGGATGGATCCGTTGTCATCTGGAACCGCTTCGCCAAGGATAGCACGGTGACGCTCAAGGGCCACTCAAGCGCCGTGTTCACGTGCGCTTGGAGCGGGGAAGGCCGCCCGCTCGTCACCGCAGATAAGAACGGTAATGTCATCATCTGGGAGTAGTAGCTCCTTCGTTTTTTGTACATAAAATCAACCAACCTTGACGACAAACTGGTAAAGCAGGATTGTTGTTTGTGCCTCAAGCTGTCGCTGTTTTCAGGTAATTCCCGGGACAGATATTGATAGAAAAATGTTGTCAGCCTCTCATTGAGTTGAGGATGTGTAGAGATCATCAGGTATGGTGTTCACAGCTCATCTAGAAGTTGTCAGCCTCCCTTTGAGTTGAGTTTTGGATTCTAGGTATGTCGAGATCACCAGGATTGGTGGATGTGTATAATTTTGGACCTGGTAAAGGAGGACTGTTCTTTATGTTTTGTGTTTTTGGCATGTCTGTGTGTTGGATTTCTCATCAGGTACGGTGTTCACAGCACATCAAATGTTGTGAACTTCTCTCTAGATGTGGTTGCAGGATGTGTATGTCACGATGGAGTTTCTGATTCTTAAGATACCTGCAGAGTTTCTTATGTGTATAAAGCGGATTGTGGATATCGCAACAGGAGAGATCATCAGAATTGGTGTATGTGTATATTCTTGGAAGATTGTTTTCTTGTTGGTGTTTTCAGAGTGTTTGTATTGCATTTCTCGTGTGAATGAGATTTTCTGGGCAACTGTGGTATTCACGTTTCAGTTTTGATGTCATGACCTGCAGATTCTTGTAGTACGTGTAAGATTTCAAACCTGGTAAAGGAGGATTTTTCTTTTGTGCATCAAGGTGTGATAATGTGATGTCATCTATGGATTGGATTTCTGAGAATGTACTTCTCCAGAGGTATCTCTAGGTATGACTACTAATTTAATTTGTCAAATCTGTCAGACCTGTATGCTTCCTCTTTATTAGAGCTTCCAAAACATAATGTCTGCAGAAGTGAATCTGTGCTCCAAGTTGCTTGTTTCAAAATCAACAGAGCTGAGTCCTGATACCAATCTCAGAGACCAGAGACCCGGGTTTCAAAATGGTTGACCTGGTAATTTGAAAGTCTTCAGACGCACATACTTTGTATCTCGATAGTGAGGCGCATTTATTCATTTATTCATTCCACATTAGCATGTCAACATTCTTTGTCCTTGTGCCCAATGCATTAACCCTTGGGAACAGGGACGTATTTTACTCCGTAGAATACCAAAAAGTACTAAAGTCTAGCAGGACTTACATTTTCGGAATGAAAATTCTTCAACTAACATCTTTCATTCCGAGGTCATTTCAATATCTCAACCTTATCATGTTCAAATACAACATTATACATGTAGAATATTGTGGCCACCAGCCGCACCTCCTGACGTTTAAGGGTTAAAACTCAACTCCACTGAGTGGTTGGCAACTCCACGTTCATTTTCAGGAGATAACTTCACATTCTACTTGTTGTTATGTTGATCTAGACCTTACGTGTAGGGAATACCTGCATGCAGTATGGCAATCTTTGTGGTGAGGATCAGCTTGGTATTGTCACAGCCAACAACTGATGGTCAGGGTTACAGGTGCCTATTTCCTACCACCATGAGGAGAGTGGAAAGACGTACATAAACATGAACGAATGCTGCCACAGACCACAATGAGTACTTTGAATTAAACCAATCCAATTGCTCTTCAAATAACAATACTCATCAAATTGTACATGCTACCAACTGTACCAGTATTTATTTGTCAAATATTTCAAGCAGCTTTTCAAAGTACGTCAGAATAAGGCTGTTGTGCTGTGACTTGGGTTGCTAAAATTCTGTACCTTCCTGTTAGACTGTGATGGGCATCTCTAGTTTGAGTCCTTTTGTACAGTCTACATGGAAAAATGCATGTGTCCCAGAGGCTCCCAATTTCAACCATCATCTTGGCTCTGGCCAAGATCAAATAATTCTGCACAGGCTTTGTTTCACAGAGTTTCCACTACGTCAGGTAGAGGTGTCTGGAACTGAGAATGCACCTTAACCCTTTTAGACGGATGAGGTGTTATGGCAAAGAGAATCTACGAGTGTTCAAGACCATGCAGAATGGCATCTATGCACTGGGTACATTTCAGCACAAAAATCTAGAATTCCACTTCACGGAAATTGCTGATGCTAGCACCAATTGTCGTGGCAGTGGTCTTAGAGGTGGAGGTCTCTAAGTCATGGTATATTTTTTCCTTCCAGGTGGCATGTTACAGGGCTTGCTACAAAGGTTCTTGTGCCAAAACGACCCATATATGATTGTTAGGCCTTAAAGGGTTAAACATGAGAAGGTGCCACTAGTGGTCACAATATTCTACATGTATGGTGTCATAATTGAACATGATAAGGTTCAGCTGTTGAAACAACCTCTAAATGAAAGATGTTAGTTGAAGAATCTTCAATCCAAAGGTGTAGGTCTTGCTCAACTTTGATGGATTTTTTGAATTCTACAAGATAAAATACGTGCATGTACATACACTTCATGATAGACGTTTAACCTCTAAAGGCCCAAGCCATTTTCACACCAAAAAATCTTCAAAATTGCTTGTTCTAGTGTAATGAGTAAGGAGGGAAACAAAAACTTTTATTTCTTCATCTAATTGTAGGATCTCAATTTGGAATTATTTAGTATTAACATCCTCACAAAATTTCATAAACTTTGACCGCTCGGATTGAAATATAATAGTGTTTAAATTCAAACAAATGGTTCATTTTCTTCCCAACATTGAGTGGATCAGCAGACTTTGACTTCTGTTGGTGTCAATTTTTTTTACTACACAAGGTCTAAATCCATTACCATCATGTTCACCATGATACTATTACCCTGTACACATATTTATAGAAGTAGAGAAGGGGTGTAGCATATTCAAAACAATTGTGCAAGGAGTGGAGGTTTGAAAATTGCCAATTCACGTTTTATTTTTTGCGTACTAAATATGTTTTAGAATGATAATCGAAACGGTCAATAAGAAGGTATTCGTCACATCTTGAAGTAGAGAGAATAAAATTTAAAAATATTAATATCTCTAAGTTTTATATGAAAAAGAAGATGTTTTTTGGATACCTTGCTCGACAATGTGTGACAAATGTGTGCAAATGTTTGACTTGAATTGATCTGCTATTTTTCGCTAAAGATCATAATTGACAATATGAAAGGAAATAATATTACTTGCTGCTATCAAAAATCTCACATTTAATAAATGTTCAAGTAAAAGTTTTTGGAGTTGGCCGAAGTGCCCGCTCTCCCCATTTGAAATTCCAAACACTCTAACTTTTTCATTAAATGCCAGATTAAGGAAAAAATTGTACTCACACAAAGCTTTTAGTAATGTCCATTTATTGGATAAATTTCAAAAAGGATTGTTATAAATTGATGCCAAGGGAGCTTGCCCAAATCTTCAAACTCCCCTGAGGAGACTCTTGGGCCTTTAGGAGTTATGGGTTAGCCCCTAAAGGACCGTGACTATGATAGTGCCAAAAATCATGCATTCCTAGAAATAGTTTGGTTACATAACGAACAGTCTCAAAAAAATTGCATCTAATCTTAGATTTTTTTGGCCAAATTTGATCTATCCTCTGGTACGGTTTTCACTAAGGTAAGCCTGCCTAAAACCGCCAATGTCCCATGGCCGCCAACTACTTTTTCACCAAAAACCGCCACTATATGCACATGTAACCAACTCTCTATTTTTAATGGCAGGAGAAAAGGCTAGGGTGGAATGAATTGGATGCACAGTTGGTGGTTTTAGGAAAATGGGATCTTCTAGACTTATTGTACATGCAAGAGTGGAGAAAATGGAATATTTTTAGAATTAGTTTAAGGTTGACCCATTGCCGGTTTTTAGTTGTTATGCATGCGGTTTCATGCCATTTGTGGAAGGGTCATGGCCCCCACCTACTGACGGTGACCCAACATTCTTCACATGGATCTTTGAAAAATCATAACTAATTCACATTTAATCGGAAAAATATAAAATCACTTGGGTTGAATTTGTAAGTCTATTGGCTACTACTGAAAAATAAATACAATATTGTTTGGGCTTTCCATACATACACATTGCTTAACTTGGCGGTTTTAGGCATAACTACCTTATAGAGGACCATGAGGTCAATGCAACAAGCACCCCTTCCAATTTCATTTGTCTGTGTGTACCATGTCTTATGAATCATGATTCATGATCATGTGCAGTTTGCAGCACCTACTCCAAGTTTTCCATCCTGACATTAAGTTGTCCAACTGTTACGGAGTGTATATCCTGCTTGTTATTATTAGCTCATGTAAGGACTTTGCTTGTACCGTACTCTACGGTAGTACTGTACCTTAATAATCATGGTGTTCTCCTCTGTTGACTCCTTCACCTCTGGTAGAGCTATTTCTTTGGATTTGGGCCTGACTTTTATTTACCGTATAGCCAAAAATTGGAAATATTTCACTTTTTGTGCAAAGATGCCACCTATTTTCTTGTTGTTTGATCATTCTCATCAATATACATCCATCTTTTTTTAGAATAAAGCTTGGCAATAAAAACTAATTTGTTTGGACCAAATAGAGCAAAAATCAAGGTCTTCTAAAGTTAAGAAATCCATATGGCTTCAAATAGTCAAGAAATATATCGTTGCTTTGGAGGCCACTCTTTAGCATCTACTGCATAGTAACTTTGTTGTAACAAGTATAACTTCGAATCAAGTACTGTAGCATCCCTCACTCTTGAGATGAATACGGCTTTGAAAAAGCAAAATATAACCAAAAATCTATTAAGATATTTCCATTTTTGACCCACATCTTTATCCTACTACTAAAATCATAATCTATGCAGTGAACGACGCAGCGATCAACCACGCAATCAACCGTGCAGTGAACTACAGAAACGTTGTAGTCAACCGCGCAATGAATTGTGCAGCCAATCGTGCAATTAATTGTGCAGTCAACCGTGTAGTGAATCATGTTACTTTTTTTGTGTGTATAGTTTGTAATATTAAAACTACATTGAATGGTTGGACTCATGCGTTGCAAAGCAAGCGCCAGTTGCTAGTATATATTGGAAAAGAAAGATTGGATATTTTGTGAAGCCGAAACCTAGGGTCCCCGCATGATACCCTATCCCAATACATGGTCTCATGTGGTGACATGGTCTTGTGTCAGGGTATCACATTGGGACAAGGTCATTTGTCGGGACTATCCTTGCTCCATCGGGGCCGACGAAGATTTACACTGGTCTCTTATTAGTGCCACCACCACCAACGCGCTTTGAAAACACCCGATGTAGTGAATCCACTTTCACTTTCCAAAGACAACAAAAACACACCATATTCACTAAGGGCATACCCTACGCCGTGGTAGCTTTCGTACATAACTAATTCAAAATGGAAAGTTGTCCAAAATTTCGGAAAATATAAAATCTCTGTCCAAGTGATTACCCATATAATATCAAGGTGATACCCACGTAATACTTAGGTGATACCCAATGCGTCCGAATCACTCTGTCAAAAGAAAAAAATATTTCTTTTGACATAGAGGTGTTGAAAGCGACGATACTCTAACGTTGACGTGGAAGGGCTAACGCTAGACACACCCATCATTCCAACACCGATCTCGCGCATCAAGTTACAACAAAACCAACAACTTTTTCCATCGATGGAAATCGCATCAAAACGTCGTACGGACTCACACACATCGCACTCTTCACTTCGCAAAACACATTCACAGGAGACCGACACAAAACCAACAGACAGATAATAGACAGACTGACAAACCGACTCCACAACCATGAGCTGGTGGGCACATGAGTGTGACATCAAACCGATCCAAGTAAACAAAACAACACTCCAGTTGACGCATCCAAGTTCTCAGTCAGTGAGAGAGAGAGAGTGTGTTTGTGTGTGTTAGAGAGAGAGAGAGAGTGAGTGTATGAGAGTGAGTGTGTTTGTGACTCTACCTTAGCTCATTGTCTTAATTTATGGTCTGATATTGTAACAGTATCTCACCTAGGGCAAGGTCCATTTGTTAGATTCAGCTGCTGTGTTTCTCTCAGTTAGGACTCACTTGCACTTGGAGATCTTTTTTTTTCTGTTTGAAAGGCTCTTTTTTTTTAATGTGTAGGTGCAATGCTGGGGTGGAGTAGAGGGATAGGCAGCTAGACGATGGCAGTTGTCCTTGAATCGCACCTCTTTTGTTGACAGTAGTACGAAGGGTGTGGGCCAGGTTGCTCGTTTGGAGATAGGTTCCTCGTTTGCGTCGACAGAGGGGGAGCAGATGGGTATGGCGATTAGGTGACCGAGGGTGTTGCACGTCTCCGCGATGGCCTCCGTTCCAGCCATCCCCGTGGACGAGGCTGTGGCCGCTCTCTCCACATTTTCACTCGAGGTAACCTACGTGAAAGTTTTCTGTGGTCAAGGCTGGAATGTTAGGGTTTGGGGCTCATTTTGCTAGTTTTTTTCTCTTCCAGGATGAGCAACCGGATGTGCAAGGGCTGGGCGTGACTCTGGGCAGCGGACGAGTTGCAACAGACAGCCCTGTCGGTAAGTTGCCACACGTGACTCGTGTTTTTTTTTTTTTTAGCATGGTTTTTGAAGGCTGATGTGGTTTTTGTTGTTGGATTGCAGATTATGACGATGTTCCGGCGTACCAGCTCTCTCTTCTGGAAGACACAAATGCCATCACCCAGCTGGTATTGATGCCTGACATCAGTGATTGATAACTACCTTGTTTGAGGTTTGGCTAAACTTTTGTTGTGGCATCAGGATAACCTTCTTTTGGAGGGCAAGGGCTTGGTCTCTATTCTTTACACATATCGCAGCTGTGTGAAAGCCCTTCCTCAGGTATTTCCAAATAGATTGCCATCATCAAATCTGGAGTTTCTTTTCCAGACCATGAGTAGATTGTGTCTCTTTTCCCAGTTTTTTTCTACATTGATTACAGATGGAATGATGATGGTATGATCGTTTTACTTGCAGATATGGTTTTATAACACTCGTGGTTGTTACTTTGCAGTTGCCTGAGTCTATGAAGGAGAGTCAAGGTGATTTGTACTTGGAAACCTACCAAGTGCTGGACATCGAAATTGGGCGTCTACGAGAAATACAGCGGTGGCAGTCATCAGCAGCTTTTAAGGTAAGATATCACTCACAAAACACCATCTCCCTCGTACAATTCTTAAGGTGGTGGTACTAAATGAAACTTCTTGAAATTGCAGCTTGCTGTTGACATGCATAACTATACTCAGTCCATAAAGAAGCTGAACGGCCCAAGCGTCACACACATGTGGTAAGGTTCACTTAGAACTCTTTAAATTTCTGAGGTGTTTAACTGGAGTAAAACTTAGTTGAGTACTTTCTAAAGTCACCCAAACTTTGAATAAGATACCCTCTTTTCTGGTTTACAATACTACTCCTTCCTCACTCTTAATAGCTATGGAAGAGCTTGGTGGTGTCTCAACTCAGCTTAGAACTGCTTTAGCCGTCTTTTTCCTCTTTGAGCTGATTATAGAATTTTAGAGCTGATTATAGTTATCCAAAGTGAGAAAAACACTTTGAAACCTTAACAAATAAGTCACAATTGGTCTGAAATCACTGGGTGACAGGGCAATGCTGCGGCTGCTTGACATTTTACTCCAGCTTGACCATCTGAAGAACGCCAAGGCCAGCATTCCAAATGACTTTTCCTGGTACAAGAGGTGAGTGAAAGGAAAAAGTGTAACATAATTCTTCTGCACGAGGAATCGTTTATCCTTTATGACATTATCTGCTGTGTACTATTTTTGCAGGACTTTCACTCAAGTCAGTGTGAATTGGCCAGACACCGAACAAATGCGTGAAGAGCTAGACGACCTTCAGGTCCAACACTTTCTGTTGTCGAATGTACTGAATGCAACTCTGGCAGTGCCGTTGAGGCTCACATTCTATTCCTCTTTTACAGATATTTCTGAGCACTCGGTGGACCATATTGTTGAACCTGCAGCAAGAGATCTTCCGTGTAAATGGGTATGCTCTGATACTCTTGAGCACATTCTGATTTTCTCTTGTGCTAGTTTCTGATCAACACTGTTTCTTTTTGCAGGGTGGAGGACATCATACAAGTGCTCATTCTCTTCACTCTGGAGTGCTTAGAGTCTGACCGCGTGCTACTCTACTCAGAGCGCCACATCCTTTTAAGAGTGCTGCCAGTGCTTGTTGTCCTTGCAACTTCTGGCGAGAAAGAAGGCGAGTCCATCTTCAAGAAGATCAAAATCTCCCGCCTCATGAACATCTTCAAGGTTCAACTCTTTCCTATCTGTGTGTTTCTGAAGTTAGTGATCATTCCATGTTGTTATCATCCTATAGCTTCGCATGTTTGTTGGTGTGTAAAAGCATGTTGTTTTTATGAACAGAGGGATCCAGTAATTCCAGCATTTCCGGACCTACATTTGGCGCCTGCAAGCATGTTGAAGGAGCTGGCACCTTATTTTCACCGCCTCACTGCTCAGATGCGCTTCATAGGCCTCCCACTTCCACATGAAATCACCGCCAAAGATGCTGTAGAATATCCACCTCTCTCAATGCTAAGTTCTCTCATGTTGTTGCTTTCTCTCTAGATAGTCGCCTCTTCCCACTTCTTTGTCTTTAATTGTGATATACCCTTAACTATCAGCAAGTACCAGAGGGAGTACCTTATTGTCAATCAAATTGCAAGCATGCGAGCTGACCATGATGATTTCTGCATTCGCTTTGCTTCGGCCGTGAATCAGGTTTTTCCAATCCCTCATTTGTAGGCTACAATGCATCTCTTTCATATTCCACCCTTGTTCACAAACTGACTCTCCTTTGTCCTCATATTTTTGCAGTCAAGTATAGAAAGTCACAGTAATTTTTTCTTAAATGAAGATAATTGAAATTTCAACAAAATTTTACAGAGATGCTTGGGACTCACTGATTTTTCTTACAGATGTATGTCGATTTGGTGTTTTCTTGTTTGCAGCTGGAGGCAGCAAATGTGGAGATAGGGACTGATGCAACTCTCAGAAAAAGAGTGACAGAGAATGTGTACTTGGTTGTCGTGGAGGGCTTCCAATTGTTGAGCGAGTGGACAGGGCGAGTGTGGCAGCAAAGTGCGTGGAAGTTTTCTAGACCTGCTAAGGATGCCGATCGATTCGATGCAGAGCGCTTAGTTGATGTCACTGATTATGAAAAGGTAATCCTGGTCCATAAAGTGCTATCAAGAGAGGTGTTCTAAATCAACAGAGGGTTATCTTAATGTTCACTCATATATCTAGTAGCTAAAGAGTAAGGGGTATCTTGTTGAAACTTTGGATGACTTTACTCATAACTTGTGGAGTTTTTGGTATCAAAGGTGGTCCGGTGCAATTATACGGCAGAGGAGAGGAAGGCGCTCATTGAGACCATGGGATACATCAAGGGAGTGGGCACCATGATGGAGCGAGTGGACACTCTCGTGGCCAACACGGTGTGGGAGTCTGTGCATGCTCAGCTACAGGACTTTGTCCAGGCCAAAATCCCAACCATGCTTCGCACCTCATTGAGGCGAAAAAAGGAACTTGCACGGTACATCATTTCTAGTATCTTGTAACCAGTATGAGAATTCTCTCTAAAGTGATTCAATAAGACACCCCTTCTTTAGACTACTCTTTCCTCATTCTAAATAGCTATCAGATCAGTTAAGAGCTTGGTGGTTTCATCCTCCGTCAATGGAAGAGCTTGGTGGTTCTAACCCTCTTCAAGAGTGACGAAAGAGTTTCTACCATCACTCTCTTTGGAGCTGTTATTGACAACTGAATTTATAGGTGAATGTTATGAAAAGAGAGGGGGTATCTTATCGAATGACTACAAATAACTTTACTTAAGACCTGGTTGACTTAATGCAATGTGTGGTGATGTTTTTCAGGCTTTTGTCAGATATGAGAACTATAGTGGCGGATTGGCAAGGGAAGCCCCCACAAGTGGCTGAGAAGGTGAAAGGTAGAAAGCTCAGCAGAGAGGAGAATGTGGTGCCTCCGATTGTGCACAATCCTCGAGCTGCCTTCCCTACTGCTGCCCAGGTATCGTCAAGTCACCCAAAGTTTCAATAAGATACCCCTCTCTTGATTTATTATACTACTCTTTCGTCTCTCTTAACAGCTATTAGATCAATAGGAAGAGCTTGTTAGTCTCTCAAACAGAGTATTGTGTATTTCAATCAAGTATTGTGGTCTCTGAACTCAAGTTTGAACCACCTTTGCGAATGAGGAAGGAGAGGTCGTGAACCTCAGCCGCCGTTGAGCTGTGAACAGCAATTTAGAGCTGAGGGTGCCTTACCCTCACTGTACAACTAACTCTGCCATAAAATCAGTGACTTGTACTTCATTACCTGTTAGTGACTTTAGATGTGATAAGCTCCAATGTGAAAATGTGGCATATTCTTGTGTGCGCAGCTTCACTGCCTGCAGTATTTGATCCATGAGATTGTGACTGGCGGCTCCCCGAAGAAGAACGGTGGATTCTTTTCCGGAAGTGAAACAGACGTTCCGTCGGCTGAGTTGCGCCAGCTTGAAAGCTTCTTCAACAGGCTTGCTTTCTTCCCTCATGTCATCGACTACAGAGGTACGGTGCATGGGCTTGAACTTTGAGGATGAACATGGTGAAGTATGGACATGGGCTTGAATTTCAAGTAGGAACATGTTGAAGTCTGAACATGGGATACAATTTCAAGTCCGAACATGAGCTTGAATTTTCAGGTCTGAATTTTGCAAACTGCGGATGTTCAAACTGGTATTGATCAGCTCATGTGTGTATGGATGCAGCAACTCTTGCACATGTAACCGACCTGGGCTTCCTCTGGTTCCGAGAGTTTTATCTAGAAACTTCCCGAGTCATTCAGGTAACTCTATCATTTCAGAAAAAAAAAATCTTCATCTAGAATGTGTTCTATGTATCCTTTGAGCTAACACCTTCATCTCTTTTTCTCCCAGTTTCCTATAGAATGCTCCCTTCCATGGATGCTGGTGGAGCACATGTTAGACTCCACCGACTACGGATTACTGGAAAGCGTTCTTCTTCCCTTCGACATCTACAACGACGCCGCGGATCAGTCGTTGCGAGTGCTGAAACAGCGCTTCTTGTACGATGAGATCGAAGCAGAGGTAAGAAAAAAAGGACTTAATACTTTTGAAGAAGGATTTCAGCAAAACTAGGTGAATTGACAGGTGTGTGTGTGTGTGTGTGTGTGTGTGTGTGTGTAGGTGGACCTATGCTTCGACCAATTAGTGGCGCAACTCAGTGACCAGATGTTCACTCACTACAAGAGCCGTGCTGCCAGGTATTGTAAACATCGTCCACACGCATGTTATGGATTGTAATTACCTAGCTGTAGGATGTACTAAAATTATCGTCCACTTGCATGTGATGTGTTATGCTTATCATCCACTTGTAATCTTATCTCTGACCTTTTTTTCCTGTGTTTTGTGTACAGCAAGATGCTTGATGTGTCTTTCATGGCAGCTGTCAACGATCATGAGAAGTTTATTGTGCTTCCGAAGCGTTATGACCACCTTTTCAGAGTGCGACGCGTCAAGGTAGTAATTTCATTTTTTTAAAGAAATAAAAATTAAATTTTATGTGGACTTTTCTGATGATCTCTCAGTACATTTTGAAATAGTAAGTAGATCAGATTATTCACCTGCTGCTGATGAATTATCTTTTTTTAATAATTTAAGCTTTTGGATGTTGTTTGTATGGCAGATGTTAGGTCGGAATGTGGACCTGGCACATTTGATAAGGCAACGTTTGAACAAAGTCTTCCGCGAGAATCTGGACTTATTGTTCGAACGGTTCGAGTCTCAGGATCTTTGTTCAGTAGTTGTAAGTTTGCAACCCGCATTTGGGAGATGAAATTTTATATTGCACAAAAATCTTAAACCGAAAGAGGGGGTGACCTTATTCAAAATCTGGGTGACACATTGAGAACTCACAGGCTTCTTTCCTAATTTACTATTATTTTTCAGGATTTGCAAAGGTTGGTGGAGGCTTTGAGGCTCACGCATGAGCTTCTCTCTGAGCACATTGCAATCGACCCATTCAACCTGATGATGGGCGAAGTAAGTGAAACCATCTCACTGGTTTCATTCTCAGGGCGAATGGCATCACAGGTAAACTCCAAAACTCATGTAAAGGATCAGTGCTAATTTTTGTTTATTTTTCACTCCAACCTGACTACATCAAAACTCAGGTTTTGCTGGAGCTTCAAAATGACTTCTTCCCCAATTTCATGTTATGTACTACTACTCAACGGTTCGTGAGGTCATCGAAGCCGCCCAAACGGCCTATTAAACGACCGTCTGCTCCAGTTGCTGACCCCAGCTTCCTCTTTGGCAACAATGTAAGCTATGCAATTCTTTATACGATAAACCCCCTCTTTTTACATGAAAATCACCTTCAAACAATCTTTAAAGAGGAGAAAAAGGGGTAGTATCCATGGTAGAAACTCTTTCTTCACTCTTGAAGAGCGTCAGAACTGGTTTAGGCCTATTTTAAAGCACTGATGTTTCATTTGTTTACAGGACCTGAATGAGGCACATGGAGTTGTAGCAGAGCTGCACAGCAAGTTTTTTGGGCTTCCTCACATGTTTGCTGTGGTAAAGCTGTTGGGCTCTCGGTCACTTCCATGGCTTGTTCGAGCACTTCTGGACTGTCTCTCACAAAAGGTAAAGTTAAACCCTGAACCTCAACTGTGGCATATTCAACCAGTGTCAAGTGCTCCATACATAAAAAAGAAAAATTCTCATTTGAGGATATGAACTCTACACTGATATGAACATTAGAGTCAATTGTTTTGGTGTTCACCCATTTTACGTTCCTGTGGTCAGATACTTATGATGGAGCCGTGGGTTGAAGACTTGAGGGACCTGATGCCCAAGGCAGTGACATTGCCTCCATTCGACGCAGGAGTGGAAGGTAATCTAGTAGAGTTTTTGCTGCTAACCTCTTGAGTCGTGATCTGAATTCTGACCTATCAAAATGACAGGGAGCTTGAACCATTTCACGGAGCAGTTGCAGTGGGCTGTGAATTACGACGGAAGGCCAGAAATGCTGCAGGGTTTGAAAGAGATTGGCAGTCTCATTTTCTGGATGAGCCTCCTTGACACCGCCATGGTATGTTTTAGAGTCAGGCATGAGTTTCGGCCTTTGTCCCAGTTACCACTATCAACATCCTGATTCTAGTGTTGTTTTGGTTTTGGCAGAGGGAGACAGAGACTGTGCATTTTATGCAAGTTGTGCCATGGTTGGGGGTGGTTCCGAACAAGGATGGGCAGCTGCAGCAGCTGCTGTGTGATGATAACTATAGCCCTGTGGTGAGCTTATTCAAAGGCGCCACGAGTGAAGCCCTGTACAGCACCTCACGTAGCAACTCCCCGGCTTTTCAGTCCATGGCCAAGCAGGCTGAAGTTGTAGGTACACCACTTTTTCATAACTTAAGATTGTAACTTGTTTGTGTCTGTTTTATATCTTAAGATTGTGACTCTTGTTCTTTTCTTTTGGTGCAGACATATTGTACATGAATAATCTGCAGACAGGTAGCGTTTTGGACTACACACTGACCTACCTGCACGCCATTCTGGCTCGGGCCAGAGAGAAGTGGGACTTGCCTCCCAAATCCGGCCTGGTGGAGATCACTCTCTCCAAGGAGTATCACCGCCTCTACAGCGGCCTCCAATATGTAAGCTTGTGCCATCTCTTTCCATTCGGTCACTTGGTAAAAGATCACGTTCATTTCTAATCACTGTGTTTCCAAATTGTGGCAGACCATGATGCAAGGCGTCCCACCAAGCGTGCAGTCACTTTTACTTGTAAGTTTCCCATCATTTATAAAGTCAATAAGACACCCCTCGTTTAAATCACCTCTAAATATAGTTCTCAACATCAGCTTGAAGGAGAGTATTCATGGTAGAAACTCTTTCGTCACTCTTGAGGAAAGTTAGAGACCACCAAGCTCTTTCATTGACTGAATTGAAGGATGAGACCACCGAGCTCTTCTATTTATCTAACAACCATTCAGAGTGAAGAAAATGTAGTCTAAGGGGAAGGTATCGTATTGAAACTCCAGCTGACTTTACAAAAACTCTGCAACGTGTTTGCATTCGGTCTTGCTAGTAACTGACATGATATCAAATTCATTGTTCAGGCTTATAGTCAAGTATCGCCAGAAGGTGACTCCTTTCAAGACAGATACGGCGATGCAGTGGCGTGGGGAGGTTGCACCATCTTATATCTTCTGGGTCAGCAACTGCGCTTTGAGCTGCTGGACTTCACATACCATGTGCTCTCAGCGGCGGAGGCTGAGGCGCTGCCTTCCGCTCAGGAGCTGCTTGCTGAGAGGTCCAAGTCCGGATCAGCTGCCTATTCCATGGTACTTTTCTCTCTATTCTCCAATCTTTCTAAAGTCAATAAGAAACCTTCTAAAACCGTGTTTGTTTTCTTCTATTGAATGAGTGCAGGAAGTGGCTGCATTTCTGGCCAATGCCAAGAAGGCCAGGCGACTGAACAACTATGTGTTCTCTCTCCTGAGAGCGTGTGCTCCTCAAGAGGACCGCCTGGCATCCATGATCAAGCAAAGTGGAGTGGTGGTGCATAGCGTCAAATACCCGGTCACACCGTCCTTGCTCAACCACCTACCATTGAAAGGTACGTCACTTCAATAAATTCACAGAAAAAAACTCCCTAATTTCACATACCTTTACCCTTAAACATCAGAAGGTGCCAGTGGTGGCCACATGTATGGTGTCGTATTTGAACATGGTAAGGTTCAGATTGATTGAAATGACCTCCTAGTTGAAGAATCTTCAATCCAAAGGTGTTAGTATTGTTAAACTTTTAACTCATTTTGTGTATCCTACATTTTGTGTTTTTTTAATAATTTTAATTGATAAATGTGTGCTCTTTACCTTACAGGTGATGACGATGAAGGTGGTGGGAATGCGCAAGAGGCAGATTTTGGCATTCCAACACCTGGGGAGACGCCGCGCGCCGAGGATCTCTTGAACACCACCACCACCACATCCACATGAGCAGTTTTAACACTCTTTTTTGTTGTTGTTGTTGTTAGGAGGCATACGGCGTTTGTAAAATTGACCAGTTTTGAGATACATATGTGCACAGTCGTGTGAAAAGACAATTGATACCAGAATGTTCATAAACTATTCGATTGGAGGATTAATACAAACTGTCACCTTTGTTGGTGAGTTGGAAGCATTTATGGGTTGGTGAACTACTCAGCCGGCTCCTGTAAATGTTTTTTAATGTGTTTGGGTAGAACAGGGTTGAGTGTTGTTGTGGAATGTACAGTACAGTACAGGTCTGAAGTGGGAGTTGTTGTACGTGTTCACAACGATGGACATCAACGGACACAACGGTGTCCTTATTGCTGAAGAAGAAAATGATTTCTTCAAGATATCAATTAACCAGTCAAGGGTCATGGACTTTTTCCAGTCAAAGAATGTCTTTGCTTGAAGTCATGGACCATTTTAGTCAAGAGAACATCCTTGAAGTGCCATTGGCATAAATGGAAGTGAGATACTGGTCACTTTAAGCACCTACCAAAGTAATCGTTTTTCCGATTCGCAGTGGTTTGGATATAATGGGTGTCACCTAGGTTTTCTGTGGGTATCACCTAGGTCTTAGATGGGTATCACCTTGGCATTACATGCATATAAGCTAGAGAAATCTCTTGAATTTTCTGAACAATTTTTGGACGCTCTCTATGGGGAATTGCTTATATATGAAATTGACCCGCGTGTTAGATATTGCAATTTCAGTTCTACAATTTTAGAGAAGAAAATGAAAGATATTTCTTCGATAAAGAAAAAGAAATAGGAAAAAGTACTAAATCTCAAAGCTTTTCAAATATGCATATGATGGAGCAAGGGTGATTCCTTGAGACCTTGTCCCGGCGCGAGAACATGCCCCTGACAAGAGCGTGTTCTACTGGGACAAGGTATTGCGCCTAGGTTTTGGCTTTACAGGGTATCACATGTTTTCATTCATCTATAGAGAAATAAAAATCTTACAAATAAGAAATTTTGCACGATGAAAAAAATCTAGATCTCAATCAAGTAAATTTTTGTATTTAAATGAAGTAATTATTACTATAATTTTTTGACAATCTCAAAAGACAATCATTTCAAGTACTTACTTGAGATGGTTGTGTAAAAACATTGCATTTGTAGTAGAAGACGTGTGAGGTGGTAAAACTAATTAAAATATAGTAAAGAATTGGGCTATATTTTTTTCACTCCACTATGAATAAAAGAATCCATGAAAATTCCATTTGTTAAGATATATTTTACAGACATACATTAAACTAGGGGCAGATACAGACAAACTAGATATGAGGTGATTTGTGAGTTATCTATGTTTTAGACTATGATTTTGACCTATTGCACCTCAAATTTAAATTAAAAATCAATTCAAGTATTATTCTATGAATCAGCTCAAAAACTCGATCAATTATGTTCTTATGTAAAAATCACCATGTTCAAGTCCCATCCAGCTCGCACGTGTTTCCATAATATAATGCAAACAATTTCATCTTTTTTCCAACACTAGAGTCCTTTCTACTTTTCCCACGGCCTAGAAGCTAAGCAACAATTTCTGCGGCAGTTTCCATCAACAACCAACCATGTCACCTCACATCCGTGGAAACTGCAACGAAACAAAAGAAGTCAAGCCCCCAAGTTTCCTAAATTTACTCCACACAAGCACAAACACAAACCATGGGCCCCACAATTCTAACAAACCAATACATACCAAAAGTCGCATGAAGACAAGAAAACAAGGATAACAAGCATGTTGCATGTCATAAAAAGAATGATAATTATTTCATCTCCTTTTTCCCGAATTCTTTCCGTCCAAATCACAAGCCAATCAATGTCAAATGACAAGAAACCGGTCCACCAGATGTCACATGTGCATCTGCAATTTCTGAGATTCATGGCAAAACCTTCAGAAAGTGCAATGCACGTTTGCAATCTTTGTTGTTGGAGAAGAAGACATGTTCATTAGGAAGTGGTCCACAACATGATGATGATGTTGCATGTGCAGGTGAGACTGATGGCTCCTTTTTCCAGAATCGCGTGCTTGGGCGCGCTTGTTTGTGTGTGGGTTTCTAGTTCTCTTACTTTTGCGAGTTGGGTCAAGACAGATGCGCGTGCAATCTATAGTCTTTGATTTGGATGAGCACGAAAGGGAGCTTGTTGTGAGGTTTTGGAGATGGTGAGGAGAACAACCAAGTTCTGCGAGCGTGTTGTTTGTTGAGCAAGAGAGAAGGAGGAAATTGAATCATGTTTGTGGGTTTGGAGTTTTCTTCTCTTTCCATATCTACATACTTAGCTTACAGATCTCGGATACTTACCCTATTTCTGGTGTGTTTGTTGATCACCTCATCTTTTTGGTGAATTTCGGTAGATTGTTTGGAATTCTGTGTTGTTTGAAACCCTAAAAGTGAAGCAGATCTTGCAATTATTGGGGTTGAGGAGGGGTGCAATTATTTTAGTGATTGATTGAGAAACTCGTACGCAACAATGATCAGTGGGTGTGGTATTATTCGTACACAAATAAACTGGGGTTGATTCCTTTTGGTTGGGCAGCATATTCTCATTCAATATGCGATTTTTAGGGTTTTGGCGCCCTGCTGCATGTTGTGGAGAATCAAGTTTTTTTTGGCACTTAAACCCTAAACCCTGTGATGCTGATGTTCTCTGATGGTTGAAATATGCAGGAGAGATTCTTGTGGCCAAGGGGATGAAGTAGGACGTCTATAGATGCGTTCATCTGCTGTTATGGCAGGTACTGTGTGATTTGATGCAAGGTTTATGAACTTACATGCTTATAGTAAGTGATGAATTGTCGTATCTTATCCTTCTCATGATGAAGTAGCGCGTTTATTATTGTACACTCTATAATAAAAGGCTTCAAGTTTATCTATTGACCTTCGATCCAAGGATTTCCTGATGTAAGTGTGCTTTATCATCTTCCATGTCTTGTGTTTGGAGAGGATTTTTGAAGGGGTGTGTTGGTTTTCCAGGTTTCATCAATGGCGGTATCTCTGCGAGTTTATCCAACGCATCCGCGGAAATCTTTGTGAAAGTGGCAGAGAGTGTGAATACTGAATTATGTACAGATAGAATTTTTTTTTTCGACGCAGGGCCGCGATGGCGACATCAGAGCCGGGCAGTTCTTTACGCCTTGAGCCTTCTTTACTGCTTCGTTGGTCTGGCAACTATCACCAGCCTCTACATGCAGGTACATCATCCCTTTCTACACCCATTGATCCTTCATGTTGTATTTTCTTCATATCTAGAGCTGATTTTAAAGAGGGGTAATCTTTTTTAAGCTTCAGGTGACTTTACAACTAGCTCTAATACATGTGGGATGATCATGTTATGTGTTTGTTATGCATGCAGGCAATGGAGACAATTGTTGTGCAAACGTGGAAAGTAGTGCGTCACAATTACGAGTCAGGAACTGAGGAAGTGGTTGCTGTTAGAATATGGAACCCTGTGATTGCAGATATAACGCTCTTGGCGCTTGGGACCAGCGCTCCCCAGATCTCGCTGGCTATCATTGAAGCCATTCAGCAGCTCGGGGAGAGGACTGCTTCAGGTTTGTCATGTTTGAATCATCAGTCAAGTCACCTGAACTTTGAATTTGAAAGACCACCAAGCTCTTTCTGTTGATCTAATAACTCTCCAGAGTGAGGAAAGAGTAGTTAAAGGAGGTACCTTATTGAAACTCCAGGTGACTTTAGAAAGAACTCCATTCTCTGGTTTGGTTAGTGCATTTTATGAGCATTTTCTTTGCAGGTTTGGGTCCGGGAACACTTGTTGGCTCTGCGGCGTTCAACCTGTACCCAATTCTGGCTGTGTGCGTTCTTGTCCCCAAAGCCGGCTCTGTGAAGCGCATCCAGAATGTGGGAGTTTGGATTGTGGAGCTCGTTTGGTCTCTCTGGGCCTACGTCTGGCTTGCAATCATACTCCAGGTGTGCATACCTGCATTTGATCTGAATATGGCTATATTTGTTGTATATATGAATTCTTTCTAAAGTTTCAATAAGGTATCCCTCTTTTGGTTTATAATACTACCCTTTCCTCACTCTTAATAGCTATTGGATCAATGGAAGAGCTTGGTGGTCTCTCAGCTAGAATCCTTTAATCAAGGGTGGAAGTGCTTGTTGGTCGTTAAACCGAGAGGTCACGAGTCTTAGCCGCCTTTTTTCCTCTTTGAGCTGAATATCGAGCTATTTAGGGCTGATTTTAATGGGAAAAAGAGGTCAGAATTCCTTGCCTCACTTTACTAATTGTCTTGTATTTTATCTCTTCAGGTTTTGTCTCCGAATGTGGTGGAGCCATGGGAAGCAATATGCACCGTTCTGCAGTTCCCAGTGCTCATGTTCCATGCTTACATCCAAGACGTGGGCTGGAAAGCGCTTGTGGAACCTCTCTTTCCGAGCTTGAATGGCGCATGGAAGCCCTTGACCGACTCTTCACTGCCCATTTACAATGGCGCTGTACATGATGATCAGTCGGCCACTACTTACTCTTCCAGTCTTGGGTAAGCTCAATTCTGTTTTCCTTAGTAATTTCAACCTTGAATAAGATATCCCCTCTAAATAATTCTCAAAATCAGCTCAAAGAAGGGTTAGTATTCATGGTAGAAACTCTTTCTTCACTCTTGAAGAGGGTTAGAATTGGTTTGACAGATCACCAAGCTCTTTTATTGATCTGATAGCTATCTAGAGTGAGAAAAGAGTAGTTAAAAGAGGTGGTATCTCACTGAAACTTACATATATCTCTACTTAAGTGGAGGATCATAATTAATGCTCTTCTATTGATCTAATAACTCTCTAGAGTGAGGAAAGAGTAGGGGTATCCCATTGAAACTCACAAGGGGCTCTGTTGTGTCAAGTTGGATAGATTCATCATTTTGTTGTTCTCACTTGCATTTGGGGGTTACAGAATTTCCTCCGTGCAGAGAAAACCTGAACGGGAGCTGGTACATCTTCAGTACCAACCAATGCTATCTTCAACGAAGGCCACAGTTTACGATCACCAGATCTCGCCAGACACAGGTAACACCATTCCACCTGCTCTCCACTTTTGCATTGGTCTTGCTGAAAGAAGAACTCCGATCTCCAAAGGAGGCTGGCGTGAATGAAGTGTGTGTTCGTTCTACCACTAAAGCTATGTCCAACTTGCTGAAGGTCTCAACTATGAATGTTCAGAAGAGAAGAGCAACCAAGAGTTGGTCGAGCTGCAACCAACTGATGAAACTTACAATGTTTCCTCCACATGGGCGAACATTTGTCCTTTGTGGAAGCAGCAATTTTCTGACGTCATTGTGGTAAGAGTCTTCTTACCCTCTCTGATACTTCGTAACATTCTAGAACCAATGCTTATTACTGATTCATTACTAACCTAAACTTGGTCATGCTCATTCCTTCCCTGCCACACATCTATTCCTTCCTTTTGGTGTCTACTTGCTTCATCTTCATCAACCTCTTCCTATAAGTTCGAAACCCGTTAGGATATCCTCCTCCTCTAAGGTTCTTAAACGGAAGGCTGTCAAGTTTAGGGTTCTAGAATGTTATGGTGTTTTTATTTCTTATATTCTTTAAAGTTTTTGAGATGGTGTTGTAGGTGAAAAGGCATGTGGATGAGAATGGGAAGGGTCTCTCGCTCAGAGCTGCAGATGTGATCAATCATTTGATCACATTTCCGTGGAGGATTCTGTTTGCTTTTCTTCCACCGGCTGCGCTGTGGCATGGATGGCCAGCTTTCTTGTGCGCTCTGGCGTACATCACAGCCATAGCCAATTTTCTGATCAAATTGGCCAACCTTTTCGGTTGCGTTACAGGTACTGGACCTTGATCACTGTCATGGTTTGTGCGTGAGACTCTTCTGTGTTCTGATTTGAATTGTCGGTGTCAGGTATCACGGATTACACTTTGGCCTTGACTGTTTTGGCGATCGGTACCTCCTGGCCTGATCTAATAGCAAGTAAAATTGCGGCCGACCATCAACAAACGGCAGATTCAGCCATTGCCAACATCAATGCGAGGTCAGTAGCAATCAATATCCTTTTTGTTCTCTTGCTTTCTTTTAATGCTCTTCTCAGTGTCCTTGAATATCGTAAACCCGAAACCCTAAAACAGCAGATTGCCAACATCAACGCGAGGTCAGTGTCATGTACCCTCAAATTTCCATGATACGCTCTAGTGCCCTTCTCAGTGTCCTAAGTCTAAACCCTGGTTCCTAAAACCTTAACCCTAAAGAACTATAATCTCTTGTAATCCTGGATCCTAGGTCAATATCATGTACCCTTACCTGTTCCCTTGTTTTCCATGGTACACTCTATTGACCTCAATGTCCTTGAACATCCGAAACCCTAAAAGTCGAGTCACTAAACCCTAAGCCCTAAAGTCTCACCATCAGGTGTAAACTCAAATCATGTGCTGTAACCCCAAACCCTGAACCCTGAGCCGTAGGTCAGTATCTTATACCTTATTCCTTCACGTGGTTTCATGGTACGGCCCACTGACCTTCTCAGTGTCCTAGAACACCTCAAGCCCTAAACCCTAAACGCTAAACCCTCACCAACTCGTCGTGCAGCAACTGTATCAACGTATACGTGGGCATCGGCATCCCGTGGCTCCTCCAATCTTGCTACAACCGCGTGGTGCTCCTAGAAGACTTCCAAGTGCCGTCCGCGGGCCTGGGCTTCTCCCTGCTGCTCTTCTTCGTCACCTTCCTGCTGTGCCAGGCCGTGGTGGTGGCGCGGCGGCTCCTGCTGGGCGGGGAACTCGGGGGCCCGCGCAAGTGGGCGTGGGCCTCCTCCGTCTACTTCCTGGCCCTGTGGCTCATTTTTGTAGTGCTCTCGTGCCTCCGCAACTACCATTTGTTGTAGAAAACCCATTCATTCTTCCCACCATTTTTTCATGTTGTGGTGTTCACCTCACAGCTTCAGATTCAGATTCTTTTGTGCATTACGGGGGTGTAGCTTCTTCTCAAATTCTGTATGTAACTCTGGACCCTAAACCTAAACCCTAAACCTAGTGTAGCTTCTTGTTCTCGGATCACTCATCGCAGGCACAATCGACCAACCTACACAAATCTAGATTCACTAATTCTTCGTTGGTGTGTGTATGTGCAACTCCCTCAACTATGGAATCATGTTAGAAGAGAGTTTGAAAGAGGCAAATTTCATGACGGCCACACACTTACATGATGTTTGATATGGTGTTACATTTTATTGATAGACAAATGGCAACGTTTGTCTCACTTGATTGTTTTGCCTCGAAATGGCTTATACTAGACTATCATACAACGAAGGATATATATATATCTCATAGGATGGTTCTATTTTGGAGCATGTCTTGTGAGACAAACGATCTCATTCTCACTTCCATTTCCTACGAGATGTATTGTATATACAGACACGTGGTGATTTCTACATATATACAGACAACAAGTGCTTCATCACAACTCTTTGTCCTGATTCTACTAGTTTTGATAAATTTCCTGTATGCACTTTCCGCTACACAAGTGCAGATCATTTCTCTTCATGAAGTCATTGCCTGATTCTTCAACGACTCTTCTCCTTTCGAAGCCCGCAAATCAGGCATTTCAACATCACTTGCATGATGCTCTTGATAATCAGCCAGTCTGCAATTTTCCGCCACAAGCCTTGAGAGGAAGTCCATCGACTCCACAGAGATACGGTGCAAAGCACACATCGGTGGTTTCCCATGAAACTTCTTGAAGCTGGTGTATATTCCTCTTGCTTTTTGTACCTTTAACCCCGAATTACTGCCCAAGTGTTGTCTTGGCACTGGTACCGTCTTCAACCCCGTGTTATTGCCATGATATTGTTGTCTTGGTTTTGGTACCTTCAAGCTGCCTTCATGTTTTGAGATTGAAGCAATGAAAGACCAATCTGGGACGAACTCCTCCGTTTCCATCTTCCTTGGAACGTCCTTCTGCATGTCCTTCCTTTGGCCTTCCATAACTATGGGTCTTGCCATTGTAGTCCCAATAAAAATTCTACTAAGAAGTAAAATTTTATAAAACCCACTCAAATTGAGAGAGCATGAAAATTAATGGTGGAGGGACGTGGAGAGTGAGCCCTTTCATTTTATCCAAGGTGCACAAGGAAAATAAATGAATTAGAACTTTTTTTAAAAAAAGACTTAGAACTCTCTAGTCAAAGAATGAGAAGGCGTGAGGAGCTTCTTACTATTCTTCACGGGCTGCCTGCAAAATAAACTTGGGCAACAAGGCAACACAAAAGAAACACTCAATTTAACCTGGTCACTTTTTGTCGACTGACCGCCCAGGCTCTTCCGAATAAATTAAGTAGTAGTGTTAAGGCTCACCAATTTCATATTGTAAAAGAAATCTCAAAAGAAACGAATATCATACTACTAAAATCATAATCTACGCAGTGAACCACACAGCGATCAACCACGCAGTCAACCGTGCGGTGAACTACATAAACGGTGTAGTCAACCGCGCAGTTAATTGCGCAGTCAACCGTGCATTGAACCATGTTACATTTTTTTATTTATAGTTTGTAATATAAAAACTACATTAAAATGGTTGGACATATACGTTGCAAAGCAAGCTCCAATTGCTAGAATACTACTAATATCATAATCTACGCAGTGAACCACGCAGCGATCAACGACGTAGTGAACCGTGCAGTGAACTATAGAAATGCTATAGTCAATGGCGCAATTAATTGCGCAGTCAACCGTGCAGTGAATCATGATACCTTATTTTATGGTTTTGATATAAAAACTACATTAAAATGGTTGGACTAATGCGTTGCAAAGCAAGCGCCAATTGCTAGTATATATATAAATAAATAAAAAGATAAGATATACCGTTACAATGATTGATGTGCAAATATGAGGTCAAATGTAAAAGCAAAGCTTCTAAATAAAACATGTGCCATCAATACAAGTTGCTTTTATGATTTCCTCCCGGCTTTTCACCAATGTCATCTAGTC
This sequence comes from Bryoerythrophyllum caledonicum, assembly GCA_963971425.1. Lineage (NCBI taxonomy): Eukaryota > Viridiplantae > Streptophyta > Bryopsida > Pottiales > Pottiaceae > Bryoerythrophyllum > Bryoerythrophyllum caledonicum. The sequence continues at coordinate 6,625,308 of OZ020522.1, read as the reverse complement.
TTTTCTTCTCAATTTCTTCACTGAGCCAACCTTTACTCTTTGTAGATGAAGTATCATTTGCCAAATTGGCTTTTGATTCCTTTTGATAAAGGGTGGATATCTCCCATCTACTTAATGTAATAAGTCTCTTGGACCTTCCATGACGGGCCCCACATTCTCCTCCTCATGTAGTTCTAAATCCATATGGCTCATATCTTGGAGTACCCAACATATCCTCATATACTTGTTACTTACCCTCAACTACCGAAGGATACCTCTGTCCACATCATACCCTCATCATACTGGATTAAAGCCGTGTATCCTAGTACACATTGGTCAGTTTTGTACATAATTAATTCATTAACCCTTTTGTGCTGAGCATGAGAGAGGAGACCTAAGAGATTCTATGATTGTGATAGATTATACAAAACATCATGTACACATTGGATACATATCACCGCAACACCTATTCATCGGAATCACTTTTGTGGATGTTGTAGTTGTTAGATTTGGCATTTGAGATTGCATGTCATCCCAAATTTCAAGGCGCACCTTCTTTCTAAATAGCCAATGCCCCCAAGTAGATGACTTCACAGATATTCCTCCAAGACAGTGTCTGGAGACTCTGTTTGGACCTCTTTGGCACTACATGGTTAAAGATAATTGCCAAAAATTTGGAAAGTTTTAAGAGATTTGTCTAGGTGATACCCATATGATACCTATGTGATGCCAAGGTTATGCGCTAGGTGATACCCATATGGTACCTATGTAATATCCATTGTGTCTGAACCACTATGATTTGGAAAAATTAACAATTTGCTAAAGAGGTGCTGAAATTGATTGTGGAAGAGAATATACTAACTAATAGCAAACCTCTATTTAGAGCAGAATGGATGGTAATAGGATGGAAGTGGGTTGGACGTACAATGAGCTTCCTTTATAGCAGCATCTAATCATACAACAATTTGATTATAACATCCAACTTGGTTTAGAAAAATCTTCTCTTTGTACAATAGCAAGGCAGTACTCACCCTTTTTATAATAGGAGCCGCTCAAAAGAACAAAAGGCAGAACAAACAAGGTTGTTGTGATAGGAGTTGGTTGTACACCAATTGAAAAGCTGTTGGTTATGGATTTTGGTTGGTTGGTTAGTAGGGGGTTTCCCGTGGATTGCGACACGTTTAGACAAAGGGCCGATTATGGATATTCTTACCATAGCTGATAGCAAAATCCAAATGATCATGCCACCAACTTTGCTCCTACTAGGTCTAACTCAAAGCTCATGCACATGTGTGCGGATAGGATTGCGTTGGGGCCCCAAAGACTGATCATGGGCTCTACTAAACAAAAAATAAATTTGGATGTAATTTTAAAAGTATAAATTGGTTCCCGGTGTAAAAGTGTTGGGAACGGGAGGAGCACATTGGGACCAATGGGGAACTCACTTGAGAACACATTGAAGAGCTCATCGGGAACACATTGGGAAGGTGTGGGTAATAATTGCGAACGCGTTGGGAACTTCATAGGAACGGCCTGGGAACTCTGTGGGACCGTTCCATGAATGCAATGGAAGCAAGGTAGGAACGCTACGGGAATTTATAAGGAACTCGATGTGAACAATGGGTCATGGATGAATTACTAATGGAGTTAAAAAAATAAATCAGAAGAGGACGACCAAATGGTTTGGTTCATAACCAAATCAGATTTTACCATGAAATTGATGTGGCCATGTCGAGCCCCCCCCCCAGATTCTAAGCTCACGCACATGTGTGCAGATGAGCCTACTTTGGGGCCCCGATGACTGGTGATGGGTCCCACTAAAAAGATAAATTTGGATAAAATTTTAAAAATATAAATTGGTTCCCAGTGTAAACACATTGGGAACTCTTTGGGAATGAGGGAACACGTTGGGAATTCTTTGGAAATGAGGGAACATGTTGGGAACGGGGAATGCTAGACTCTAGGGAACACAATTGGGAACACGGTGGGGAACTCTTGGGAACTATGTGGGAACTCATCGGGAACGCAACGAGAACGTTGTGGTATTAATATGGTTTAAAAGGTAAATCAGAAGAGGGTGACCAAATGGTTTTGTTAGGAATCCTATCAGATTTTACCATGGAACTGGTGCGGGCATGAGGAGCCCAAGCCAGACTTTTAAGGGCTAGGGCGAATTGTCCCTCTAGACTCTCGTTGGAAGGTACTCGAGGGGGTCACAACGTCGTGGGGCCAAACCTGGCCCCTATATTGTTTTTGGATGGGGCACTATTTACAGCAAGAGAGAGTTCTGCAGGGTAAACAATGGCCGTAGGCCCCAAATTTATCCAAAAAAATCCAAAGAAAGCCTCTCGACCCCCCAAAATAAGAGGGCCAGAAAAATGACCCCATGCAATTAAGATGGGGCCCACCTTGAGTAACTCCTAGTGAAGGGGTCAATTCGCTCGGGCCACTTTTAGGGACCATATCTGGGAGATGAAGCCCCATATGGTCGCCATGTGCGTCTGCCTTCAGTCGACGTCGAAAAGATCCCGAGCGGTTACACGACAGGGCGTCGACGCAACAGACTCCGAAGCTTCACGTCATGCATGATATTATGTGCAAAACTCTTTTCCCCGAGTGCAGATCTATCCTCCGAGTCCGACCCAGCCCTCTATCCATCTGCACTGGAATTAAGATACAGACTCCTCCATCTCCTTGATCCCAGAGATAAAACAAATGACATCGACGCAACTGGGGTCATCAACGTCATCAAGCTCCACGGCCAGGAGTCAACCCAGCTCCACTCATGAAAGACGAGCCATTTCCCAGCCCTCAGATAATGCAACTGTACTTCAGTTTTTGCTAGAAAGTACAGAGACTGGATTGGAAGTGCTAGCTCCTGGTTGCAGTCTTGTTTGACTTACTAGAACCCTTTTTTGGCTGGTCGAGCATGGAGTACTGTGCCAGCCATCGTGATCTCTACGGTTGCGTGTCCAAGGAGCTGTTCCAAACACATGATATGGCGTTTCTGAACAGGCCCAAGACCCTGGCCTTTGATATCATCTGTGCCGACTACAAGAACATATTTGTGGCAAACGGACGTGTCTGGCGTCAGGTGCGGAGATTGATCACCTCCGAGCTCTAGACTCCCAAGCCCTACGAGGACGCCCGAGCTGAGGAGATTCACAATTATATGATGGAGGAGCTCGTGGAGGACGCTAAGCAGGGTGGTCAACCTCAAGAGCTGGCTCTTCGGGATCACGTCCAATAACATGACCCGGGTGCTCACCAATATGAGGACCTGCTTGTTCTTGAATTGTTAAGACATGCATGTATGGTTACATCAGCTGTTTTCATTAGATTGGCATGTGACGTAGATGCAATAGGCCATGTGGGAACGGAATCGGCATATCAATCGAATCGGATACTTCGATCACCTTAATACGACTAATCCATGGATCCCTCAGAATGATTTTTTGAATGATTGTGCGACCAACAAAGTAGAGGCCCGAGTGAGTTAGGGCGACTTGATCACCTTCTCGGGGCTTCTATCGACCTGATTTTCCGTTCTTCATGAACGATAAAATGGGTCCACAATCCATGTTCCGGAATGCCAGCTTGGCTTCGTCGGCTGAGAGCCGACAAAATTTGTCACGAAGAACGACCTATGGAGTACTTCTCAGCTGGAGAATGGCGCACAAATAGGGTAAAGGCGAAAGCAAGCATCACTGAGTCGAAATCGAGGCTTAAGAGTTTTGGATTAGGGTTCAAGATTAGGGTTTAGGGTTTCGGGTGAACTGCCAAAGGATTTCAGTGCTTTCGCATGAGACATGGAAAATTGAAAAGCAAAGAGAACTTGTTTGTGATTACATGGAATGCAGTCTGCAGAATCAAACTGGGAAGGAACACTTTTGTGCACAAATTGGACTACTAGTGATTAGGGTAACAGAACTTCAAGTATTTACGTAATCAATGCAGATACAAGAGGAAAATGAAGCAACAAGGTCGAGCTCATACATCATCAAGTAAGAGTCTCCACGGAATCAAAATATGACGCAAAATTTGGAAAGAAACGGGACAATCCAAAGAATTGAGCAGATATATTGCGAGAGTAGTTCAATTTGGGAAATACCTGGACACCCTAATGGATTGCACAATATTAAAGTACGATTTTACATGAAATGAAATCTGAGGTCTAATCGGAGAAAGCATTGGACACACAACTGCACCATAAATGAACGCCTACTTCCCGAAAGTGATTGTGAATGTGCTACACAATGCACGAATGTTCAAAAGAGCTTGTACAAAATAGTGCAATCCGGACGATCTAAGCTCAGACCGAAACTATGCGACAGGAAAGCGTATGAGGGCAGGTGCATTAAAGAGAAGTCGAAGAGAAATGACAGAGAATTTGCAGTAGATGCGATGATATCCCTCACTCAGCTGAACATTGTGCGCGAAATTCAATTATGAAATTTTGCGCCAAAATCACTTTCGGGGATTTGCGCCCAGAAATTCGCGCCCGCTCATTCTTGGACTTCAAATTCAAATTCAAACGGATTCAAATGTGAAACTTCAATAAAAAAATCAAAATATGTTCAAGAGAAATTTCAATGAAAGTTTAAGAATCAATTGTAAAATGAAAATGACGAGGATGAAAGAGTCAAAATTGAAAGCCTAGTGTCAGTCAAGATTATGAGTCAAACTGAAAAGCAATAACCAAAAGGAAATAAATTTATAAAAGAGATATTTAAGAAAATCTAAATTAGAATATTAAAAATAAATTAACATCAGAATATTAAAAAGATAAGTAAATTTGAATATTTATTATAAAAAATATAATTTTAAATAAAATTGAAAATGCCTCTTTGAAATCCGGTTGGTTGGATGTAAACTATCAGACTACCGAGACTCTTTGATGGCCTTTCGATTGAGGATGGAAGATGATCGAATGGTCGCAGCGTTCAGATTTGACGAAGTATAAAAGGTGAGTTTCCACCAAACCGAGTCATTTGCATTCTGTTCTTCCTAGTTTAATTGAGCACCTTCAGGGTTAGGTTGTAAAGTTTTTCATAGTTTTGAATTGAACTTGTCCGCGACCAACCGATGTAGTGTTTCCGGTAGTTGAAGGAAGGAGTGAGGCAGCACACAATAGGCTAACGAGATTTTTTTGGTAGCCAAGAGAATGTCTTCAATCGATAGGTGTGTTTCTCTTTCACCGTCAGCTACCAGCCGACGGCAAGCTGTATATATCATCGATGAAGTAATTTGGTAATTGAGTGCAGGAAGTTTGCACCGTATGTCATATTGTATGATATAGTAGCACATGTGCACTGCCATCGGGTGCCAGCCGATGGCAGTGCACATGTGCTACTATATCATACAATATGACATACGATGGGGCATTACCTAGAAGCCGGGGGAGGTGACTGAAATGGATATTAACGGGAAACACATAGGCAAGAGTTTTCTTGATGAAACCTGGTCGCCGTGACGGATATTATGGAAGACCCTGAGGACGACGACTACATTCGACTCTTACTGAAGGTGAAGGTTTGAGTGGTCGATGACGACCTGGAGTCTTATGCTGTAAGAATCCGCTGGGCCCTCTGCTCACCAGGGTTGTTCGGCCGTCCGTCCGTCCGGTAGTGTCCGTCCGTCCGGCTGTCCGTCCGGTAGAGGCTGATGTCCGTCCGATAAGGGTCAACCCTAGTTTGACCATGACTCGAGGTAAATCAATTTACCCACTGCCACGAAGGCGATTACGTGGCTGACACGTCGTCAACAGGGTCGCGCGCGTGCAGAGAGTGGGGCGGGCGCGTGAAGGGAGCGGGCGCGTCCGGAGTGAAGTGTGTGTTCGTTCTACCACTAAAGCTATGTCCAACTTGCTGAAGGTCTCAACTATGAATGTTCAGAAGAGAAGAGCAACCAAGAGTTGGTCGAGCTGCAACCAACTGATGAAACTTACAATGTTTCCTCCACATGGGCGAACATTTGTCCTTTGTGGAAGCAGCAATTTTCTGACGTCATTGTGGTAAGAGTCTTCTTACCCTCTCTGATACTTCGTAACATTCTAGAACCAATGCTTATTACTGATTCATTACTAACCTAAACTTGGTCATGCTCATTCCTTCCCTGCCACACATCTATTCCTTCCTTTTGGTGTCTACTTGCTTCATCTTCATCAACCTCTTCCTATAAGTTCGAAACCCGTTAGGATATCCTCCTCCTCTAAGGTTCTTAAACGGAAGGCTGTCAAGTTTAGGGTTCTAGAATGTTATGGTGTTTTTATTTCTTATATTCTTTAAAGTTTTTGAGATGGTGTTGTAGGTGAAAAGGCATGTGGATGAGAATGGGAAGGGTCTCTCGCTCAGAGCTGCAGATGTGATCAATCATTTGATCACATTTCCGTGGAGGATTCTGTTTGCTTTTCTTCCACCGGCTGCGCTGTGGCATGGATGGCCAGCTTTCTTGTGCGCTCTGGCGTACATCACAGCCATAGCCAATTTTCTGATCAAATTGGCCAACCTTTTCGGTTGCGTTACAGGTACTGGACCTTGATCACTGTCATGGTTTGTGCGTGAGACTCTTCTGTGTTCTGATTTGAATTGTCGGTGTCAGGTATCACGGATTACACTTTGGCCTTGACTGTTTTGGCGATCGGTACCTCCTGGCCTGATCTAATAGCAAGTAAAATTGCGGCCGACCATCAACAAACGGCAGATTCAGCCATTGCCAACATCAATGCGAGGTCAGTAGCAATCAATATCCTTTTTGTTCTCTTGCTTTCTTTTAATGCTCTTCTCAGTGTCCTTGAATATCGTAAACCCGAAACCCTAAAACAGCAGATTGCCAACATCAACGCGAGGTCAGTGTCATGTACCCTCAAATTTCCATGATACGCTCTAGTGCCCTTCTCAGTGTCCTAAGTCTAAACCCTGGTTCCTAAAACCTTAACCCTAAAGAACTATAATCTCTTGTAATCCTGGATCCTAGGTCAATATCATGTACCCTTACCTGTTCCCTTGTTTTCCATGGTACACTCTATTGACCTCAATGTCCTTGAACATCCGAAACCCTAAAAGTCGAGTCACTAAACCCTAAGCCCTAAAGTCTCACCATCAGGTGTAAACTCAAATCATGTGCTGTAACCCCAAACCCTGAACCCTGAGCCGTAGGTCAGTATCTTATACCTTATTCCTTCACGTGGTTTCATGGTACGGCCCACTGACCTTCTCAGTGTCCTAGAACACCTCAAGCCCTAAACCCTAAACGCTAAACCCTCACCAACTCGTCGTGCAGCAACTGTATCAACGTATACGTGGGCATCGGCATCCCGTGGCTCCTCCAATCTTGCTACAACCGCGTGGTGCTCCTAGAAGACTTCCAAGTGCCGTCCGCGGGCCTGGGCTTCTCCCTGCTGCTCTTCTTCGTCACCTTCCTGCTGTGCCAGGCCGTGGTGGTGGCGCGGCGGCTCCTGCTGGGCGGGGAACTCGGGGGCCCGCGCAAGTGGGCGTGGGCCTCCTCCGTCTACTTCCTGGCCCTGTGGCTCATTTTTGTAGTGCTCTCGTGCCTCCGCAACTACCATTTGTTGTAGAAAACCCATTCATTCTTCCCACCATTTTTTCATGTTGTGGTGTTCACCTCACAGCTTCAGATTCAGATTCTTTTGTGCATTACGGGGGTGTAGCTTCTTCTCAAATTCTGTATGTAACTCTGGACCCTAAACCTAAACCCTAAACCTAGTGTAGCTTCTTGTTCTCGGATCACTCATCGCAGGCACAATCGACCAACCTACACAAATCTAGATTCACTAATTCTTCGTTGGTGTGTGTATGTGCAACTCCCTCAACTATGGAATCATGTTAGAAGAGAGTTTGAAAGAGGCAAATTTCATGACGGCCACACACTTACATGATGTTTGATATGGTGTTACATTTTATTGATAGACAAATGGCAACGTTTGTCTCACTTGATTGTTTTGCCTCGAAATGGCTTATACTAGACTATCATACAACGAAGGATATATATATATCTCATAGGATGGTTCTATTTTGGAGCATGTCTTGTGAGACAAACGATCTCATTCTCACTTCCATTTCCTACGAGATGTATTGTATATACAGACACGTGGTGATTTCTACATATATACAGACAACAAGTGCTTCATCACAACTCTTTGTCCTGATTCTACTAGTTTTGATAAATTTCCTGTATGCACTTTCCGCTACACAAGTGCAGATCATTTCTCTTCATGAAGTCATTGCCTGATTCTTCAACGACTCTTCTCCTTTCGAAGCCCGCAAATCAGGCATTTCAACATCACTTGCATGATGCTCTTGATAATCAGCCAGTCTGCAATTTTCCGCCACAAGCCTTGAGAGGAAGTCCATCGACTCCACAGAGATACGGTGCAAAGCACACATCGGTGGTTTCCCATGAAACTTCTTGAAGCTGGTGTATATTCCTCTTGCTTTTTGTACCTTTAACCCCGAATTACTGCCCAAGTGTTGTCTTGGCACTGGTACCGTCTTCAACCCCGTGTTATTGCCATGATATTGTTGTCTTGGTTTTGGTACCTTCAAGCTGCCTTCATGTTTTGAGATTGAAGCAATGAAAGACCAATCTGGGACGAACTCCTCCGTTTCCATCTTCCTTGGAACGTCCTTCTGCATGTCCTTCCTTTGGCCTTCCATAACTATGGGTCTTGCCATTGTAGTCCCAATAAAAATTCTACTAAGAAGTAAAATTTTATAAAACCCACTCAAATTGAGAGAGCATGAAAATTAATGGTGGAGGGACGTGGAGAGTGAGCCCTTTCATTTTATCCAAGGTGCACAAGGAAAATAAATGAATTAGAACTTTTTTTAAAAAAAGACTTAGAACTCTCTAGTCAAAGAATGAGAAGGCGTGAGGAGCTTCTTACTATTCTTCACGGGCTGCCTGCAAAATAAACTTGGGCAACAAGGCAACACAAAAGAAACACTCAATTTAACCTGGTCACTTTTTGTCGACTGACCGCCCAGGCTCTTCCGAATAAATTAAGTAGTAGTGTTAAGGCTCACCAATTTCATATTGTAAAAGAAATCTCAAAAGAAACGAATATCATACTACTAAAATCATAATCTACGCAGTGAACCACACAGCGATCAACCACGCAGTCAACCGTGCGGTGAACTACATAAACGGTGTAGTCAACCGCGCAGTTAATTGCGCAGTCAACCGTGCATTGAACCATGTTACATTTTTTTATTTATAGTTTGTAATATAAAAACTACATTAAAATGGTTGGACATATACGTTGCAAAGCAAGCTCCAATTGCTAGAATACTACTAATATCATAATCTACGCAGTGAACCACGCAGCGATCAACGACGTAGTGAACCGTGCAGTGAACTATAGAAATGCTATAGTCAATGGCGCAATTAATTGCGCAGTCAACCGTGCAGTGAATCATGATACCTTATTTTATGGTTTTGATATAAAAACTACATTAAAATGGTTGGACTAATGCGTTGCAAAGCAAGCGCCAATTGCTAGTATATATATAAATAAATAAAAAGATAAGATATACCGTTACAATGATTGATGTGCAAATATGAGGTCAAATGTAAAAGCAAAGCTTCTAAATAAAACATGTGCCATCAATACAAGTTGCTTTTATGATTTCCTCCCGGCTTTTCACCAATGTCATCTAGTCTTTTCTTCTCAATTTCTTCACTGAGCCAACCTTTACTCTTTGTAGATGAAGTATCATTTGCCAAATTGGCTTTTGATTCCTTTTGATAAAGGGTGGATATCTCCCATCTACTTAATGTAATAAGTCTCTTGGACCTTCCATGACGGGCCCCACATTCTCCTCCTCATGTAGTTCTAAATCCATATGGCTCATATCTTGGAGTACCCAACATATCCTCATATACTTGTTACTTACCCTCAACTACCGAAGGATACCTCTGTCCACATCATACCCTCATCATACTGGATTAAAGCCGTGTATCCTAGTACACATTGGTCAGTTTTGTACATAATTAATTCATTAACCCTTTTGTGCTGAGCATGAGAGAGGAGACCTAAGAGATTCTATGATTGTGATAGATTATACAAAACATCATGTACACATTGGATACATATCACCGCAACACCTATTCATCGGAATCACTTTTGTGGATGTTGTAGTTGTTAGATTTGGCATTTGAGATTGCATGTCATCCCAAATTTCAAGGCGCACCTTCTTTCTAAATAGCCAATGCCCCCAAGTAGATGACTTCACAGATATTCCTCCAAGACAGTGTCTGGAGACTCTGTTTGGACCTCTTTGGCACTACATGGTTAAAGATAATTGCCAAAAATTTGGAAAGTTTTAAGAGATTTGTCTAGGTGATACCCATATGATACCTATGTGATGCCAAGGTTATGCGCTAGGTGATACCCATATGGTACCTATGTAATATCCATTGTGTCTGAACCACTATGATTTGGAAAAATTAACAATTTGCTAAAGAGGTGCTGAAATTGATTGTGGAAGAGAATATACTAACTAATAGCAAACCTCTATTTAGAGCAGAATGGATGGTAATAGGATGGAAGTGGGTTGGATGTACAATGAGCTTCCTTTATAGCAGCATCTAATCATACAACAATTTGATTATAACATCCAACTTGGTTTAGAAAAATCTTCTCTTTGTACAATAGCAAGGCAGTACTCACCCTTTTTATAATAGGAGCCGCTCAAAAGAACAAAAGGCAGAACAAACAAGGTTGTTGTGATAGGAGTTGGTTGTACACCAATTGAAAAGCTGTTGGTTATGGATTTTGGTTGGTTGGTTAGTAGGGGGTTTCCCGTGGATTGCGACACGTTTAGACAAAGGGCCGATTATGGATATTCTTACCATAGCTGATAGCAAAATCCAAATGATCATGCCACCAACTTTGCTCCTACTAGGTCTAACTCAAAGCTCATGCACATGTGTGCGGATAGGATTGCGTTGGGGCCCCAAAGACTGATCATGGGCTCTACTAAACAAAAAATAAATTTGGATGTAATTTTAAAAGTATAAATTGGTTCCCGGTGTAAAAGTGTTGGGAACGGGAGGAGCACATTGGGACCAATGGGGAACTCACTTGAGAACACATTGAAGAGCTCATCGGGAACACATTGGGAAGGTGTGGGTAATAATTGCGAACGCGTTGGGAACTTCATAGGAACGGCCTGGGAACTCTGTGGGACCGTTCCATGAATGCAATGGAAGCAAGGTAGGAACGCTACGGGAATTTATAAGGAACTCGATGTGAACAATGGGTCATGGATGAATTACTAATGGAGTTAAAAAAATAAATCAGAAGAGGACGACCAAATGGTTTGGTTCATAACCAAATCAGATTTTACCATGAAATTGATGTGGCCATGTCGAGCCCCCCCCCAGATTCTAAGCTCACGCACATGTGTGCAGATGAGCCTACTTTGGGGCCCCGATGACTGGTGATGGGTCCCACTAAAAAGATAAATTTGGATAAAATTTTAAAAGTATAAATTGGTTCCCAGTGTAAACACATTGGGAACTCTTTGGGAATGAGGGAACACGTTGGGAATTCTTTGGAAATGAGGGAACATGTTGGGAACGGGGAATGCTAGACTCTAGGGAACACAATTGGGAACACGGTGGGGAACTCTTGGGAACTATGTGGGAACTCATCGGGAACGCAACGAGAACGTTGTGGTATTAATATGGTTTAAAAGGTAAATCAGAAGAGGGTGACCAAATGGTTTTGTTAGGAATCCTATCAGATTTTACCATGGAACTGGTGCGGGCATGAGGAGCCCAAGCCAGACTTTTAAGGGCCAGGGCGAATTGACCCTCTAGGCTCTCGTTGGAAGGTACTCGAGGGGGTCACAACGTCGTGGGGCCAAACCTGGCCCCTATTTTGTTTTTGGATGGGGCCCTATTTATAGCAAGAGAGAGTCCTACAGGGTAAACAATGGGCGTAGGCCCCAGATTTATCCAAAAAATATCCAAAGAAAGCCTACGGACCCCCCAAAATAAGAGGGCCAGAAAAATGACCCCATGCAATTAAGATGGGGCCCACCTTGAGTAACTCCTAGTGAAGGGGTCAATTCGCTCGGGCCACTTTTAGGGACCATATCTGGGAGATGAAGCCCCATATGGTCGCCATGTGCGTCTGCCTTCAGTCGACGTCGAAAAGATCCCGAGCGGTTACACGATAGGCGTCGACGCAACAGACTCCGAAGCTTCACGTCATGCATGATATTATGTGCAAAACTCTTTTCCCCGAGTGCAGATCTATCCTCCGAGTCCGACCCAGCCCTCCATCCATCTGCACTGGAATTAAGATACAGACTCCTCCATCTCCTTGATCCCTGAGATAAAACAAATGACATCGACGCAACTGGGGTCATCAACGTCATCAAGCTCCACGGCCAGGAGTCAACCCAGCTCCACTCATGAAAGACGAGCCATTTCCCAGCCCTCAGATAATGCAACTGTACTTCAGTTTTTGCTAGAAAGTACAGAGACTGGATTGGAAGTGCTAGCTCCTGGTTGCAGTCTTGTTTGACTTACTAGAACCCTTTTTTGGCTGGTCGAGCATGGAGTACTGTGCCAGCCATCGTGATCTCTACGGTTGCGTGTCCAAGGAGCTGTTCCAAACACATGATATGGCGTTTCTGAACAGGCCCAAGACCCTGGCCTTTGATATCATCTGTGCCGACTACAAGAACATAGTTGTGGCAAACGGACGTGTCTGGCGTCAGGTGCGGAGATTGATCACCTCCGAGCTCTAGACTCCCAAGCCCTACGAGGACGCCAGTAGATTCACAATTATATGATGGAGGAGCTCGTGGAGGACGCTAAGCAGGGTGGTCAACCTCAAGAGCTGGCTCTTCGGGATCACGTCCAATAACATGACCCGGGTGCTCACCAATATTAGGACCTGCTTGTTCTTGAATTGTTAAGACATGCATGTATGGTTACATCAGCTGTTTTCATTAGATTGGCATGTGACGTAGATGCAATAGGGCATGTGGGAACGGAATCGGCATTTCAATCGAATCGGATACTTCGATCACCTTAACACGACTACTCCATGGATCCCTCAGAATGATTTTTTGAAGGATTGCACGACCAACAAAGTAGAGGCCCGAGTGAGTTAGGGCGACTTGATCACCTTCTCGAGGCTTCTATCGACGTGATTTTTCGTTCTTCATGAACGATAAAATGGGTCCGCAATCCATGTTCCGGAATGCCAACTTGGCTTCGTCGGCTGAGAGCCGACAAAATTTGTCACGAAGAACGACCTATGGAGTACTTCTCAGCTGGAGAATGGCGCACAAATAGGGTAAAGGCGAAAGCAAGCATCACTGAGTCGAAATCGAGGCTTGAGAGTTTTGGATTAGGGTTCAAGATTAGGGTTTAGGGTTTCGGGTGAACTGCCAAAGGATTTCAGTGCTTTCGCATGAGACATGGAAAATTGAAAAGCAAAGAGAACTTGTTCGTGATTACATGGAATGCAGTCTACAGAAACAAACTGGGAAGGAGCACTTTTGTGCACAAATTGGGCTGCTAGTGATTAGGGTAACAGAACTTCAAGTATTTAGGTAATCAACGTAGATACAAGAGGAAAATGAAGCAACAAGGTCGAGCTCATACAGCATCAAGTAAGAGTCTCCACGGAATCAAAATATGACGCAAAATTTGGAAAGAAACGGGACAATCCAAAGAATTGAGCAGATATATTGCGAGAGTAGTTCAATTTGGGAAATACCTGGACACCCTAATGGATTGCACAATATTAAAGTACGATTTTACATGAAATGGAATCTGAGGTCTAATCGGAGAAAGCATTGGACACACAACTGCACCATAAATGAACGCCTACTTCCGGAAAGTGATTGTGAATGTCCTACACAATGCACGAATGTCCAAAAGAGCTTGTACAGAATAGTGCAATCCGGACGATCTAAGCTCAGACCGAAACTATGCGATAGGAAAGCGTATGAGGGCAGGTGCATTAAAGAGAAGTAGAAGAGAAATGACAGAGAATTTGCAGTAGATGCGATGATATCTTTCACTCAGCTGAACATTGTGCGCGAAATTCGATTCTGAAATTTTGCGCCAAAATCACTTTCGGTGATTTGTGCCCAGAAATTTGCGCCCGCTCATTCTTGGACTTCAAATTCAAATTCAAACGGATTCAAATGTGAAACTTCAATAAAAAATTCGAAATATGTTCAAGAGAAATTTCAATGAAAGTTTAAGAATCAATTGTAAAATGAAAATGACGAGGATGAAAGAGTCAAAATTGAAAGCCTAGTGTCAGTCAAGATTATGAGTCAAACTGAAAAGCAATAACCAAAAGGAAATAAATTTATAAAAGAGATATTTAAGAAAATCTAAATTAGAATATTAAAAATAAATTAACATCAGAATATTAAAAAGATAAATAAATTTGAATATTTATTATAAAAAATGTAATTTTAAATAAAATTGAAAATGCCTCTTTGAAATCCGGTTGGTTGGATGTAAACTATCAGACTACCGAGACTCTTTGATGGCCTTTCGATTGAGGATGGAAGATGATCGAATGGTCGCGGCGTTCAGATTTGACGAAGTATAAAAGGTGAGTTTCCACCAAACCGAGTCATTTGCATTCTGTTCTTCCTAGTTTAGTTGAGCAGCTTTAGGGTTAGGTTGTAAAGTTTTTCATAGTTTTGAATTGAACCTGTCCGCGACCAACCGATGTAGTGTTTCCGGTAGTTGAAGGAAGGAGTGAGGCAGCACACAACAGGCTAACGAGATTTTTTCGGTAGCCAAGTGAATGTCTTCAATCGATAGGTGTGTTTCTCTTTCACCGTCAACTACGAGCCGACGGCAAGCTGCATATATCATCGATGAAGTAATTTGGTAATTGAGTGCAGGAAGTTTGCACCGTATGTCATATTGTAAGATATAGTAGCGCATGTGCACTGCCATCGGCTGCCAGCCGATGGTATTCTTCAGTGTCGGCTGCCAGCCGACGGTAACCTCTTGCGTCGACTACCAGCCGACGATATACTTCAATGACGTGTCTTACGAACATTGCGTACTGACTTGTTGCACATGTTGAGTAAGCTGAAGTGGCTGTTTGGGTAGTGTGTTTGTGAGGACAAGGGGGTCTCACTCGATAATCAATTACCAAAAGCCACATTTGAGGCTCGTCCGGAATTAACAGAATGGGGCATTACCTAGAAGCCGGGGGAGGTGACTGAAATGGGTATTAACGGAAACACATAGGCAAGAGTTTTCTTGATGGAAACCTGGTCGCCGTGACGGATATTATGGAAGACCCTGAGGACGACGACTACATTCGACTCTTACTGAAGGTGAAGGTTCGAGTGGCCGATGACGACCCGGAGTCTTATGCTGTAAGAATCCGCTGGGCCCTCTGCTCACAAGAGCTATCCACCTCGGCAGAGGAGGTGGACATGCACTTTACCGACGTGTACCCAGAGAGCCGTGCGGAATTGGTGGAGTGCTTCATGCAGGCAAAGGACCAGAGAGTGGAACTGAATGGCGGATCTGAGGGGCGTGGAAAATGTAAAGCTATAAAGAAGCCAAGGGCCTCAAAGAAGGCTAGCAGTTCCGCACTGACTCTTGTTGTTGGAGCACCTGATACGGAGGTCTTGCCATTGAAGGTTCCAAAGAAGCAAGCGTCTAAGAAAACTACAAAGGTGAAGATAGTGGCCAAAGCACTCGTACGTCTCAACAACCTCTTGTCCAGTACCAACAGTAAGGAGGTCGAGGAGATGACATACAACACGGTCAAGAAAGGATTGGGGCATTGCTATCCATTTGGGCAGCACGTTCTGTCCGTTAAGATTTATTCGTCTAAAATACACCTTTCTCCCTACGGAATGGTTTACCGTGAACTCGTCGAAAGGCGCCTCGACCAACTCCGGGTAATCTACAAGGTCGTGGGTCCTTGGCGGGAAAAACCGCCGCTGTATTGCGTTCCTCTGCATGCACTACCATGATCTGCTCAAGATGGCAAGGAGTTAAAAGGTATAGAACTTCTTTGTAGAAGTGCGCCCAAGGTGATGGAGGACCAAGTTCAATTCAGCGGTCAGACCTATAAGTGGTATGACGATCCTAATTGTCATTGGTTCATCATTGGTAGACAGCACACGTACTCTGTATGTAAGGAGCTAGGGGAGATGGAGGACCCCAAATCTTCTAAAGCAAAGTATTTTATGGAGTGGGACATTATTGTTCTTTGGTCGAATACCGAGGGGGACCAGGTGAAAATTTCAAACCTCCTGAATGTTGATGTTGCTGAGAGAAAGCGGAAGAGACCTATGTTCCCTAGCTTTGGAGAATGAGGGAGAGGTGGGTGGAGCTCGATCGCGTTGACAAGCTTCAAGACCATGCTGCCTGGAAGGTATATCGCTGCTCACTTGCTCGTTCAGGCTATTTGTGTATCGTTGCTCAAGTATTTCTAACCGTTGGCTGCGAGCCAATGTCTTGACAACCCTAGGAACGTGATTGTATTCATTGTGATTCTTGTAGAAAGTTTGCAAGAATCACCTTACTGTAATCATGAGTAAGGCTAAAGACGTGGAGACCCAGAAGTTGCCCCTGGTTTTGTTCTAGATGACCTCTACAACAAGTGGCAAGTGGTTTTCACGGCCTGGTAGATGGGTCAATTAATTGGGGAGAACGGGCAATCTCCTCTTCAGATTCCTCGAATTCCGCAGCGGGACATCATGCACACGGACCTTTCGTACCTCATCAACCTGCATGACGAGGACTCCATGAAGCTGGCTGAGGCGATCATGGATAAGATGGTTTATATCAAGGTCAACGTAGGAAAGGAGAAGGGGGGCATCGGTGTGTCGATGAAATCGTGGGTTAAAGATGTGAAGATGAACTACATCATCAAAAACGAATTGATGCTGAAGTACCGCGATTATCCACTAAAAAAGCCTGGAGAGGCCACTTATGTTCCGTGGGCGTATGAGCAGTTTACATTGCTCGCTGCTGAGAAGGGTATCAACGATGAAACCCTTCATAACATCATACGCGAGTTGGAGCAGTGCAATGCCGGCACATCATTCCTAAAGGGTAGGAACAACGGCATTACTCCAACATTTTCTGAGGCCCCGCCCGAGTTTTGGGCGGCTGTGAAGAAGTACGCCGTTCTATGTGATGAGGATCTAATTGATGAGTTCGCTGTTCGCTTCAAGGTTTGTGTTGCGAAGGGGCTTGTTGAACTGGTGAAGAAGATTGACGACAAAGGAGACGTCCAACTCGAGAAGGGGGCTCGCAAGATGTTCGTTGTGTTTGGATTTGACGAAGCAGGGGAATCAATCTATATTGGCAAAGACGGGCTCAAAGTAGTTGTGTAGAGGGTGCTGCGAGGGAGTGATAATGATCAGTGTGAGCTCTTTGCTCTTACAATTCTTATAACTGACGACAACTCCAGTTTCCAAATTGAGTCCGTATGTCGCAGCTCGACTCGGGTTTGTGCCGTCCACACAATTCGCTACCTCCCTGACAATAGCTGGAAGTTCATGGTGTCGGCCATGCACGACAGACCTCTGGCTCACGTCGGAATCTTTTACAACAAACCGAGCGGCAAGCGATGAGCGTGAAAGATTCATCGAGTTCAAGAAGGTGGCTGGATTGTCGAAGCCTCTCAATCATGTCTATGACAACGCCGCTTCGCCCTCGACCGAGAGCTGGTGTGGAGATGTATGCAATCCTTGTATGGGTTTGCTCGCCGCAATTTTGGGTCCTACCTTGGCGGTGAAGGAATTGAACCTGGCCGTCTTCAATGCCTGGGGTGGTGGGAATGTCACAGCTTTGGCCTTGGTTGGCTTTCTTATCCCTTGCCGTTCTTGCTGTTCTTTTGAATCTTGTTTTTACTGATTGTTGTCATTGCATCCCGTCAAAATTTTTCAGCGGAACTCTCACTAAGTATATCGTATTTGTGCTCAGCGGGCAAAAGCAACTGTGATTGAGTTTGTGCGCGAGGAAGGAGACGTTGCTATCACGAAGGAGCTCGTGAAGAATATGTCCTTCCTTCCGCAACCGCCTGGTGTACCTAATCGAATCACTTGGCCTCACCAATCTGATTCTTCATTTGTGGCTACTCAGCTTAGAGGCAATTTATCGTCAGCGCCGGAGGTCATGGCTTTGAGAACTGATTCGCAAGGAAGTGTTCCATCGAATTCTGATGCTCATGCCTCAACGAGAATTGCTCAACACAGAGATTTTTCTCGTGCTGCTTTGGAGTTTCATGTGGAAGACTTTGTGGTTAATTCCACCCTGCCATCCAGTTCTCGGCAAGCAATGGAAGTGCTTGATTTATCGGACAACGAGTCGTCGGATTGTGATATCGGGTTGAATGATGACAAGGCCCACGTCGACCATCCGTTCACCCCAATCAGCAAAGAACTAAAGTTTATTGAGCCGGAAGTATTGCCGAAAAGAGTGGAAGAGGCGATGTCGGCCGGTTCTGTTGTCGTCAATCTTGCCGAGCAACCACGAGTTGAAACAATTGTCCGGGTTGTCTGCACTTCTCTGGCAGCTCCTAAGGCGAAGACCGTCCAACCTCTTCATCTCTCAAAGGACCCTACTGTTGGGGGATTGCTTACTCCTAATTTAGGCGTCGTCCAACCGGTACCTCTAAAGGAAGTTACCATGGTTTCTACTGGTACTAACGCCCCACATGGAAGCCCTAAATTGAAGAGGTCAAAGATAAGCAGCAAAACTTCTGGATTGAAGCAGCCGAAGTCTCCAACAGCAAAGACGAAGGGTTTGGTCGCGAAGCGCGGTGGAAGAGGCAATTCTTCTTCTAGACCGGGAACGCCAATGACCCCTAATGGCGAAGATCTCTCCAATGAGCCCCTGTCTCCTCACGAGGATCGCGCAAGCAATCCATCCGGAGGTTAGTTTGTTAGTTAGCTCACCATAGCTTCAGAATTTGGTGACCTAGCGCGCAACTAATTTTCTAAAATATTTATAAATCGTTCTTGATTCTGCGGTCAAGTTCATTGCTTATTTTGTGTTTGATTTTATGAAATATTCTCTGATTTTGTCTTAATTTTTGAGTCGGTCCATCGACTGGCAGCCAACTAAGGATCTAATGTCCTGTAAATGGTCTTTCTCCAGTTCAGTTGATTAGGGGACTAGTACTTCTGTACTTGCTGCTCCTGGTGTTGTGGAGCACGTTGCTTCTGATCGAGAATCCGAAGCGTTTGAGCACATGGTTTAAGTAGGTTTAACACCCCTCAAAGATTACTACCTCGTACTTGAATTGAATGGTTTGGTTCTCACGCATGGCGATGACCGTGTTACTAAGTTCCAGCCTCACACCCAATAGTTTCTCAAGTATTGTGTTGATAATTTTACTATCGTAATTTGGAGTTCCGAAAGTCCGGCAGGAATAGGGACTCTTCTTAATGACCTGCACGATCAGTTCGAATACATTCTTTGCAGAATCAAACATGTCTTTGATAATACGCTTTGCAATGTAGCTCGGTACTCTGTCGATGGCAAGAAATTCTACCTCAAGAGGCTATCAACGCTATTTCTTAGTTATGGGGAGTTGATAGGGAAAAGAGCCAATATCGCCAACACCCTCTTGATTGACTTTCATCCGTACTCAAACGTTAAGAATTCTCCATATAACGCCACTCATCCGTTGCCCTACACTCTTACTTCAAGTGAGACTGCCGAAGAGAGTAGGCAAGCTCTCTCGGTGATAGTTTCCTTTCTGAGTGCGATGAAAGAGTTGGGTTGGACAGTTCCCGAGTATACCTCAACTGTGGACCACCTTATCATGGTGAAGAAGTTCGCCGAGCCCTTTCGGAGTGACAAGCCTCGTCGTCCTCGCCTTGAAGTTGCGAATCCGGAATTGGATGATGAGCGGTCTGCTAGAGTTTATACGGTCGTGCCTGATGCGGCCGACGTCAGTGTTGAGCCTCGCGGCCGTAGGGAGACCTTCGTTGAACCCAAGCCTATCGACCCTTGGAAGACTATGTTGGTCGCCGTCCCAGGGAACCCTCGATTGCTTCCAGGTCAACCAGTGTGGGAGCAGTTTGTTTGGTCCTTTCCAAGCGAGTAGTGTCCAAGGTCACTTCCAAGTAGACGTTAGTTCAATCCGTCGGCTACCAGCCCGCACTGAAATTGATCCCATTTCTTTTCGTGACTTTTGTCATGACTATGAAATTTTATTTTTGAGTTTGCACAATGATAATATCTTTGTGTGAATGTTTTCCCATAATAAACATCGCTTGTAGTTATTTCACTTTCTTCTACACTTGATGGTTTTGTAATTCATCCATTGTCATCCACTCATTTCTCCAGGTTAACCCTGTAGTTGGCGACACAAGTAAGTGGTCTTTATCGCTTTGCGCCGGACCATCTGAGAAGGTCAATAAGTACTTCCTTGTCCTATCTTTGAACGGTCTCTTGATGGCGCAAGATGTTGGAGCCGACAAGAAATGGCATACTATTTTCCGGGCGATGTTGAGAGAGATTCTCGAATTCTGTATTTCGAACTTCACTATGGCAGTTTAGAGTGACCAATCTAGCTCCTTTCTGAAATTACAAATGATAGCTCTTGAAGGACAGTGTGGCATTGTTAGACAAATTAGACATTATTTCCACAACAATTTCTGCGACAAAGCAACAACATCGTTCAATGGTCGGACACTTTTTATCCGTAGGTTTTCTACCATTTTTTTGCATCCGTCCGGCCTGTTAAGCACTAGAGCAAATAGCCTAAACACTCTCCTTCTCGACGACTATCATTTTAATAATGTCCGGAACATTCCCCTCAATGTGATTCATCCACTGACATTCGATCTGACTTCAAAGGAGACCGTGAAGAATGTCGTTCTTCCTGGTGTCGTTAAGTTCCTTTCATTGGGATTGCTTATTCCTGAGTATGTTTGTCAGAACATCGATTTGACCGGATATCCTCGTCTATGGTCCGATGATCCAAAGTGGGAAGAATACGTCAAAGCTTACCCGAGCTCGATGCATCAGAGCATTTCTTCCTCATATGATAACTGCGTCGGCTAGCAGCCGATGCCTTCAAATGTTCATTTTGTCAGACTATTATTGACTTGCTGTAAATACAATTTTCTCAGAAATAAAGCTCTTTCGTTTTTTGAACAATCTTTTGCGATTGGTGCCTCACTGAACCCATGCATGTTTGCTTTATTGACTTCATATGCAAAATTCTTTCCTTGAAGTTGGAGTTTTTGGGGAAATTTTGTACCAACTTGCCGTCGCGATTGATCCGGGAGACATTGATTTTACGGACATCTCCCCGCGCTTCAGCGGCTTCCAGTCCCTATTGGATGATTACGAAAGACTGGAGCATCAAGGCGTCCCTAGAGCCTCTTGCAGTCGTGGATTTCATGTCGATTTTGGCCAATGCTCACTTCAACGTTGTCGTGTAGAGAGGAGTGCGCTTTGAGAATACGCGAGGTATCTGGCTGCGACTTCGTATAGTCTGCTACAGAGTTCTGTCAAATCTTGCGGTCTTCGGTCTTCAGTCTTCAGTCTTCAAACTCCTCCCCGTTGGCCTATCCTGTGGTGGCTCTAAAGGGTTAATGGTAAAGGTGGATGATAAGAAACCACGGCCTCGGACGGGTAAAACGGGACGGCCAGACCACAAGCTGAAACCGTCCGAAAGATTGGCTCCTAAAATTCAAACCCACGGTGACGAGCAAACGTGCTTCACCGGTGGGAACGACATAAACACGACCGTGTGGGCAATTAACCCCACTTCGCCGCAACAAAGTTTACAAGAACAGAATTGAAATACAACTAGCCTCCACAGCTGGCTTGGAATCACAAAAAAAAGAAATCGGAACACAAGCCACAACACACTTGTCTCCATCTTCTGTTCTCTTCAAGCCTCAAGTCTTCAATTCTTCCATCCTTCAACTCCAAAGTCTTCAAGTGTTCAAAAATACTAAGAAACTCAAAAGAAGTGTTCAAAAACACAATGGAAAAGTTTCACCAAGGTTGTAACCTTCAAACAAGTGACACTGATGACTCAAAACTTCAAATACTAAGTGTAATAGCTCTCTAGAAAGCTAATTCAGACAACTAAGACTCCTTCAAATTTCAAGTCAATCTAAACTACTGTCTGAAAGTTATACAAGTTCAAAGTTCTGCCCCTCCAGATATTCAATCGTTCATAACTTCTTCTTCAAAACTCCAAATCTCAATTGTAATAACTTTTTGAAGAGCTATGACCATGGTTCACGCACCTTTCAATTCTCAAACAATTCTAAACTACTGTCCAAAAGTTATGGACAATCAAAGTTCTGCCTATCCCTATTCATTCAGATCTCTATAACTTCTTGCTCACAACTCCAAATCTCAATTGTAATATCTTTCTAGAAAGCTAAGATAGAGATGCACAGTCCCTTAAAATCCCAAATCAAATTGAGAACTACAGAAAAAGTTGTGGCTCCTCGAAACCTCTGCCCCTCAATGGATGGCCTCGGGTTTTCACAGAATTAAAACCTCAATAACTTTTTCTCTACAACTCCGAATTCAAAATTTAAAACGAGTATGGAAAGCTCTTGAAACAAGGAACAAGATCACAAATTTTCAATTCCATATCATTCAAGCTCAACGAGTTACACACAGTCAAAGTTATGCTCCAAACCCTTGCTCTCTCACCCGCACACACACACTCACTAAGGGATCTTCCCCCTAATCTTTTCCACCTCAAGTGGACGTGGGCACTCCAGCCCATGTCACCCTATCCAAAGTACCCCACAAGGTACTTCATAACTTTCTTATGCTTTCCACTTTCAACCACATAAAATCCCCTAGTCTTTTATTTATGGGAAGACTAAAAACTTAGACCTTCCAACCAACAAAATAAGTAAAATAAAAAAATAACTAAATAATAAAAAAAACTTATCGTAAGATAGCTGATGGTACGGACGTATAAAGGTGTTGATTCGCACAACCTGATCGCCAAGTCGTGGACTTGGTTGGCTGGAAATGTCGTGGTCAGTGGCTGCCGCCAGTCCGGGTTCGAACCCGATCGAGTCCGTCGAGTGGTTGGGCAGCCCACGGCTTGGCTCGCTAGTGAGGCAGGAAAAATACCAGTCAACCCGCTACCTACCCCCCTGAGCAGTGACAAGAACGGTGTAGCACCTACATGCTAACACTTGCCCAAATCCTCAAACCGTGGTTCTCACCACGACAAACCTTTTTACCTCATCTAACCGCTAGCTGTAATCAAAACATATCCACACTGGTAATAATATCTACGTGATGGAAGAATTTCCATCAAGACAGTGTCTCGGGGAGCCTGCAGTTGTAGTCGGACCGGCTATCGTAGATGACATCGCGTCACCGATGCGTCTTGGGAATGTCGTTGTCGTTTCCGGCTCCACCCGTTGTCACCTTCAGGAGGTTGACGTCGACGCTATAGTTTCGGATGGTGCTTGTCCTATCGGTGTCAATATCGTCGGCTCCCAACCAACACCTTCATCTGCTTTAGTACCTGCTGCCGACCTCAACTCCGATGTGGTTCTAAGGAACATCCAGGTGGGTTCTTCAAGCTACTACCTCGTCCTTGAAATAAGGGGGTTCTTCTCGCCGAAAGTTTTGTTTGTCGTGGCAATGCAAAGAGGAAGAGCTTTCATCAGAAATCTAGGCCTGGGCTTCAAGAGTTCCATACTTTCTGCCAGTCGTCCTTTTCGTTGGCCTTTTGGTCAACCGATAAGTCTAAAGATATCCGTGGACACATGGATCACTTGTTCGATGTTTTTCCTGACTTGCGAAGGGACACAAAAGTGTTGGGCTCTACCTATTGTGATTCCTCTCAAGGATCGTTTCAACATCGAAAGTACAGAGAGGTCATCTATTCCCACGTATTGGGTTTTGACGCGCCATACTCTCCCAATGAAATGCAATCCAAGCTTACAATTGCCTACTCGAACTGAGCATCCCTTGTTTCTCCAATGGGCTTTTCCAAGTTTCTCTTCCTCTTTACTGCTATCGACAATCAAAAATTGAACCTTTATTACCTTGTAATTTCTTAATTTTTCGATTTTAGGATATATTTTTTCATTCCAATTTTCCTGTGTATATGTATTCTCTTTATCACATGTCTGTGATTCATCACTTATGATGGTCCTGTTCATTGTTATGCACCGTCGGCTGGCAGCCAACGGTATAGTATTTTCATCTGTCCTTAATATTCGGCAGCATGACAATTGTCTTCTTTTTTATTTTCCAGGGGTCATCCTTTTAATTCAAATGCACATATGGAACCCCTTCACCGTATCGAAAGTGTGTTGTCCCCTCTGTCAATGGGCTCCTTTGCTTTGTAAAACCACGTGTGCCAACTTCTGGTTCTTGCACTTGTGAGAATATTGTTCGCCGGCTGGGCCTGAAAAAGACTTTTGATATGTTGCTCCCATGCTTTAACGTCGCGCTTTGGTCAACGTTGCCAATGGAGCAGATACAACTAGTCTTGCGGCATATTCTTCCGGTTGGTGTTATTGATAGGCTGTCATTTATCTATAGCAGACGTGACTTAGCTCAAAGCTTAAATTTTCCTTGGAGTTACAAAACGATGTCTATTCTTTCTAAGAAGAATCATTTGCGTGTTGTCTGTCTGCCTCATCAAGTTCTGTTTGTGGATATGAACCCAAGGTCTCTCTGAAGAAACCCCGACAACATTTGTTATATTCCCTGGCCGTTTAAGGGTCATCTGAGCCTTTGAGACGATGACCAAGTTATTCCAAATGTGGTGACCGACATCCTTCCCTTCATCTACCCGCTCCACAGATTTTCAAGCATCCCTGAATATTTGAAGCAAGCACATCGACCTGGTCAGTCTCATTGGGTGGTTTCAAAGGCGCGTGAGTATGGGCACACAGTTGTCCGATGGGACAAAATCAAATGGTATTAGGTCTTCTTCTTTGGCGGCCAGCCGATGGTCTTCAAATTAGTTTTTGTTCATTATTCGAAGGATACATTTTGTAAAATACATGACAGTGAACATTCGTGTTGTATAATTTGTTTTAAAGTGCCCATCTACGTTCATTAGTTTCCGATCACTCAACTTTATTCTAGGATGTTTTTCTTCTCAGCCAGTTGTATTTATCAGTTCTTGAGATCTCAACTTTATGATTGGCTCCCAACCGACACTGTAATTTGTTTTGATCAATATACGTATGTTTTCTGCAACTGATATTTTCTTTTTATCATCGAGTTTGTCCATTGAGTTGTCAGCGCTCACTTTACTTTGGCCTATGCTGCCCGCCGATTGTATTTTGTTCTCTGTGACTTGTTTGTGACTTGTTTTCATTTTTGGACTTTGTTTTGTCCATATTTAGTTAAATATCCGTTTGTGGACGTACCATTCAAAGGCTCTCACAAAGAAGTGGCATTTTCAATTGAATTGCAATCAAAAAACCATTTTTGACACCTTGTCACACATATCAAAGGTTGGATTTTGCTCAGAAGTGGAACCGTAGATGGAGCGCAGAAGATTGGCAGCATACTGTTTGGACAAATAAATCTACCTTTGAAATTGGAAGATTTTTTAGACAAGTTCATGTTTGGAGAACTGCATAAAAGCATTGTTCATGAAATTGTACAATTCTTGCTTTTAAAAGTGGACGGAATTCCTTGATGATTTGAGGCGCATTTGTTGGAGGGCAAAAGTAAAAACTTGTTTTTTTGCTTAAAAATCAATATTCTGCAAAGGATTTCGTGGAAGTACTTTACAAAGGGGAATTATCTCATTTCAGAGGTAAAGTTCCACATGTAGTGCTCATGGCAGATGGCGCACTCACCCATTGCAATAGAATATGTGAAGAATAGAGACAAATGCACCTTCTTGAAAAGCACAATTGGCTTGCAAGCTCTCCCAGTCTCAATTCAATTGAGAACCAGTGGAAGATTCAAAGATGCAGTACAACGCGACAAAGCATGTGTTAAAACCATAGATGCATTAAAGGTAGTTCTTGAAAGAGAGTGGAAGTCAGTTAGCAATTCAAAGCTCCTTTAGTTATGTCATTCTATGCCCTCTAGGTTACAAGCAGTGATTGATGCTAATGGAGGACATACACGTTGGTAGATTTTGAATAACTATTTTTGGCCTTATCTTTTGGCCTTGAAAATTTTCACACATGTTATCAACATAACGATGATCTTGTGACAAAAAATCATGCTGAAATATCAAATTCTCAACCCTAGAGAGGCTGTCAAAGTTGGAAGTTGTGAAACAATTTTTCCCTTTGTTTCTCACAACTACATCTGTTGGTAGATTTGGAATATCATTTTTTTTGTAGGTCTTTTGGACTTGAGTTTCTTCACACATGTAATTAACATAAAATTGTTTCCACTATAAAAATTCCATGGGAAAAAAAAATTCTTCAATCCTTAGGAGGATGTCAAAGTTGGCAGCTGTGAAGCTTTTCTTACACTTACCCCCTTGTTGGTAAGTCTTGAATATCTTTTTTTGTATAGATCTCTTGGCCTTGAAATATGGTGCACATGTTCTCAACACAAAGATGACTTTGTGTCTAAAACTTCATGATAAAATAACAAAATTTTCAGCCCTCTGGAGGGTGTCAAAGTTGGCAAAACAGCAAAACGCTAATTATCTAAAACATCAAAGCTCTGACTGGTTGATGGCATAATGTTCATGATTGTATTCAGATTTTGCTGTGTGAATGACATGTATCTTAGTTCAACATGGATATTTGCACTTGGACTAGCGTCACATGGAGATAAATTAATAAGGTGATAAAAAGTAAAAAATAGAAAACATCAATCTGGGTCCTCACTTGAACAGGTTTGGCAGATGAGGCAGGTTTATCAATTGAAATTATTATTGAGATGTTGCTTGAAGTTCTGTTCAAAGAAGAGCTGCATGAAAATATAATTTATATTCTCATTGGACCTATTCATAAAGAAGTTATGCCATCCTTTTACCTAATACACAACAACAAAGCACAAGTGACACATGCAAGATAAAATAGTGACTCTATATTCACAAATGCAATAAAATTTGAAATTTGTCACAATTTAGTACAAATTACATATAGGTTTCTTTCCAAGCATCTAACAGATAATATTTTACAAAATATGGAAAAAATGATCAAATTTTGTGGACAAATTTGACTCTGAAAACTTATTGGCGGCCAACCAATGCTTCTCCTCATTTGCAACTTGCAAATGACCATAACTCACTCAGATTTTGTCCAAGTAAACATGAGGTTATTTTTGGCATCTATATTTTCCGTAGATATCAAAAAACACCTCATATGCCCAATTCGGCTAGTATATGAGTGAGTTATGCTCTTCAGAAGATTGTCCCGCTGTATAATTAACGTTGTAATTGAATCTGCAGCTGCCGTTTCCGTCACCTCACAAGAGAATTCTCTGAAGTTTGAAGTCACGTTACTTCGTCCACATGACGAACTATTTTGGAGAATGCATGGCCATGGGAGGTGAAGTGAAGGTTGAGAATGAGAATGGTGAGATTAGATCTCCAAGCATGGAATTTCTTAAGTGAGAAAATACTAGTATGTGGATGAAATAGCATTCTTAATCTTCAGAAAGTTTCCACAGTTTTCCTGGTGTGCATGTCATGGTCTTGGAGTCGGGGCATGCACTCTTGTTGCGCGTGAGTTCGCGGTGGTCTTGTTCCGGGTGCTACTCGGACAACAGGCGCTCCTGTTCATCGGCAATCGGTGCCAGTCGGGACCACTTCCGGTACGGCGCCGGACCTAACCACATGCAGCTCGAGGTTGAGGGGCACTTGCAATCCAGTCGAGGAATTGACCAAGAGCGTCACAACAGTAGCCAAAACCGCCAGATCTGCTACGGAGGCGTGGAAAAATTGCCACCACGTCGACTTCTGAATGGAATACACTTCCCAGAGCACGAGGCTTCTATTTCCGGGAGCGCGGAGGCGCTAGCCTACTTGCTGTCTGGGCTGTTCGGGGAATGGTCCTTTTTGGAAGGTCGTGGTAGCAATGGGACCCATACACACGCGGCGCAGGCGGTGTCGGAACGGTCGACTCGGCCCGCTTCACATCGTTTTTTTTTTGTCGAGTATATATCGACACGTCTAGGGAGCAGTGATGTGTTGGACTCTTCTCTTCGTGAGCGTTTTCCTGCTGACTTGCCTCATCCGACCACGAGCCAGCGTCTAAGATCGATGCCAGCCATGGCGCCCAACATTCTGCTCAGGTAACATGCCCATCTGATTTTCCACTAAGTGTCCCTGTTTGTGTTGCATGTCCACTATGATTTGCAGCGAACTCCGTACAAGTAACGGTAGCATAATTGTGACCTAGGTGGGGGGTTTTGTCGAGTGATTGAAAAGTTCTCGCTCTGGTTGCCCAATGATAAACAGGGAATGAAATCGTGGGAGATTCTAGATTGGAGGTGTCTGTACAACCAGAGAATCTGTCAACTCTTCAGATATGGATTTACAACGTCATCCGAGCGAATTGTGGGCCACGCTGTCGATGAGAACTATATTTGTTTATGTGATCATACTCTGATCTTTGGAACATGACCGACATTCTGGTTAGTACATCAATTCTAAGTTTTATTGCAAAATTTGCGTCGTATACAAGCCTGAGGAAACTGTCACAGCTGACTATAACTGTAAAAGTACATTTCTATCAAAGTTTTAACGTGTCCCTTGCTTCCGAAAGCTTCGAGAAGATCCTGCCAAGGTTCATTAAGAGAGAGGTGTAACCCTTTTGCGGATTTTATGTCTGAGAGGAAATGGTCGCGCTAGATCAGAATATGGCGACTCAGGAAGTTGGTATGATTCGTCGAGGTTTTAGTTTGGATGGCATATATTTTGAAGGATTTTGGCCACTGATAGTTGGGCGTTTAGAAGTACTAGAGTTCAGAAGCTAGTGGCGAGGATGACATGCTTCGACACGCGGTCGTGGATGATGCGCGCCATGAGCGGGTTGAGCCGCGAGCACACGACGCCGGGAGCCTCGACGACGTCGATGTCTTCGCCGCGGACGCCGGGCGGGGGCGCCCACGAGAAGCAGTGGAGGAGGTTCGCAAGCATGAGCTTGTAAGTGGGCAGCGCGAAGTGGATTCCGGGGCATCCCCGCCGGCCCGAAGAGAATGGCAGCAGGTGAAAGTCGTGGCCGTAGACGTTCACCTTGGAATCTCGGAACCGGGTGGGGATGAACTGGTCGGGATCCTGCCACGCGTTGGGATCGCGGCCGATAGCGTATATGTTTACGTACGCGATGGTGTTGGCGGGGACGCGGTAGCCGCCGACGGTGCACTCCTCGCTGCTGAAGTGGGGTATGGCGAGCGGCGTGGGCGGGTGCAGCCGCAGCGTCTCCTTCACGATGCAGTTCAGGAACGGCAGATTCGCGCAGTCGGCCTCCTCCACCAGCCGGGCGCGCCCCACTACCGCGTCCAGCTCCGCCTGCGCCGCGCGCAGGTCGTCCGGGTGCCGCAGCAGCTCTGTGAGGCTCCACTCCATGGCTGTCGAGAGGCTGTCGCTCCCGCCCACTATCAAGTCCTGCCACAACCCGAAACTGTCAGCGAACAATTGATCCGAGGATGTCGATCCAGAGAGGGGACTGATAATTATTCACTCACAATGGCGACCGCCATGATGCTCTCGTCCGACAAGTCAACCGTGTCATTGGCCACCAGCGAGGCGATGAAATCGATACGCCCGTCCTGCTTCTGCTTCACGCTGTTGCGATACTCCTGGATGATGGGCAGGAGCAGGCCCTCCTGGTGCGGCTTCAGTCGCTGGAGCGCGCCCTCCACGCCTGCAATTCACATGTTTCAGCAAGGTCATGTAATTTTCATGAATTCTCGCAGGTGGAGACATACTTTACCTTGGAGATCCAGCCAGCGGAGCGCCGGAATGTAGTCGCCGATGTTGAACAGCCCGACGAGCTTGGTGGCCGACTTGACGAAGAACTTGAAGCTTTCAATCTGCGCGCCGGAGTCGTCTCCGAACAAGCTCTTGCTGAACACCAGGCGCCCCATGAGGTTGAGACTCGCCCGGAACACGAGCGAGGTGACATTCACGACAGCGTCCGCCTGGTGGAGCGCGAACGCCCCCAGGAGCGCGCGCGCCTCCTCCATGCGCAGCGACGCGAGCAGCTCCACCTTGGACGGCGACAGCAGCTCGTGCGTGTAGAGCTTCTTCATGCGCACGAAGTGGGCGCCGCTGGAGAACACCACGCTGGAGTAGTTGTACCCGAAGTGCTTCCCCGTGGCCAGCATGGGGCGCGCCGCGAACGCCTGATCGTGCACGCGCAGCAGCTCGCGCGCCATCCGATCGTTGGAGATGATGAGCGTGGGCCGCGACCCCATGCGCAGGAACATGATCGGCCCGTGCCGCTCCGCCAGCGTCAGAAAGCGTCGGCACGCCGGGACCGCCTTCGGCCCCAGCGAGTACAGCGACCCCACGATCGGCCACCCGCGCGGCCCCGGCGGCAGCTGCCCCCTCGCAAACCACCACCTCCGCACCACCCAAAGCACACACAATGCGCTCACCACCACTCCCAGCAGCTGCAGCGAGTAGGATCCATCAGACTCCATCACTACCCCTCCTCCCTCACCGCGAGTCAGCTCCTCATCTCATCCAAACCAACACAATCCTCAACGAAGCGCTCTGTGTGTGTGACCGCGCGCGCATCCACTCGGCTTGTCTTATTACGCGTCTGTCGTGGCGCGGCGAGATGAGCTAGATGAGCTTGATAAGGCTACTACAGCAGTTACAACGCAACGAACTCCCAGCTGGGTTCTTATGATGGCTCTGTCCGTGGAGTGTAGGGTGTGTGGCATACCTGCAGCCTCTGTCATCAGGTGCCGACTGCTCATGCAAGCATCTTCTCATGTAAAAAAACACTAGAAAGATACCCTCAAGTTCGCTAACACATGCCAAGTTTTACTGTTCTGCAGTGGGCGCTGTTGTTGTGTGAAGTGCGAATCAAATCCAATTTCTGAAAATTGGATGAAATACGATATCCTACACTTGGAAGGACATAATACGTGGATCTACCTATGTGATGTCCGGCGATGTCCTGTCTGTACCTGGGTGATACCCTGTAAGATCCATGGTGTACCTAGGTGATACCTGTGGATATCATTAGTTAGGTACGTGAATGCTCACGATGCTGGGCAGCATTCTGGTTGAATTTTGTTAACTTTTTCATTTCTTCAGTGTTCTAATAGAAGTCTTGTGGCTTTTCGACTAAGTTTAGCCAGTTTTGGAATTGTTGGTGTTGTGTAATCTCACCGTGTGGGGACCAGTAATGCCTAATCAAACACGTAACCACCTTGCAGACATCTTTGTACCCATGGTGATTTTCATGTTGTCTGTTGTCAGTGGTTGGGAGTTTGATTAGGCATTCATGGTCCAAGATTACAGGATAATGTATCTATGCATGATTTTACTGCTTCTCACATATTCTGAATTGTGGAGTCAGCGTTTCATGTTTGTGGGGATAGGTGTACATGAGCACATGGGGATCCCAATAAACACCCCGGTCAAGTGTTGCATCAAGCCTTAGGCTTGGGAGGGTGGGGATAAAAACGGTCCCTATTTTTCTGTTGGAGGGGGGCCCTATTCAATCAAAGGAGTGGGGACTCCGAGGGTAACTTGGGGCCGTAACCCCGAAGTTGGCCAAAAAAAATCCAAAAAAAGCCTCTAGAGCCCCAAAAGTGAGAAGGCAAAAAAATGGACCTTGAGGCTTGGTGCAACGCTCGACCGGGGGTAAATAAAGGGATCGAGCATATGGAGGAAAATGGGTAGTAGAGCCCTATGGAATTCTACCGTAGAGTAGAGTGATGAGCTGAAAGTCTGCATGGGCAAAAGGAGATTAACCCTTAAACGTCAGTCAAGAACCATAAATAGAGGCACATATCTACTCTACAACATTCAGCAAATGTACTGAAGTTTAGCTAGACTTACACTTTTGGATTGAAGATTCTTCAATCCAAAGGTGTAAGTCTTGCTAAACTTTAATACATATTGCGTATTCTTCAGAGTAAAATACGGTCCCGCATGTACGGTTCCCGACTGACGTTTAAGGGTTAAGGGTAAAAGTGGTGTAGGAAAGTTGGAATCTAGAGTTGTGAGCTTCAAATGGGACTGTTCATATTCCAGCATTTGCAACAACTTTGCTTGTACTAATCAATTTGCACTCAATGGTGCTGATCTATAGAATAGGGATTTGTCAAAGAGGTCTGCGAGGAAGAAACTCTGCTAGTTTGTGGTACAATTAGCTGCAGTGGGTAACGAACTTTTCCCCCATCCTCAAATGCTTGCCCCAGTGACTTTCATATTCTTCTGCAGGGTACCGGGCGAAGTGGTCCCTTCCACTGCAAGTGACTACGTAGCACCCAATAGCTACAAAAGTAAGATTTATTACTATTTGTTATATTGGCGTTTTTCACATTGCACTATCTCCATGTGACCAATTTGTATAAATCTAATGTGACAATTTTTTCTTCACTCATGTGATGAATCTAATATATATCTTGTTGCATCTACACACAATAGAGTATAGAGATGGAATAAGCAATGAAAAATGTTGGAATCTCACCTTGAATTTGCAAGCGGGGTTGGCGAAAAATCACAATTCTAACAAGTAGAGCAGTTTATTATGATTTGATGATGTTTATGTGTGATGCATCTACCTGGAGAGGGGGAGTAGTTCCATACTACTAAATCTATATGAGGTGGATATTGGTTGAATGGTGGAACGAAAAGACACTTTATTCACTCCGGCCCCATTAAGTGAGGACCGGAGTTCTTCTACTTCTATGTGTGATGCATTGATGGATTGCAGAATTTGTTGGCTTTGGAAATGTGGGATTTGTGCTGCTTCTGACCGAGACCCTCATGAACTTCCTGTGCATTACATGGAGGCCTATATATTGTTTCCCAATACGGTTTTTCCATATCATAATAGCCACATGGCTACTCTGCTTTCCACTTGTACATTATGCTTTGTTATTGCCGCCCTCATGTATTATCATCTCAAACTCTTGTCTCATACCAGTAGTGTATTAAAGATCAGGTGGCACCAGCTCTAGTGTGTGAATAGGGCTGTTTTGTCTTTAATATTGTGCCACTGAGCTTGCCATGGTGACTTTTGATTGATACATTACAGGGAGGACTCGATTTGCAGAAAATACAACACAACACTGTTTAGGATGGAAGTGGGTAGGATATGCCCCCATTTTATAGGTGTCAAATATGGGTTTTGGTTGGTTATAGGGAGGTTACCTTACTTGTTTGGAGCATCTCCACCCGAGAGACTCCAGCTCGGCCATGGTGGGCCGGAGATGCCCCTCGTTTGATTGCCCCGTAGTTGGGTTGTCGGCTCATGTCCGCAATGTTGGCAGGGGGTTTGGAGAAATAATGGTAGCCAAGGTAGAGAGAACTTTGTTTTTCAACTAGAACGCAAAGAAAACGCCTTGTTTGCAGCCCTCAAAAATTGACACAACCGGTTCCCTATAGCCACTCCCACAAGGCCACATGGTGGCATGGAGTGGCTGCCCCACACGCCAAAACTTGTTGTTCCCCCAACAAATCCTTCATTTTTAGTGTCCGGAGCATGAACCTTGTGGTCCCGCCCACCGACCGGGAAGGTTAGGCCTGGCCGGTGCAGTGGGGTCCACCACCGGCCTGCCTCACCAACCCGGACATTTTTTCCACGGCGACGGGATGCGATGGAGATTCTCTTACACTTGATAAACATTGGAGAGCTTATGGATGTCTCAACTAGAACCTTTACCAACCTCTAGAAGACAATAGTCAAAAGGAGAGGTTTGGGTAGTTTGAGCATGTCCTTTGGTCTCATAAACTTTGATAGCGTTTTATGAAGATGCGGCATATTGGTGGCTTTATGGAAATATAATTCTTTTCACATCGGACGTGTAGAAAAAAATTATACTACTTTGAATGCAAAAGTAGGGATTCTTGGCAGCTTCCAAAATTTGCTACAAGCTTCTATTAACATTTATATTTTACATGTGTTGTTGATAAAGATATATTATCTTTGGAATAGTAAAAATAATCTTATCTTTAGTGTTAAAAAGCATTTAACAAAAGTGATACATTTCATCATGACCCACTTCACCGAGATCACTGTAGTTTGTCGATGCCTACATCAATTTTGGTGGTGTTGATTGTGATAGATGCTCCTCTTGCTCCGCCACTAAGTTGAAGCTCAAATTTTCCATGGAAGTGGGTTGTAGTGCTTGCTAGAAGAACTAACCTACCCAAATGACCAATATATGGTTGTTAAATTACACACAATAATATTTCAATTTGTGCGGTCAAAGTTTATGACACTTTGTGAGCATGTTATTTTATTAGTGTAGATGAAGATCCTACAATTCAAATTGTAAATAAAATTTTCTTCCCCCTCTCCACTCTTTACACTAGAATCAACAATTTTGAAGTGTTTTTTATGTGAAATAATCAAGGAACTCTAGCGGTTAAGTATGGAAGAGCTCATTGTTTTCTCTGAATCCAAGTTGAAAGTATTTTTAGCTGCCTTTGAGGATGAAAAAGAAGAGGTCATGTTGAAACATGGAATTTAGCCACATATCCCTTTGTGCAGTAAATATAAATTAATAGAGATATATGCAAGGCTGCTTTAAATTATTCAAAATGGGAATTGATGTCAAAACTCATAGTATCTTTGCCTCACTTTACAACTAATGATTACAAAACTTTTTATTGTACTAAAGAATGTTCCCACACTAGCCACCTTGATGATGTTAATGCTTGTATTTGATGCTTCTAGACATAATCATAATGTGGCCTTTGTAACAATTAACATGACCTTGAATATAAAAGACCAAGAATCTTCCCACATGAACCACCTTGATGATGCTAATGCGTGCATTTGATGCTCATAGGCATAATCATTAACCCCTAATGGATTAAGTGCCCCTTGGGAGGACGATTTTGATTTTGGGCAGGTTCCTAAAATTAGTTTTAAAAAAATTGGATATTTTTATCCTAGATTGTCTCTGATAGGAGCTTTGTGGAGTTATTTTTTTAATTTTTTAAATCCATGGTTTGAAAGTTAGTACCACTCAAAGTTAGAAGTGGGAACTCCGAGCAGCTCCAAAATTTTGCTAGAAGTCTCTATTGACATTGAGATTTTTCATACATATAGAGAATATTACCTTCTTTGAATTTATTTTTTGAAAGTCGTTAGTGTAAAAAAAACATTTAAACTCAAGTCAAATGTTTGAAAGTCTTTAGTGTAAAAAAATAATTTAATTCAAATCAAACATTTTTACACATTTTGGGCAAGTAGGGAAAAAAACTTCATCTTTTCTACATAAAACTTAGAGATCTTCATATTTTTCACTTTTTATTTTTTCGACAACAATATGTGGTGAGAACCTTTTTGTTGAGCGTTGAGATCATCATTCTAAAACATATTAAGTTAAAAAAAAATGTGAATTGACAATTTTTGAACCTCCACTCTTTGCGCACTTGTTTTGAATATGCTACACCCCTTCTTTACTTCTAAAAATTGGAGTGTAGGGAACTAACATCATACTCAACACAATGGTTAAGGGTTTAGGCCTTGTGTAGTGCAGAAATTTGATACCAAGTGAAGTCAAAGTCTGCTCATCCACTCAACGCAGGGAAGGAAATGAACCATTTGTTTGAATTTAAACCTTGTAATCTTCCAATCCGTGCGGTCAAAGTGTATGAAATTTTGTGAGTATGTTACTTAGTAAGTCTTGATTGAGATCCTACAACAAAAACTATGAAGATAGGGTTTTATTTCCTTCCTTATTCATTGCACTAGAATCAACAATTTTGAAGTGTTTTTGGTGTGAAGTTGTCATGGTCTTTTAGGTGTTAAGGTAGCCTTGAATATGGCCAATATAAAAGACCTTGTTTAACCCTTAAACGCCGAAGCAACCATAAATTGGCTTCTTGGATGACATTGTTGGATGATAACCAACGTAATCAACTATTTTTCATCCAATTTTTTTAAGGAGAGTTCCTTGTGTGTACAAGCATTAGATGATGATGAAACTAGCCTCATTGAGGTAATCATGTTTTTACTAAGAAAGAAAATGCTTGTGACACGGATCTCGATACAGTGAAATTGAGAAACTTCTAGCTTTAGCTCTAGATTTGAATTCAAGCCATCAAAATGATATTTTTTGAATTTGAGTCCAACTAATGAAATGAAGCTAATGATGTCTTGTTTCCATACCATTTTGAAAATTAAAAAAATACATAAAATTGAATATGTTATTGCAATTTAAACTTGGACCTATAACCGTGATTCCAATTTTAGCCGAACACAGAACTTTCATTTACACCACAAGTTTTGGCACTATAATGTCCACCTTTGGTGAAATTTTCAGAATTTTTTTAGAATAATTTTCATTTAATATGAATTTTCTTCACTTTTTCTTTAGAAAATCTCAATAAATTCAAATTTCCACATAAAAATCTGTGATTTTTGTAACATAATTGAGACATATGATCTCATCTCTAAAAAAATAAGAAAATTCCACTTACATTTGATGAGAAACTAGAGCATACAATTGATTGAAAATTTAGATTGATGCCACTGTCATAGGCTCCGTCGTTTAACCCCTAAAGGACCAAACGTCCCCCCGGGGTCATTTTGGATTTTGGGCATGTACCTACAATTCGAAAAAAACTCCTTTTTAATTGAATTTTTTTTCAAGATAGGATCTGATAAGAGCTTCGTGGAGATATATATATATATATTTTTTTTTTTATTTTTTTTGGATTTGTGGTTTGAAAGTTAGTACCACTTAAAGCCAAAAGTGGGACTTCGGGCACCTCCAAAAATTTTGACAAAAGTTTCTATTGACATTGAGATTTTTCACACATGTAAATAATATTTCCTTATTTGGAAATTTTGAAAAAAAAATCGTGTCTTTAGTGTAAAAAGGCATTTTATTCCAAGTCAAACATTTTCACACATTGTCGGGCAACGGGGGAAAAAAACTTCATCTTTTCTACATAAAATCTAGAGATCTTCATATTTTTCACTTTTTTTTTTCCAACAACAATATATGATGAAAACCTTCTTATTGACCATTTGGATTATCATTTGAATACATACGTAGTTAACAAAAAAATAAAACGTGAAATGGCAATTTTTGAACCTCCACTCCTTGCACACTTGTTTTGAATATGCTACACCCCTTTTTTACCTCTAAAAATTGGTGTGATGGGAAATAACATCATGCTTAAGACAATGGTAAAAGATGTAGACCTTGTACAATGCAAAAATTTGATACAAAATGAAGTCAAAGTCAGCTGATCTACTCAACGCAGGGATGAAAATGAACCATTGTTTTGACTTTAAACACTAAAATCTATCAATCCGTGCGGTGGATTGCAACCAAAATTTGATGGCATGTTTATATGGAAGTCTATTTTAAGATCTTACGGTTGAAAATCCAAAATTCACTTTAAAATGTGGTTTTCATGTCTCTTTTTGACAGTGGCAGTTTTGGACTGATTTTAGAGCGAATTAGGTTGTGGTCCTTTAGGGATTAAGGGTTAAAGGGAGACATAGTTATAATTTGTGGGATGTGCTGGAGGACAGACTAAGCAGTCAGGTCAAGAGGAAATTGACTCAAAGCAGGGCTTTCTCACCAGAGTTGTCATGTCTGGCTCAAGTAAGTTAATGTGGTACTATGATTTTTGATTTGTGCTTTTCGGACTCCGGCCTGACTCCCTCATGAGAATGTAGTGATGTACTGCTGCCAGGCCTTTTTTTTTGGTTTCAGAGTTTTAGCCAGATTTGGCCAGAGTGGCGACACAAACTTTTTGACGACGGCAAGTTTGGCGACACAAAGTTTCTCTCAAAACCATACAAAACCAAATTTTCTCTATAAATATCCATTTTGGAGAATTCATCTCTATAAACATAGATTTGTACATCCTTTTTGGCGACAAGTTGGAGTTCATTAGTAGCAATATGGCGATATGCCAACGGCCATCAATGAAGTTTTGGCAATATAAAATCTTAAGATTTCCCAGTTTTTCGGGAATATTCTATTTTTGGAAATAAAAATTCGCTTTTTGGCCTCAGGTCGCCAAAAAAAAAAGGCCTGACTGCTGCACAAGTTTCAGAATATCTCACTGCTTCTACAACGACTCGTGTAAAAACAAATACAAGTTACCATACACTGTAATGAGCATGAAGTGGCGCTTTGATGTTTCCCAGGCTCACATAAGGTAAACCCCCCATAACCGACAAGCAATGTGCATATATGGATGGAGATAGCAAATAAAAAGGAGACTATTTTTTAGTGATGGCCAATAGAATTGCAATTTCAACCCAAGTTATTTCATATTTTTCCAACAAAAATTGAATTAATTATGAATTTTCAAAGTGTGCTACCATGTTTTGTGGGTGGCCACCAATAGGTTACCCGCCTAGAAGCAACAACCATAAGCAAGGGGTCATATCTAATAGAAAACCTCCATTAGGAGCTGAATGGATGGTAATGGGATGGAAGTGGGTTGGGTATACTCCAATTTTATTGGCGTTGGTTATGGGATTTGGTTGTTTATGGGGGGCTCCCATTATATAGTCACTTGCTTGTGTACAAACGACTACAACTTATATTATAATGAGCACATGAAGTGTTGCATTGACATTCCCCGAGCTCACATATACACTCAACTCCTTCTACAAGAGCATATATGTTACAAGGATCGTTTCATCATAACAATCGGTTTGGGTTCATAATAAATATTTGTTCTCTACAAGAGCAATTTTTTTATGATAGCATCATCCATCAAACTGAAAGTCACCCTCCATGACATCCATTGCGTGTAACAGCCATAATTAATCCCTAAAGGACCAAGGTATTTTATAGAAATCTATACATTATTGATTACAAACTGCCCACATGAAATTTTTGATAATCTAACAATAGCATCTTCTTCTAAACTTATAGGAGATGATGTGATAAAAAAAATTGTGAATTTTGACCATCTGGATTAAAAGATAATTACAGTTAAAGTGAAAATCTTGTTTCCCGGGGGGCACTTTATCCTCTAGGGGT
Source organism: Bryoerythrophyllum caledonicum (assembly GCA_963971425.1). Classification (NCBI taxonomy): domain Eukaryota; kingdom Viridiplantae; phylum Streptophyta; class Bryopsida; order Pottiales; family Pottiaceae; genus Bryoerythrophyllum; species Bryoerythrophyllum caledonicum. Next base: position 6,586,224 of record OZ020522.1, on the reverse strand, counting down.
TAACTTTATCCATTTTAAAAGGCGCTCCAAATATTAGCAACTCTTTATAGCAGGCCAAGGCAAATTGTAGTAAAACAAACAGGGCTGCTGTAAAGGGAGCTGACTGTACACAACCAATCTGCTCTGCTGTCTTTGGTTGCAGTTTTCTATGAAGCTCTCCCCATGATGATCTTGTGATTGGGAGCCCTTTACTGTCACTCTGGAATATTGGTCCGTATTATTTCGTGAATGAAAAGGATTTCAAAAACCAACCTTGATTTCATCCGTGGGTGTTACAATCTCTTAGAAAAATTCAAAAGTTGAGGGCAAAATCTATTTAGCAATGACCCATTACTAATCATCAGATTGCAAAAACCACATCGTTTGTGAGTCCATCGTGGCTGTTCAACTGGTTACAAACTTTACCGATTGTATCTGTGGAGGGAACCAACAAGGATACTGTAAAGCTAGTAGCAGACAAAGTTGACGTGGAAATAATCTTGTCGAGGCAGAGGGATGGACTTTTTTACCAACACGTTCCTTGCCGTTGTCTAAACATGGGCACATTTTTACATAGTATTTGAATGGTGGATGGTTCAAACCTAGGTTTTTTTTTAACAATTTTGGTGGTAAGGTGGGTTCTTTGTATGGTACCAAATGTGCCTCGAATAGGGCTATGATGTGAGAGTCTGGGAAGTGCCTATGTGAGGGTCGAAGTTTTGGTACCAGTTATTGTCTGGTGTGATAATAAGAGTGGAAGTAGAGTTTGGATCATTTTTGGCTACAAGTCTTGCCCAATGTATCGCTTGTTGTGTTTCTTCTATATTGTGGGGGTGTGCAATACCATTTTCAATCCATTTGTGGTCAAAGACGTTTCCTAGTGAGCCAAAAAACTTGTCTCTTTTGAGAGGTGAGTAGAACTTAGTAAGTTGGATGGAGCATGTGACGGTGGATGAAAAATACGAGTGTTGGATGTTGAAATATGAGATTAGTGAGTCTAGAATGGGCATGGGTAATGTACATTGTGCAAATTCAAGGGAGTCATTTTTGGGGTGCGATATTTATATATCTCGTATTGCCAAACTATTTTCAGTTTCAAATGGTTGGGTTGTTGGCTCTGTGTTTGTGGGAGTTTGAGGTTTATTTTGGTATTGGTTTCATAGCCATTGAAGTCTCGTAACGGGAATAGTGATTAGGTGCCTTCCATTGTCTTCGTATATATGTGCTTGGTGCTCATTATTTTGATTGTATTGTTTGATGTGAGAATGTCTTTTTTGGGGTTGCATTTGCTTGTGTGTATGTTGAGGAGGGGAATGATTATGGGTGGGGTAACCGATCTTGAGTCACAAAATTTCTCTTGAGGGTGATGTGCTTGGATGATTTTTGAGTAGAATTTGTTTTGTGTGTTTTGATAATACTTTGTTACCTGTCCGGAGTTATGTGTGGAGGTATTTTGGTCATGACATGGGAAGAGGTCCTATTGGGGTAATCATTTGTTGTAGGTATTATTATTGTGTTGCCATTGGCATAAATATTTGGTGTCCTTCTTTACAATTTTATTTGAGTGGATGTGTTTCCTATGTTTGTGATCGAGAATGAGATTTATGGGGTGTGTGGATGGGTTTTTGAGGATGTGTATTGGGGGGGAGAGGAGGGGTGGATACAATGGGTTGGTGGGATTAATTGGTGGGGGTTAGTTCTGGGTTGGACGTTGTTGTTGGTGGTAGTATATGTGTCTTTGAGTGTGTAGGTGTTCTGATGTATTGGGCATGGTGAGGTGCAAGTGTTAGGGCATGGGAGATAGAAAAATAGTTGTTGGGCTATATTTAGGGCACTTTTTACTAATTTGGTTGGTGTAGTATGAGATGTTTTAAATCATTGTGGTTCATAATGTGTGTTCCATTTGGTAGTATAATTTGTTTTAAGCCGGTAATATTTACTGAGAGAAGTTTTTGTAAGAGTTTTTAGGCAAGGTGTTGGTTAATTCTTGCATTATTTTGAGTTTCTTGTAGCCACATTTGTTCGAAAGGTAAGGGTTCTGATAGGAAATCCGTGAGTGTGCTATTTAGGTACACTTTTGCTTCATTTTTTAGAAGAAAAAATGTTCAAGTGATTGGTGATCTAATGCAATCGGCTTTGTTTATTCTAGGGATATTTTTTGCGCCACCATATTTGGTAAGGATGGAATGGTGAGTCCTTTGTAAATTTTGCCAAGTCTGCCTTAATCATTTAGTGCATTTTGAAGTTGTTCACCTATACATCAAAGGTAGGCTTTTTAAAGAGAAAATTTTGTGAAAGTTGGATTATTACATTTGACAAACATTTAGAGAGGCCACAAATGGATTTTTGTATGGCTATGATTTTTTTGTCCAGTTTTTTTATAGCAGGCATGGAGTATGGAACTGCGTAGAAAGTGTATGCTACTCCAGGTCGAAGTAGTGTGTCTACCATTTTATTTTTTGTTTCATGGTGGCTGGGCATGTTATTAGTTCTTTGCATTGTTTAGTAAGTTTTGTGGTATTGATGTGAATTTGTATCTTCCATTTTAATGAGGGGACCAATTTTGTGCCAAGATATAGGTATGATTCATTTTGATGTAGTATGGAGATGAGTTGGTTACGGTAGTTTATGTTAGCGGATTGCATAAGTGCTTTGAATGCGGTGGGTTCATTTTGGATTTGTTTCGGCAACCTGTGGCGGCACATTTTTGGATGTCAACATCCATACTAGACGAGTTGCAAAATTTGTCAATTTTGTTGAGTTGGATTTGTAATGATTTACAACTTGACACGTTAATGTTGTCGGCAGATCTTGACACGTTAATGTTGTCGTTGTTGTGTTTGAGGCGGCTAGGGTTTGTTGTCTTGGAGCATATGTTTTCTCCTAGCAACAAATTGCAAGCAAGGAAAGGAAAGAAAGATAAGGTAGGGTTACGTACCTTGTTATTTCCATACCTTTTATTTATTTGTTGTCTTGATTTTTGATCTACTTGTTGATGTTGGCGATCTTGTTGTTACAAATGGTTGTTGTATGTAGATGGTTGTCGTCTTGATTGTTGTCTTTGGCTTTCGGTTGTCTTCCTTTGTGGATGTGGGCTCTATTGTTGATTTGGAGTATTCGCGGATCTTGTGGTTGTCCGTAAGAGTGTGGAGGTATCGTTGTTGTTGTTGTTTTGTGTTGAGTACTTGCGTTTTCTTGGGTCGGCTTGTGAGTGAGAGTTGGCCTTGTGATGTTCTCCGACGCCGCAGGAGGGGAGTACCCTTGCTTTCAGCGAGGTGATGTTTACTGGAACGTCGTATGTCTTGGTATTGCTTGCTGATCTCTTGTGTGTGTTGGTGCAGCGTGCTGATCCTTTGTGCTTCGTAGCAGCCTTGAATGATGCATATGCGCTATCTTGTTTGTTGAGCTCCTAGGTCAGGGAAGGGGCGACTAGCTGAGGGCTTTGTAGATCGGGAACCGGACTTCCAGATTGAGGCAAGATCGTGCTCCTTGCAGATTTAATGACTCCAGATCTATGTTCCAACATCAAGTACCCTTGCTTCAAATCTAACTCACACCGATCCTCCTCACTAAGCCGCTCTACACATTTGTACCTCAGATCTGGATCTGGAGCCTTCCAACATATAGATCTGTTCCACAAAGAACCACTCAAAGTCTAGAATTGCAGTGTGTGAGGGCTCTACAACGAGGCCACCTATCTCTCGTTGCACGCACTTTACGATCCACAAACTAGATCTCTCACCTCCTCTAACCAGGATTTTCGGAGCTCAAGCGCCTGACATTCTAATCAATAAAAGCTAACGGGGGCATGGCGGTTGGTTGGGAGTCTTTATATGGCAAGCCTCTAACACATAATAGGTCGGGTTAAAATCTCGCATCACAATGACATCTTTGTCTACGGCATGTGCATGATAACAACCATGGGGGAACCAAATTTTCTTGCGGGTTGTCATTAAAGGTTTTGGCATTCATGAGGATGAAACAACCATATTTGTTTGATGACACAATTAATTTACGGATTGCTCTCACCGCTTTGTTGTGGCGTTTCACAATTAGGGCATGTATCTGAGGGTTATGGCATTTGAGTAAAATGTGTAGCGATGTGTCCGGGTCCTTAGTGTTGCACATTGAACATGTTATGGAGGGGAATCTTTCTATGAAAAAGAAGAGTTGTTTATGGGCATTTCCCATATACTATCCAATGCAGAATTTGACTAGATATGTTTTTGGTGAATCCGTGATAATGGGGTTTTTCCAAAAATTGGTGGAGGGTTTGTTGTCAATGTTTGTATTACCGGTCCATTTACCAGTATTAGGAAAGAATAAAGAAATACTATATCCAAGGGTCAGATTTAGCATTGTAGTGCAGAATATTTATTTATATCTTGAAGTAGATGTTTAAAAAAACACATATTCTCATAAGTTCTTTTTTCCACCGAAAAAAACCATAAAACAAATTCCAAAAATATTGGTAGCTGTTTTTAGAAATAAATTTTTACCAAATCTGACCTTTGGATACAATATAGCAGCCATGGTGGCAAATGGCTTGTATTACTTAGGGTGCCGTAAGGGCTTCTTTATTCCATGTAGACAAATGTCATGGAAAGTGGGCTTGAGTAGGGCTCATTCTTTTTGGCTTTTTTTTAAATTTTGAAGGTCTAGAAGTTATTTTTGGAAAATAAAAAATTGCCAAATTTAGGGCTTGTGGCTCCAAATTGCAATCGGAGGCCCCACTCAATTCTAAATGTCATGTTTAGACACCTACAGTGATTCAAACATGAGGACCCGTTTCCTTGCGGTAGAGAGAAAAATGAATTCAACATATGGTCTCAATCAATAATATTAAATCTATATTATGTGTCACCATCTTTGAAAGCATTCTGTGAGACTTTTGATTGTGATTGTGCTTGGACTACTCTTGTGAAAATTGCTTTGGAATATGGATCTTAACCCCTGAATTTCCAAGAGTCCCCTTGAGAAACTCTTGAAGGTTTGGGCAGTTTCCTACAATATGAATCTAGAACAATTTTCTTTGGTTTTTTTTTTTATTGTAGATGGACATTACCAAAAGCTTTCTGTCAATACAATTTTATTTCTAAATTGGACATTCAATGTAAACGTTATGCCATCTTAAGATAAAACTTCTCAAGAGTGGGCACGTCGAACAATTTCAATTTTTTTTGCTAGGACACTCTATCGAATGTGAGATTTTCAATACTAGAAAATAATATTATTTCCATCTATATTGCCAACAAAAAAATCTTGTCTTTAGTGAAAAATAGCATGTTAATCCAAGTCAAAAAATTTCAAACATTGTCACACATTGTCGGGCAAGGTGCCAAAAAACTTCTTCTTTTCTACATAAGAAGTAGAGATCTTAACTTTTTTTTACTTTTTAATTTCCCTAATACAAGATGTGGTGTCAACCTTCTTATTGACACTTTGGATCCTCATTCTAAAACATATCAAGTTCACAAAAAAACATAATGTAAATTGGCAATTTTTGAACCTCCACTACTTGCACAATTCTTTTGAACATGCTATTCCCCTTTCCTACTTCAAAAAAACTGTGTACAAGGAACTAATATCATGCTCAAAATGATGGTATAAAATTTACACCTTGTGTGGTGCAAACTATGACACCAAGTGAAGTCAAAGTCTGATCCACTCAATGCATGGAAGAAAATGAACCGTTTGTTCTACTTCAAACACTACAATTGTTTAATCTATGTGCTCAAAGTGCATGAAATTTTGTTACTTAATAATTTTTGATTGAGATCCTACAGTTAAAACTAAGAGTAAAAGTATTTGTTTCCTTCCTTATTCATTGCACTGGAATCAACAATTTTGATGTGTTTTTGGTGAAAAAATTCACGGAAATTTAGGGATTAACCCTTAAAAGCTCGTGCCAACTTCACACCAAAAACACTTCAAAATTGTTGATTCTAGTGCAATGAGTAAGGAAGGAAATTAAAACTTATATTTATCCTTTTGACCGTAGGATCTCCATAAATACTCACTAAGTAACACACTTATAAAATTATATACAATCTAACCACACGGATTGAAAGATTATAGTGTTTGAAGTCAACCAAATAGTTCATTTTCTTCCTTGCGTTGAGTGGATTAGCAAACTTTGACTTCACTTGGTATCAAATTTTCGCACTACACAAGGTCTAAATATTTTACCATTGTGTTTTGCATGATGTTATTTCCGTATTCAACAATTTCTAGAGGTAGAGGACTAGTGTAACATATTCAAAACAAGTGCGCAAGGAGTGGAGGTTCAAAAATTGTCAATTCACATTTTATTTTTTTGTGAACTTAATATGTTTTAGAATGATGATCCCAACGGTCAATAAGAAGGTTCTCACCACATATTGTTGTTGAAAAAATAAAAAGTGAAAAATATGAAGATCTCTAGGTTATATGTAGAAAAGATGAAGTTTCTTTCCCTGCTTGCCCGAAATGTGTAAAAATGTTTGACTTGAGTTTAAATGTTTTTTTACACTAAAGAATTTCCAAAAATAAATTCAAAGAAGGTAGTATTCTCTACATGTATGGAAAATCTCAATGTCAATAGAGACTTCTAGCAAAATTTTAGAGCTGCCCAGAGTTCCCACTTCTAACTTTGAATGGTACTAACTTTCAAACCATGAATCCAAAAAAAAGAATAAAAATATCTCCATGGAGCTCTTATCAGGGACAATCTAGTGTAAAGGTTTTTTTTTTTTAAAAAAGATTTTTTTTCGAATTTTTGGAACCTGCCCAAAATCCAAAATATACGCCCTACGTACACTTGGGCTCTTAGGGATCAAAAAAGAATTTTTCTTTGCATCCGAATGTAAATTCACTGAAGTTAAAATCTAGCATTATGAGAATGAATGTCTGAAATGTGTATCATTTAACCCCTAAAGGACCACGACCTAATTCGCTCTAAAACCAGTCCAAAACTGCCACTGTCAAAAAGAGACATGAAAATCACATTTTAAAGTGAATTTTGGATTTTCAACCGTAAGATCTTAAAAAAGACTTCCACATGAACATGCCATCAAATTTTGGTTGCGATCCACCGCACGGATTGATAGATTTTAGTGTTTAAAGTCAAAACAATGGTTCATTTTCATCCCTGCGTTGAGTAGATCAGCTGACTTTGACTTCATTTTGTATCAAATTTTTGCATTGTACAAGGTCTAAATCTTTTACCATTGTCTTAAGCATGATGTTATTTCCCAACACACCAATTTTTAGAGGTAAAAAAGGAGTGTAGCATATTCAAAACAAGTGTGCAAGGAGTGGAGGTTCAAAAATTGCCATTTCACGTTTTATTCTTTTGTGAACTACTTACGTAGTCAAATGATAATCCAAACGGTCAATAAGAAGGTTTTCACCATATATTGTTGTTGAAAAAAAAAAAAGTGAAAAATATGAAGATCTCTAGGTTTTATGTAGAAAAGATGAAGTTTTTTTCCCCCGTTGCCCGAGAATGAGTGAAAATGTTTGACTTGGAATAAAATGCCTTTTTACACTAAAGACAAGATTTTTTTTTGAAAATTTCCAAATAAGGAAATATTCTTTACATGTGTGAAAAATCTCAATGTCAATAGAAACTTTTGTCAAAAATTTTGGAGGTGCCCGAAGTCCCACTTTTGGCTTTAAGTGGTACTAACTTTCAAACCACAAATCCAAAAAAAAATAAAAAAATATCTCCACGAAGCTCTTATCAGATCCTATCTTGAAAAAAAAGTTGATTAAAAAAGGATTTTTTTTCGAATTGTAGGTACATGCCCAAAATCCAAAATGACCCCGGAGGGACGTTTGGTCCTTTAGGGGTTAAGGCACCAAGAAAAGAAAGGATGGAAGTTGTGAATTATTTCTTGATAGCACATTTCTACAAGCATACATATAATAAGAAAATGGAGGAATTGGACGGTCACCGTTGGAGACATGGTCCAAAATGACCAACAAGTCTATCAGACAATGACTAACTCTAGTATAAATTGTTGTTATTTGGTATACTCAATGGTCATCTCATACCATTTTTGAATCATGACCTAGTTATTGACAAACTTAGAGATTTGCAAAAGGCCACCTTGGAACTAGTGGTCCATGGGGGTTAAAAAACTTGTTGCATATTTGAAAGTAGGAGATCAAATTTGGAATTTTTTGATGAAAAAAATTATTTCATTATTACAATGTTTGTAAACGCAACACCTTTTCTTCAACTAACTAGAAAGCATGAGATATATTAATAATATGTGTAACTCAAAATTGTAGAAAAAAGTATGTGGGAACAGATTATGAGTTTAGAAAAAATTTAAACTTGAAGAGCCCTCAAATTAGGAATAAACCCCAAATACAATAAGTATATAATATCTCATTACACTACATAACCCAAACTATTTTCGATATATATTATAGTATGGGTTAATAGTGCCACCTACATTAACAATAGATTAAAAGTAATAATTAATTTTGTATCATGAATACTTTCACCTAGAATAAAGATAACTATGATAATGCTAACGTAGGAGAACTTTATTGACACACAGTAACAATATCCACCGTCTCTATCATATTTTTTCATCTAAGGGATCAAATTGATATTAATTATTAGGTATTCATGTTTGCTCGTACTCCAACATGCATGCATGTGCATCCCTCTTTTACATGTAGCTTGTATGTTTGCACGGAAGCCTGGCGTTGACGGTGATATGTTCTTCAGCTCAGATGCAGTTGAGAAATGTCCAAAGGCCATTTTGGTGTTGTACCTTGACATTTTATTGGCAATGGTTTAGGAGCCACAAATTCAAGATTTTTAATAGGTTCCTTCTTGATAGAAAGATAACGTCTAATTTAAAAATTAAGTTTGCTGGTTCTAATGAGTACCCACCTGACAAACTTTGTGTCACCTAGAGTGTAAAATTTCTATGGAATCCATGAGGAACTTGATTTTCAAACCATGAAGTTTAGATTGGAGGCACAATGTAAGTTTGATTACATGACTTTTCAAAGAAAAACTAAAGTGTTTCCATCGGAAAAATATGGAATCACTTGCCATCTAAAATTCTCTCACCCTATATGTAGTTAGCTCCCTCTATTATCAACCTTGTTTGTTCTTGCCTACTATACATAAGGTATGCCTCCCAATGACCCATCAATTAAGCAATGTGCATAAAAGGAGAATCCAAATAATAATACATCTATTTTCAGTGATAGCCAATGGAATTACAATCGCAACCCAAGTGATTCCATATTTTTCCGATGGAAATTGAATTAGTTATGAATTTTCAAAGTATGTTGCCATGTTTGGCCCATTTCTGCCACTAGGTACCCCCCTAATGGGGCCCACCAAAAGTTAGGGTCTTGACCAATAGTAAGTCTCAATTTGGAGCTGACAACGAGTGAATGGGTGGCAATGGGGTGGATATGAAGTGGAATTGGGACCAAATATAGAGTAGCCGTGATAGGGAGGTGGCAATAATGGGCATGACTACCTTAGAGGCTCCTATTTTGAGCGGGTGTTATAATGGAAAGAGTGGGTTATGGTTGTTACATGGAAGGGATGTCATGCGGGGTGACAACTCGGCTTGATGGATGTGGCTGTAATAGGAAATTATTGTTGTAAAGAGCAAATTATGTTCTCAATCCATAGTGCCTCTTAAATGAAATTGTTGTTGTATCATGTGCTTTTGTAAAGGGAGCCGATTGTATACCTCCCATCTAACTTATTCTAAAGTCCATGTGCACCTACCGTCTATCTTTCTCTTAACTCCATGTATACACATTGTTTGTCTTTTGTCAACTCCACATATACCTTCCGTCCAAATTTCTAAAAAGTCTATATATATATATATATATATATATATATATATATATATATATGTGTGTGTGTTGTCTTATCTTTTTCAAAGTCCATTTATACTTGTTGTCTAGATTTCTCCAAAGTCTATGTATACATGCCATCTAATTTTCTCCACTTGAATCATTAAGCCAATAAAAACAAGTACCCTTTCAACTCTTGCTACCCTTTGTAATGAATTGCCCAAGACTTTTTTTATTTTGATAAACCTTCAAAATTTGAATAATTCGAGCAATATAACTTTAAAGCACAATATTGGGATTTCAAATACACATGAGGATGGTTCTCAAACTTAATCCTGCACAATGAATTTCTCAATTAAATCAACATTCCCACTCTACTAGACATGCCTTTGCTTTTCTTCATGAAATTCAAAGGTTTTGGGGTTTTCTTTTGAACTTCAAAGGTGTTGTTTGGACCTTTTGAATTTACGTTATATAAAGAATTGCACATACAATAATTTTATTTTTCTCTTTTCCTTGCACAATTTTGAAAACAATACAACACTCTTATTTCCAATATCAGTACGTAAAGAACTAATAGCATGTAAACTATAATGCAACAAAAATCAAGGCCTTTTGCAGTGTAAACATTCCACACCATGGAAAGTAGTCAAGAAACTTAAGGGATTAATAATTAGTTCTCCACTAAATTTTAACATATTTATTCTAATCCAAAGGTGTTGACCATTCATCACACATGGTTCAACAAATTCAGAATTATATATTTAAATTTAAGACTTCTCAAATATTGTTATTGTAGATTATTCATATAATCAATGATTGTGATATTAGAACTAAAAATGACAACATTTCACAAAACTCTAGCATAAGAAATTTATAAGGTCTATAGATACTAAACATTATAGTGTGCCAAGGTTGGTGAAATCTTACCAATATTTCAGATGGTGACCCCTCGTAACCAATCAAAATCCATAACCAACACTTAAAATTTTAGGGTATCTATAACCCACTTCCATCTTATTAGCACCCATTCACGTCCAAATGGAGGTTTGCTATGAGGCAGGACCCCATACTTTTAGTTGGTACTTATGGGGGGTTCCTATTGCTGGCTGAAATATGAAATTGAGTGCACTTATTTCATCAGAAAATACAAAATACTTGGGTTGAAATTGTAATTCTACCTTATAATGTATATGGATAATTCCTCGACATTGCTGGGCGGAAATCTGTCACCAAGGAATGCCGGTATTGTTGCAGTGGCCCAGTACCATGACACACACGGCTCTGTTTCTAGTGTTCGTAGTTAGTACACAGAACTGATCACACCCTAAATTTCCAGCACGTTTAGAATCCCTTCCCCCCCCAAAAAGAAGGCCATGTAGAAGAAGAGAATGAGGAGCCTCAAATCGCCCCAGGTGCATAATAATGCATGGACAAAGACCTCCACCTAAAAATGCGGCTGGGACTTCTCTAGAAGAGAGGCACCTGATCCACTGTACCCACTCCCCTCCGTTACTTAAGTCAGTGTGCACCATAAGGACTCTTTACAAAACCTCGAACAATGCGCGGAGTACTTGATGTGTCATGTTGTGCGCTGTCTTTTCCATGTAGACATCATGTGCCTTGCAAGGGAGCCAAGCTAGCGACATGAATAGTACTACTTCAAGATGGATATCAAGCACACTAAAATCTATGTATGTGATGTGTCACATTCCACAAATTAGTGTAAGGTAGAGGAACATAGACTCATGGGAGTTGAGCTCCAAGCAAGTCTAAAGTCAAGCTCGTTAACTACCATTGTCTGCTGCACGAAATAATCTATGTATCACAATCAATAACTTAGTGTAAGGTAGAGGAACATAGTCTTAGGGTAGTTGAATATTCAGGCAAGCCAGAAAGTCGGATAATTTCCATCGTCTGCTAAAATAGAAGGCAGACATGAACTGTTGGTCCCGTCATGGGTGCTGGTGGTTCGAGTCAGTGGGACTGGTTCGTACCAATCAGTCATGTGGGCATGTGGAAGTTGAAACCACACCAAGTTATAGAAGATCACACGACAACATTGCCTACATTTCAACAAGGACCCACTCGTGAGACCACTCAAGCCTTTCCAACGCAGCAGACACAAGGAGACACAAGCATCTGCATGAGATTTGTGCTAACCTACTGGTCATGAGGGTCACGGGAGTTGTGGTCTCCTGGTGAATTATGTGAACAAGCGAAATCTCATTTGTAACTCCACCATACCATATGCTAAAGACTACAGCAGAGACTACGGTTTAGACTGTGGCCAAGACTTGTCCGATGGAGAACTTCAAGCGTGGATGGAAAAATGACATGGTTGCCTACGTGGCAACAATTCTTACAAGAGTTCTTCTCCGGTGGTTTAGTTTCTTGTCCAGCCTCAACCCCCGGACAAGAAACTAAACCACTAGATAAGAGCAACTTCCCACCGGTTGCCTCAAATAACCATGTCTTGGCCAAAACTTCTTGACCGACTGGTAGACTTCTCTACCGTAAACCTAAAGCCATCATAAGTTGTGTGATACCAAAGAGCGAACTTACAACTCCAATGCTTTTTTATGAGAATAATTCATATAAATTACCATTGTGGCACCGATGAATCAATAGTAAGAGAATTGTGTCCAATTTCAATTTGGGTAATGTGAGAGGTTTTGAACAAAGGGGCAAAAGGCATTCTCATCTTCTACAAGGCAAAAAATGGGCTCATACAATTGATTTTTTTTCTCCTCCAGAAAGAAAATGCCCATTCTTCAACCCTCTCTATTTCATTCCGGATCTTTACGTAACACCCTGTTGGGTTTCTCTCGCATTCAAAACGAGGGAGCTCTTTGCGCGCAATCCCCTCTCGAGCGGGGCTCCCGCGCACAAGCCCCTTACAAAAAAACCCCAGGTGGTTGGAGAAATTTTTGGGCAGCTAACCCAACACAGGGTGTTGCATTGCAGGAGCCCCGCCCGGTCGGACACTCCGGTAGGGAGATACCCTCCGCATCCGGCCGGGCTACCGCCCTTGCCCTCCTCGTCGGGTATCTCCCCCGCCAGAATGCCCTCCCTGGCGGGTCTCCTGCTACACATAATCCCCTCTGGAGAATCCCACCATTGACATCCAAGGAGGCTTAAAAAACAAAAGTGAGCCAAAAACAACTGAAGCTATTGCCTACCGAACAAGGCAGATATGCTAGTCAAATGAAACAATGAACTGCAAAACTCCAGAACTGTGTTATAAATACCGTACTTGGCTTCAAGAATCAAGGCACCTGGTGGTTCACAAACATCAGGAGTAGTGGATATGCTTGCTCTCATTGTATTCATACCGATAAAAGACGTAAAAGATGGTTACTAAACAACAATATCGCACCCCAAAGACGAAACATTGTATCTACATTCGATGTATCAAGCTAAATTAAAGATGCATTCACAGACTAATTGCAGCATTTGATCCTTCATAGTACTGTGATTCGAAAACGACATTGAAAGTGGAAAGTAAAATTAAGAGATCGGAGGAGATGGTTTAACAACACACAGTTTAGGGTTCGCATGTCAGGTCTGCAACTTCCAAAAACTACTTAGACAACACAAGTTTTTGCAAGATAAGGTATCCAAACCTCTCGGCACATCAACTTGAGTTTGTTTATACATGTGAGGTTAAAAGTGAGAAAGAAACTCGTACCGACGCTCCTGCGTGTCGAAACCCTAAAGAGACTGATTCTATCTGCAGAAGGCTCCCTGCTAACATTTTCCAAATGCCATATCGCAGGACGCTTGCCAGATCACAACCCACCGCGCCAAGAACAATTACAAGTCGTCGTCCTCCCCGAACTCCTCGTCGTCGGCGGGCAACTCGACCGGGGGCTCGAGCACATCGTCGGGACCGGATCCCGTCTTCCCGTTCACGGCCACGAGCTCGGTCTCGAAGATGAGAGTGGCTCCGCCGGGGATCTTAGGCGGCGCGCCGTTGTCGCCGTACCCGAGCTTGGCCGGGATCTTGAGCTTCCGCTTCTCCCCGACGCACATCCCGAGGATGCCCTGGTCCCAGCCCTTGATGACCGCGCCCTGTCCGAGCGTGAAATCCAGCGGCTGCCCCCGGCCGTAGCTCTCGTCGAACAGCGACCCGTCGGTGAGCGTGCCGCGGTAGTGGACGCTCACCTGGTCGCCCTTGTGCGCCTTCACCTCGCAGCTCGTGGGCTTGAACTTCACCCCAATCTGCAGCTCCGTCACCTCCTTCTCCGCCTTCGCGTCCGCTGCAATCGCCGCTATCGCCACCCACGCCACGGCCATCGCCAGTGCCACCCTCATCGTCGCCATCGCTGCCCAGCTCGCAATGTCGCCCGCTACCCCGACCAAAGCTCTCCTTCAACTGGGAGAGACGACGAGCTTCGTCGACGATTCCCTCCGCTCGGTCCCCTCCCCGACGGAATCCATCTTCTCATTGGCTGACGGGCTCAAGTGACACAAATCGGCTTCGCTCACTGGTCACGCGTCGTTGCTGACTTTCCAGGACGAGGACTAAGCTTTTTTCGTTCGTTACCGCAGACTACTTTTGCTTTTTTCGCTGTTCCTTTCGTATCATGTCCTGACTTTTTGTTGTTACTGCTAAGTCGTCATTTGTTTGTTTATCTCTTATAGGATAGTACACTAAATATCACTTTAAGTGCAGTGCCTAGTAAATGACTTGTAAATGCAATAAATTTTTACTCTTGATGCCAATTTTTACCAAGAGCACAACTCTCTACAGTATTCAAATAAAAGGATCATTATAATCATAGTTGGTAAAAATATTCACTCATAGTAAAAACTTATAGCATTTACAAGTCATTTACTGGGCCCTACACTAAAAGTGATATTTAGTGTAGTGTGGCGTGGCCGAAGACGTGATGAATATTTGATGTACATTTCCATATTTATTGTATACTAGGGTTTCTACCCGTCGTCCCGACCGGGAAGAGCGGAGGGTGGTGTGTTAAATTTACGTTTGTATGTTTTGTATTTTAACCCCTAAAGGACTAAACGTCCCCCCGGGGTCATTTTGGATTTCGGGCATGTACCTACAATTCGAAAAAAAATCCTTTTTAATTTTTATTTTTTTTCAAGATAGGATCTGATAAGAGCTTCATGGAGATATATATATATATATATATATATAGAGAGAGAGAGAGAGAGAGAGAGAGAGAGAGATATATATATATATATATATATAGAGATATATATATTTGGATTTGTGGTTTGAAAGTTAGTACCACTTAAAGCCAAAAGTGGGACTTTGGGCACCTCCAAAATTTTTGACAAAAGTTTCTATTGACATTGAGATTTTTCACACATATAAATAATATTTCCTTCTTTAGAAATTTTCAAAAAAAATCTTGTCTTTAGTGTAATAAGGCATTTTATTCTAAGTCAAATACTTTCACACATTGTCGGGCAACGGGGAAAAAACTTCATCTTTTCTACATAAAACCTAGAGATCTTCATATTTTTCACTTTTTTTTTTTCAACAACAATATATGGTGAAAACCTTCTTATTGACCGTTTGGATTATCATTTGAATACATACGTAGTTCACAAAAAAATAAAACGTGAAATGGCAATTTTTGAACCTCCACTCCTTGCACACTTGTTTTGAATATGCTACACCCCTTTTTTACCTCCATAAATTGGTGTGTCGGGAAATAACATCATGCTTAAGACAATGGTAAAAGATTTAGACCTTGTACAACGCAAAAATTTGATACAAAATGAAGTCAAAGTCTGCTAATCTACTCAACGCAGGGATGAAAATGAACCATTGTTTTGACTTTAAACACTAAAATCTATCAATCGGTGCGGTGGACTGCAACCAAAAATTGATGGCATGTTTATATAGAAGTCTGTTTTAAAATCTTATGTTTGAAAATCCAAAATTCACTTTAAAATGTGATTTTCATGTCTCTTTTTGACAGTGGCAGTTTTGGACTAGTTTTAGAGCGAATTAGGTCGTCGTTCTTTAGGGGTTAAAACCTGTAAGCTCAAATCGAATCTAAATGGAAAAGTACTTATATCTTTTGAGTGCATGTAATCGTTACCCTAGTTTAAATCCACTCCAAAAATAAAGTACTTTTGTTTTACATTTGTATTTTGATCGACCCTTTGTGCACAAAAGTATCACTTGCCTAATATAGGAGGAGAAAACCCTTCACATCAAGAGGTCAAAAATCAAGAGTCATTAGGTTACTACCTAATATCAAGAGTCATGAAGAGTGCATCACCGTGCCCCACCCTTCACATCAAGAGGTCAAAATCAAGAGAGAGAGAGGTCACATGACCGGGGAGCGGCGGAGAGACAGACTGTCGCCTATTATATAGGTAGATATTTATTGCAAATTTATTGTGTATTTATTATATATTTATGTTTTTTTTACCTTTTCCAATATTCCTTTCTTTTCTCACTTTCAAAGTTCTTATTTTTCCAATCTTGTACTTGCAGTTTCATTTTCCCTCCATATGTACATTCTTCTTTGTCCTATTTTGGGATTTTCCTTTTGATCCATATCTACGTTCTATTTTTCCCAATATTTCTCTTGCAAATTCTTGTTTTTCTACATGCACTAAATATCTTCTGTACTTTGATGCTCAAAATGTACACATAATCATTTTCAAGGTTTCATACACTAAATGCCCTCGAGTAAAAGAACCTTATGTTCCACTATTTACCAGAATTGACATTTTGTGTAGTTGTTGACATTTAATGCATAGTTCTATCACTACACTAATTGTAAACTTTACAATTAGTGTATGGGTTCATATATAAGGTTAGCCCCTCCATAACCAACAAAAACCCATAGCCAACGCCTATAAAATTGGGGTATATCCAACCCTCTTCCATTCCATTACCACCAACTCAGCTCAAAATGGAGGTTTGCTCTTAGTAAAGACCCCTACTTTTGGTTGTTGGTTATGGGGGGTACCTATTGCTGGCCACCCACTAAACATGGCTGCACACTTTGAAAATTCATAACTAATTCAGTTTTCATCGAAAAAATATGAAATCACTTGGGTTGGAATTGTAATTCTATTGGTTATCACTGGAAAAAAAAATAGTATAATCGTCTCCTCTCCATATATGCACATTCCTTAACATGTCAGTTTTAGGGGGCTTACCTTAGTGTCCACTACACTAAAATCCATCTTTAGTGTAGCAAGAAGGAGTGAGCAACGCCGGAAGAGACAGTTCAGCTGAGCGAGCATGTCGGTGAGTAGAAGCGAAGTAGTGCGGCAATAGAGTTAGAGAAGGTCGGCGCTGACGTCGAAGGGAGAACGCCAGACCGCAGGTTGAGTAAAGGAGCCGGAAGAGATGGACATGGGGAAGGAGATTGCAAGAGCGGCAGCGAGCAGATCGGCCGCCCCGACCAGTGAACCAGAGAGCGGAGATTGAAGTGAGCGGGTCGGAGCGGAAGCAGGGAGGGTGCCTGGGAGCGCCAGAGCAGTGGGTGATGGGAGAGCAAGTGGCCGAGTAGTGAAGTGAAGCGAGAGAGAGAAGGCGGCGTTGTGCAAGGCGGGGCAGAAGCTTCCGTCGCGGATCAAGAACGAGTACGACAAGGGTGCAACAACATGAAGGAGGTCGAGGGATCGGCGCAGCAAGAAGCCGAAGCGGAGAGTGTAGCAGCGACTGGCGGAGATCAAGATAAGACGCGCGGAGCAGATCAGCAGGGCGTTTCGGAAGAAGCAGAGTTGGGAAGGAAGTTGAGTGTGAGCGGATGAATAGCGCAAGGATCTACAGAACAAGAACTTGGAGGGTAGCCTTCAACTCCCTAGTACTTGCTTGGTGTGTATCTTGTTTTTGATGTGACGGTTGCTAGTTGGTTGAGATTGGGTGATCAATCTGTGAATTAAGGTAAGACCCCCATAACCAACAAAAACTCATAGCCAACGCCTGTAAAATTGGGGTATATCCAACCCTCTTCCATCCCATTACCACCAACTCCGCTCCAAACAGAGGTCTGCTATTAACCGAGACCCTTACTTTTGGTCGTTGGTTATGGGGTACCTACTACTAAACATGGCTGCACAGTTTGAAAATTCATAACTAATTCAGTTTTCTTTGAAAAAATATGAAATCACTTGGATTGGAATTGTAACTCTATTGGCTATCACTGAAAAATAATAGTATAATTATCTCCTCTCTCCATGTATGCACATTCCTTAACTTGTCGGTTTTAGGGGGGCTTACCTTATATGGTCACGCTACAAGCTCTCCTTCAGAGCCTAGCTTGCAGATCCCACTGGACGTCATTGCAGAAGCTTCACGTCATCAACGAAAGAAAATTCTCGACATGGTAAACTAACATTCTCGTTAGACGTGTTTGCAAGTCCTAGCAAACCTGAAATGGTCTGGTTCCGAGCGATCGATGAAGGCCAGGCAGGTACATGGATGTTCCAATCTCCTCCCATCTGCGCAAGAGTGACAGCTTCAAAACCACTGCTACTTTCATAGTTCAGACACTACGTCGGTAACAGTGACAATCCTCCCGAACGCTGACTTCAACGCCAACAGAACGTGATGAAAATCGACTTAGCGGCTACAGTTCGCACATTGATCGGTGCAAGCTCTGAGCAAACAAAACCAGTCTCATGGTACAATTGCTTCAATGCACTCTGATATTTTACTTCAATGAGGATATATGCCATAGGCTTTGAACGGGCAGATAGCGTATGCGGAGTACATAAACAGCCGGGCAAATCCACATTGATATACCTTTCTCGGCCTTTGGCTAAGATCTAGTGTAGTATCTGTTCTTATCAGTTTAATATCTGATACGAGGCTCATCGAGCTTCATGATATTAATCTAATTTTTCTTGGGGGCGGGTCTATCAGTTAGCTTGCTGCTTCGATCCGCAAGCGTCGCCATGGTATTGCACTACCTCCTAGGCTGGCGCAGCCCTCTCTCCCAACTCAATCCTAAACTGGACGTGTTATTTTACGACGACTGAGCACGAACTCACTTGAAAATCTTTGGGGCTTCACTTGAGCTTCGATGCTGCATGTAATATGCTGAGACTACATCAACATTCCTAGCGTAGGTATTGGCATTGATATGAGTTATTAGGTTGTAGGAAGTGTTGTTAGTGGTGCAACGTGCTTGTGTTGATTGCTACCATCCCTGCTGGTCCTCACATTTCTCATGGTCGTGCAAGCATTTTTTCATTTTGAGTTGCGCATTGCGTAGAGCATAAGAAATCAGCAGCCCCAGGCGGAACAAACACTCAATTTGGGGTCAAATTCTTAAAAGTTGTGAAGGTTTAAAGTCTGGTCCTGCATCGGCTAACATAATCACGAATAAGCAAAAAATATTCTTTTAATTAATTTTTATTAAAAATAAAAATAAAAATAAACAAAAATAAAGTGAAAGAAATAAAATAATAGAAAATCATATTTAAAACTTAAATAATATTTATAAATAAAAATATAATGTATTTAAAAAGATAAAAATTTAAATATTAAGGTGAATAGGACCTAATGGAGAATTAAGAGGTCATGAATTATGAGTAACAATTTCGGAATTGTTAAAAGTCTTTATCGATATTTCGGAATTGTTGAAAGTTGAGAAGTACACTAAAGATGGCTTTTAGTGTAGTGGACACTATATATAAACCCATACACTACACCGTTCACTGAATATAGTGTGGAGGTATAGGTAATGTGGATGAAAATTGAGGTGGACCACATCAATTTTCTTTTTTGTATATAATATTAATATGTTATTATTTTATGTTATTATTATGTTATTATATTATTATATTATTATATTATATTATTATATTATTATTATATTATATTATATTCTTATGTTAATATTATATTATGTTATACTAGGGTTGGTACCCGTCGTCCCGACAGGGAGAGCGGAGGGTGGTGTGTTAAAGTTACGTTTGCATGTTTTGTATTTTAAAACCTATAAGCTCAAATCAAATCTAAATCGAATCAAGTACATTCCCCGTTGTCATCAACTGACCGGGGCAATCCCAAGTTAAATAAACATATGTAAATGCAAAAATAAAATTTACCCATTATATATGTATTATGTACTACAAGTTTCGGTACCCGTCGTTCCGACCGGGGAAGATTTTTGAAAAGTGCTCCTCAAAATAAATTGACGTATTATATAGGTAGATTGCAATTTGCATTCCACATTTTACATCACAGGATCCATTCATCTTATGTGCGGCATCAATGGCCTTCAGCGCAAGGCCTCCTCGTATACAATGTTACGCATAAGGTCATCCTCGGTCCCTTCAACTGTTTCTGCATCAAGAAGAACAGTGATGTTTTCGGGAGCCGTGGCACGTGAGAAAGCAACATACAACTGACCATGGGAGAACACGTTCTTCGTGAGGCAAATGCCAACCCTGGGAAGCGTCTGCCCTTGAGACTTGTTGATTGTCATTGCATACGCAACTCGGATCGGAAACTGCTTGCGTCGCACTGGAAACGGAAGCCCAGATTGTTCACTGATCAAGGGAATCCGCGGGATAAAAGCAACTTAACCGGCACGATCTCCCGTCAACACTTCTGCTTCAATCACCCGCAACGCACATCGTCGAACAATAAGGCGCGTGCCGTTACATAGACCGTTGGTTGGATCAAGGTTCCGTAAAAGCATGACCGGTGTTCCAATTTTGACCGTCGGCTTGTACGGTGGCCATCCGTTGATTTCAAGCTTGTTGAGGTACTCCACGGGAATCAAGTTGGCACCTTCCTCGCTGTCCACCTTATCTGCGCTCAGAAACTCAGACGTATCGCCTTGTACCATGTCAAGCACGGCTGCATTGATCCGCGAGACGTCGTCATTCCGTGCGGCAAGGATGGCACGACCGCTGAAGTACTCGCGCGCATTTGCTTCGACGTCAGCAATTCCTCCATAGACGGCATTGATCAAGCCGTTCAAGGTGTGATTGCCGACAATCATCGCCCGTGGACACTTGATCATGTCATCCTTCACCTTCTCCAACTTGTCCTCCCCCAACGCCAAGAGCCACTCTGGAAATGTATGGTTGCCCAAATCCACACGACGTTCACCAACAACAGTGCGCATGTTCCGGCGAAGTCGACAGACATGCACTCGATTCCACAGATGAGATTCCTTGATGGATGCCGCAATGATATCTGGCCGGAGGCCCTTAGGCACCACCGGCAGGACTTGTCGAAAATCACCACATATGACAAATGTGATGCCGCCAAACGGCTTATTGGGACGATTGGTGATATCCCTCAGCGTGCGATCCACCGCCTCGAAGGCAAACTTGCTCATCATTGGAGCTTCGTCCCACAGAATGATTTTTGCACAGCAAATCATCTCTGCGAGATCGCCTTGCTTGATAAAGTTGCAGACAGATGTGGAACTAAGCTGAATCGGAATCTTGAACCTTGAATGCGCCGTTCGTCCAAGCTTTAGAAGCAACGCTGCAATCCCCGACGAAGCGACTGCCAATGCTATCTTGCCCTGCCCTCGGACGGCCTTAAGGATCAGGTTCTCAAGGTATGTCTTGCCTGTCTAACCGGGGCCATCAATGAAGAAGATCGTGTCGGCAACATCGCGTTGACAGGAGTCTATGATCTGGTCGTAGATATCCCGCTGCTCCTCGTTCAACGTCTCAACCTCACGCTCAGCTTCGGTCCTCAGCTCTGCAGCGTTGAACGACAGCTGCTCGGCCACAAACCAATTCCCCTGCAGCTCCTCCATTGTAAACTCAGGCTCCGGCAAGTTGAAATCCGCCAGAGTCATCTCGCTGTTTAGAAGGATCTGCGCAATCAGGTTGAGGGCAAGGCTGATAATATGCTGCTGGGATGGATCCTGCAAGCCCCCGCTCTGACGAAGCCGATGAGCACAATCATCAGACAGGCTTGCGCTGAATTGCTCCCATAGTTGCCTCGGATCCGCTGGTGGGCCATGGGTGAGGATCGTTACAAAGAGCGATCGAAGTTGTACTCCGCTATGCATCAACGCAGCTTCACGCAAGTAGTGCTCCCACTCCTCGTCATTCTCGTACAACCCGCGCGCCACGCAAGCCGCCTTGAACGTCGGGTGTTGGACACCCTCAAACCTGCGAAGCGCCTCTGAACTTGTTGCACCCTTCACCATCGTCAACAATGTACGCATGAAGTATCTCTCGCCAGCGTTTGGGCTCACAAAATAAAGCCGGCCAATACACATCCCACGCTTGCGCACAGTCCACTCTTTCCTCGAGTTGTTCCACACAAAGCGTGATGGAAAGTCCAGGTATGAGGTGTCACGTGCGCCCGACAAATTTGTGCGATTGGCCTCAAACCACTGGGTCAATGTCGTCTTCCGTGCTCTCTCCGCATTCACCGCCTGTGCCAAATCTCCATCGGCCCTGAACGTCACCCGTTGTTGGTCTGGCAGGTGAACTTGGAGACGTTGGATTGGTGGTGTATGGTCGTGCATCTTGAAGCTGAACAACCGCCAAGCCGCCTCCGGAGCTGAGACGTAGCGCGCGTCAATGTACTGTTTGATCTCATTGATGTCCTCGATGACCACGGTTGCGCGGTCATGGCCCTTGTACACGTACTTGAATAGGTACTTGACGGCGGAATGGATGAACACACCTGACACGTGAAAATTGGTGAGATTGATGCATTAAAGACTAATGATGAAATATAGATAAAGATGTATTGCACACCGGGCCACCCTCTCACCTCAACATTAATATGTGCGTTGTACTTTGTACTCAGGTAGAGGTTGTGTGGGACGATCCATCGATTGTCCATGCGTCGGCCTATCGAGTCAACAAAAGAACGCCCATCATCCCGCCGCCTGTACTCGGGGTAACCATCATGATCTGCGATTGTCTCCTCTCGGAATATCTTTGGGTATCGCTTGGTACATTTTCCCTCTTCCATGCATGGCGCGTTCGGGTATTCCGCCCCTGAACCAAGCAATGCGTGACTGTCTCGTATGCATCCGGATGCGTCTCCCGGACAGGAATCTCTGCCGAGACAGTAGAGTTGATCTCGTCGACCGTTCTCAGCTTCGAATCTTCGTCCAGGATCAGTAGGATGTGCGCGTGCGGAAGGCCTCGCTTCTGAAACTCAATCACCCAGGTGTATCCGAGCACAATCCCAAAAACTTTCCGATCCTTGAGGTCGGTCATGAGCTCCTCAAACTTGATGCTGAACACACGCGCCACCAAATCCGGCCTATCCTGCGCCGTCTGCCGCTCTTCTAGCTCTTCCGTGATCTCCGTCCACTTTGGATTGCATGTAAAGGTAATGAACTGGTCGGGCTTCCCAAACCGTCGCACAATGGCCATTGCGTCTTGGTAGAGCTGATTCATCTGCCGGTCCCCCCCGGAAAACGTTGCCGGCAGAATCATCCGCTGCCCAACTTGCGCTGCGTCGTGGTCGCCAGCATTCAAAGCGTCCATGACTCCCGAGTATAGCTCAGATCGAAGATCTTGCTGATTCTCCGCAAGCCAATTCAGCCTGTTCTGCTCGGCGCACGCCCACGCATCCACCATGTACTGTTGGAGTAGTCGACCGGCCAGAAAGATGTGCTCGCCGCGTTCACGTGGGTGCAACATGTACGCGTAGTACTGCATTTGAGACACACGCATCCCGCCGCCACGGCCCCGCACGGCATCTTGATTGATATTGTTGAACTGTTGAGCATCCTCATCATACTAAAATCCTTGCAGCGGC
Organism: Bryoerythrophyllum caledonicum; assembly: GCA_963971425.1. Lineage (NCBI taxonomy): Eukaryota > Viridiplantae > Streptophyta > Bryopsida > Pottiales > Pottiaceae > Bryoerythrophyllum > Bryoerythrophyllum caledonicum. The sequence goes on along the minus strand of OZ020522.1, from coordinate 6,562,709 downwards.
ATGGTTGTGGTCCAACCTTGCCGCCCATCAGGAAAGAGCAAGACATAATGGAGCGGAGTGTATGCCGAATGAAGAGCCGAAAGGCGTTGGAGCGGTCCTCCACGGAGCTTGACAATGACATCGCGATCAGTCATGCTGCCGTCGTGGCCATCTCCCACCATGATCCCCCCAATCTCGTCGGCTCTTGGCATGTTGTACCGACGCTGGTCTTTTGACGACAAAGATAACAAACGAAGTTGGAGCTCTGGTGCAAGCTGGTCAGCAATGCGTTGTTGTACCTGTTCGTACACCTGTGCATACGGATTGCATTCCTGCAGCATGGTCTGGAGCTCGGCCATCGTCCGTCAATCAAGGCTATCAAAGACGTTCATCCGACCGTCGAGTGCAGTGCTGTTGTCGGTTATGTACAACTGAGAGAACTTTGGAGCTTCCCCCGCCTCCGGCAGTAAGCTTCCCATCCTGTGATATAGGGAACCTTGGAGCCGGAACGTGTACACCCCGCCCTGCGTGAACCGTTCATCAATCTTAGCGCCCAGTGATGTGAACGACAGAGCGCTGTTGTACGCCCGGATGTTTGTTCGAAATGCCTTTGCCACCGGCGTCTGGCTGCTCAGCAGGGTCCAAAGAGGCTCAGGCGGCGCCGCCAGCGGTTCAATGTTGGAGACCTTCCCTCGGTCGCAGTACATCGTGAAATGCGGCTCTGCAATTGTCGACCCGTGCCCCACAGCGTGCTCCTCCAGCCAGTGAAGCGCACGGCATGCCCGACAACGGATGTTCATGCGGCCAAGGACATGTCGATGTACACCCCTAGCTACATTGATTGCTTGCCGCGCAAGAGGGATTTCAAGATTGGTCGTGCGTGCCGCTAGACGTGCTCCACGCGCAAGAGAGATTTCAAGATTGGCCGCGCATGCCGCTCGATGTGCTTGTCGATCCTGCTCACGCAATGCCGCTGCCTGCTCCTCAGGTTGAGCCACCCTCCGAGCCGCATGAGCTTCACGATTAATCCGGAGTTCTTCAAGGCGTTCCTCAGCTGTGCGTGCGTCACGGCGATCCGCCACTCGCTGCCGCTCGCGTTCATGTTCTCCTTCTTGCTCCAGCTGCCAAGCATGCCTGGTCTCCCGTGCACCGTTATCTGCCTCGCATTGAGCTGCAGTCCGATTGGCACGACGCTCTCGAGCAAGGCGATTTCTTCGTGATCGCGGGCTTTCGTTGACCACCGCGTCCGTAGCCACGGCCGGGACGACTTCTAATTTGCAATGCAAAGTGTTGTCATAGAAATGTTGGGACATTCAAAGTGATAGCAGACATACGATGTATGCCTCCACACCTAGTATTTTTTTTATTAGTACTACTCAGAATAAAATTTGTTTGACGTATTACATTTTAGATTGCAATTTGCATCCCTCGTATTACATTTTAGATTGCAAATTTAGGCATACTTTCATGAATATTTCAAGCATACTTTCATGAACGTACCCATCGTTAATTCGGGTTGAGATTCGTGCATTTATTTAGTATTGCACACAGCACATAGTGCCCCCTCACGGTGCTTCCATTTTCAATTAGCCTGCACCTCCCTACATCGCTTGTACCCACCTAAAACCTACTAAAACCACCACCTAAAACCACCCAAAAAAAGTGAGAAGAAGCAAGGCTAACTTTTGAAGTTACAGAGTTCTGATGAGTTTTTGTTTTGCATTTCATTTTTTTCAATTTTGGATTTGCAAGCACAAAATCGTCATAACTGCAGAGATACATGAGGAGGTATGTTGTTCATGCGCTTAGGGTTTGCAATTTTGTATGACCTTTTTCGTTCTCTTTTTTCTTACCTTATCGTTACTCATCCATATATTCATTCACTCTCCAATTTACTCTCCAATTGAGGCAATCAATAAGCTGCACACCCAACCATCAATCAACTTTATACTAATAAATACAAACATACAAACAGAAATGGACAATCACAATTTTGGACAGTCACATAAATGGACAATCACAGAAATCACAGAAATGGATAATCACAAAAATCACAAAAATGGACAATCACAAAAATGGATAATCACAAAAATCACAGAAATGGACAATCACAAAAATCACAGAAATGGACAATCACAGAAATCACAGAAATGGACAATCACAGAAATCACAGAAATGGACAATCACAGAAATGGACAATAACAGTTTTCCCTATCAAACATCTACTACTATATCGCTAAGAAGCGTTGCATGTTTTCATTCCGGACTCAATGTGTCTTATCTACTGCTTACAACAGATTGTTGCAATTCGTGACTGGACTCAATGTGTCTTATCTGCTGCTTACAACAGATTGCTGCAATTCATGACTGGATCCTGTTTGAAGTTTTTCTCACCCAAGCAGGCACAGGAGGAAGCTCAGCAAGAAAATCCTTGTTGTTCAGCTTGATTGAGGTTCTTGGTCCTAAAACTCTGTATAGAATCAGAAACCTGAAAATCCGCAAAGAAGTCTCAGTGTTAGCTTCTCTAATCATGTGAACATACTTCCACTGAAAAAAAAAAACACCAAACAAACTCTCCAACAATCGCAAGAAACCAACAAACCATTATTTCTTAAGTTATTGGTTTTAGGACATCCAACCTTATAATTACAAATTCATTGTGGGGGTGTGAAAATTAAGTGAAGCTCAACAACGGTGTCAGCTGCTCTCCTGCCAAAACCGGCCTGCAGATTTCTCATGTTGTAAATGCAGAGTCGGAGACATGGAATTAGCTTCAAATTAATGGGCTTCGCATTAAGGAGCTGCAACTCTAAACCCTACATATGGAATTGGCTTCAAATGAGAAAACAGCACCTTTCATTATCACAGCTGCATTCTTTTCCCTTGGCATAAAAATGATTTCTAAACCGTAAGTTAAACAAAGTCTTAGCAACCTCAGTCAGACCAAATGAGAAAACAACATGAACAGAACCTCCAATACGTGTAACGGCATGCACGGTATGTTCGGAGGTTAACCTCTCAAATCCTCAATTTACGCCACTCAAACCCCTAATAATCCTCAACTCAACCTCCAAACCCGAGAAAATCAGCAACGCACAAAACTGAACCAAAGGTCCTTCGTTCGATTTTGTGTTGATGATGACGCTTCGTGATGCCCGTGTTGTCGATTACCCAATGCAACCCTGTCCACCATGAGAAGTTCGTTTCATTGTTGATTCTCGTTTCCAAACTGCTAACACAATTTTTAAAAAACCACAACACAATTTTTAAAAAACCACAACACAATTTTTGCAAGAGCTAATCCTAAAATTTTGCTAATCGCGTCAAGAGAGCGAGAGCAAAACATTACCAAACTTCGTCCAGCGAGTCTCCTGGAGCAAATACTGCACCAAAATGCACAATATCAAGCTCGCTCGAAGCCGGGCGAGGGTGCTGGTGGCGGAGACGATGGTGCGAGGCTGTCCATGTCCTAGTCGATATCGATCGCCTCTGCAACTCTCGTCCTCGTCGTGCGGTCAAATGCGGAAGCCCATATCGAAGGCAAGGGAACGAGGGAAAGCGTGCTGTCCATGTCCACAGTGTGCGAGTTCAACTGAGATTTTTAAAACCCACATATTATGATTAAGAAAAATACAAAGGACCGATTGACGAAACCAAGAAAAGACCGAACATTCAAATTGTACGCGATAAGTCTATGCAACAACTTGAGCTCGGGAACAAAATCACCTTCCGGACACCATCCAAAGCTCAACCCCGAAATGCAGATGAAACCCACAACCCTTTCTGAGACACTCACCTAGTCGATATCGATCGCCTCTGCAGCTCTCGTCCTCGTCGTGCGGTCAAATGCGGAAGCCCATATCGAAGGCAAGGGAACGAGGGAAAGCGTGCTGTCCATGTCCACAGTGTGCGAGTTCAACTGAGATTTTTAAAACCCACGTATTATGATTAAGAAAAATACAAAGGACCGATTGACGAAACCAAGAAAAGACCGAACATTCAAACTGTACGCGATAAGTCTATGCAACAACTTGAGCTCGGGAACAAAATCACCTTCCGGACACGATCCAAAGCTCAACCCCAAAATGCAGATGAAACCCACAACCCTTTCTGAGACACTCACCTAGTCGATATCGATCGCCTCTGCAGCTCTCGTCCTCGTCGTGCGGTCAAATGCGGAAGCCCATATCGAAGGCAAGGGAACGAGGGAAAGCGTGCTGTCCATGTCCACAGTGTGCGAGTTCAACTGAGATTTTTAAAACCCACATATTATGATTAAGAAAAATACAAAGGACCGATTGACGAAACCAAGAAAAGACCGAACATTCAAACTGTACGCGATAAGTCTATGCAACAACTTGAGCTCGGGAACAAAATCACCTTCCGGACACGATCCAAAGCTCAACCCCGAAATGCAGATGAAACCCACAACCCTTTCTGAGACACTCACCTAGTCGATATCGATCGCCTCTGCAGCTCTCGTCCTCGTCGTGCGGTCAAATGCGGAAGCCCATATCGAAGGCAAGGGAACGAGGGAAAGCGTGCAAAAGTACTCCGACTCCATTTTTCCATCTTGGTGATGGTCTTCTTGATCTGTTCTACGGTTATGGTCTACGGTTATGCAGATGCGCCACAGTTCTTGGTCTGATAGGAGCGGCGGACGGACAGACACTGACGCCTGTTATAGTAGTAGATGTTATTATTTTATTATGTTATTATCATGTTATTATATTATAATTTAGATTTTGAGTACAATTTGTAAAAACTTATCCACATCAATTCCCGTGTCTTTTATTTTGAAACAAGCCACACTATTTCTAATGGACATGATTTGATGTGGATGGAAAATTCAAGTGAACCACTTTAATTTGAGTTTATTGAAATTACTGTAGGAAATTTCAAATAGTCTAGTCTACACTATATTCAGGGAACGGTGTAGTTGTAAAGTTTACAGTTAGGGTAGTGAGAGAACTATGCACTAAATGTCAACAACTACACTACATGTCAATTCTAATAAATAGTGAACATAAGGTTCTTTTACTTGAGGACATTTAGAGTATGAAACCTTGAAAATGATTATGTGTACATTTTGAGCATCAAAGTAAAGAAGATTTTTAGTGCATGTAGGAAAACAAGAATTTGCAAGAGAAATATTGGAAAAAAATAGAACGTAGATGTGGAACAAAAAGAAAATCCCAAAAATTGGACTAAGAAGAATGTACTGTACATATGGAGGGAAAATGAAACTCCAAGTACAAGATTGGAAAATAAGAACTTCGATTTAGAAGGAAAGTGAGAAAATACAGTTCTATTGGAAAAGGAAAAAACATAAATATACAATAGATACACAATAAATATACAATAAATACACAATAAATATACAATAAATACACAATAAATATACAATAAATGTATAAATATACATGAAATACTCATTAGATATTCATTAAATATGCAATAAATATTCAAATACACATTAAATATTCATTAAAAAAATCATCAAATAAACATATATATATTAAATCATCATAAAATATACATTTAAAACTCATTAAATATTCTTTAAATATTCTTTAAGTATTCTTTAAATATTCTTAGATATACAAATAGTCTTTAAATATTATTTAAATATAGAAATATACTTCAAATAATCTTTAAATACATAAATATACTTTAAATGTTCTTTAAATATAGAAATATACTTTAAACATTCAATGAAAATTCATTAAATTTTCATTAAATATATTAATATACATTAAATATTCATTAAAAGTTTCAAGGAATGCAAGAGATGTGAATGGGAATAGTTGGGAATGGGAGGATAAGGAGATGAGGTTTAGGATGAGACGGGAAGAATAAATGCATGGTACGTGGTAGGCAGTCGATTGGGGGCTAATACTATTTATCAACTTATTAACAATTTTTTGTGCTAGGGTAGATGGTTGATTGGGGGCTAATACTATGGGTACGAGGGTAGGTGGACGATTGAGGAGTAATATTCATGACAATGGCGGCTAACAGTAATTGCCAACTTGCTAACAAATAGTGTTCTAAGGTAACTAAACTATTTGTACCATTACACTAAAAGCCATGGAAATTTATGGGTTACTAGGGTTGGTATCCGTCGTCCCGACGGAAAGAGCGGAGGGTGGTGTGTTAAATTTACCCCGTTGTCATCCCTCATTGTCATCAATTGGCCGGGGCAATCCCAAATTAAATAAACGTATGTAAATGCAAAAATCAAATTTACCCATTATATACGCATTATGTACTATATATACCTACTATTCACTTTAAATACCCATTATTTATTCCATATACGTGTTATTTTCTTTAGATAACTATCATTTATTTTATGTACCCGAGGTAGTATATTGTGTAGTTTCAATATGTTGGAAATTATGATTTATTTTTCTATTTTTGATACATAATACAATTTTAAAACTCAATAAGCCAAATTTGAATAAAAGGGCACTATAAAGGATGCCTCCAAACGGCACTATAAAGGATTCCTCCAAAGGGCACATATGGAGGATTCTTTCAAAGTTCACATTCAATTCATAAGGCACATTTGATTCAAATGGCAATTCCAAAGGTCATGTGACCCGGAGCGGCGGACGGACAGACACTATCGCCTATTATATATGTTGATTTATGAGCTTCATGCAAATAACCCATAAATTTCCAAGAGTTCCCTTGGGGGACTGTAGAAGGTTCGGACACATTCCTGTGGTGTCAATTTATAACGTTTCTCTTTGATATTTTTACTGAAGATGGACGTTACCAAAAGTTTTGTGTGAGTCCAGTTTTTTCCTCAATCCAACATTTCATGAAAAAATTACAGGGTTTTGAAGTTCACATGGGGAGAGCGGGCACGTCAGGCAAGTTACTCCAAAAACTTTTGCTAGGACACTCTATTGAATGTGAGATTTGGAGTAGTAGCAATTAATAATATTTCCTTTCATATTGTCAAAAAATAACTCTTGTCTTTAGTGAAAATAATACATATAAATCCAAGTCAAACATTTTCACACATTGTCACATTGTCGGGCAAGGTACCAAAAAACTTCTTCTTTTCCACATTAAACTTAGAGATCTTTTTATTTTTCACTTTTTATTTTTTCCGTAGCATTATGTGGTGTGAACCTTTACATCGACCATTTGGATTCTCATTCTAAAACATATTAAGTTTACAAAAAAATATAACATGAATTGACATTATTTTGAACCTCCACTATTTGCACATTTTTTTTGAATATACTACACCCCACCTCTACCTCTAAAAGTTGGTGTCCAAGGAACTAAGGTAGAGGCACCCAATTCCGATCACTTAAGCCAGTTTGGGACTCAAATGACATTGTATGTCAAAAACATTTATGTAGAAAGATGCTGAATTAGGAATGAAACTCAACAAATATTTTTTCAAATTTAATTTTTAAGATTTGGAATTGATATTGAAATTAAAAGCCCAGAAATCGTAGAGCCCATAATCAAACTATAGAGTAGGTGAGATTTAGTGCCCTCCTTTGCTCAATGCCAACAAGTGAGAGTGAGTAAAAGAGAGAAGACATGCCATGGATAACCAACTCAAGGAGGGTACCCAATGCCAATCATCCTTGTTCGACTTTTGAGGCAAGGCCACCAATGAAAGCTCAATTGAGGTGGAGCAACCCAAAATTGTACACTTCATGACCCAATGCCGAAATATATTGGGATGTTCAAATTTTGAGTTATTGGTTTTGGGTTGCTTCATGCACCATTTCATGCATTTACCATTTTCATGCACCATGCCATGCATACTCTACCGATCGGAATAAGGTGGCCAATAGGAATTGGATGCCTCTACCTTAGTATCATCCTTAACATGATGGAAATGAATTTAGACCTTGTGTAGTGCAAATATTTGACACCAAGTGAAGTCAAAGTCTGCTCATCCATTAAACCTAGGGGAAAAAATGAACCTTTTTTCTACTTCAAACACTATAATCTTACAATCCGTGCAGGCAAAGTTTGTGAGATTTTGTGAGTATGTTAATTAGTAAGTCTTTATTGAGATCCTATGGTTAAAATTAGAAATAAAATTTTTACATTTCTTCCTTACTCATTGCACTAAAAATAACAGCTTTGAAGTGTTTTTGGTGTGAAATTGTCAAAGAAACTTAGGGGTTAAACCTCTAATAGACTTAATTTGTTCCAAAAGCGAAGGCCACTTAGTGCAATGTATTTGACTTCATAACCACCACTTCCAAGCTGAAGTAAATTTAAATTAGTTAAAATCCTTGTGGGTAATTAGCTCTTTTTAAACCCCTAAGGTACCGTGACAGTTTTACACCAAAAACACCTCAAAGTTCTTGGATTCTAGTGCATTGAACAATGAAGGAAACAAAAACTTTGCTTTCTAGTTTTGACGGTAGGATCTCAATTAAGACTTATTAAGTAATATAAAACCAAAATTTCATTAACTTTGACCGCAAGGATTGAAAGATTATAGTGTTTGAAGTCAAGCATATGGTTCATTTTCTTCCGTGCGTTGAGTGGATCAACAGACTTTGACTTCACTTGATGTCAAATTTTTGCACTACACAAGGTCTAAATCCATTAGCATCTTGTTAAGCACGATGTTAGTTCCTTGTACACCAATTTTTAGAAGTAGAGGATGGGTGTAGCATGTTCAAAACAATTGTGCAAGTAGTGGAGGTTCAAAATTTGCCAATTCACACTTTAATTTTTTGTGAACTTGATATGTTTTAGATTGATAATCCGAATGGCCAATAAGAAGGTTTACACCACATGTTGTTGTGGAAAAAATAAAAAGTGAAAAATATAAAGATCTCTAGGTTTAATGAGGAAAAGAAGAAGTTTTTTTGGTACCTTGCCCAACAATGAGTGACAATGTGTGAAAATGTTTGACTTGAGTTGGTATGCTATTTTTCACTAAAGACAAGATTTGTTTTTGACAATATGAAGGGGAACAATATTACTTGGGAGTATTGAAAATCTCACATTTAATAGAGTGTCCTAGCAAAAGTTTTTAGAGGTGCCCGAGGTGCCCGCTCTCCTCATTTGAAATTCAGAACCCTATAACTTTTTCATCAAATTTCCAATTTAAGAAAAATTATTTTCCTACTAAGGTCTTGTTAATGCCTTTCTATGGTAAGAATTTCAAAGAGGAATGCTCGAAATTGACCGCATAGGAACCTGACCGAACTTTCAAAAAGCCCATTTTTGACACTTGGTTTTTTAGGGGTTAAGGGGGTAGTTTGCCTCACAAAATAATATACTAGACTGTGACTATAGTTTGTATGTTCTTGTCTTTATTTGCCTAGCATTGTGTGTAAAAATTGTTGTAGTGAATCATTGACTCAGTTATAAAAGTCAATGCAAATATGCTAGTATCAATAAGCTATACATGGATGGTTTGGAGCAGTCCAATGTACAGTACAATCTCTAAACATAAGTTTTGTTGCCCCCTCTCACCTTCAACAAAATCAATTTTTCGCTCCAAATAAAAAATTCCTGGTGCAATTGAGCCTACAAAGAGGACTAAAGCTTCGCATGTACAGTCCATTCACAAGAGCCTCGAGCTCAAGCAGACATAATCATTAAAATCTGTAATACTAGCACTGTGAAACATAATTCAAGTAGGATGAATACAAGTTGAAAATGCAAGTGATAGAAATACATTAGAATGCACACAAGCTCTTAAATCAAGTCAGAGTCAGAGAAGTGAAGGCACATAACCTTCTACACAAGCACCCTACTCCTCAGAGCCGTAACAGAATCCCTCTATGGTCTTGTACCAAATATCAAATGCTTCATCAAATGGAAAGGTCTCCAACTCAAAAAGCCTCAAAGAAAACATACCAACCACCTCACCGAGGTGATCATCAAGAGCATTGCGGGGACGCGACTTCAAAAAAATTAAGCAGCTAAAAGTTCTTTCATCTTCAACCGAGCCTAAAACCATAACCACCGCAATCTCTACAAGTTTGAGATATGTTGAGAAGCAGCCTGTAAGAGGAGTGTTCGCTTGGGCTATACGCTGGACCTTAGTTAGCAGCTTCACATCAAATGGTTTTGTGCACGCGCGCTCACAGTTGTTTGCCATGAAAAGTTTGAACATTGACTGCTTGAAGTCAAGGTCATCACCGTTTAGCAACAGTGGAACGACAACCTTCTGCTAACTCAAAAACCTTCTACAAGCCTTCCCACTTTCATGTCTTTACTCTTGCAAAACTAATGCTTCAAAATCTCCAAATGAAGTGAGAAAGTATGGAGACTGTCCTCCTGCATCCAATATTGAGGATAGAGTATTCCAATTGCGTTCAACTTGTCCACCGAGGGGAAGCGTTCCTTCAACTCTATCCTCGAATACCTGGTAGCCTCTGCACACAAGACATGATACCCACAAGTGAGATGAGTAGCAAGCCACAGTATAAACAGAAAATAAAAGGGGGATAAAATTACATGTGCATTGTGTTTTAATATTGGCACCCATAGATTGGAAAGTTGTATAATCTACATGGTTGTTTTTATAGAGAACAAGTACCTCCTCATTGTCTAATTTCCACACCAGCTGCTCACATTGAGTGTTGAGGTCAACATCCCACTTCATGAAAATGTTGAAGTGGGACAGCTCCAACAACGACCTTAAATTGGTGAATTCACCTGCGCAATACGAAGTGGCAGGGTCAATATAGTATTTGATAAATTGACCGTCACATGTAGAGAGCGTTGCAACAAAATTTTGGATGAATTCATCTTGGTTCTGTACAAATGTGATCAACACATTTAAGGTCACATTTAAGGTCTCGATCATAGAGATCAACGCTAGCATCCCCAACAAGATTGTGGGATCAACCACTATAGTAAAAGAAGCCTGCAAGGTACAACATTCATCACAAGTTAGCAACACGTTTGAAGTAGAATAACGTGCATCATTAGCCATTCCAACTTCCATATTGGAGAGAAAAGAAATAAACATACAAGAAGTGGAGCATTGGCACTAACATGTGCAACAACTCCATCCTCTCTGGAGTTGTTCATTTTTGTAAGCACCGGCCGATACTGAGAAATGAAGTGTCTGATAGGATCAAAGAGACTAATCCAACGCGTGTTGACGTTGTGGAGCAACTTCAACCCGTGGCACTCCAATACTGCAGCCAAATCCTTAGAATCCTGCACATGTTTTGGACTCTTGTTGAAGTAGTTGTATGCCGTTGCCAACAAGCATTTGATTGCCTCCATGACCGCCATTTTGCTAAGTTACATCTTTGATCGAAACTTTAAAATCTCTGAGAGAAGAGAGCAAACTTCTCCCTAAGCTGCGTGGAGACTCTATTGATGTGGCCCTAGAAAATTGCATGTCCATAAGCTCTAAAGCTAACAAGTTGCCGTTGAACGTCAAGGGCGTCGATTCCTTCACGCTCTTTCAACACCTCTATAAGCAGCGGGAGAATGTCATCAGCCTTTGAGCCATTGGTGACTTTGTGAATCTTTAAAGCATAGGCACACGCCACCAATTCTCCACAAAGCCATGATGAATAATCAACGGCCGTGACCTCGTCACATAAGATGGCAATGAAATTTGCATCTCCCACCTTTACCTTCATATGGTCTTTGACATGCGCAATGCATATACTACATGTCTGTATGAATCCTCCCAAAACAAAAAAAAACCCTACGCAGCTCCTCTCCAAACAACCTTCTCAAAACAAAAGCAAGTCACACCAACTCTTGAACTCGCACCATACACACATACACACATAAACACCCCTACCAGAACAAAGTAAAGCAACAGCCCGACGTGACTCACAATAAGAAAAAGTCACGTTATTGGGAAACTTACCACCTCATACATGGCCTCAGCCATGATCCATCTAGATGAATGGAACCAATGCATTCTTAGACAGTCCAGAAACTCCAAGAAGTTACACAGCCTCTGTTGCTCTTTAAACTCCATAATTGGCCTACCACTCTGAGCACTTGAAATATTGTGGCCAATTGCACGCATTTCTTGCGTCTCATATATGCATTGAGGTGGTTTACTTGTTGAAGAATAGCCGCGGGCGGTCGTTTGACAAAATCCCTCATGTTCTTCTGGTACATATAGTTTCGTGTTATGTAGATCTCCCCCACCTTCACACCTTTCAATCACTACAAGAAAACATGGTGTTTAGCAACGTTTAGAAAAATTCCAAAGCAACGCGTAGGGCCATGATATGTACATAAAACCATGCTGTATTTGTTGCTTCTTGAAAAAGCAAGCCCCTAGGCATTGCTTTGGAATTTTTCAAAACCTTGCTAAACACCTTGTTTTCTTGTAGTGACTTCCCCGTGCTTTTTAGCCTGAAGAGAAGAGTTGCAATGAAAACAAGGTAAGAATTGAAAACCATGGGGCAAAGTAAGAGAATTGATATAAAAATAACTGAAAGTACTTTGTAGTGGCCCTTGTGCTTCAAGAGAGTATCTCTCTTTGGCTTAAAGAGTTTTCTTTTCCACCAGTGGTTGTGCAAACTATGCACTTCATATGATCCTTTCCATTCACAACGACGTTGAGCGCCCACGCAAATCGCGCCGATTACTAACTAAGGAAACGACAATTCGGATTGTATTTGCGCGATGCACGCTTCCGTGCAAGCACACGCTCAAAATCTGAATTGCACGATTTAGACTCCCCGCTAGTTGAAATCACCTGCACCCCACACATGAGATTAGATCAGTGAAAAATCACAGCCATTCCAAAAGTAGGATAACCATGAATGAAACATCTCAGCTCCTTCCATACATAAACAGAAATTGTAAGTCATCAAACATGAAAACCTTCACCGTGTTAACGGAAACGACCAAAGATTTGGGTTGAAACACATCCAACCTCTACAACAACATGCAAGGAGTAGTTACAACAGCATGCAGTAGGTAGAGTAGCATGCAACAACAGGAGAAGAATTAAACAATGTGTGGAGTACTATGTTGAGCGGATGTGTGGAATCCAACCCATCACATATACGCACACATAAACACAACCAAGAAGCAAAAGATGCACAAGGTTTAGGAGGATATACACTACTGAATAGGAGCCTGGACAGCGGACGTTGACCCTCGAGAGGATGCTCTAAGTCTCGACAACCCTCCTAGTTGCAATGACGAACCAATTTCCTTACGCTTAATGTGATCGGCCTTAGCGGACGCTAAAGGCTGCTTCCCCTTCTTCTTAGCATCCACCATAGGATGCTTCTCCCTCCCGCCGACGTCCAGAAGTTGCACCGTTGGATTGCTCCGCGAAGGTATAACCGATAGCAAAATTGTATCTTCAGTTGAATTTGAAGTTGTCTTGGAGTCGGACGGCATCGTCATTGTCGCCACATTTGACTCCTTCGTTGCGCCCAACCACAAAATAGGAGCTTTATACATCGTATTCGTGGATGATTGGAAGAAAAGCTCCAACTCCACACCGACCTTCACAGCCGATCTTGCACCTGCTTCCAACATCCGCAGGATTCTACGCTTGTCCATTGCCTCCTATTGTAAATGCTTTTGGATCCTTCGTTGCTCTCGACCAACAATCCTTACTTACTTCGCGCCGGAGAGGGAGACATGGACATTTATGCCCCCTCCCATGCCTGGGTGAACTCCATCTCCGCACACGTCAAAGCTGCCAGGGCCAACACCTTCCTCCGTTCTAGCAACCATGATTATTGTCGCTGGAGGAGTCACATCAATATCCAAGGTGTAGAGGGTGCCTGCAACCATTGTGGCGTCCGCGCCCCATGTGCACACGTTACACCAGCCTCTTCCACGCTCGTGCTCCCCTCGTCGGCTTGCTTTGTTAAGCTCTTCCTTGCTTCTCTATAATGATACACAAGTTTTTTTGAGCCATGCTCAATAAAGCATAGTAATCAAGAGCATCATGCAAAGCTTGATATTAGAATCATCCAAGTCTCAACAAAACAAACAATATCTTCAGAAAGTTAATTGGTAATAGCAACTTCATAAGAATTATAGACGAGGAAAAAGTTGTACCTTCAGAACCATGTGATATCCATTGTTCTCTACATGCATCTAGTTTGGGCTGCTTCAGCGTGACAAATCGGTTCACTTGAAGTGCACATAAAGAACGTAACGACATGAGTCATAAGACACAATTGAACATGTTTGACTGTTCAAGAATACAGTAGCCATTTTTATTTATTTGTTTGCCATGTATATGTGTAAGCTTACAATATTCAATGAGAGACTGTTCATCAGCATATTGAATTGACATACTTGGACGATCAATTCTACGCATTTACTGAGATCGTTACTATGTCATCCGCATAACAGACTAAATGTATTTTAAGTTCACCCATCATATTCATTGTGTATATGATCAATTAATCATAACAGAACCTCATTAGCTTAATGTTGATATCAATTGAACACAAACTCTTTTATGTATTAGTATGAACACATTAATTAAATCAAATGATGCATGCAAACATATCTAACCATAATTTGATTGACTCGACTACACCCAGAGCATGGACACGACCTTCATATCTCATACAAGACTTATGCAATCCAACATACCATTGATGGCGCCCCTACTCATTGAAGCACACATTGTGAACAAACATTAGGATGACTTCATATAATTTTCATGTTATTTCAAATACAAGAATCCTTAAAGTTATGTTGGTGTCATCATTGCATCAATCTAATACCAAGTGTTTTTTAATTTTTAAAATCAATAATTGGGTTGGAATTATAATGGTTAACACAATGATGCCAAGTTGATGTCAAATTGACATCACTTCAAATTCCTAATGTGTGTCCATGATGAAAGTACCCCAAATGTCATCCTATGGATTCAAAGTTCATGATTTTCAGAACGTTGAAGAGTAGGTTACTACTTCCATTTTTTTCCGTTTCACCCATCATCTGTCCATGAAATTTTGCAGATTTACAACACACTTGCTAAGTATGTGCTCCGTAAAAATTGGTAAATTTAGAACCACCAGAGAATTGTTGAGAAAAGTTTGAAATTGGTGCAAGTTTGAAGGGCAAGAGAGTACATTGGTGATTGCAATTTCATTCAATTTCCACAAGAATTTGTACACATGTAGTCCACATGTCAAGATCATACTAGGAAAAACGAGGGAAATGACTCATATTCGATTAAGGACAACAAAGCATAACATGAAAAAAACTATTTCCTCAAGGCGAGGAAATTAGCATTTCAATATCTCATGCAAACCAAAAGTGACAAAATAACTCTCGCCACACACACACCATCTTATTACTCTCAGAACAACAACTAGTCTAACTTTTCACCACAACGTCATATCCTAGAAGTACTTCACGAATAATACCAAAGTCTTCGCGAACTCTGCAAATCACCGCAACCGGCGCAACGAATCCGACTCAGACCATGCTCTACTTCCACGATGAGTCCAAGTTTTCCGATAGACGAAGCAAGATGGGTACGTGAACGTGCAGAATAACAACTCATATCTAGACGACGGTGTGGCTTTCTTCAAGCTGGTTGCCGCACATGGAAGTGTAGCAGACGAGGCGGTCGAACACAAGGCCGTTGCTGCAGGTGAAGCTGAAGGTGTCCTTGCTGTCGTTCCAGTAGCAGTCGCCCTGCTCCTCGCCGGATCCGCCGTAGAGCTTGCCGAAGTAGTTGCCGGAGCAGGAGGGCCGGATGGTGACGCCGCTCCACCCGCACTGCGTGTCCGGGACGTGCAGGGACGCTGCGCTGCAGTCGGGGTACTGCGTCCGGGCGATGGGCTGGCTCTGCACGCCGCCGCACCCGAAGTTGTTGCTGGGCACCAGATAGATCGCCTGGCCTCCGCTGTACTGGTGCACGTTCATCACATGGAAATTTGCGTCCGCGAACGGCATCGCGACGGTGAAGATCAGGACTGTCAGCAGCAGCAGAAGCGATCGCGAACGTCGCAGACAGCTCGGTGCCATGATGTCCTGCGGCGAGACGTGAAGACCAGCGCAAAGCATGCAAGCCCGCTGGTGCGAATTCTGATCTGAAGCACCGAGATGACCGCCGCGCAGTTTTATGCTGACTCTGGCCACCGAGATGTACCACTCTTGGTTGCTTCCTGATCCGTGTATGTTTCCAAGATGCCAGCTTACAATTCCGTTTGTGGACCCGTCGGAATCTTCATTGAGTACTAGAGTGTTTTATTTTCTGAATCATTTTTTTGGGTAGTACCATTCTAGAACCCATGCTAGGGCGGCGTTTCGGGTTTTTGGAATCACTGTTCAACTCAATTCGTTCTCTAATGGGCCATGTGCACTCCAATAGTGACACACGTCTCTAGTTTTAAAGTGAATATTTTTACCAACTATGTTTATAATGATCCTTTTATTTGAATACTATATAGAGAGTTGTGCTAGACTTGGTAAAAATTGGCATCAAGAGTAAAATCTTATTGTATTTACAAGTCATTTACTGGGCACTACACTAAAAGTGATATTTAGTGTAGTCATGCTATAGTTGCTCAAATTATCATGGAAATTCATCACTTGGATTTTGATTTTGATACCAAAGAATGTTTAGCGTTCATGAGCCTTCTTGCAGTTCTATATGTTTGTCTTAGATTCAAACTTGCATAAAATTAGTTCAATATTTTGTAAGATCAAGGGAACTTGGTTTAGCTACCGGCGATACAATTGAAAATTTGAAGCATAGAAAAGATGGAAGAGAAAAAATAGGAGAAGTTTTTCAAGTATTTTAAAGGATTTTGAAATATCCTTGAATCCATAATTCATACGGTTGACATCCATCATCCATGTTTTATGCAGTTTATTATGTGAATGAGTATCACTTATATAAAAGTCACTGTATGCTAGAGCGGCCTTTTGGATGCTCCGCATAAAGATTACCACCATGAATGTGCTCAACAACACAAATCTATGTTGATTATATCAAACTTACACATCTAAGCATGGTACGTTTCTTGTAAGGCAACCTTGCAACGGAATGTGTTTTGTGAGACAAACAACTCTCCATTCTCATTTCAAAGTTTACTTTGCTTCTTATGTAGTATAAGACTTTAATTTTTTTGGGGGGGGTTTTGGATTTTGCGAGATGCACCACTTTGTAGCCTTTCTGCATGTGCTTCACAACAGATGTAAAATTCAATCTAGTATGTACGCGGAATTATCTGTTTAGCATTTGCAACCAAGGCTAGAGCTCCATATCAAGGATGTAGCACCCAGCTCACTAGAACCATCTTGACCTACATCCCTCTTTTCACCTCAAAACCTGTTCCAAATACGGCAAATGTATATAAGGCAAGCCCCCCATAACCAACAAAAACCCATAGCCAACGCCTATAAAATTGGGGTATATCCAACCCTCTTTCATCCCATTACCACCAAATCAATTTCCAATGGAGGTTTGCTATTAGTCAAGACCCTTACTTTTGGTCGTTGGTTATGGGGGTACCTATTGCTGGCCGCCCATTAAACATGGCTGCTGAGTTTGAAAATTCATAACTAATTCAGTTTTCATCGAAAAAATATGAAATCACCTGGGTTGGAATTGTAGTTCTATTGGCTATCACTGGAAAATAATAGTATAATTATCTCCTCTCTCCACATATGCACATTCCTTAACTTGACGGTTTTAGGGGGGCTTACCTTACACCACGTTCTTCTTGCCAGAATGTACTGAAGCCAGATACTGCGCGACCTTGGAATAACTTGCATGTGACATATGCATATTGTGACGTCACAAAGCAATCACCGTAGCAAGTTCATCAAAACAATTCTGTCTGGCAAAATGATTTGTCAAGTGGTACACTCGAGGCCAGCGTCACTTTAATTGATCAACGAGCCGAAAGTGGCTCCGCAGTCTCGACAAGAACAGGACACACTCAACTGTTCGCACGCTCTATCAACGTCACTTTTCTCGTCCCTTGTCCTGCAATTGAGTCAGCAGAATGGGAAGATCAAAACGATCAGGATGCAGGATTAAGTACCTAGCAAGGGACCACTGCACAGGAGGTCTTTATAAGGAATCATCAAAAGAAGTTGTACCCTCAGTCTTCGCAGTGGATCGATGGAGCTCAATTCTCACACGAAGATTGTCATGTCAGGATCAACCATTGAAGGCCGGAACCCGAGACGCACGTTGCAGTGCATTATTTCAAAGTAAATGATGGGTCCTTTCAAGTTGATAGGAATCTTCCATTAGTTCTATTTCTGTGATGGTACTCTCAACTTGGTTATGGCAAACAGGGATTTCTCATCTTGGCTTGTGACACAACTTGTCACCGTCACTACCACTACAAGAAAACAGCGTGTTTAGCAATATTTTGAAAAATTCCTATGCAACGTCTAGGGGCTTGTTTTTTAAAGAAGCAACAGTTGTAGTGTGGTTTAATGTACAGTACCCTCACACAAGTATACGTACTTTTTGCTTTTGAATGTTTCTACACTACACTGCTGCCAACTTTGGCACTGTCTTGAGGGCTTAAAATTTGTCAATTTACTATGAAAGTTTTGGCACAAGATCACTTCTATGTTGAAAACATGTGTGCCAAATTTCAAAGCCAGAAGATTTATACAAAAAAAGATATCCAAGATTTACCAACATGGGGTAGCTGTAAGAAAAGTTTCACAGCTGCCAACTTTGACACCCTTCCAAGGATTGAAAGAATTTTTTTTGCCCATGTAATTTTTAGCATGAGACGACATCTATGTTGATTATATGTGTGAAAAATTTCAAGTCCAAAAGATCCACACAATTAAAACTACATCAAAAGCTAGCAACATGTGTAGTTGTGAGAAACATTTCACTCCTAGCCAACTTTGACACACTCCCAAGGCATGGATTTTTTGGTATTTTCCCATGAAATTTTTGACATGAGTCTATCTCTATGTTGATCACATGCGTGCCAAATTTGAAGGCCAAAATATCTACATATCAAAAGAATTTTGAAATCTACCAACATGTATAGTTGTGAAAAACATTTCACTGCTGCCAACTTTGACATCCTCCTAAGGATTCAATTTTTTATTTTTTCCCATGATATTCTGGACATAAGACCATATCTCTATTGGTTATACATGTGCTAAATTTCAAGTCCAAAAGACCCACAAAAGAAAAGAAACAAATCTGAATCTACCAACATGTGTTATTGTGAGAAACAATCAGCGAAACCATTTCACTATTGTCAACTTTGGCACCCTCCCTAGGTCGGAAAAATTGTTAATTGACCATGAAATTTTTGGCACAAGATCACCTTCATGTTGATAACATGTGTGCCAAAATTCAAGGCCAGAAGATGAATACAAGAAACCATCTTCAAAATCTACCAAAATATGTAGCTACGAGAAACAATTTTGAATATCCTTTTTTCTATTCATCATGTGGCCTTGGAATTTGGCACACTTATTATAAACATAGAGGTGATCTCATGCTAAAAATTCTATGGGCAAAAACAAATCTTTCAATGCTTGGGAGGGTGTCAAAGTTGGTTAGCTGTGAATGGCTCACAACTACACATCTTGGTAGATTTTGAATATCTTTTTTTGTATTCATCTTCTGGCCTTGAAATCTGGTACACATGTTTTCAGCATAAAGGTGATCTTGTGCCAAAAATTTCATGGTAAATTGACAATTTTTCATCCCTCAAGAGGGTGCCAAAGTTGGCAGCAGTGTAGTGTGGAAACGTACAAAATTAAAAAAAAATGCGTATACTTGTGTGAGGGTACTATACAAAGCATGGCCCTAGGCGTTGCTTAGGATTTTTTCAAAACGTTGCTAAACACCCTGTTTTCTTGTAGTATACGCTTCGTTCATGGAAAGCAAGTTCATCAAGAAACATCTGTGCTTGAGCCATTGATTTATTACACTACAAAAAAACAAGGTGTTCAGCAACGTTTTGAAAAATTCTTGAGTAATACCTAGGGGCTTGCTTTTTAAAGAAGCAAACAATTGTAGCGTGGTTTTATGTACAGTAGGGTGACATTCAAATTGGCGTTTGGGCAATTCCAGGGATGGTGTCCCACACTGCTGCCAACTTTGACGCCCTCCACAGGGCTTAAAAATTGTTCTTTTACCCTGAAATTTTGGGAACAGCATCACCTCTATGTTAAAAACATGCATACCAAATTTCAAGTCCAGAGGACTTATAAAACAAAAGATATCAAAAATTAACCACCATGGGGTAGCTGTGAGAAAAGTTTCTCAACCGCCAACTTTGACACCATCCCAAGGATTGAGGAAATTTTTTTTGCCCATGGAATTTTTGGAGTGAGAACACCTTTATGTTGATTACATGTGTGGAAATTTTCAAGTCCAAAAAATGCTCAAAAAAAATCACATCCCAAATCTACCAACATGTGTAATTGTGAGAAAAAAAGGGAAAAACCATTTTACTACTTCCAACTTTGACACCCTCCCTAGGATTGAGGGTTTGTTATTTCAACATGAAATTTTTGACACATGGTAACCTTTATGTTGATAACATGTGGGAAAATTTTCAAGGCCAAAAAATGTATTCAAAAGAAGATATTCAAAATCTACTAACATGGGGGTTAGTTGTGAGAAAAGTTTCACAGCTGCCCACTTTGACACCCTCCCAAGAATTCAAAAAAATTTATTTGTCCATGAAATTTTGGGTATGAAGTCACCTTCACGTCAAATACAAGTGTGGAAAATTTCAAAATCCAAAAGATTTACACAAAAAACATATACCAAGTCTACCAACATGTATTGTTGTGACAAACAAAGGGGAAAGTTTACCACTACTTCCAACTTCAACACCCTTCCTAGGATTGAGTTTTTGTTGATACATAATGAAATTTTGGCCACAAGATCATCTCTATATTGGTAACATATGAGATAGATTTCAAAGCCAAAAGATGTATATACAAAAAAAAATTATTCCATATCTACCAACGTGTATGTCCTCCATTAGCATCAATCACCGCTTGTAACCTTGAGGGCATAGAATGACATAGTTGAAGGAGCTTTGTACCACTAACCAAATTCCACTCTTTTTCAAGAACTACCTTCATCACTTCTAAGTTTCTAGGGCATTCCTTGCCATGTTGCACAACATCTTTTAGCATCCTCCAGACATTCTCGATTGGATTGAGATCGGGAGAGTTTGCAGGCCAATTGAGCTTTTCGAGTTGGTGGGTTTGTCTCCATTCTTCACATGTTTTGCTACGATGAACAGGTGCACCATCTTCCATTAGCACTCCTTCAGGAAGTCTACTCAAGAAATGAATCAATTCGCCATCGTAGACCACTTCAACAAAATCTTTAGCAGAACGTTGAGTTTTTGGCATAAAGACAAGTTGTGACTTTTGTCCTCCAGCAAATGCACCCCAAATCATCAAAGATGTCCGTCCACTTTTAAAAGTAGGAACTATACAACTTGATGAATAACGCTCATATGCACTTCTCCAAACATGAATTTGCCGAGAACTTTTCCAATCTCAAAAGTAGATTCATCTATCCAAACAATACGCTCCCACTCTTTTGGACTCCATCCATGGTACTTCTGAGCAAAAGCTAACCGTTGAGACATGTGATGGGATGTCAAGAAAGGTTTTTTGACTGCAATTCGACTAAAAATACCACTTTTATGTGATACCCTTTGAATAGTACGTCTACACACTTGAGTACGGCACATATTAGTAATCTCTGAGACCGAGGAACGACGATGAGTTTTTGCATAACGCACAATATTATTCACATCTCTCTCACTAAGTTTTTTAGCGTGACTTCCACCGCAAGGTTTGCGCTTATAAGTTCCATCTTCTTTAAACGTTTTTACTAACCTCTGAACTGCTCTAACAGAAACTCCAGTAATGGCTGCAATTTGAACTCCTGTATTTCCTCCCTCACTCAAACCTATAATGCGAGCACGGATTTCATCTGAAATTGCCATTATAGACTATTTTTTATGATGTTGATACAATATTAAATGCTCTTCAATAAGTAATCAATATAACACTCAACCTATGGCAATTGGATTATATAATTCAGTAAACACAAAGGACTCAGCTTATGGCATGTGCACTAAATAAATCAATCAACAACATAACACTCACATTGGCATGTGCATTAGGTGATAACCATGGCATGTGCATTAGATGATAACCATGGCATGTGCATCAATTGAGTGAACCAAAAAATACTCTTGGACATACTCATGCCACATGTGATTCGTCAACACTCAGTAAACTAGTCAACAACACTCAAAAAAAATATATATATATATCCACTCAATAAATCAGCCCATATGTGATATGCCCACTCAACGGATCAGCCCATATGTGATTTGTCTACTCAATCAGTCAACAACACTCAGCCCATATCTAATATGTCCACTCAATACCATCTCAACATTCACTCTCAATACCATCTCAACATTCACTTTATTACAAATCACATGACAAAATACACACAACATTTCCTTTACATAGTGCTCAACAGATATTTGGAGGAGAAAACTCGTCATACGTGTATAATGCACACCAAACCTTATGACAAGTGGATTCTTCTACACAAAACAACTCTGCAATTCTACATGTAGATTTCATTGATCTTTTCAAGATGCATTTATGTTTGGTAGCTTAGTCACATGAATAAAATCAATGAAGAGTACGAGGTGTCAAAGATAATTTGACATTCCCAATATGCCCCTTCAATATAGTTTCTCATTGTTACAAACATTGGTAGATATGGAATAATTTTTTTTTGTATATACATCTTTTGGCTTTGAAATCTATCTCATATGTTACCAATATAGAGATGATCTTGTGGCCAAAATTTCATTATGTATCAACAAAAACTCAATCCTAGGAAGGGTGTTGAAGTTGGAAGTAGTGGTAAACTTTCCCCTTTGTTTGTCACAACAATACATGTTGGTAGACTTGGTATATGTTTTTTGTGTAAATCTTTTGGATTTTGAAATTTTCCACACTTGTATTTGACGTGAAGGTGACTTCATACCCAAAATTTCATGGACAAATAAATTTTTTTGAATTCTTGGGAGGGTGTCAAAGTGGGCAGCTGTGAAACTTTTCTCACAACTAACCCCCATGTTAGTAGATTTTGAATATCTTCTTTTGAATACATTTTTTGGCCTTGAAAATTTTCCCACATGTTATCAACATAAAGGTTACCATGTGTCAAAAATTTCATGTTGAAATAACAAACCCTCAATCCTAGGGAGGGTGTCAAAGTTGGAAGTAGTAAAATGGTTTTTCCCTTTTTTTCTCACAATTACACATGTTGGTAGATTTGGGATGTGATTTTTTTTGAGCATTTTTTGGACTTGAAAATTTCCACACATGTAATCAACATAAAGGTGTTCTCACTCCAAAAATTCCATGGGCAAAAAAAATTTCCTCAATCCTTGGGATGGTGTCAAAGTTGGCGGTTGAGAAACTTTTCTCACAGCTACCCCATGGTGGTTAATTTTTGATATCTTTTGTTTTATAAGTCCTCTGGACTTGAAATTTGGTATGCATGTTTTTAACATAGAGGTGATGCTGTTCCCAAAATTTCAGGGTAAAAGAACAATTTTTAAGCCCTGTGGAGGGCGTCAAAGTTGGCAGCAGTGTGGGACACCATCCCTGGAATTGCCCAAACGCCAATTTGAATGTCACCCTACTGTACAAAGCAAGCCCCTAGGCGGTGCTTAGGAATTTTTCAAAACGTTGCTTGACACCGTGTTTTCTTGTAGTGTTCATTAATATCATCCCACACGTTATCAATTGCCAAAAATGTCCTTTGCCTCCAAGAACTACAATTTTTCAAGATGATTCAACTCTGCACACTTTCAATGGCTAAGCATGATTTGATCACCATTCAAACATACCTGCATTGTTATGTCCAAGATAGTATGTAACATTACTTTGAGAGGTCTATTAGCTAAGTAGATATTAATTTAGAAGAAATTAGAGCCTTCTATGGATGAAATTGGAGCACTATCATTTCATCCATGCGATATGGGATAGGTGCGAACACCATCTTTGTTGAGTGTGCACATTGTCCAAAACGACGGTATAACACTCATATCTTAGAAGTCTAGGGTACCCTCTGCAATCCTCACCATTGGTTCATGTCATAGTCTAGTAGTTCGTAATTCTCAAAATTAACTGAAATTAACCTAAAGCGAGTCCACCTAACCAAATTGTTTCGAGGGATTTTTATCGAGTATCAAACTTTCTAAACCTGAAGACAATTCACACTTAATACCTCGTTACATCCCTAAAGATGGCTTCTACAGTACCTCAGTGACCTGATAACAAGTAACTACAATTATTTAGTTTAAACTCTGAGATTCAAACAGACAATAAGTATGTTAAGACCACATCTTCCAATAGTATAATTTTAAAATAAATGCCGGTGCACACTTTAGCTCTATTGGAGCTAAAGTGTGCATATTTTCTTTTTAGTTCCCTACATTTAGTGATGGTGCACACTCTAGCTCTAATAGAGCTAAAGTGTGAATTTTTTCTTTTTA
The DNA here is from genome assembly GCA_963971425.1 of Bryoerythrophyllum caledonicum. NCBI lineage: Eukaryota > Viridiplantae > Streptophyta > Bryopsida > Pottiales > Pottiaceae > Bryoerythrophyllum > Bryoerythrophyllum caledonicum. The sequence continues at coordinate 6,538,233 of OZ020522.1, read as the reverse complement.
TTTCACTTCATTTTGCCACTCCGGGGGAACACCAGCGCCCGGCGCTGACGCCGTAGTTGGCTAATTTTATTTTGGATTTTTTTTTAATTCCCACGTGTCATTACTTGATTGGACACATGCTGTCGGTGAATTTTGGTGTCCCCTGTACTTTTCATAAATTTACAGTTCAGAAGAACCGGTGCTGCTACCCTGGTGGGCCAAACATCGACTTGGGCGTCGCGGAGTGGGCTTTACCGTGTTTATTCCTGTATTCAGGCATTTCTCCCGGACCCTCTGCCTCGGTGGAGATGCTCTTTTTCTAGTACACTATTTGTCAACAAGTTGGCAATTAGTTTTTTAGCCGCCATTGTCATGAATATTATCCTTCAATCGTTCATCTACTGCAGTTCATTTTGTATTAGCCCTCAATCAAAACCCTACCCTAGCACACAAATTTGTTTCCTGATAAATAGTGTTAGCTCAGAATCAACTACCTACCGGTCGCCATGCATTTATTCTTCTTGTCTCATCTTCAACCTCAAATTCTTATCCTCTTATTCTCAACTATTCTCATTCCCATCTCTTGCATTCCTTTTACATTATTTAGGAATATCTAATGAATATTTAATGTGTATTCATATATTTAGCAAAAAACTAATGACTTTGTAATGAATTTTTATAGAATATTTAATGTATATTCGTATATCTGTAACTTTTATGAACAATTAAAGAATATTTACTGTCCACAAGTAAAAAACTTTATGTTCCACTATTTACTAGGATTGACATTTAGTGTATTATACTTTTGTCACTACACTTATTGTAAAATTTACAATTAGTGTATGGGTTCGTATTTAGTGTCCACTACACTAGAAGCCATCTTGTGTGTAGTGGAGGTATAGAGTGCATTTTTGCTTTCTAATCCATTCCATTTAGTGATGGTGCACAATTTCGCTCTAGTGGAGCTAAACTGTGCGTATTTTCTTTTTAGTTCACTGCACCTAGTGATGGGGTACATCTCTGCTAAAAATCGAGCTCATATGTGTGCAATGTGTATTTCCACTTCTTCAAACAATCATTTTAAACTCCCTACTTCTCTTTATGGTTAAGTATTTCACAAGGTGAAATAGAAATCTTTTGAATTTTAAAAGGATTTTCAAAATATGTAGACCTAAATCTTCAATAATAATATTAAAAAGAAAAAAAATATGACAATCTCCTAGTCTTCAGTGGATATGAAGTCTAAGTATTCTTGGTACCCTAAACCAAAAATATGTGACAATGTGTGAAAATGTATGAATTGGGATAGAATCTTATTTTTCACTAGAAAAATAACATGTTTTTCCACAATATCAAACGTTCTAATATTACTTCTATGTATTGAAAATATCACATTCCATAGCGTGTCATAGCAAAAGGTTTTTAAGTTGCTCGACGTGCCGGCAATCGAGAAGTTTTTCTTTAGGCTAGTATAACTTTTATTGAAGACGTTCAATGAGAAAATAAATTACTCAGTAATATGCCTCATGTCTTCTATCATCCTTCTACAAAATTTTGAGAATTTGAAATATAATTTGTGACCACTGGAACGTGCTCAAAAACTAATTATTCTTTTATTGCATGTATAAATGAATCCAAAATTACTTACATTATGAACATTAAATTATGTTTGATGCACTAAGTGTATGTTTCTTCTTTGTATTAGTTATATTTTATATTTTGACTATCCTTTTTTTGTCATGAGGAGGTCATTCCATTTCTTGTTTAAATCTTTTAATATTGTTCCACTCTCTTTGTTTTACAAATGACAGAGTCTTTAATTTCACGTCAAAACATAAAATAAATTGTGTATTGTCAAGAATTCCTCCATCTTTCATGTCATGCTTAGATTGTCACACCCTAAACTCATGATAGTACAATGTGAACTCAAGAATAAGATATTTAAATCCAACTATTAGTTTCCGCACATTTTCAGTCTTTGAGTACTTAGTGGATAGTAACCAATTTCAATTCCAAATCCAGACCATGGAGACACTTGGGATTCTTGCAAAGAATGAACATTCTAAATTGATTACAAAATAGTAACATTATGCACTTTTTAAAAACCCCAAAGAAATGATGTCAAAGCATGTTTGAATACATACTTTTTTGCTCAAAATACACGTGCACATATAATTTGTTTTTTGTTTTTTTAATGCTACTCGTTTGTTAAGGTCTTTGCTTTCAACTTTATAGATAAGTTCTATTTGGATTGTAATACAAATTCATTCTAATCATCTCAATATCTTCTCTACATTTTCTTATACCTTAGTTGAATTGTCAATATCCAGAATATTCAAAGTATTAGTAATTGAAATGAAATATCATCAGAAGGATAATACCTAAACCAAGGACCCTAAACCCTAAACCTGAACCTAAATTCTAAACCCTAAATCCTAAACCTAACCCTAACCCTAACCCTAACCGTGAGGGTTACCCTAACCCTTAATTCTACAATTATGTGTATATTACTTGCATGTGCGAGTACATTCAAGGTATGTACTCTTCCTAATTTAGTCGACCGGGAAATCATTGATTTAGTTTCTTGCCGAGATTTCAAATTTGCACTTTTTAAGGGGCTGTGGAAAAGTTTCCTCCCGCCAATTTTGAAATCGTTGCCCGCAATTGAAACGGTCGTGTGTCCGTGACTGACCTCGGCGAACCTAGCGCAGTTTCTTCATTTATTTCCTTCTCAGTTTGGTTGTTGTGCAATGCTGGTGGGTGGGAGGCTTGGAGGTGGTACAACTGTGGGAGGTTCAGGAGGGCAACATTTATAGGTTGTGCACGGTTGAGCAGGGCGCTTGCGCGAGGCAACAACGCACCGGTTGTCTACTTCATAAGGTACACAAAGTTTACTTCTTGCATTCTCCGTGTATTCTAGCAATTAGGATGTGATAGTGATGCTTATTGCTCTAGTTCCAATTGCTACTATGATTTTGAAGCGTCACTGCCAGTTTTTCGATTACTAACGCAAAGATTTGGGTTCTAGTATACAGAAAGGCAGATTCATAGGCTGAAGAGTTTGTCCATATTTTGCCAGAAATGACGGCGATAATCACGGAAGGACATTTTAGCTCGAATCGAGCTAAAGTGCCAGACCTTATTATCAACGACAATTTAGCTCGACTCGAGCTAAATTGTCATACATTATTATTAACGACAATTTACTTTGACTCGAGCTAAATTGTCATACTTTATTTTCTACGTGAGTTTAGCTCGACTTGAGCTAAATTGTCATACCGTTTAATGTTCAACATTTCAGCTCGGGTCGAACTAAAATGTCATTGTCAAGGGTGTGATTATTTCATATTTGCATTAAAAGTGCTCACATAAATTTGTATTCTTGTCATATAATACCATCTGAGTTTACCTCGAGTCGAGCTAAATTTTCCTGTTCTACAATGTCCATTCAGTTGAATCCAAGTTATTTTTCAAGCGCTAGACCTTACCTCGATTCGAGCTTAATTACCCACTTCAAATGCTTCTGCATTGATGTCCATTCCTACAAGGTATTCATCCATACTTATTGGAAGGATTATCTAATATTTATCTCATTGGAATGCATGATGTCGTCCTCGGAGGACAACGATGTTCATGTTGATGCTCCCGTGAACCCAAACCTTCCTGAGTTTGATGTTATTCCTCGCCGTCTTTGGGTCGGGATGACTACTCCCTTCACAATGGTTTGGGTGTTCGCGTTGCGGAGGGGTTGGTTCGCAATGTCCGGTCACTGCAATTCTAGGTTCCTCTGGTCCACTTGGGGATTCTAATGTTGTAGTATAGGTGTCCAGTATTTTTGTTGAGGAGGACGCTCCTGATGAATGGAGGTACTCGTTTAAGTCCTGGCCAATTCAACAAGTCTTTTTAAACAGTGTGAGTCTCTTCCATCATTGCCTTAGGGACGTTTACAATGTCTCGTTGGTTGAGTGTAATAGACCTCTAGGTGGGAGCTCCCGTTCGTACGACAATTCCTCAAGGAATACACGTCCAACAGTGTCTAGGAATGCTGAATTCCTCATGACCCCTCATTCCATTAACACAGTTGCGAGCAATAGTTGTTGCATTCAAAATTGTGTTCAACACTACCCTAGAGATAAAATAAAAGTCTTCCGGACGCGCTTGTACAGTGAGACCATCGTGTAGTTTCGAAATCATATCAAACTCGATGTTCAGAGACAGTTTCATAGAAACGCTGCGGGTAGGAAGGTTGTGACCCTAGAGGGTGTGGACGTTTGTGCCCATGCTTGGATGAAAATCATGGGTGTAAGTTCCAGTACTTTCTATCGGAATGCAAAGGACGCTGCCGGTGGTCATGCAGCTCAACACCACGGGAATACCGGTTTGCGTAAGCTTAGAGGTCGTATGGTTGTGGCTACTGCCGCTCTTGGAGCCATCCTCGATAGACATGCGGACCGCATGCCTCACAAGTCTCGTGTTCTTCCATCTGGCGAGAAGGCTGTGGCAAAGGTCCTCCCTACAAGTTTTAAGTGGAAGGATTAGATACTGCTTCTTGATGATCACCTCACTAACTGTGGATTGCCGCCAATCTCAACCTCAAGCTTGAGTAAGATTCGGCAAGTGAGCTTCCCTGAATACTATGCCAAGAAAGGTGGAGACAACTTTGCCCGTTGTTCTACGTGTGACAAGTACCAGGATCAGAAGAAGCTTACTCAACCTAGAACACAAGCATCACTGCTATGGTAAAAGAAGATGCAGGTTCACATCAATTTTGCTTTCGCACTTTGGGACTTGTACTACCTGAACCGATTTTGATCAAAGTCGTTGCCCCGGGAGGTTCTAACCATCATGCATGATAAGATGGATCACTCAAAGACTGCCTCCCCAGTTTTTTCACAGAAAACAAAGCACTTAGATGGGCTTTTAAAGTTGCCTCTTGCAGTCACAAGCATGCTTGCCCATGGTCATGTGGACCAGCGTTACGCCCATTACGGCCTTGATTTATACTCCCATGATGTCAATTACACGGTCGGGTCATTCGCAAAACTATTGCGTGACCTGGAGGCGCCTCCGAAATCATCGTCCTGCCAACTCTTTCCAGAATCTAGTTCTCATCCATTGTATGCGGCGGTATTACGGGATGCAGAGATGTGTTTGGATCCATTAGGGCCGATTCCAGATATCCTAGTTCCAGGGAAGCCTTTGCCTCCTATATTGAACGTGCAAATGGACAATGTTGTTGGTGTTAACAAAAATAGATTTGTTTTTATTTTTGGTCTCTCCTTGTTGCAAAACACATCTTCCGCGAGGTATATGTTAATTTCATGCTAGTTGGTCATATACATGATGATATAGATGCATTATTTGGACGTTGGAGTATGACACTGAGGAAGGAGAGTAATCCAACCATTCTTTTGCTCATGAGGTCATTCATGAAAAATGATAGTATTCCCACAATCCCGCATCTCATCCAAGAGGTTTCTGACTTTAAGAAGTTCATTGGAGATATGATTGCGGACGGTGATGAAGCTTTGCAGGGCCATATAAAGGCTCATCAGTTGAAGTTTTATGTGTACTCAAGTGGTTGTTCGATAATGAAGTATAAAATCCTTTGTCATAATGAGGATTGGCTTCCTAAGGGAGGAGAAGGTAGTGGCATCAAATTGTGGAAGGAGGATTCTGAAGGGAGAACTTTATGGCCTTGCGGAGAACCTGATGCATTGAAGCCTTCTATGATGCAGCATCTCCCTGAGGTGGTGAAGGGACTTTCAGGATTCATCGATCACTGGGAGCAATCATAGCGGGAGCCTGTTGAAGTCAGATCACGTTTTGAGCCGCTATCGTACTATTGGCGCAACGTTAGAGATGCTTTGACTCTTCCAATGGATACGCCGATATCATTGGAAGACGGATTTTGGCCAATAACGCGAATTGCCCATGCCATTGAAGATGAGTTCTCAGCGGAGGGTGAGGTTCACGAGGGGTACCGTGAAGATGAACATTTTGTTGGCCAGAGACGCGATTGTCCACCTCCTTCTTTTAGAGTTGGCCGTGATCTTTTCGCTGGCTATTTTGTTGCATTGCGGCCTTGTCATGGAGACGAGCGCCCGTTTTGGATTGCTCAAGCAATTTCAGATCCTAACTCTAACCCGGATATGCCAAACACCGTCTGTATCCAATTCTTCCGCCCTATATCGCGCGATCGGGTTGTTCTGAAGTTCTATAAAGATTGGGATACAGATTCCAACCTTCGTTGGATAGTTGAAAAAGGGATAGCCATAACGTGGGAGAGTACCAATTCAATCTTGACAGCATGGAAACCTAGGTCTTCAAAGAGGGATGGAGGTCATGTGCAAGATTCAACTACAAAAATTCCGAAGGGGCAAGTAGCGATTATCAAGGCCTCCTTGGAAGCACTTCAAGGTCCAAATCGTAATAGACTTAGATAAATGGGCTTTCGTTTTCCTAGATTTTAGATTTTGATGCGTAATACTTCATGTAGTATGGTTAGATCCATTGGTGTTGAGATTATAGGTATTTGTATTTGATTACACTTTGTATGACTATAACTAATGTTAATGATTGCTATGAAATATTCTCTCCATTGTTTTTGCGTATCAGTGATAATTTGCAATATGTTTTTGTTTCTTTTTTAAAATAACAATGTCGTAAATTGCTTCAAATCTTGAAATCAATAACACCAGTAATTGCCTTCATGGTAAATGATAGAAAGTAAATGTTGGTTCGCACTTTAGCTCTAGTGGAGCTAAAGTGTGAGCAAGTCTTCTTTTTAGTTCACTCCACTTAGTAATGGTGCGCACTTTAGGTCAAGTGGAGCTAAAGTGTGTGTAATTCCTTTTTTGAGTTTATTGCACCTCTAAGTGATGGGGACACTTTAGTTCAAAGAGAGCTAATGTGTGTGCAATTTTTTTCCACTTCTGAACACCATCATTTGAAACTCGTTACTTATTTTTTTAGCTAATGTGTATTCCACAAGGTGAACTGAAATTCTTTTGAATTAAAAAAAGGCTCATCAGAATATGTTTAGCTAATTCTCTTACAAGTGGCTTTATGTCCATCATTTAGCTCACTTTTAGCTAAATTGGAGCATGGTATTAATCTGGGTTAGTAGGTTCGAGAGAATTTTGTAACTTCTAACGCTTCAATGTGAATATTTAGCTATTCATATTCAATGAACACATGTGGTATAAAATAAGTGTTGACTAATGTGTTCTTCTTTTCAATATTATAGTTAGATTTGTAATGTAACCCTAAACCGTAGTACTTATTTTTCTAGGGATTTTTGTAGAGAATATTACCTCCCAATTTTGATGGAAACTCATATCCCTCCATAGTGTAAAGTTTAGATGTGCACTTTAGCTCTTATGTTCTACATGTGTTAATTTGGGAGTCGCTAAATCTCCCAATATAACAAATATGGTGTTTTACGTTCTCTCTTAGATAATCTTTTCCCCATGTAGAAGGTCTTACCTGCCTCTACCTCCACAGCTTCATAGCCATCCAAAGCAACCATCGTCTTGATCTTCTCAGCTTTGTTGACGTCGGCAATGGCATACAAATCTGCCCAAGTTACCAGTCTACTGGTGGAACAACATGGGACCAGTGGGAGAGTTTGGTCTTACATCTGTTGTCTAATCCACTCCAAGGATAACAGGACACCAGATTCTCCTATGGATTGGTCCTCCGATTTCCTCTCCGGGACATCTTTTGGATCCGACTGACTCTGGGCTAACCACTTCTATTTCCGGGACGGGTTCTAGAAAATCAAAGCCCGACTTCATATCTTGGATGTACTGTTATATTCTATAGGATGGAACAAAGTCTGTTTCTTCGGATCTGTCCAATTTGAGGTATACCCACCAGATTCCGAAGTTTCACCTCGATGCTCTTTCGGAACCCATGGTTCAATGCTTACCGGAGGATTATCAATGACAAAGGCCTTCCTTTCCCAATCCACCTTAACACCAACTAAGTAGAGCCACCGTCTTCCTTACAAAAGAGGAAACGGTTTTTCCAAACCTACCTAGATAACTGTATAGTTGTGGGAAGGCGTTTCCACTTGCTTCCGGACACTTGCACTAAATTCGGAAAGAAATGGAAGAAAATAAAAAAAATTAGGTAGTTAGTTATGCTTTATTAGCATAAATAGGTCCTAAGTAGAAATAAGGTTTCATTGCTAAACTCGCATCCTTTAAAAGGACAGATCCGGCACTTTTCCAGAGGTCCAGAAATCGGAGTGCAGCGGAGTCCAGAACCGGTTGTTATGGACCGGACGATATCCGGATCCGGAACCATCATCATAACCCCAACGGTATCCGTACATCGCGCCAGATATATAATGCGTCGACCGGTAGAGGGCGACATCATTCTGGTTTGTCGATTCCTACGCTCTCTGCTCTCGTCTGCTTCCTTGCGCCTTTATCTTCTGATTTTCTAGTACTGAAGTAGTCTAGAAACGAGAGACTTTATGAGGTCACTGCGTGCAGCGCTCCGGAAGCAATTGCAAGGCGCAAGCATACCGAGAGGTGGGGCCGGATGGCGGGGAAGAAAGGCAAGACTCCAACGGCCAGAAACCTACTACTTCAGAAGGTGGCGCCGGAGTGGCCAACTTCAGAAGAAGAGTTTAGGGTTTTAGAGAGCTATTTGGAGGTGATGGACTACAACGGACTTTTCGGAGTGCCATGGGCATTCTAGAGCAAAGCGATGGTGACGGAGCTCTTGGGAAAGCCGCCGAATCAGTACGAAGGACACATACGGGCGATCTGGAAGGACACCTACAGTTTCTGGCCGGGGGTAGTCAAGGTGGCGGAGCACGACGACAACTTGTTGAAGGGAGAGCTCCTGCAGAAGGCTAACCCTAAGCACGGGTACGTCCTCAGCGACCTAACGGATCCGGACGCCATGTTAGTCGTCGCTTTCCTAAATCCTATCTTCCATCCGGAAAAATCAAAGAGGATAGTGGCGAAGTTAGCTAATTCAATCGTGGGAGCGATGAGACGGAAGCATGTAGTGGATTGGGCGGTCCTGATGGGAGACCAGGTTGACCGGATGGTCAAGAACCTTCCCAAGGCCCGGAAGACAGCCACACCCCTCTCAACTTACGTAGCGCACATGTACGCCATGAAGAAGATGCTGTTCGACAAACTGCTAAGTATCCAGTTTTACGGTGGGATGGAGACGGACGATGAGAAGGAGGTTTCGGAAGATTCAGAGTCGTAGACGTCGTCATCTCCACTCATCACCAGAAGATCCCGGAAGCGGAGCCGGTCAGTCCAGAAACCTCCGAAAACCGCAGGTCCGAGCCAGCCTCCGGTAGAGATGGAGACTCAGAGCCCGACCAAGGCACCACTCTTCGAAGCACCACCAACCGAACCCTATAGCTCCGGAGTAGAGCCGGGACCGACCTTTGCCCCAAGAATGACCGGCCGCATTTCGGAGGACGTCACAGAGCTCTGCCAGCATGTAGTCTGGCGGACAAGGATCCAAGAAGGAGAGGTCCGGGAGCGGACAACCATGATTATGGTTATCATAGAGGAAGTAGGGACTAACGACTCCGTGGATCTCCTTCCACAACTCCAACAACTGAAGGCCAAGGAGGTCTTGGTCCAGCAGTTGGAGCAACAGCAAACCACCCTCACCCAGACCGATGTCCGGCTCTGGAAGTGAGTGGAGTAGGTGGAGGCTGCGCAAGAAGCGGCTCAAAAAGCAAGCGTCAAGGCAGAAGCGAAGGTCCGGACCACCATCCAGGCCTTGATGGAGGTTCGCGCCTCCCTCGACTTTCCGGTAGATACAGTTAACCGGGCTCTCCTCTACACTGAGAGCCTGTAGAAGAATGAGAAACTTAACAGGGGGCAAATCATTCGGTTTCTCCTGGGCCACAGCCGGAAGATAGAATAAATTTGGAGCAAGATGTAGGAGCTGGTGAAGAACCTGACCTCCACAACTCCATAGACACCATCCGAGGTTCTAGTTCCGGAGGCAGCTCTCGCAACACCAACCAGAGCCGGGCCATCCGGAACTCCACCCGGATCTGCAGCCGAAACACGACAGACGCCGTCCGGAGGATTCAATGACCTCATTGGGACTCTAGACTTAGCCTCTCCGATGAGCTGGAGCGGGGTGCTCTTCCCAAGCACGGAGACCCTCCAAAAGTGGCAAACTGTCATGCCGGAAGGTTTCTCACGGGAAACCCCTATACCTTTTCGGATTTTGTCAGAGTCCCCCTCTCCGATTCAACCACGAGCGACCCCTCCACTTTGCAGCCAAGCAGCAAATGACATGGATGACAATCCCAGCGGAAGTTTCTGAGACCTATCCAACCCTCGAGTCCAGTCGCCTTCACCACAGGCCGGCGCACCAACAGCGGAGGATCCGGAAACTCCTTCCGAACAGAAGGACAATGAACCCGAGTCTACACCAGAGCCGCCAACGCCCATTCCGGAGCAGCCACAGGCCAGTGTAGGCGCAGGAGAGGTAACTCCTAGGCGTAAGAGTCTTAGGAAGAAGAACCAGATTACTCCGTAGTTAGGATCTTTAGTCAACTAGATTTAGTAGCGATTAACGATGGGGCTCAAGGTTGCACCCGGCTATCTAACCATAGGCTAAAGAATATCCTAAAACTGATTTAATAGTTAGAAGCGGAAAAACCGGATCTCAGATCTATAAATTCCGGATTTGAGATTTGAAATCCGAATTTTTAGGAATAAGATCTTTTGAGGTAAGATTTTCCGGATTTTAAGCGGACAAGGTAGGCTTATAAATTCAGGAGTTTAGTTTTTATTTAATAGATGAGTTTTAGTCAACTCATCATCTTATTTTCTCTCATGAAGAGCATTTTCCATCTATCACATTTTCTCTTCTTGAACTTGTGGTAATTCAGTCTTCTTTTTTGTGAGGGAACAGTGTCCTGATGTAAATATTTACAGTGTGTAAAATATTTACTTGTTTACCTTTTTGGAAAGATCTTTGATTAGGAGGACGAAACTTATTGGTGACGCTTCCAGTAGCTTCAAGGTGACGCTTATTGCTCATGGAATTATTTAAAAGACGAAAGCCGTAATCAATATTCACTAATTCGAAGTATTCCTTTACGTTCTTAGAGTTTGTATTTGGATTTGAAGTTCGAACTAATATGTTGAACTGGAGGGTTTTTATGGAGTCACAAGATCAAGAGTCTGAACCGGAGGTAGATTTACAGCTTTCCTTGTCTCAGATGCCAATTCAACCATCCCAGCCGGCGGTTTCTACACTATTGTCATTTCATCCGCAAGATGAAGCTGGATCTTCTCATCCGCTAAAGTAGCCTCGTATTGAGCAGCGTTGGCATGGTAATCTCCAAAAGGACGCTCGTGTTTTAGTAATCTTACTTCAAACTGGATGTATTGAACCGGGCACTCGTGAAATAACATTTGAAGGTAGTTTCGAGGGCCTGAACGAAGACCATTATTTCTGTATACCTAGGCCAATCGAGCTAAGCGTTTGCCACCATCGTTGGTTAGAAGGGCCCGTGAATCCCTTGACAAAGACTGAACGTGCAGATTACATCGCAATTACTATCAAGCGCATCCTCAAATTCTTGCAGATGGAGTAGCACTGTTCTTTGATTATAGTTTTTACCTCTACTTGATTTTGATTGAAGCTTTGTACTAAATTTAAGTGTTTTGTGTTTCATTTGAATGTTAGAAGTTAAAAGATGGTAGATAGAGGGTAGTTTACCTCTTTATTAGAACTCTAAAGGTTTGTTGACCTTTAAAGATAAGTGGATACTTATCTTTTGAGTTTTCCTAGGGCCAATGGGTATTTTGAGGCCCATGTGATATGCACATGGGCTGATCTTATCCACCATAGGGGTCTAGAGGATAGGTAAGCATCTTCTCTCTCCCTCCTAGTCGGGTCTTTGGGGAGAAAGAAGTTAGTGTGCTTTTGGGAGTGAAGTGTGTATGAGTATAGAAAGCCGAGAGTTTGATGGGCAATAACTCTGGTTGTAAGAAATTCTTTGGAATGAAATTTTGAGGGTTTCTTTCTCTTTGAGATGCGCTTGATTTGGAGTTGTAGGCAAAGAGTTACAAGCGTGTGAGTGGAGGAGGGTCTGCTGCCACCCAAGAAAGAGGAGCAGAGATTCGGGCGGCCACTAAAGTTTGTAGTTTCTGTATCTTTCTTTGAAAATTTCAGGAGTTGTAGAACTTTTGTTTAGCTTTGCATGGACTTATCATTCAAGTTGATTGAAGTTGAATTGCAAAAGTTATGAAGGCTTGAAATTGTGAAAACCCGAGGCCATCCATTGAGAGGTAAGAGGTTTCAACAAACCATAAATTTTGGACAGTATTTTAGAATGATTTGAGATTTGAAGGGTGTGTGCATCATTGTTATAGCTCTTCAAAAAGCTATTACAATTAAGATCCGAAGTTTTGAAAAAGAAGTTATGAGCAATTGAATTTCCAGAAGGGCGAAACTTTGAACTCACATAACTTTTGGACAATAGTTTAGAATGATTTGAAATTTGGAGGAGTATTAGTTATTTGTATTAGCTTTTCAGAAAGTTATTAAACTTAGTAGTTGGAGTTTTGAATCATCTGTGGCACTTGTTTGAAGGTTACAGCCTTAATGGAAATTCTTCCATTGTGTTTTTGAACACTTCTTTTGAGTTTCTTAGTGTTTTTAAACACTTGAAGACTTGAAGACTTGAAGACAAGAAGACAAGAAGACATGAAGACTCGTGTGTTGTGGCTTGTGGCTTATTATTCCTAGCCGGGTTTGGAGGCTCGTTGTCTTTATTTTGTTATTCCCAGCCGGATTTGGAGGCTAGTTCTTCTCAATTCTGCTTCGTAAATTTTGTTGCGGCGAAGTGGGGTTGATCACCCACACAGTCGTATTTATGTTGTTCCCACCGGTGAGGCGCGATTGATGGTCACCGTGGGTTTGAATTTTAGGAGCCAATCTTTCGGACGGTTTCAACTTGTGGTCTGGCCGTCCCGTTTTACCCGTCCGAGGCCGTGGGTTCTTATCACCTTACCTTTACCCTTAACCCGTTTAGAGCCATCACATGATAGGCCAACGGAAAGTTGTTTGAAGAGTCAAAGAGATGAAGATTTGAAGAATAGAAGAATTGAAGACACGACTGGACTCTCTTGCCATCTATTCCGGTTACAGCCAGATTCCCCGTGAATTCTCAAAATGCCCCCCTCTCTACACGACAACGGATCCATTGTGGTTGGTTTATTGTGATTTAAGTTCTTATGTATGAGTGTTACACGGGGTTGCATCTAGAACAACCGGTTGGGGCTTGCATTGGGAGATCGCCCGGAAGAGCTATAGGAGAGGTTAGGTAGAGACCTGGCAATCCACAGGGATCGGAAGTAGCCAGGAGGGGGGAAGAATGTACTACAGGGGTGGGCCTGGTAGTTCCTAAGGCACGGAATACCCGTGTAAATTCGGATTTTGATTGAGGCCAGAATTTTCCCTTACTATAGAGGAAAAAACCCGATGTGTATATCTAGAAGGAAGTCTATTTACAAAACAATAACATTCATTCAGTAGAACCACTGGAGTATCAACCGAAATGTTGTTGTAGTCCGGATCAACCTCTGTGTGACCGCATCCGGAAGGCCATCCGGATGATGTGAGAGTGCGGGTCTCGCGCAACAAATCAACCACCAGTTAGCGGAGTAGGGAGAGTGGATGTCCAACCACTTTAAGTTTCGGGGCAATGGGTGTCTAGCCACTTTAAGTCACAAGATAGTAGGGAATCTGGCCACTTATACAAAATAGGATCGGTGGCACCCGACCACACTACGAGAAATCAAGGCATCAATGACTAGCGATTTTAATCATTGTTGAGTCATAGATGACATGTATTACTAGGGAATGATTAAAAAAAATTAGTTTGGGCACAGTAATAGTTTTGAGTGATAGATTTTTGTAGTCATTCCTTTTGCCACGTGGATTTCTCATTCATCTGCCTATGTAGCTCATCATCTTCAAACATTGATGAGTTGGCTACTGACGTGGATTTGAGTGTGACATGGAATTTATGGTGGATGATGATATGGATTCTTGTGTGACGTGGAATTAAACGTGGCAGTTGACGTGGACAATGATATGGACAATGATAGTTTTTTTGTGAACTGCCTAGTTATTGTTTAGTCATTGTGCAGTGTTAGTTTAGTAATTCCTTAATTATTCTGGTAGTGTAAATTTACCCATAATAGATATGCATGTACTAATTTTAGTTTTGGTCTACTTATTGTTTGGTTACTGTATGGTTTGAATGCAGTCATTCTTCAGTTATTTGATAGTTTTTTTGTACACTGTCTAATTATTGTTTAGTCATTATGCAGTTAATTTTTAATCATTATGCAGTTTATGTTGGCTCATTATGCAGTGTTAATTTAGTAATTTCTTAGTTAATGTGGTAGTAATAAATTGCCTATATTAAGATTGCAAGTACTAATTCTACTTTTACTCTAGTCATTATTCGGTTGCTGTGAGGTTTGTGTGTAGTTATTCTATAGCTATTAATATATGTAACCTAGTCATTTTTTAGTCATTGTGCAATGTTATTTAATAATTTCTCAATTATTGTGGTGGTTATTAAGTTATTATACTTGGTCATTATTTCAGAGATGTATTAGTTATTTCATAGAGAATATATGGTTACGACAATTATGCAAATAACCCCTGTACAATTACATAACACTTTTATAGTACCATAAATAATACCAAAGATGACTCGGTCATAAAATACTTTGAAATAAACGAAATGGTGACTAGGGCAATGACTACAAAAGCCCCTCAAATACAACGCCCAATAAAAACCATCTACTAGCACCCAATGTGATGCATGCTCAATAAAAACCAAACATAGAACAGAGTCCTCACTCAATTCTCTTGTTTGAGCTTCATAAAATTTTCTTCCCATATAACATTACCACCACAAGCATCTTGGAGCTTGAACTGCTCAGCTGGCTCGTTCACAAATATAAGATCAATGTTGTTGTAGACACCACCGATGTCTACTCGGAACCATGATTGTGGGATGATTCCTCTATTCCATTTGTTCCCTGCAAGACCACTTACTCTTCCCCAAACCCTTTCTGTCGCTTGTTTTAGGGGTTTAGCAAATCCACCTATACCTCCACATGATACTGCAAGCCCATAGCCATACAGATTTATTAAAAAAAATTCTGAACAATGACTACACAAGTAACATATTGTTGCTAAACAATGACTTTAATACAACTACAGAATTACTAGAGAAAGCATAAATAGTACATGAAATGACTACAAATCATTGACTATACAATTACTAATCACAATTAAATAATTACATGAAAAAAACGATTGATATTACATCTAAATGAGTGCAATATTACTATGCTATGACTTTAAATTACATCGTAACAAGCATAGAACTTACACATAACAAGCATAGAACATACCAAGCATAGAACTTACACAAGCATAGAACTTCCAAAAATCACTATTGTTTAGTGCATACTGTGAGCAATCCACCCTGTAAGATGAATGTCATAGAGATGGGCCGGTGGAGAGTGTGTGTGACCTAAGTGCCTCCAAGCAATGGACTTCTAACCAAGAATTTTGACTTCCACATTCACATGTACGTCACATATATAAGCTATGCACTTCGCATCCATGACAACATACACATGCACGTGCATGTATCATTCACTTGCATTCACCACACGCGCTAAGATCATACATGTAGATAATAGCAAGGACATTGAAAACAATACTTGCAAGTGGAAAATCAACACCAAAAAGGGAGCAGCACACCCCATGGCACTATAACATACGCCATTTCCTACTGAAGACTCCAAATTCAACAAAATAAACATTTAATGAAGGCTGGCTAAAATACTCTTTAGCTCGTGAAAAAATCACTGAAAAAAACCTTACCAATCAAATGTCACAAGCCTCCAAAATAAGTGCTTCTCAAATCTTGCTGCAGTCGATCCTCTTGCAATTGGTTGGCCGTAACTTTGTTGTTATCGCTCTAAATCCTTTGATTCTAGGCTTGTTGAAAAGCTAACTTAACAAGCTCTAACTTCTGCAAATCTCAAGTCTTGAATCATCTTTACCTCAAAGATATTGTCCTCTAAAGTTAGTACTTGAGGTCTATGTTGACGGTGGACCCCTTCTTGCTTTGGCGGCCATATCTCCCTTGACAATGCTCCAAATCATTTGAGCGTAGAATTTTCGGAAAATCAGCTTGATAAACTTGATCTTCTCTAAATCTCACTACCATCTCTTACTTACTCCAATCGTAGTTGTAGATCTAGCCAAGGCCTTCTCCTATCGCACTCTAATCCTAACTTACTAGCCTCTTTCACATACTCCACACACACACACACCTTGAAAGAGAGTGAGAGAGTGAGAGAAGGAGGAGGGCAGCCCTTGCAAGCCACTCCCTCAAACCCTAGCCGCCACCTTTTGTCACCCTAAGTCTAACATTCATCCGGTTGGACATTTCCCATCTTAGTCTTCTTCTTTCTACCTAGTTGCGCACTTCTATTCCTTTTTTATCTACTTTTTTACCTATTTCATATTTCACTTGTATTTCTCTATAGTCTAACTCTTACTTAATCCTTTAATTCTCCCTATTTCTATTTTTCTACTTGAAATCTTTCAATAATCATAACATAGTATGGATATTTTCCTCTTGCCATTCTTTGGCATACATTTTTAATTTTGCTACTACAAAGTTTACTAATTCAATTTTGTGGGCAAACATTTAAATATTTAATTGAAATTTGACACTAACCTATTTGACACATCATCAATGTCAAACACAAATAGATATCCATCTACGTCAACAACTAGAAAAAATATACACGAGTCATTTTTTAGTTATAAATATATTACTAGACCTACTTATTTTTTAGTGACACAATAATTCTTTTGTATGTATCACTAATGAATGACTTAGACATAATCCAAGTCAGGAGTATTTGAAAAAATCTTGCATCCATCCACATCAGCAAAATGTCTAAAGTGTCAACGTTTTAATTGGAAGTTATAAAATATATTAATGTGTTGAGTAATTATCTAGTGACGCAGTAATATGTCTCAAATGTATCACTGAAGAATTACTAGCATACAATCCAAATCACACCTAATTGCTACATCATAAATGTCAAATGGAAATGGGCATTCATCAACGTGAGCAGTTTATAAAAATTTATCCATTTGTAATTTTTCAGTTATAAAATATATTATTGTGCCGAGTTATTTCTTGATGATGCAGTGATTTGTGCGAAATGTATTACCAAGGAATTATTGGAATACAATCCAAGTCACCATCTACTTGCCACATCACTAGTGTTAAATGGAAGTAGACATCCATACACGTCTACAATTTTTTTTAAATACCCATGAGTTATTTTACAATACCCATGAGTTATTTTTGAGTTATACAATATATAATTGTGCCAAGTTATATTCCAGTGACATAGTAATTTGTGTCAAATGTGTTACTAAAGAATTACTGGAATACAATCCAAGTCATCGTCTATTTGCCACATCAGCAATGTCGGACAAAAGTAGACATCCATCTACGTCAGCAACTTTCTAAAAAATATCCCTAAGTTATTTTTTAGTTATAAAATATATTAATGCACCAAGTAATATTTTAGTGACACAGTGATTTGAGCCAAATGTATTACTAAAGAATTATTGGAATACAATCCAGGTCATCACCTATTTGCCACATCAGCAATGTCCAACAGAAGTAGACATCTATCTACTTCACCAAATTTCTAAAAATACCCATGAGTTATTTTTGAGTTCTAACATGTATTACTTTTGCTAGTTATTTTCTAGTGAGAGAGTAATTCTTTTCAAACGTATCACTAATGAATCACTAAAGCACAACCCTAGCCAATCACCTTCTTGCCACATCGACACTATTGGACGAAGCATGGATGAAAAGACTGGGATGACGATATGAACGATGTTGGCCATCACATGATTTTCATCACCTCTTTGCCCGCAAAAACTTAAATTACTGTAAAATGACTAGGGCAACTAACTAGCTAGATCCGGGCATCGTCTGTAGATCCTGAGTAATTCTGTAGTAATTGTTTTTTGGCTAGTCATTTGTGTTGTAGTCATTTATAGGCCGATTTCTCGTAGTGCCACTCGCTTAAGAACTCCGGAAGAGGTTCCGTCTAAAGTTATTCGGGATCCGGAAGGATCTGGAAGCTGAGTATCAGATCTCCGGAATCCGGAAGGATCTGGAAGCTGAGTATCAGATCTCCGGAATCCGGAAGGATCCGGATGGTAGATTGTGAGATAAATAGGAAAGTTAACCAGGGATAAGAGTGTGGTAGTTAGTTAGTTTTTACTTATCATTTAGGGAAGAAACAATAGGTCTCTGTGGGAACAAATTTAGAGCAGATACTTTGGGTACATTTAGCTACAACTAAGTGCAATCCGGAGAAATACTCACTCTACGAACTGCAACAATAGTTCGAAGGATAAGTAGTGCCACAAATCAAGGTTGGGATTCTAGACAACTTATTGGCCGGAACTACTCTTGATTGGTCCATCATCCGGAGAGTTTTCTCGGTGGGTTGGAGGCCTAGTGTATCCAAAGTCAAAAGCCATAGAGCCCAACATAAGATTAACTCTGGATCCACCGTCTACCGGGACATTCCGGATTAGACATCCATCTATCTCTACTGGGATCTTCGGAGCCCCAAAGTTTTCAACTTCTACAAAATTGACTGCTACCCGAGGCAACTTGATCGTGCGCCTACGAGGCCGGATCAATGAGTCCTTGAGCTCCTTCTGGTAATTCGGGTTGTCATGTAGAAGTTGTCCTATCAAGTATCTTCCTACTCTATCGATAACAGAGCTACGATATCTGGTTTATCCCAGTATCCGGTTGCAGCTCCACCGGTGGTTGTCACTTAGTAGGCCATTCCACGCCTCCTACGTGACCATAGTTCAAGGCCGTTTGTTTCTGGAGAGGGTTGTCAACCTTCTTGTAAATGATCTTTGGCTTGGGAGGCTCTTGACATTGACTTGCGGCATGGCTATTCTCCCCACAATTCTAGCATGGTAGCTCCAAAAGAGCTTCTTGGTTATACCCCTCACCAAATTGAGCTCTTGTCGGGCAATCCTGGGCAAAATGTCCGGGTTCCCACAGAGAAAACACACACCATACTGCTTTACAAATGGCACCGGTTGCCTATGAATTGGAAGTGTAGACCTAAGCTGAGAAGTGTTAACTTGGAAGTTCCCGGTGGCCGGTTGTTCGGGCTGGTAGAAAGGATAGGGACCCTTCCCCCAGCTGTATGATGGGACAACGTTGTAGACCTCCATTTCTGTTGGTTCTTCCTCTTGACACTCCGCCGGATAGTACCTCGTTCCATCAACATTTATGAAGTGGACGGGACGTAAGCGTGTGCACTCACCACTGTTGTGGTCGTTCTCTCCACAGGTGCAGCACCAGACATTCTTCCGATTGGTTGAAATGACTCTCCGGGTCTTTTGTGGTGCCGCCAACTGCACGGTGAGCTTGGTCATGGCCTTGGTGAGGTCCTTCATCATTTGCTTACTGGCGTCCGGAGCCTCCACCTTCACTTTGACTCTCGGTCCATCGCCGTCTCTCCGGTGACTTCGGGAATTAGAAGCTCTCCGGGGTGGTGGACTAACATCGCTAGATTGAGCACTCTCCGTGCCGGAATTGGACTCATTCTCCATATCCTTGTCACAATTCCTTCGGAGAGTCCTCCGAGCCTTGAGATCACGCCGGTGCTTGTTCCGGTTTGAATTCTTTACCGCACGCTCCAATTCTTCGCATGCTATTGCCAATGTTATTGCCTCCCGGAGAGTCTTCGGTTCCAATCGTCGAACATAGCGTGCCGTGTCTTCATCAATTTTTGACACATACCACTCTACTTGCATGGTGTCTGGTGCGCTATAGGAAAGTTTGGACGTAAGGGTCCTCATCCTATGTCCGACATATGAATGGATAGACTCACCTTCTTTCTGAACTAATTTGTTTAGTCTTCCGGTGATTCCGTTGTCTCCTTCCAAATCTTGAAAGGTGCGTTTGAATAAGGCAGACAATGTTTGGCCAATCATTCTTCTCGTCAATTTCCACATCATCAAATCAAAGCAGAGCCTCACCTCTTAGCAAACCGGGAAAATTCTCAACCGGGTTGCCGGATCGTTCTGGTTACTAGCATCTCTGGTGACCTCAAATTCCTTGATCGACTCATCTACATCTTGACTGCCATCACATCTAAACTTATTATATTTTAACCGGGTCTCCTGCCAAGCCATAGTATTTGCAATTGCTCCCGAGGAAACCGGAAGGTTAGGAAACCTTTGTTGGTTCCCAATATCAATGACTAGTAAATGTGCTACAAACTCTCCAGAATTACTCTTCTAAGTAGCTACGAGCCCAAGGTTAAGTCTTCATTAGAAAAGTTTTGAGGTCATTGAGAGGCTCCTTGAGTCCATAATTGGGCAGCTGTTTTGAGTGGGAAACGGATATGACACATCAGAAAATCGTGGTGACACATAAGGTGCCACCTCGCTGCCGCACTCAAGCTCATGCAAGTTCGCAGCCAATCACTGAACTGAAGTCCTGTGCTTGGATACAGTAAACAACATACGTTTGCATGTGTGCTTAGACGTACTCTCAATATTTTAGTAGAGGCACGACCTTCGAAAAAAATTGAAAAAAAAACATTGTCCTAGCCAGACTGAATAAAAAAACTATAGATTTATGGCGGGAATCTGATGACATGGATTAATGGTGCACAATCTAAGTATGTAATCATCCTCTTTCCCAGCCCCAGGCACGTGGTAAATATATTCCACTGCGCGTAGAAATTGGATCATGGGTGACATTGAGAGCAGCCAAAACAGGTCCATGGTCTTAGGATGCTAGGATTCATGGTGCTGACACGTTTTCTTGAGCATGGAAGGCTTAAATTTTAGAGTTTAGGTTCAAAGTGGAGGTGCGACGAGGAAAAAATGTGCTGCAACTTGACGCTATGAAGGTGCGACATGCTTATCATCGGCGACAACTACAGCTTGATCCGGCGACTTATGTCAACGAGCCACGCGCATGCAATATGCTATATATGTCCTACTGGGGCAATTGGGTTGATCCAGCCTCTTCATAACTGGTGCATAGCTAGAACTCAACTTGACAACAAGAGTATAAGTATTTGTAACATCTCTAAGTGCCATGCTGAAGCAAGATTAAAATGAATGTTGTCTACCAATCTGAAAAGAAAGCATCACTGGAAAGTGAATCTAGGACACGTGATACGAAACTTCAAATCAAGTCATTCCAAAAACATTGGGCTACAACACAATTCAGAGAAACAATTAAAAAGATTTTGCTACATCAGAGGTCAAAGACAGGATTGACAAAATCTTGGCGCATTCCAAACATGCCACATGCTATAAATCACACATCTTCCCGCCAATTTATTTTGCCCCTTCCAGCCCTACTAAAGCTGAAGTGCCATAATTTTTAAAAAGATTTTACAATACACTAACGGCTCCAAGTCATTTTATACTACTTGTGAGTTGGTACAGTAAAGCCTCATTTGCATATTTTATTGATGTAGTTGTTTGGTACATGTGATACTAAACGGTTTTTCTTTAGAATGAAAGGACGGCTAAAAAATTAAAAAAATTGTGAGCTAGAAAATGCCGTGATCACGCGGGCACAATCTATTATTTTTTAAGCATGCCATCTTGGATTTGAGCATACCACATCACAGAGCGTGAAGGCATCATCATGCTGCTTTGCTTGGGTGGCTGGTCCTTTGGCTAGACGACAAGGACGACCAACAGCTTGGGCAGGCTTAACGTACGACTCCCCAACCAAGAATATGCTCAAAGGTACCATGCCCGAAACTCCCTTAAAGGGCCTCTCAATGACCCCAAAACTTTTCTAATGACCAGAGGATCATCTGGAAGTTGAAAGGCTACCCTTCCGAATGTGTCGCCAATGTCTTTTACCTCCGGTTGTTACACACTAAGATCCTCCCGGTCTCTAAGTCTTGAAATATCTCCTCTGGAACTTGGTTCCTCCGGAGAAGATGTCGGGGACGAATACCGGCTAGGCACACCTTCGAATGTACTTATCCTTGTAGACCTTCTTACTCCCGTTGTGCCCCTAAATCTCCTTCTCATGTATTGCACCTGGATCAAATCTAAAGTGGCCCACATGTCAGTACCCACACTTGCAACTTATTAAATCAGGAATTCAAGGAAAAATAACATGAATAACAAGATCAACTGGACTGGAAGATCTTTCTTCTCTTTCTTCTCTTTCTTCTCTTTCTTCTCTTTCTTCTCTTTCTTCCTTCTTCTTCTTTTTCTTCTTCTTCCTCCTCGTCCCTCGAACAATTGTCGCTCCGAATTGCAATTGCAAATCATGCACATTATCTCAGTAATGCTCTGGATTATCTTCTGTGCGAGCTATTGAATTGATGTTGGTATTATCTTATATGTGAGCGATTGAGTGAGTGTTGAGATTTTCTTTTGTGTGAGCGGGACAGAGTGAGAGAGGTTGTGGTTTTGGCAGCAATGGACGAGAGGCGAGCAGGATCGGGATACGTGCAGCGGCCGAACAGAGTGGCTCCGGCGCAGCGGCAGAGCTGCACGGCCACGGCGACGAGCGGATTTGTGAGCGGGACGGTCCTTGGCGCAACGATGTCGGGGTTGACTAGCATGGCGCGGGCTGCGCAGATGCAAATGAGGTCAGTGTGTGGAAGAATTTCCGTTTTCGTTGAGGAAGTGTGGGCGGTTTGGAGAAGCTGAATCGATTTTTAGGGTTTAAGGAGTTTGGTGGTTTTGTTCGACCAATAAACACGTCATTTGCATCACGTAATTGGTTGAGTTTCGATCGCGACTCGTGTTGGTCAGTGTGCGGTTTTGGAGGAGGTGAGTCAATCTTTAGGGTTTTAGGGTCTTAGGAGTTTGGTGGTTTTGTTCGATCAATAAACACGTCATTTTCATCACGTACTTGGTTGAGTTTCAATCACGACTCGTGTTGGTCAGTGTGCGGTTTTGGAGAAGCTGAGTCAGTTTTTAGGGTCTTAGGATTTCGGTGGTTTTGTTCAATCAATTTAACAATTCATTTGTATCATGTGATTGATTTAGGTTTCCTGCGGCGGTTCAAGGAGTGATTGGCGCAACTATAATAGGCGGTCTTTCGTTTGGAGCTGTGTTGGGAGCTTACCAAGGCACGGTGTGTGCAATTCGGCAAGTACGCGGTGATTATTGTCATTCCCATGATCTTGCAACTGGAACGAGTCGTCATGTTTACTGATTTTGTGGATGTTGTTGTCAACTTTATATCCTTGCCTATGATTCATTTGCAGGAGTGGATGACGTTAAAAATCCAATGATGGCTGGAGCGCTTGTAGGAGCGATGAGTGAAATTCCTGTGTTTCTTCGCAGTAAAGTTATCACGAAAGCTGATTTGGTAGCAATGCAACAGGTGATTGGCTTCGATGACAAGAGAGCAAGTTTTTAATGCCAAAATGGATCCAACCTTTTAGCGATCCAGGAGCGTATTTTACCTTGTTTTAAAACAAGGTGCAATTAACATTTCTAAACGCGTGTATTGGTTGATGTGCCAGGGCTTGCATGTGGTGAGGCCCAGACCAAGATTTCTCTTCAATGCATGTGGTGAGAGTCTTTTAAACTCTGTCTTTTAAGCATGTATATTTCAAAATAAATGTGCTCTATCACTGTATGAACTTGGAGCTTGATTCTTTTTTATGAATTGCAGCTGGAGCAGTAATCTGTGGCTTGTTACACACGGCGAGTGACGTATTGAAGCAGGACCCTGTTCCGAGGCCTCAACAACCTCCTGAAGCACCACCTGCACAGGGCAACAATGAAGGCCGAGAGCTCGAGACTTGGGGATCTTTGGAAAGTCAGGAGAATGATGGTGACTGGGTAATCACTGAGCCACCTGTCGGTGAAGTATTGGAAAGTGAGGACCTGAGCTGGGGTTCAAAATAAGCAAAAGTTAATGAGGATGGAGTCCAATGTAGGTCTTCATGCTCCATGTCTTGAGCTTGCTATAGCAAATATTCAGTTTTAATAGAGTTAGTTCTATACATTCTCTCCCTATATGCACTTGTTCACAGTGCTTGATATGTTGGGGCAGAGTTTTCTATCGGCTTACATTTAGTTGGGGGTACTTTCCAGGTTGTCATCTCCAATTTTAGAGAAGCGTTCAACTATTTCTTGTATGCAGAATTTGTCATACAATTACTGGATCATTTTTTTCTACCTTTTTTATATGCGGATTTCAGTCTGTATTGCACTAAACCTCATTCTTTTATTACTGACAATACATGAAACCCTTTTTTTGTTTTGTTTTGTTGAAAAGCAGTTACTCTTGCAGGAAGCACTGGATCAGCTCTCTTACTTATTTACCTCGAAAGGATTGGAGCTGGCGTGAATAGGTGATCTCGTAATCGAAAGAATGATCGTGAAAGCGCATTCTCAATCTCCATTAATACAGAGAAAGGCACAGGACACCTTATTATGGGGAATACAGATTGAAAATGAGATTTACAATCAATCTCCTCAACACTCAACTGACCAGGTGAGTATACTGCAAACTGAGACACCAATTCAAACTGAGCTGTGGTAGTATCTGTGCTTCATGTTTAAGACTTATCCTCACCGAAGCGTCGCATCATCAAACCAAGTGGCAAAATTACCAAGCGTCATGCCTGTAGAAATGGCACAAACCGCTCAGGAATCCCAGGCAACAGCAGCAGCATTCCCCGGTTGTTCTGGTCGACGAATTGCTCAGGTAACAGTTTCGTTCCACCTTATTCATCTTCCTAGATTCATCTCTTCAAACATCCTCATCAGTGAAATTCTGACGTAAACTTAAGTTCAATCTTGCGTGAAATTCTTCCTGTCTTGTATTTGTACGAAGTCATGCTCCGAGGTCGTCATCACGTCAGATGTTGAAAAGTAGAGATGGGACGATGATCTCCAGGATTTGCAAACTAATGTGCAGAAGTGTGCACTGCCTTTTCCTGTGATCAGAGTCCGAGATGGATTTGTGACGGCGTATCGGCGCGGCCGTGATTTAGCCCCAGTTTTGTAAAGATGAAAACAACAGGCAGAGGTTCCAGAACCTCCTCATCCAAGAGTAATTCACCCAGCAGATCGACCTCACCTTCCAGTGCCAAGCAAGCTTCCACACCCAGCAGTCCGGAGGAAGCGCAAGTCACACGGTCTTTTTCAGTTCTGAGCATCCGGGAACAAGGTACAGAGCATCAGGGCTGTCATCGTACGTGGAAATTCCAACAGCCCAAGTCTGAGCTAATTGCTTGCGTTAGTGAGCCCGCCATGTATCGAAAGCATGGGATCAATTTGAAGCACAGGGGTTGGTTGTCACGGGTTTTGTTGACATAGGTTTTGGTCGACACAGATTTTGGTTTACACACAGGTGTTGGTTGGCACAGGTTTTGGTTCATTACAGGAATTGATTGAGAGAGTTTTGGTTGACACAGGTTTCGGTTGACGTAGATTTAAATGGTTGACACAGGTGTTGGATCAATCATGATTTGGTTAATACTGGTTGTAATTGACCAAGCCTTTGTAGACACAGGCTTTTGGTCGACACAGGTAAAGGTTGACAGGTTTTGGTTGATCTTTGGTAAGTGTCAGAGGTGGTCTTATTCACGTGATAAGATCTTCAGTTTGAGACACATCCGGGTTAAATGCAGGAAATTCCAGCGGAGGAAAGGGCGTGAATTTCTTGAAGAAGAACCGGAAGGCGGTGCAGACATTCTACAAGAGGACTGGAGTCCCTGTCACAACTGATGAGGTCAGCAACAAGGAAGCAACACAATCTCGGACCAGAGTTGGGACGCCCCATTTGATCGGCGATGACCTCGGAACTCCTAGCAACAAGGGCTCCAGCTTCTTCTTGACCTCCAGCCACCACGGCGTCAGGGAGCCTCACAAAAACGTGACTGCTAAAAAAAAACAACAGCACTCCAACAGCTAAACGCAGTGGGAACACATCTCCCACATGAAGCTCACATGAAGCTGATTGATGTATACAACATATGTATGAGGTATAGTAGACACAACCTGGTATAAAACACTTTGCGTAGCTATAACCAAACAACGCCAGACTGTAATGCAACATCTTAGAGCTTTTTACAAAGGATAGCAGACAAAAACCTCATCACTACTTGTAACCACTAATCAATCCCTGCTTAAAAAGTTAAGAGTAGAAATCTTTAGTTGTCAATCTTGATGCCTCATTTCCTCCTCAAGTTGCCTTGCAATTCAAAAACTCTGTGTTTAAAAATCAAGCTACCTGAGAAATTCCAGATTCCGTTGGTCTTCACTCCCTTTTTCTTCCCTGGCTATGGATTATACCCATAATGGCACCTATCAATTCATTTCTTATTGGTCCCTCACAACGCACTCAAATGACACCTGCAACATCATCATCACAATCAATATGCAGAAAACGCTAGGACGGTGAAAATATGTAGCTGGAAAACATAGAGTTATTTGTTAAATTCACCAAACTTAATGACCCCTCTTTCTTCAATAACAGATAATCATTTACTAAAAAATTCTCAATTGATCTAAAGGGAAAAAAAACAGTTGACATTCATGGCACAAACATTGAATTACCTGGACGAAATATGGACTAACACGTCCCTCAACGCCGAAGCTGCATCCACATCCATGCGCACAATTCAGAACGAAAAAGAAGAGACCAAAACTAGCTGAATTATGTGACAAAAAGTGCACTTCCAGAGATTCTTCAACTTTGCAAAGTATTTTCATCAGCCACGAAGCTGTCACCGAACGCCACAATTAGTTCATCCTTCAAGCAAAGTACATAAGCAGAGGGTTATGATCTTTTGTACCAGAAAATGTATAAGGACGTTGAAGAGCTTCTTGTCGATGAAGGCCACCGAGAAAGCCTTCCCGCATAAGCTGCAAGCTGTAGAGTTACTTAGAAACCTTCACCATGAAAATCTGAAAAAAAGAAGAAAAAAAAGAAGAATGTATGGTGGAGAAAAGAGAGCAGTGCACACGACAAAAGTTGGGCAACCAGTGCCATCTTCTTCTTGCACTGGAGGTGGACCTTGGCTATGGCTGGTACTTGAAGGATGAACTAATTGTGGAGTGGATTTCGTACAATGAAACAGCGATGGCACTTGTGTAGCTGCTGCAACCAACAACAACCTCTTGAAATCGGTGAACCGATATTTAAAGTGGCAGATCATGTAATTCTTGTTTATGTGATGGAGAGACTATTTGAGTTCTCTTGGATCCAAACCCTAAACATCGCCATGTCAATGATCCGGAAAAACCGAATGCATTTCTTGGGCACACTAATCGGATTCGTCAGATGATCAGAAATACCCGCATTCTGGTAACCCTAAAATTCACACTACTGGCGAAGAAACGAGAGACGAAGACGACTGCTTGCGAGTTCGGAAGCAAGCCCCTCACAATCTCCTCAACCGGGTCCCAAAAAGTTGGCACAAACCATACACACTTTGATAACCGAACGGAAACATTAACCCTAAAATATGGTCGTGACGCAGCGGCGATTCGCCGCGACATGAGCCCCATGATTCCCTGAGGAGACTGACCAACCCGGAACT
Source organism: Bryoerythrophyllum caledonicum (assembly GCA_963971425.1). Classification (NCBI taxonomy): domain Eukaryota; kingdom Viridiplantae; phylum Streptophyta; class Bryopsida; order Pottiales; family Pottiaceae; genus Bryoerythrophyllum; species Bryoerythrophyllum caledonicum. The sequence goes on along the minus strand of OZ020522.1, from coordinate 6,510,562 downwards.
CTCAACAGCCCGAATGCAAAACGAACATCACGGGAATATACCGGGGCCATTCACAGAGAAAAAAGGATAGCATGTTGTCCGTTTGCTCACATCACATCGTCTTATCTCAACCCCTGAAAGTTCGTTGCCATGGTGCTGCAATGCACGATACGTTGTTCATACAGTTGACCATTTCAGTTCCAGGGATTGGCGATTGTGTGTGAGGAGGATGTGTCGCTTTTGAACGAGAAGTGAGGATCTTGTTCATCCGCCGCGACCTGAGTCCACCCATTCAAGTGGTTGGGGCTCCGGATTGCTTGCAGGTTCCGGGGGTGGACCCTGTGACGCGCCTTCCTTTTTTTCTTCTCCGTTGAGCTCATGGTGCTGCTGTGAGGCAGCCTTGGGTTGTTGGAGCACCTCGGCGCTCTCACGCCAACGTCAAGGTAGCGTGTGTATTGCGCTCACCTGGGATGTGAGGGAGCGTGGATTGAGAGCAATTTTAGGGTTCAGACGAGGAATTCAGGCTGTGAATGTGGGCTGTTTGTGTCTGGGAAGTGAGGGGTTGTTGCGAGATCTTGGTTTCCAATGGAGTGTGGTTCTGCTGAATTGCGAGCTAGATTTCGACGTTGTGGGTTTCTTGAGACTAGGTTGAATTGGAGAACGGATTCGGTGAATTGTGGGGGTTTAAGATTCGGTTGAATTGGCGACTGGTTCTGGTGAATCGAGAGTTGTATTTTTTGACGCTGTGAGTGTTGGTTTTCTTGCTTGCTTCTTCGTGTTTAGATGATGGGCACATTGGTGGGGGAGATGGGGCTGGCTGTCAAGCAGCCCAGAGGTTGTTCTTCCTCGGCGCTACGAGAGCGGACGTGCTCTCGAACTGCGAAGGCTCGTGTGGGATTTCGCGCCTGCGGTGTTTTTGGGAGAGGGTTAGGGTTTGGATTGAACGTCGCCAGAGCATCAACCTCCCGGAAGAATCTGACTTCAAGAGCGATGAGACTGGAGCGACCAGTGTTGGACGAGCTCCGCTTCCAAGCCATGAGATTGCACGCCACAGATCAGGAGCGTTATGTGCAGTTCTTAGCAGACAGCAAATATGTCTACGGAACCATGGAGACGATCATCACAAACTCCTCTCATCCTTCGTGTAAGCCTATCTTAAAGTTTTTCAGCTCTTCTAGTTTTTATGATTAGGATTGTTTCGAGTTGTTTGGTTTCTGAGGTTTCTGTGGTACAGATGAGGTTTTTCGAAGGACTGAGCTCATGAGAGCGCGGAGGCTGGCTATGGAACTAGGATGGTTTTCCAGCCAAGGCCACGCCATTCCGGAGCCTGGAGCAGCTGCAATTGCGTACGCACGTCACTTGGTGGAGCTTTCGGAGAGGAACGTACCTGCTTTTCTCAGTCACCTTCATCACGTCTACTTTGCTCATCCGGCAGGCGATCAATCCCTCGTACCTAAGGTGTGGTGTGGTCTTTCTATTGTGGTTTTTCCAGCGTCCAGAGGGACTTTTCAAGAGCTTCAAGGTGGAGTAGGGTTGCAAGGGATGTAGTGGTTATCTCATTTCAGCAGATGATAGGGTTTCAAGATGTTTAGGGTTGCAATAGCTATCTCATTTCAGCAGATGACAGGGTTTTGCAGGAGAGACTGTACAAATGGACGTCAAGAAGAGTGTCATGAACTGGAGCGCTGTTGGAAGAGTAGCCTTAATTTGGGCTGCTTCCATGTGTCTAGCTTTCTGTAATTCTCGCATCCTTTTTCTCACATTCACAGCCTCTGAATACAAGCCATGAATGTGAAGGTATAAGATGTCTTCTTTGTTTTTGCCAGGGAATAGGCCAGCCTATGCAGGTGAACGTGCTCTGACGCCGGCGCTACTTGGCAATGCGAAATCATCCGTTGTGGAAACATTCAAGGCCATGTTGCCTAAGACGTTGCAGGTCTTGGAAGTGCTCAGAGACCAGGGGCTGTTCCTGTCTGCTTTGCTCGCCCTTTCCGCGTTCTTTTCCATGGCAGAGACCTCCATCACCACCCTCTGGCCATGGAAGGTAAAGTTTTAATTCCCCAGAAATACTGCAGCTCACGTTGTTTAGATGTGACCGTGAGCTTCTAGAAATTCGTGTTAAGGTCGAGGTACCTGAATAGCTTACAGTTCCAATCCGACAGGTTCATCTTTTATACCTGATTCTGTCACTTGGAAAAGCCTCTGATTGTGGTCACCAATTTGTTTGTTGAATGTGCTAGGTTCGTGAACTTGCAGAAAAGGAAGGAGAAGGCGGTGTCTTTCAAGTGCTTCGTCAAGATGTGAATCGCTTCCTGACCACCATTTTGATCGGCACAACGTACTTTCTGGCTCCTTCTTGTGAAGTGCTATCTCTGAGAACTAGAGTTCTTTCTAAAGTCACCCAAAGTTTCTATAAGATGCCCCCTCTTTTGACTACTCTTTTCTTCATTCTCATCAAAAGAGCTGGGTGGTCTTATCCTTCAATGAAAGAGCTTGGCGGTCTCTAAACTGAAGTCAAAGTAGTTCTGACCCTCTCCAAGAGTGAAGAAACAGTTCCTATCATGTATTTTAGCCACCTTCTTCTCCTTTGAGCTGATTTTAGATTGATTATCTATGAGGTGAGAGGGGGTATCTTATTCAGACTTTACAAATAACACTAATGCGTGCTTTCAGTTTAGATTCAAGTTGCGTCTTGCTTTTCATGATCTTGAGAGATGCACAAGAGTTGATGGTGTTTTGGGTGGAATTGACAGGGTTGTCAACATTGCTGCAACCGCGTTGGTGACGGAAGCAGCCACAGCTTTGTTTGGAGAAGCCGGAGTTACAGCTGCCACCGGAGTCATGACGGTGGGTGATACTTTTTTTTTTTTTTCTCTATTTTCCCGATGTTATTTAAAGCTTTTTCAGGGTGGTCAATAACCAAGGTTTGGACCTGGATTGCACAGGTTGTTCTTCTGTTGGTGACGGAGATTGCGCCCAAGAGCATTGCTGTACATAATGCTACCGATGTAGCGCGTGTAGTCGTAAGTAGTCATTTAAGTGTCACCCAAAGCTTCAATAAGATACCCCCTCTTTCTGATTTATAATTCTACTCTTTCCTCACTCTTAATAGCTATCAGATCAATGGAAGAGCTTGGTGATCTCTTAACTTGAAGTATGGTGGTCTTTAAGCTCAAGTTAGAAGTAGTTTAGTCGCCTTTTTCCTCTTTGAGCTGATTATTAATATGTAGAACTGATTTTGGTTATTCAAAATGAGAAAAGAGGTCAAGACTCATGGTATCTTTGCCTCACTGTACAAATAACTTAATTGAGTAAGGTTTGAGCTTCAATCCATTTGAAGTAGTCACCTTTGTGGGGGAAACTTGACGTAGAAGAGAATATTATCATGTGGTGCAGGTGAAGCCTGTGGCTTGGCTATCAGTCATTTTGTATCCTGTTGGACGAGTAGTGACTGCAATGTCTACAGGCTTATTGAAGCTCCTTGGGTTAAAAAGCAGTGGGTAAGTTCAATACAAATGTTTTTCATACTTGGTACATTCATCTTTTTTTTGTTTTTTCCAGATTGTTTGAGTAGATTGAGTTAGCTAACTTTTTTCTTCTTCTTCTTCGTAGGGATCCATTCGTGAGTGAAGACGAACTTAAGCTCATGTTGCGTGGAGCTGAACTTAGTGGAGCCATAGAAGAGGAGGAGCAGGTATAGTGTTGGTCTTGTATATGTTAATTCTGCTGATGAATTTCCTTGTGAAAAGAGGGACGTGTGACAAATTTCTTCACAATTTAGTCTATTTTTTGAAGTCAGCATTTGTAGGAATAGAAAAGAATCGTTTTTTTAATTTGATTCCTTAATTGAATCTGGTTTTTGCTACAGGACATGATAGAGAATGTGCTTGAAATTAAAGACACATACGTTCGTGAAGTTATGACACCTTTGGTAGATGTAGTTGCCATCGATTCAGATGCAACTTTGTTAGAGTTTCGCAACCTTTGGGTGAAGCATCAGTATTCAAGGTGACCATCATTCTTTCCTCCAATTCTGAGTTTCCTTATGAGCAGGCTCCTGATATTTATCCTGATCTTTTCGCTAGTCATCATGTGTTTGCTCACATGGAAAGGTTTTTTTTTTCGCAGGGTACCAGTTTTTGAACGACGTATTGACAACATTGTTGGCATAGCATATGCCATGGATATGCTTGATTACGTAGAGCAGGTAAAGCATTGAATTATATTCACGTCTGAAGTCATTTGGATGTTTTCCATGCTGACTGGATATTTTTTCTGTCGTTTTTTTGGTCGCAGGTGGAATTGTTGCAAAGGATGAACGTTGGTCGCATTGCTCACAGACCAGCTTACTTTGTTCCCGACTCTATGTCGGTGTGGAATTTGTTGAGGGAGTTTCGGATCCGGAAAGTGCACATGGCAATTGTGCTCAATGAATATGGTGGCACTGTTGGGGTCAGTTTCCAAACACACCTTCAAGCTTTTTATTGTCATCAACTTGTTCTGATCACTCACTTTTTTTGAATGGATTCTAAATTGGAACAAGTTTCATGATGTGCTTTCCAGGTCGTGACTCTGGAAGATGTTGTGGAAGAAATTGTTGGCGAAATTTTCGATGAGAATGACTCAAAGGTTGGTTCCGTGTTGAACTTTTCTTTCACAATGGAATTTATTCTTTATATTTTGCCTTAATAATCTACAACACCATATGTTAACCAGGCCACTGTTTGAACTTTGAATGTAGGAAGAGATCAGGAAGAAAACTGGGTATGTGGTGCAAAGAGCTGACGGCGTTTTTGACGTTGATGCCAACACGACAGTAGAGGACCTGAAGGAGGCTCTAGAGATAAAACTTCCAGAGGTAAGTTACTAGTCATTTGAGTTATTTGTAAAGCCACCCAAAGTTACCCCTCTTTTTGGCTTATTATTCTACTCTTTCCTCACTCTTATTAGCTATCAGATTAATAGAAGTTAGCTTTGTAGTCCCTCGACTAGAATTTTTCGATCAAGTTTAAACTCAAGTTAGAACTACTTTTAGCCGCATTTGAGAATGAAGAAGGGGAGGTCATGAATCTTAGCCGCCTTTTCCTTCTTTAAGCGGATGTTTTGAGCTATTTAAGGTTGATTTTAATCACATATGAGGTCAATAGTTTACTCTGTAATCTGACAAAGAGTTGGCTGGCAGGGTGCCAGTCATTATGAGACCGTATCAGGTTTTGTCTGTGAGGCATTTGGCTACATTCCTCGCACCGGAGAGAGTACCAAGATCACCCTCCGAAAGGAAGATGCCGAGGAAGAGCGACGTGATGGAGAACATCAGGGTGAGCATCAGGAAGAGCGCCGGGAGAAGGACAAGGAAAAGTTCCAGAAATACCGTCTGGAGGTACCACTGAAACCATTAGAATTAGCACTTTCTAGAACCTCAATTTATGTTTTGACCTCATTTTAACGGAACAAGTTTCACGATTTTGCTAGTTACAAGAACTTCAGAGCCTCAATTTTATGTAACTGACCGTATATTAACGCTCTCTTATTGCGAGGTCCATATTAAGAAGAATCAGCACTTTTGTAGAACCTCGATTTATGTTTTGACCTCATCTTTACGCTCTTTTCTACTGATGGTGTGCAGATTCTTGCCGGTAACGCTCGCAAAGTGGGGTCAGTGCGGTTCGAGAGATTGGAGAGCACTACTCAGAGCCGTGAGGAGTCCGAAAGAATTTTCCCCAGAGCTTTGCATATTGACAAGTATGCAATTTTTACCTTCAAATTATCAGGAAATTTTCAGATTAGCAAAGGATTAGAGTTATTTGTAGAATCACCTGAAGTTTGAAGAAGATACCCTTTCCTTAAAATCAGCTCGAAATCGTTCTGAATCAGCTCAAAGGAGAGAAAGGCGGCTTATATTCTTCATGAGTTTCTTTCTTCACTCCCAAAGACGGCTAAAACCAGTTTGAATTGAGTTTAGAGGCCACAAAGCTCTTCCATTGACCGAATTGAAGGATTACACCGTCAAGCTTTTCCATTAATTCAACAACCACTTAGATTGAGCAAAGAGTAGTCAAAAGAGGGGGCATCTTAGGTGACTTCACAAGTACCATGTTTTATTTTTCAACTCTGCAACAACTTCTTTCTTATGAACTTTGAACTTGGTTGCATAGGCCTGCTGAGGAAGAGACACGCTGGAATGACCCAGAGGAAGAAACATTTTCAGAGGAAGATTTAGACACGGAGGGATGCATACCAGACGCGGAGTTAATAGACGGCCCCAGATTATATCTTCCCGGGAGCGTCCGCTGCAGTGACAGGTTAGAGTTTGTGACATCCGATGGTCTCTCCGCCGTTGGCACTCAAGAAGACTGGGAGCTCGACACGGTAGAAGTCACCTCAAAGGACGGCATGGACACCGACGGCGAGGTCGACGAGAGCACTGCAACTGTGGTTGCAAGGGTCACGGACAAGTGGGAGGAGGAGGAGGCGCAGGTGGAGCGGCGGAGGAACCGGAGGCGGAAGCAGTCAGCCGAAGCGTCCATGGAACTCGACAGGCAACGGAGGTTCAATCAACAGAAGTGAGGAAGAAAAGGTGAAACCAAACAATTACATTCTTTAGCAGTTAGTCCGGGTTTCTTAGCTTGTAAATTGTGACTGCTGTGTGTCCACAATTATGCAAGGCCGTAGAGTAGTGGAACCAGGACTCTTCTTCCTCTGTGGTCCTGCTTGTATACTGGTCCGGCCTTTGTATCATACTACCATTTGTTCCTTCGAGTCTTGATGTCTTATGAACCGGCTTTCCGGGAAGCAGAAACAGGTCCTTTTCACCACAAAGTCTTTGAAGTTCACCCGCTTCCAATTGTTAGGTTTCATCTTCTATCCCGGAAAACAATCACGAACTTATGAGCGGACTCAGCATGTGGGTACAGCACCCAGTGAACAATAATGCAAGGTCTCGACAGTATTTTTTAAGGTTTATCATGATTATTCTTCGTCGTATTATTTTTATTTTTATTTTTATGACTACTACTATTATTACTGTTTATTGTCTTTCTGTGGTGAGCGTATGACAGGAACGTTAGGAGCCCGAGGAGCAAGTTCGCACGAACTGAGTCGGTACTCAACTCAACTCAATTTTCCCTTTCATGAAATCGCATCAGTGCTGATCCCGAACTTCACACTGCTCTTGCTATCATCCTTTCGTCATGGATGATGCTTTAATAGTATTCAGTTACAAGATTTGAACAGTATTGGCCGCATCATCACTCTTGTCCAGCAATTTGTAAAAAATGGGGCCTGCTGAAACCCAAGTGTGTGTGACAGGCGCTACATTGCCTTATGGACTGCGAAGTTGTTTGGAAAGGGGTACAATGTGAAGGAACAATTCCAAGAGAACGTTTTGTTGCTTAAAAGTTTTTAAGTCTTTGTTGGTGATACGAATCTCTGAGTTGAGTTCCTAGTGTGATTATCATAGACTGTTGGAGGTAGTCGTTTGTTGGTTACATGTTTGACTTCCATCACTAATTACATGTCGATGAAAGACCCGTTGCGTGTTTATTCATGAACTTAATTGGTTGGACTAAGTGCTTATTATATTTTGGTGTTTTTTTTTCCAGCAGAATCAGAAAATACTAAGTTTTTGTGTGAGCTTCCAGGTGCAAGTGAGCGTCTGGAGTTATTTGCAGCCGACGTAGTGAAATCCGGATGTTTTTAACTCCATCTTCGAGGGGTGATGGTGGGATTCACACCGCATCAGCCACACTTTCACTGATTGGTGTCCAATTGGCTCATCTAGATGTAAGTATTAAATTCTTGATTTGTGTCTACTTTTTCTAGTAAATAATAAAGTTATTTGGTAAAGTAACCTAAAGTATCAATGAGATACCTCATTTGATGTACAATACTACTATCGGCTTACTTGCATCAAGCTTGGTGGTGAATCCTTCTTGAATCCTTTAACTAAGGATGGATGAGCTTGGTGGTCTCTAAACTCAAGTTAGAAGTAGTTTTAGCTTCCTTTTAGAAAGAAGGAAATGTCATGTTGTACCATGAATTTTAGCCACATTTTTCCTTTTTGAGAAGGTTACAGAAATTTAGACATATTTAGAGGTGATATGAACGATTTCAAATGAGAATAGAGGTCAAAATTTAGGGTATCTTTGCCTCATGTTACAAATAATTCTAATAAAGATGTTTAATTTAAGGTCTAGTTGAGCTTTGGTGTGGTGATATTCAAGATGTCTTGTGAGGTAGAACTTTGAAGTTGAATGATATGGCACAAGAGCATCTCCACAATGACCTCGCCAAAGGAGCTTCTTAACCAATCAACCAAATCCAATAAGCGATAGCTATAAAATTGGGCTATATCCAATCCACTTTCATCCCATAAGCACACATTCAACTCCAAATGGAGGTTTGCTATTAGACACAACCCCAAGTTATTTTGGTTGGCGCTTTTTGGGGGTGCCTATTGGCGGCCATTGGCTAAACACAGGAGCACACTTTGAAAATTCATAATGAGTTCACATTTTATTGGAGAAATATGAAATCACTTGGGTTAAATTTGCAATCATATTGACTATCACTCAAAAACTAATGTGTTATTATTCAACCTCTCGACATAATAGGCACATTCATTAACTTGTCAGTTAAGGGGGGGGGGGGTCACCTTAGCTACCAGCTTTTCACCGTCCAAGGCAAACTGACCCCCTCGTTGCCCTGCATCGGTGATAGGATGAATGAAGGTCGGCCTCCCCCCTGGCCTTCGTCGGCCCCTTTCAGCCCAGGCAGCCCTTGCCCAACTCTCCCCCAACTGGCCCTTCCTTGGCCCTTCCTTGGCCCTTCCTTGCACCCCCACATACAATGTCTTTCCCAGCTCGTCCCGATATCGCTATCAGCTCTTGCAGGCCTAACGCCACCAATGGATGGGGAGGCCTTGACCCACCTTCCCACCCACTTTTCTACTCATAATTTGAGTTTTTCTCTATATATATTGATATTGCTTTCTTTGCAGAAGTCATACATCTTATCACCCCGGGAAGTATTGCACATTGGAATATGAATCACATTTTAAAATGCAATACTGTAAGAATCGTTATTTGGAGTGATTTTCAGCATAGCCAGTTGTAGGAATAGAAAACAAATCACACTGACTTTGCAATTCGAAGCAAGACCCCACATACAACATTGAGATTCACTGATCCTTTCATAGTGTCCCAAAACAAAACAACTGCTGAATCAAGGTTTTAAGAGTTTAGGGTTTAGGTACCCTACGCATTGGTCAGGTTTGTAAACAATAAATTCCAAATAGAGGGTGACCAAATTTTTTGGAAAATATAAAATATTTGTCTAAAGTGATATCCATGTAATGCCACGGTCATACCCTTGTAATATCTAGGCAATACGCATGTAATACCTAGGTGATACCCATTGTGTCCAAACCACTACGTCCCTTGGTTTGTACAGTACAAGGGGTGTCCAAACTAGACCACTGCATACGACATCCCTAAACCCAACACCCTAATTCCTAAAAACCTGAAAACCCTAACCCTAAACCTGAAAACCTGAACCCTAAACCCTTGGAGGCAAGCAACAATCGCAACTACCGTAGTGCATAACAAATCAACCTGCAAGCAACTTGACATCATGGAACTGATGGATCGTACACTTGAAGCATTCAACAGCTCCTTCAACTTGTTGATTGTATGAGAAATGATCAACAACAATTCATTGAACATCTTCAAGGCTTGGACTGAAGTGATTGAATGAAGCTTCGGACTATGAATGATTGGTGATTGCACCAACAAAGTTCAAAGTCGATATCAAAACCTGCATGACTTTCGGCGACTCCAAAGGTGATTCGGGTACAAACACTTCTCGTGTGCTTTAAGGCAATGATGAAGCCAAACAAACGTCACGAGGAACTTGTGGCACCTATTATCTCTCACTTATCCTCTCCAAACGACAACCTCCGAATGACATCCCGCACCAGGAATTCTCGCTATCTTAGCCGAGCCTCCAGCGATGGCCCAAATGCTGTTATCTAGACAAGCGGCACTAGTGCTCGCCCCCAAGCTCAAGCCGCACTTGCTTCCCAGTCCGCGAGCCGTGACGAGTTTGAAGCCTGGTTGCGGGAGGAGGTCTGTGGCGATGGCGGCATTGCCTGGTTTGTTTCCGCATCCGGAGAGCGCGGTGCTCTACGTGATGGAGGCGATCCTGGCGGCGTCCGGGCCGCTGCTGATGCGCAAGGAGGCCGCGGGGAAGGCGAATTTGAGCTACTCCAAGTTCGCGGGCTCTCAGAAGAGCGACGAGGCCGTGGTGTCGAGCCGGACGGGCATGTTCGTTTTATACTTCCCCGCAGCTGTGGCTGCGAGTGTGTTCTTGGCGTACCGAGTTGGTTTCTTGCCCCTCGCTGCGGCGTTGCAGGCGCTCGGAGTTGCCGCGTTTCTTGAGCATGGTGTGGCGGCGGGCGGCGATCGCCTCTTGCTTGTGGCGGCCGCGTTGTCGATTCACCATGTGAAACGATGCCTCGAGGTAAGGCGCTTGGCTTTGAGGAAAGACTTCTTGTCATGCCGAGGAGTAGTATCGCTCTTCTAGTTTTCAATCTGTTTCTTGAACTAGAAGATGATACGCCAGGAATTCAAATTTTGCAGCAAGTAAATTTGCGCATGTGGAGATCATTAGGAGGTTGATGGCCGCTAGTTTGTAGCAGATGGCACTCTGAAGAAGGTCGTAAATCCAAGAAGAGTGAAGAAAACAGAGTAAAAATTCGGATCATAATTCAGGTCGGTCGCTTTGTGCAGGTTCTGTTCGTGCACAAGCCTTCAGGATCCACGGGCGTGAAAACGATGGGAGTGGTCTCCACGAGTTACTTCCTGCAAGTCTGTTTCCTCTTGTATGCACAGCTCCTCGCAGCCGGTGCGGCTGAGCCGTCCCCGGACCTGAAGTGGCTGGGGGTGGCGCTGTTCTCGGTCGGAATACTCGGCAACGGCTACCACCACTGGATGCTGGCACATCTCCGCAAGGACGGCAGTACCAAGTACGTGGTTCCCCGCGGCGCCCTGTTCGAGCTCTTTGTGTGCCCGCACTACATCTTCGAAATGGTAGACTATGTTGGAGTCGCGCTCATCAGCCAGACGCTCTTCGGCTGGTGCAGTGCGTCCTTCACCATCTTCTACTTAACAGGCAGGAGCATTGCTACCAAGGAATGGTACAAGAAGAAAGTGGAGGGGTTCCCTCAAGACAGGAGTGTCCTCATTCCGGGAGTTTTCTAACCTCTCTCTCTCTCGCTCACACTTTTTGTACCACAATTTGTGATTTTCTTCACAATCTTCTGTTGGACAGGAGTGCTACAAGAAGGGATCAATGGAACTTTCTCAACCTTATCTCTCTCTACCACTTTTTTGTACCGTAAGAAGTGTTTAGTATGTCATCTTAAGTGTGCAAATTTGACAAACTTCCAGCCGTTTCAAAGGAATTAGTATTAGTCTATATATATATATATTAGTCTCATATGTATATATATAAGTCGGTTCGTTACATTAGCTTAACCCTTAGACGTCATAAGGTGCCATTGGTGACCACAATATTCCACATGTATGGTGTTTTATGTGAAGACCTCCAAATGAAAGATGTTAGTTGAAGAATTTTTTTGTCTTCAGGTGCGTGTATATATGGTTTTTGACTGAGGTTTTTGGGTTAAAACTAGCAATTAGTGATGACTAGACTGTAATTGTTATGAGCTCCTTGTAGATGCATGGTAGTCTTGCTTAAGAATGTTGCACTTGGTTTAATTGATTCCTTTCAAACTTGTTAAAAATTTCTTCCACACATCCCTTACGCTTGGCTCAAATACCAAAAACCTCTCAATGACACACGGAAGCCAAAAAGGTTCATATGTATAGTGACTTTCAAAACTGAGTCAATAATTGCTTACATCAAATTTCACACACAATGCCTGAAAAATAACGACATTAACATTCAAACTTTCATTTGTTTATATGTATAATTAGAGTCTAGTACATCATATTTGAAGTTTCATGCCACTTGTAAAATCATACAAGAGAAAACAAGGATTCAAAAAAAACTATATGCATTGACTCAGTTTTGTAAGCTATATCTACCTATATATCAATAATTTGTCCACCTTCCAAGTTTAGAAGCTAAAACAACTTGGATGCGATTGAGCATGCTATGATAAAACCTTTGACATTGCATAGGAGTGATAGAATTAAAAGAATCTTGTACATGCTCTGATAACTAAAGCATTCCCTTGGCAAGTGTTGGATACTCATTTAACCTCCGTTTCACAATTGCCCACATATGCTCAATTGGATTTTAATTAGGTGATTGAGGGGGCCAAGTAAGCACATCAAAATCTTGCATTGATAACCAATGTTTGACTAATTTTGCGGTATGCTGAGGATCACTATCATGTTGAAATATAACATGAAAGGGATCAAAATGATACAATTTAATTGTATCCACGAGCTCATCTTGAAGAATCCTAAGATATAAATCTAGTTTCATCTTCCCCTCTATCTTGCACATGTATCCCATGCCACGAAAAGTCATACAACCCCACACAAAAATTGCACCACCTCCATGTTTAACTGTTTGACTCACATGACAAGCTTGTAAATGAGATTTTTCATATCATTTACACACAACACTACACCCAACACCAAGCACAACCATCAGATTGAAATTAGTTGATCTTAGACTCATCACTAAAAATCACCCTATTCCAATCATGCACAATCCAATCTTTATGTCGTTGAGCAAACTCTAACCTCGAACGTATATTTTTGGCCGTGAGTAGTGGCTTCTTCTGCTTCTCTAGAGACCCAAGACCTACTTCATGAAGTGTCCGCCTCACTCTGTTGGTGCAAACCACCACGTTCAGTTGTACACTCAAAGCATTCCTCACATCTACTGCAGTATTTAGTCTACCAAGTGTAATAGCTCTGACGCACGCTTGCCTTTGAGTATGGGTGATGTTCTCTGGGCAACCTCCTTTTAAACATTCTACATGGAGAGCATACTCTCTCTCAATCCTAGACCATGTGGATTTTCATAACACACTAGGGAACACACTGGGGAATTGTGGAGAACTAGAGTGGGAACTTCTAATTGGGAATGCAATAAGAAGGTTGTGGTACTAATATGGTTGAAATGATAAATCAGAAGAGGGTAATCAAATGGTTTGATTAGAAACCTTGTTGAATTTTACTGTGAAACTGGTATCAATATAACTCCAATAACAACCTTCTACTCTACTGTTTACAAGCTCACGCACATTTTGAAGGGAATTATCAGGACCTCCATGGAAGCAACAATTGACTGAGTCTCTGCGCTCCTTAGTTACTTCAACAAGGCCAAGGTTTCAAGTGACCAGGAATGGTCACACAATTTTGCTCTTGGTTGGAGTTGCATTGTGTGGATGCTGGTACTCTTAGGTTAAAACTTAGGCAACTTCATACATATGGATTCTACATAAGGTAAGCCCCCCTAAAACCGACATGTTAAGGAATGTGCATATATGGAGAGAGGAGATAATTATACTATTTTTTTTAGTGATAGCCAATAGAATTACAATTCCAACCCAAGTGATCTCATATTCTTTCGATGAAAATTGATTTAGTTATGAATTTTCAAACTGTGTAGTTATGTTTAGTGGGTGGCCAGTAGTAGGTACCCCCCATAACCAACGACCAAAAGTAAGGGTCTTGACTAATAGCAAACCTCCATTGGGAGCTGAGTTGGTGGTAATGGGATGGAAGAGGGTTGTATATACTCCAATTTTATAGGTGTTGGCTATGGGTTTTTGTTGGTTACAAGGGGGGGGGGGGGGGCTTACCTTACATTAACCCCTAAAGGACCAAGTGTCAAAAATGGGCTTTTTGAAAGTCTGTTCAGGTTCCTATGGTGTCAATTTCCAACATTCCTCTTTACCATAGAAAGGCATTACCAAGACCTTAGTGGGAAAATAAAATTTTCCTAAATTGGTCATTTGATGAAAAAGTTATAGGGTTTTGAATTTCAAATGGGGAGACCGGGCACCTTGGGCACCTCCAAAAACTTTTGCTAGGACACTCTATTCAATGTGAGATTTTCAATACTCGCAAGTAATATTTTTTCCCTTCATACTGTCAAAAAAAAGGTTCTTGTCTTTAGTGAAAAATAGCATACCAACCCAAGTCAAACATTTTCACACATTGTCACTCATTGTCGGGCAAGGTACCAAAAAAACTTATTCTTTTCCACATAAAACCTAGATATCTTTATATTTTTCACTTTTTATTTTTTTCCACAACAATATGTGGTGGAAACCTTTTTATTGACCATTCGGATTATCCGTCTAAAACATATTAAATTCACAAAAAATAAAAGTGTGAATGGGCAAATTTCGAACCTCCACTCCTGGCACAGTTGTTTTGAATATGCTACACCCGTCCTCTACCTCTAAAATTTGGTGTATAAGGAACTAACATCATGCTTATTGAGATGGTAATAGATTTAGACCTTGTGTAGTGCAAAAATTTGACACCAAGTGAAGTCAAAGTCTGCTGATCCACTAAACGCAGGGAAGAAAATGAACCATTTGCTTGACTTCAAACACTATTATAATTTTTCAATCCGTGCTGTCAAAGTTTATGAAATTTTATGAGTATATTACATTATTTGTTTTAATTGAGATCCTACGATCAAAACTAGAAATCAAAGTTTTGGTTTCCTTCTCTGTTTGTTGCACTAGAATCCAACAATTTTGAAGTGTTTTTGGTGTAAAAATGTCACGGTACCTTAGGGGTTAACTAAGGATACCATATCAACGTTGTCTTGTCTCATGATGGCATTTGGTTGTAAGTTACTTGGTGGATATTTGTGAAGCCTGGCTCTGTAATGGAATCATGGGATACTGATCTGGCTCAAAAGTGGTTGCTAACAATATGCATGTGAGTACGGACCTGATAAAAATGTGCATGCTATCTATTTTGTTTCTTGGATTTTTTTAATGTACATATACAAATCCGGGAAAAAATAATTAAAATTAATAATTAAAATAAACCTCAGCCAATCATTGATTATCAGCCCAACGGTCCCCTTGATTTCCGTCGAGTCGACCTATTTGTCTCGACCCAACAGAAAATCTGTTGGACCAAGACACATTATCCACTCGGCAAAAAATAGCATACTTAGGTAACCACGAACTCCGAGGTCAATCTTTTTTTTTCAAGGTAGTGTAAAGCGAACTCGGACCGGGACAACTTCCTTGACCAATCAGAGATTTTAGAGGGCCGTGGTCAATCTCCATGGTCCATAGTGTAAAGCACCCCTTAGAGACAAAGAGAACCAACTCAACATGTCAATTTCATCCCATTGCAAGAGGTAATTAAATTTAGGATTGTGTTGTATAGTACGGTAGGAAGTAGTACACAAATGTTCCTTCCATAAATTGCGGTGTGTATGCTCGTTGTTTCTTCATTTTTTAGTTATTTACATGGTGACAACCACAATTTTAGGTAAATGAGTTAGATCTCACAAGATGTAAAGTAATTATGGTCAATTTTGAGATAAATGAATGAGGTCTGGTCAAGTTTAGCCCTTAAACGTCAGAAGGTGCCGCTAGTGGCCACCGTATTCTACATGTATGGTTTCGTATTTGAACATCAGATATTGAAATGACTCCCACATGAAAAATGTTAGTTGAAGATTCTTCAACCAAAGGTGTAAGTCTTGTTACACTAAAATTTATGTTTAGCGTAGTGGTACGAATAGTGTACTTACCTTAGTACACTATTTGTAAAGAAGTTGACAGTTGGTGTTAGCTACCAATGTCATTAATGTGACCTTCACTCAAACCCCAATCAATCCCCCAATCATTCCAGCCCATGCTTCTCTTCATTTGCAACTTTCAAATGGTCATAACACATTCAAAACTTGTCCAAATTGGACAAATGAGGTGTTTTTTAGCATCTACATTTTCTGTAGATGCCAAAAAACACCTCATATGCCCAATTCGGGTTTATAGTGAATGAGTTGTGGCCAATTGAAAGCTGCCGATAAGATACTTTGACAGCCCTCGACTGCTGGACCTTTTTTTACACTTCTACTATTGATACGCTAAATATGCAAAAGTGAAAAAAATTATGTTGAAATCTTTACTAAAATTGACAAATAGTGTAGTAGTTGGCATTTAGTGTAGGGTTTTGTCACTACACTAAATGCCTCGTTTGCAATTGGTGTATGGGTTCACATTTAGTGTATACTACACTAAACATAAATTTTAGTGTTCACTTTAATACATTCTTTATATTCTATAGAATAAAAGAAACGGTACCGAATGTACGGTTGCCAAATGACGTTTAAGGGTTAAAGTAAAAACCAATCTTCAGGTAAATGAGTCAAATCTTACCATTGCAATGCACACCCTACGCCACGGTGGCTTTTCATACATAATTAATTCAAAATGGAGGGTTGTCCAAGTCAGAACCGGGTGGAAGAACCAGTAGAGATGCCCAAAGTCCGAAGAACACTTTCACCACCGAGTGGAGATGCTCGAAGTCCAGAGAACACTTTGGACACCGAGTGGAGATGCTCCAAGTCCAAGGGACACTTTTGACCACCCCCTGACTGCCTTTTGAAAGAGTTTACCTCCCAGCGTTTTTTTGTAGGGGATAAAACATGCTGAAGACGGTGAACAACGCTAGTATGGGCGTCACCAGTTTCCTGACTCGCTTGAGGAGAATTGGACTGCGACGTTCAGAGAAGACAGCTTACTAGATTTCGAAGTTGCTTTGAGGCTTAGCTTTGTTGATTCTGGAGGCATATGTTTGATAAGGCGCCACTGGTGTTGGTGCACTTCTCTCGACACAACAGTCGACTATGGCGGTACCAGCAGGGTTTGCAGTGGTACTTGGTGTGCTTTTCTCACTTCATGTGCTGAGCAGCGTTGTTGACCACGCGTTCGCCGACGTGATTGCGTTACCAGAACCCGAACGTAAGCTTTAGGACTCTCTGCTTTCAAGGTTTCATTTTTTGTTCTTGTTTGTAGAGAAAGGACCAGTCTGAAGTTAGACTGTGAGCAAGTTTTAGTGAGGCGTGTTGTGGAGGTCGGAGTGAACAGCGGAGTTGGAAACTGGAGCTGGAGTTTGGATCCTCACCTGTAGATATGGCTGCGGAGACAGGAGAGGCGCTGCAGGAACTGTTTGTTAACTGGAACGAGAGCACAGAAGATGTCAACACTAGTCTTCCGGGTTGGAAATGGTTTGATCCCAACATCTCGTATAATGATCGTCGCTATGTTGACCCCTGCTACTTCGACTCTTGGCGAGGCGTGTTCTGTTACATTGAGTTCAACCAGACGGCTTCCTCACTCATGCCCGGTAGCCTCTACGACGCAAGGGTTGTTAGCCTGTAAGGCTCCTTCGCACAACGTACATCTCATTAGTCCTTGGCAAGTTACGATCGTGGTTTGCATGATTTCTGTGTGGTTCTTGTGCTGACATCCACATTGTACATCTTATCTGCGTGATGATCAGAAAAGTCAGCGACACCTTAATCAACGGCACTTTGCCGAAATCTCTGTGGAACTTCCAAAAGCTTGTCTCCATGTGAGTAAATTCACCATTTTGGGGGGATAAATAGTAGGTTGGTTTCCAGTGGAAGTGAAATTCTTATGTTATTCATGTTAATGTTTGCAGCAGATGTTGAATTTATAGGGTTCCCCTTCTTGATGCAGAATCGTAACAGGAAATCCCGGTCTAACTGGACCTATCCCCAGTAGACCAACATCTGATGGGCAGTCGCGCTGGTCACTAAAAAGCCTGTGAGCTTCCTAATCCTTACTGTGTTCACAAAGTGCCATAATTTGCGAATTTTTAAATTTCAGCTTTCAAATCTCGAGATATTTCAAAGAAGATGCATCGCTCACGACCATCAGAAACGTGTCTTGACTTTTTGCGTTATTATAATCGACAGTTTTTTGTTTATTTTTTTTTTCTCCAGGGATCTCCATGGCAACCACTTAACCGGAAAAATACCAAACCTGCTTTTTGAGTACAGCCAACAAATCGAGGATTTGTAAGTGCTAATTTGATGCTATGACTGCCATGCATATCCTCATGTGAAAAATAATCATGGCATCAAAAAATTGGTAGTAATTTGTTTCCGTTTTGTATTCTTGGTAGGGATTTAAGCAACAATGTCTTGGACGGCCTTATACCACAAAGTCTGGCTCTCAACAAGAGATTGAAAACCGTGAATCTGTCCCACAACAACTTGACAGGAAGAGTACCTTGGAACATATCTGGGAATTGGACTGATCTTGTCCTTGCGTAAGCACTTCCAACATTCTTCATATTTGACATAATACTTGCTGGCATTTTTGCGGAACAACTAATTCATATATCTGGAGCATTTCAGAGTTGCAATTCAGATTTCCAGAGAATGAATAATTACACGTACATGAATAGCGTACTAATTTGTATCGAATTGTGGAACTGTAGGGATTTTTCAAGCAACAATTTTGACGGACCCCTTCCCAGCTTAGTTTCCGCCCAGTCTCTTCATTATCTGTAAGTGTGGGTCACAAAAGACCTGTCTATCAACATTATCAATAACAAAATGCATCCACAATGTTTAATCAATCCAAGGCTTTGCGGTGTAAGAGTGTGGGACAATTGAGGATTGAGTGAGCTTGTCTTTCTGCTTTTCACAGGAACTTCAGCCATAATGAATTCGGTGAAGAGATCGACCTTAGAATTTTCAATTCCAATGCAACGGCGACCTTGGCAACATTGGATTGTTCCGACAACCGTCTCACGGGTGCCTTGCCGGATTTAACCAATTGGTCTAATCTTCAAATTCTGTAAGCCTTGCACATGTGAAATCATGATATTATTTGCACTCTCACGTTTCCACGAAGGTATTACATAGTTAAATTCTATAGCTTACGAGCATTGGAAGCTAGGATATTTTAATCCAAACTAGTGAATTTACTTGGTCTTTTCAGGAACTTAAGCGGCAATAGCTTCTCTGCAGGCCCATTCCCCACATGGCTTTCCAGTCTTCGTAACTTACAAACGTTGTAAGTATTGTGGTGTACAACTTTTGGATTAAACTGCAAGTTATAAACTATAAAACCTTTGCTAGATGATCCTTGAGTTTTTATTTATTTATTAAGATTAGTTTATTGACACAGATCAACTCTTGAGTTTCAATTTACAAAATTTCATTTCCTGTTCAGATCGTACTCCATTTGTTGACAATTTCTGAATTCACGACATTGATGCAGGGGTTTGCGGAATGCAAACTTGACAGGAGAGCTTAATCTTGAGTTACTTAGCAGTTTGAAAGAGTGGAAGATATTGTAAGTGATTTCACCTTGTCTCTATTCTTGCCAGCAATATTGCTCTGAATTTTTGACAATGTGTAGGTTCAGGTGATTTTATATAATAATTGTATCTGATGAATAAGCATGTATTTTGTGTTGCAGAGAACTGGGAAACAACAGCATCAATGGAACACTCGACTTTGACGCTCTGCTCACCATGAGTGGAGATCTTCGCTTTTTGCGAACTGTGAGCTTGAAGGACAATCAAATCAGAAATGTCATATTCAGCTCCAACGATGTTTCAGCTCTTCGAATAACTCTCGAGTATGCATATTCCTGACGATTCTTTTAGTCAAAGCATGGGCTAGTTGTGATGTAGAACTTCCTTTACCATGTTATGTGATATTTTGATTTTTGACTTAACAGGTTGCAAGGGAACCCATATTGCAGCAGTGAAAATAAATCTGACATACAGAGGTGTCTTTGTGAGCAGAATTCATGTTACAACACAAGTAAGGCACTTACCTGACTTGCTTGTGTACACGGTCAAAATTTAGTTTCAATATCAACGTTTTGTTATCAGAGTTAATTGCAAAGTCACCCTCTAGCAATAGTTCTTTATCCTCTCATGGCATTAATAGTTCTGTTGGTTCCGTAATCCTTTAATGACTTGGAGGAGGACAAACTTAGGAATAGGAGAAGTGTAAGAAAAGTAACAAACAATAAACACTAGTTATGAGAGAACTTGAAGCAGCATTGGTTTATCACAAGAATAATATTATGAGACCAGGCAGCTAACCAATGGTTTGTTTTTCTGAATCTCTGAGGAAGTAGAATATTGATGTCAATACATAATATCTGTGCAGATCCACCCAATTCAACCAAGGGAATTATCATAGGCTCAAGTATCGGTGGATCAATTGGAGCAGTGATGCTGATCATCGCATCTCTTCTGTATTGGAAGAATAGAAGGGATAGAAAGTACCTTCTACTCGCTGTACATGAAAGTAAGCTGAACAATCACTCAGAATTCAATGTGTAAACGGATCATTCAATGTCTAATGAGGACGTTTGAATATACATGTCAGTTTCCCTGAGGTGATAATCTTGTTGTGACCTCGTATGATGTGAAATTTTTTCAGAGTTTGCTGAGTACGAAATGAAGCCCACGTTGTTTGCTTACAGTGAGCTCCACAAGGCAACTCGAGATTTTCATCCGGATAACAAGTTGGGTGAGGGAGGGTTTGGTGCAGTCTACAAGGTAATCTCAGAACAAATTTTCTGAAGTTCATGCTATTGCATCACCAAGCATGATGGTGTCTATTGACCAGGAGAAGCTCTTTAGTTGGGGTTTATTTGCAATCAGTCCATTGCTGAATTTCTGGTTCTGTGAGCAGGGCACCCTTGCGGATGGCAGTGTGGTGGCTGTGAAGCAACTTCTCCCAAAGGCACAACAGAGCATGGATGAATTTTTGAACGAGGTGGTTCTCCTGACCAGTGTGAAGCACCGAAACCTGGTGAAGCTCAAAGGTTGTTGCCTTCGTGGAGACCGAAGGTTGTTGGTGTACGAGTTTGTAGACAACTATGATCTTGCCGAGACGTTATTCGGTATGTTGATGCTTCTGATATGATTTTTGTATGCAGGTTTTTCAACAACCTCGTGGATAACTTAGTGAATCTGAAGCATCCTTTTGTTTTGCAGAGCATAGAGGCAACCAAGTGGTTACATGGCCCGCACGTTTCAACATATGTTCGGGAGTGGCGGAAGGTCTACATTATCTGCATGCAGGAGTGGATCCCAGAATCATTCATAGAGACATCAAGGCCAGCAACATCTTATTGGACCATACTTTTCATCCAAAGATTGCAGATTTTGGTTTGGCGATGTTGTTTCCGAATGAGGACACTCACGTTACAATCCTAGAAGTTGCTGGAACAAAGTAAGTGAGTCGTTTCTACGGCAATGTCTTCAGAGAACAACATGCTATAGCTATCTAGGAAGTCTTACAGTGAAATTTGGAGTTCAGGCTATTTTACTTGTTCTAAGATAACTTGAGTTGTGCAGAGGTTATTTGGCGCCAGAATATGCAACAAGAGGCCAAGTGAGTGACAAAGTGGATGTATTTAGTTTTGGTGTGCTAGCTCTGGAGGTTGTGAGCGGCAGAAAGAACATCTCTTTTGACGTCCCGCCAAATCAATCGTATCTTATAGATTGGGTGAGCTTCCTTATTTGATCTAGTTTTGTGAATTATATCTAGATTTTGACAAACGTGTAAGATGATATGATGAATTGATTCTTCAATATGCAACAAGGACTCTCTTGTAGACATTTTAGATGAACAATGGGACGTATATGTTGAGCATACTCTACTCCATGTATCGATTTCTGTATTGCCCAGTCGTTGGTGTACAATGAGCCTAATACATGATGCTGTGGCATTGATATAGGCATGGACACTGAACGAGGAAGGAAGCCTTTTAGAGCTTGTTGACCGAACTACAGCATTGCAAGCCGGCGAAGAGATTGAAGTGCACCGAGTCATCACCACTGCTCTTGCATGTGTACAAACGACTGCGGAGAGGAGACCAAGCATGGCGCAAGTGGTGAGGATGTTGCAAGGTGACATCGAAGTCACGGAGGCTCTGAGGGGTGGGTTGAATGAGAATGTGAACCACCGTGCACTGCTTGGTCTCAATACCTCATCCACCACTCTTAACACTGTAGAAGAAAGTCAAGTCTTGTTTATGGGAGAGAACTCTAGTTCAGGAAGTTGTAGTAGGGTGAAACCTCTGATTGAGTTGATTGCAATCAAAGCTAGGTGAAAGGCGTTGCAGACTAGCAACCCTGTTGTTGTTCATGAATTATTCACTTATTATCATAGAAGTAGGTGAGTCAATCCGGCTGCAAATGAGATCGAAGAAAAAGTTCTCTTTTCTGCATTCTGCGTGAGTGACGAGCGACTCGTTTACACCTGATGTGATGTATCTGAGTCCATTGAAAGGAGTTCTTTCTTCCAGCCACGTACTACTCCACCTCCGGGAAATCTAGTGTGCGGTTCTCGAAACCGGAAGCATCAAAATCTTCAACTTCCATAACTTCCATCGTGTAGGTGGAGCGTGACCAAGGCTTAGTTTACTATACCTTTTTAATGCACAAAAACAACATCCATCCATGCATAACAGCCATCCCGACAAAAATCATCCTTGAATCAATGGTACAAATGCTACAATCTCGAACACAACCCACTAAAGTATGTAATATACGAGCTCATGCCAACATTGCAGGCAACGAGAAAGCTGATAAACTAGAGAAAACTGGCAAAGATAAAGACCATAGAGATGCTAAACAACGCCATACTACTACCAAAGAAACAAGTGGCCATCTATGGGGGAAACTCTAGACAAAGGCACTATTAGATTCCTCATTAAGTACCTCATAAAACTTGATATGGAAAAACACCTTACAGAAATTGCCAACAATTTCCCAAACATTGCAAAGTGGACAACAAATAGAAATATATATATATATATATATATATATATATATATATATATATATATATATATATATATATATATATATATAAGATCTATCCTATGACTTTTGGAACGACCCTTGTGTCACTGATACACAAAAACTAGTCTCATTGAATTCCGAACACGCCAATATATGGAATATGCCCCAAAACAACTTCTCTTTGGACTTCAAAGGTTTCCTTCTATAATTTGCCCCATCTGCAATTCTATAGACTCTGATACATGGCTACATATATTACTCAAATGTCAAAAGCCACACATAGACTCACTAACTGTAAAAAGGCATAACAAAGCAATATGGAAGATTAGGAAACTACAAGTTTCACCTAGCAAATCCAGTTGCTTCACCCTCATCAATGTCGGTACCTTGAATGGTAACCCCCTCAAAAATACAGTACCACCATGATTGCTACGATGCACATGTGACACAGAGAGATGCCACTGCAATGCCCGACTTAAACCAAACATGCTATTTGTCGGCGGACTACCGTTCAGTAGCCCCTCTTTCAACAACACCAAACCCAAATCTCACCATACAATTCATTGAATTTACATACTCTAACAATAGATTTTGACAAGAAACAATCACTAACAAAACTATATAAGTACACATCACGCCTTGATGATATTAGCGCACTTGGTTGGAAAATTGACCCACTCATAGTGATTAACGCGTGGGCCCAAGCCGCAACCCACATCTTATCTATGAACTCAATTGAAAGTGCATTCAAAATCTCAAAAACTACTATCAAAAGTACCTTCAAAGATATAAACAATATCGCCATCCAATACGCCATGATCATCCTTGTACACAAGCGCACACTAGAAAACAACCAACCACTTCCCACCACACAAATCCTCCCTTAGACAATCCAAACAATATAATCCACATTATGTGATACCTTAGCCACTGGGCACTTAGCCCTTCGAGTAATTTTGCTTCTTATTTCTGGTTACATAGTGTCTATCCTCAAAAACTGGAAAGTAGTTCCTTACCACTAATCCATGCTCGATGGGTATAGGCATAGTGGTGGAATGAACATATACTTTATTCACCCCGGCCCCCACTTGGAGACCCTGAATTCTTCTTCTTCTGCTTGGGAACAACAATTCCAACCCCATGCAAGTAAAGGGATTCGAGTTGAGGTTGATAACACCATGTGCAAGCTAGGACTTTTTCTTCTTAGGTTACAAAACATATAAGGTAAGCCCCCCTAAAACCGAAAAGTTAAGGAATGTGCATATATGGAGAGAGGAGATGATTATACCATTATTTTTCAGTGATAGCCAATAGAATAACAATTCCAATCCAAGCAATTTCATATTTTTTCGATGAAAACTGAATTAGTTATGAATTTTCCAACTATGCAACCATGATTAGTGGGTAGCTAGCAATAGGTACCCCCATAACCAACGACCAAAAGTAAGGGTCTTGACTAATAGCAAACCTCCATTGGGAGCTGAGTTGGTGGTAATCGGATGGAAGAGGGTTGGATATACCCAAAATTTTATAGGCGTTGGCTATCGGTTTTTGTTGATTATGGAGGGGGCTTACCGGATACGGTCACTTAGAGGTTTGTCCGGACGACAACGACATTCCGATTGATGCTCAGTAGTTCTATGAGATGCGTGTGGTGGATTTGCACTTAGACTTCCTTCTAGACATACACCTCAGGCTTTCTCCTCTATCGTAAGGGGGAAATTCCGGCCGCAACCGGAATCCGGATTCACACGGATTCTTCGTGCCCTGGGAGCTACCAGGCTCTCTCCTGCAGTACCCTCCCTCCCTCCCTCCAGGCTACTTCTGGTCACTGTAGATCGTTAGACTCTATCTAACCTCTCCTTCAGCTCTTCCGAGCGATTTCCCAAGGTAAGCCCCAACCGGTTGTACTAGACGCAACCCTTATAACACTTCATGCATAAGAACTATTGTCACTATACATCAACCAAAATGGATCTTCTTCTCTCTCCCACAAAACTGAACTCTATTACCATAAATTCCAGAAGAGAAAGTATGCTAACAGAAAATACTCTTCATGAAAGAGAAGAAAACAAGACGATGAGACGACTAAGGCTCATCTATTAAGTAACCACTAACTCTTGACCCTAAAAATCCTATCCAAAAAGAAAAAGAGATCTTATCCCTAGAAATCCGGAATTCAAAACTCAGATCCAGAAATTAGTTAATTAGTTACGATAGTTCGTACTAGGATACAGCCTATAGTCTCCATGTAAGAATAAAGCCAGATAGACCTGACTGGAAATCCTAATTAAGCCGAAAGTTGCTATAAGCAGAGCCGGAGCAGTTACCGGAATTCCGGATCGGACAGTTATCCGGAATCGTTAGCCGGAACTGTCACCATCAACTGTCATCATAATGTCGTGCTAACGGCTAGACTACTTAAGGTTGAGATTCGGTGGGAGACTCTTTCGTTTCACTTCGTCTTTGCGTGTCTAGGGTTTCGCTCCAGCTCTCTCTTCCTTCCTTTCTCTCTCTCTTCCTCTCTCACTCTTACGGTTGTTCGAACCGCCTGCCTTTAGGGTTTGAAACTTAGGCGGTTAGAACGGACGTGCGTCCGTTAGGGAGAGTTTTTGTGAGGTCGGTGCGTGTAGGGACTACCTTGAGAGAACTCTGAGGTGATAGGAAATTCCCATGAAGTCTGTGCCGATGGCCAAGAAGAAGCGAACTGATAGAGATGGGTGCGGGACAGACAAAGAGCCGGCAATTGCGCTTCCTCCCTTGATACGCGTTCTTCCGGACATTCCCGAAGACCTGGACGAGTGTAATCTGCTGAAGGCGAGCCTGAAGACAATGGGATGCGAGGGTTTGCTCGAAGTTCCCTGGGGCATCCGGGAGGAGGTCTACGTCCGGGAACTGGTAGGCACCCCGGACGAGAAGTACAAGGGGTTGATGAGGGCCCATCCGGAACTCTGAAGAGTCCCGGAATGGTCTCAGACGTACGACTTCCGAGCCGGCCGTACCAAGGTGGTGGAATGGAGCGACGAGTTCCTGACGGACAAATTTGGGGGACCGACGGACCTGAAGGATGGCTACAACTTGCAGGACCTTCGGCACCGGGACTATCAGCTCGTGCTAGGGTTTTTAAACCTTATCTTCCATCCGGAAAAGCCGAAACGGGTGGTGGCGAAGTGGGCCTGCACATTCCTCGGAGCACTCCGGGAGAAGATAGTCGTGGACTGGGGTACGCTCATGACCGAGCTGATCAACCACCTCGTCGCCAATCTCCAGAAGGTGAAGAAATTGGCAACACCTCTGGCCTCATACGTGGTGCACCTCTACTGTCACCACCAGCAACTAACTCCGGCAGAGATCAGGAAGTACGACAAGATCCTCAACTTCCAGAAATACGGAGGTGACGAGTCGGAGGAGGAAGAATCCGGAGGGAAGGAGCCTGTGCCGGAAGCAACCACCATAGGTACTCCGGAAGGCCGGAAGGCTCCGAAGAGACCTCGGGGGAAGGAGCCCAAGATGGAGAGTCCGGGTATCCGAAGCTCCTCCGCGTCGTCCGGAGAAGACAAATCCGGACCCTCAGCGGAGACCAGCCGAAAGAGGAGGAAAGTCGACAAGGATGACTCTAAGGGGCAGCTCAAACAAAAGGACGAGCTCACCCACGAGATCGGCTGGAGAGTTGGCTTCCTTAAGGAGACCAACTTCGTCATCACCACCAACGTGGACCAAATCTTTCGGAGTCTCGACGTCGACCGGCTGGAGGACGCCATCAACAGGGTGGAGGAACTCCAGAACCGGGAGACGGACTCGAAGGCGCTGCATACTCAAATCTCCACCATGTACAAGGCCAGTACGGAGATGGAGAAGAAGGTAAAGCAGTACCTTGCCGAAGCAACCTTGGCGGTGACGGCCCGAAAATTGGCTGAGGCAAAGGCTAATGCCTCCGCAGCTGCTCTGACGGAGGTCTGGAAGGCCTTAGAGTTCCCGGTGACGTGATCAACCGCAGCCGGCTCTCCACCGAACTGGTGGAGAAGAAGAAGAAGGCCACCAGGGCCAACATCATCCGGTTTCTCTTAGACCAAGCAGAGAAGATGGGTCGGACTTGGGAGGAGATGAAGTTGTTGGTCGACAACATCACCGTAGAGCTTCCGGAAGATCCAGCAGCACCCGGGCCAGACGGCACCACGACACCAACACGGACCACAACTCCTCCGGAACCACCGGCCAAGTCAACACCAGCTCCGGGGACCCCCGCGAACCCGGAATCCCTGAATACTCCGTCACCTCGGACGCCGACGGAGGGTATCGTGCCTCCCAATCCAAGCACGAGTAAGATCCTGAAGAAGCCTCTAGATCTATTGTCGCCACCGAACAGGTGCCTGCCAGATCCTCCGGCGGACGGCGACCTCCCGGTACCACCCAAGTCCGTAGCTCGGAGGTTGGCGCCCGGACCAAGGAGTCCGTCCGGAAGCTACAGAGACTTGGTCCAAAAGACCAGGTCAGCTTCCGCGACGAAACCACCTGCTCTGTCTGTTCCGGAAGGTTCGCCGGAGCAGCCACCTCCCCCGCCGGACGCCAGGACTCTGGTGGTCAGGGTCTCTCCAGCGACCGGACCATCGACCCGGAGGACCACTCTTTCTCCGGCAACATCGAAGAAGGTGAAGGGTAAGCAGCGAGCTCCAGTGGAGATCTCCCCCTCCCGCAGGAGTGGGAGAAATCGGGGACCCGGTGCTCCGACTTAGGTTAGTTAGTTTTTTTTGTAGTTTTTTTTGGATTTTAGATTCCGGATCAGCAGCGATTAACGATGGGGCCCATGTGCACCCGCTTGCTGACGGAATCGACTGCCAGTTTAGTTAGAGTAGGAATTCTGGAGATTAGAACTGTTCCGTGATTTTAGGATCTGAAATCCGATCTGGAACTTTTCCGGATTTCTCGGATCTTTTAGATAAGATCTAGCGGATTTCCCGTAGGGGTAGGTAGGAGGGAAGCTAGGTTTAGAAAGAACTCAGTTAGTACTTAGTAGTGAGGTTTTGGGAAAAACCTCTCATCTTGTCTTTCGCACTTGGTTGATATATCGCACTTCTTTGTATCAGATTGGCTCTCTTGTACTTTCAGTGTGTGGTGTAGACTTTGTGAGTAGCGGATCCATTCTTGTGGGCGGAATTGTATTAGTATCCTTCCGGAATGTGGTGATAATATTTCGTTAAACGAGAGAAACCGATCAAGGCCCATGTTGAGAGATCGCCTGGGAGAGCTGGAGGGCTATTGCAGAGGTGTGTCTGGTAGACTCCATGGTCCGGAAATAGCCAGGAGGGGAGGGGATGAACTGCAGAGGTATTCATGGTAGTCTCTAGGAAACGGAGTAATCCGTGTTAACTTGAATTTCCGTCAAAGCCGGAGTTTTCCCCCAAGATAGGAAAAAGCCCGATGCGTAGGTCTAGACGGAGTACTCTGACGAGATAGCACCATCGTCCCCGGAGGATCACAATTTCACTCACCGGAATGTCGTTGTAGTCCGGACTTAGCTCTGTATGACCGCGTCCGGAAGGACTGCCGGACGTCGTGAGAGTGTAAGTCTAGCAACAACAATCAACTCATCAGGTTAGCAGAGTAGGAGAGTGGTGTTCGGTCACTATAAGTTCCGGATAGTGGGGGTCTAGCCACTTAAAATCACAAGGCAGTGGAAAATCCAGCCACTTACACAAAACAGGATTAGTGGACTCCGGCCACTCGTTTAAAAACTCCAGGAGCCACTCTGAAGAGGAACAGAGACAAATCAAACTACCCTCTCGACTTCCGGAAATTACTTTCCGGAAATTGTTGTGCATAATCCGGACTCCAGAAGGATCCGGATCTACTCTACTAAAGTTAAGAAGATAGCTAACTTGTAAACGATTGTTGTAGTAAGTTAAATAAGTGGGAGTATTTGGAAAAGAACATTAGGTCTCTGTGGGAACGAAACCGGAGTGGTTACTTTAGAAGCATTTAGTGACGATTGGATGCATTCCGGAGGAATACTATCTCTATGAACTGCAACACTCTCTCTACCACGAAACAAGAGTGGAATATCAAGAACAGCGCACCCCTCCCTCTCAATGCACTCACTACTCCCCCCCCACGGCACCACACACGGCCTCATTGTTCACTCGCTATCCCTCCCTACCCTGCCTCCTCGACCTCACAACGTACACACACTATCACCCCCACCCACCCCACACGTCAAGACACTCTCTTTCTCCACTGACACTCCCTGTGCACACTCACGGCAGACCCGAGCACAACACCTTTTTCACATCACATATAACACAATCTACATGCTTAACATTAACCGCAAAGTACTCAAGCCACGTCTGTGCACTGATGACTCACCTGGAGTTCTCCAACACAAGTCTGCAAATCCGCTTCTGTTGTACTCAAACTTCTACTCTTCTTCCCTGCGCACACAACCTGTACGGACAGTAGAACCCGCAAGAATCAGAGAACCTTCTCGCGATCAGAATCTGGAAGCAAGCATGTTGACGATACAGTGTAAAACAAACCCTGTCGACTCTAACTTCAGTACACAACGTGCAAGTTTGGCTTCCTCTAGAATCGTGCGATGCCGCAAAGGTTGGAACCGCTCTCATCATCTCAGTTAAGCAGCGCAGCCATCTTTGAAATTAGGCCAAGCTGAAAGAGCTGAACCCGAGTAGGACCTGACAGATCCGAAACCCTAGCTCATAGGTGGACGTTGACCGGTGAGGAGCCACGACCGCTTTAGAGAACCATGACGACACGAGTCCCGAATTGAACTCAAAGCGGTGCCCAAACGAACAAAAA
Organism: Bryoerythrophyllum caledonicum; assembly: GCA_963971425.1. Classification (NCBI taxonomy): domain Eukaryota; kingdom Viridiplantae; phylum Streptophyta; class Bryopsida; order Pottiales; family Pottiaceae; genus Bryoerythrophyllum; species Bryoerythrophyllum caledonicum. Next base: position 6,480,938 of record OZ020522.1, on the reverse strand, counting down.
AAAAACCCACTGTGACATACCTGATTTGGTGGGTCCCTCCCCAGTTCCTCTATGCCTCTTCGTTGAGCCGATACTCCGTTACCGGATGCCTTTGATGAAGAACCGTTTCCAACCATTGTGGGTCATGAGGGATTTCCCGGGCTCCCAATTTCATCACTTGAGTCACCATTAAGGCAGTCAAACTGGCCTTTACTGCCTCTAGATCCCTACTGCCCTAGCGACGACGTCTCTGCGGTAATGGATCTTTGATACATTCTCACAAAGTTATCTTTTATATAGTCTGCCTTGATCAGATGCTCATTCATATTAACGAAGGTGCTAGACTCTTGAATAACAAACCGGGAAACCAGAATCAGAGGGACCTTTTGACATTCTTCTATTCAGCCAAATTCAATGACATTTAATGAAATAACAAAGCATAACATACCTTTATCCTTGCATGAACGGGATGTGGTCCTTGGTTGATACTTGACAAATTCCTAAATCACTCGCCCGTTTCCGATGTTTCCACTTCCTGGTTCTGAGACGCCAACAATGACTGTTGTAGTCGCCGATCCTTTTGAGCTCGCGTCTGCTTCGGATTGGAGAAATTGGTACTTTGCTTCTTCCGTCCACCTATCTTAGTCATCATCTACACGATAGCCAAACCGCTCCTCCACACTCCCTATCAACATCACGAGCTCTCAATGAACCCAAACAACTCAGAGCAATACTCCTTTGTTGAGGTATTAGAGCCCTTGTTCTACTCTATGTTGCTTCCGTGGACACAAGAAATCATGTACCTATCTTTAAGTTTTACTCAGATCTTACAAATTATTAGCTGTTGCATAGCCCTACAATAGCTGCCCAATTAAAACTTCTATTGGCGCCGTCAAATACGGGGCTCTATTTAAATATACAATCTTCAAATTTGAATAATGACGGCAAGAAATGTTAAATATTAATTCATGACCCAATCCAAGGACACAACAAATAATGTTAATCGGTGGTCCAGCTCACGACTTTGTTAATCCAAATTAAACTTGTATCTAAATTTGTGGCATTGTACACTCAAGCCACCAACATGCTGTAAAGGAATAACCCCTTCTTAGTTTATATATTTCCGCCGTAATCTCACTAACGCCAATAATTTTGGAATTCCACCGTAATCTCACCCTTAATAAAATAATATGTTTCCACGGTAATCAATTGTTTACCATTCCAATATTTGAACGAGGGAGGGAAGCTAGTTCTATCTCTCTGTCACAATTCCGTTGTCATTGCACATGACACAACCTCACACCGACTCCGATAGTCGATGTACATGGCGTCTCTTACTTCCCATCAAGGCGGCGCTCCACTTGTCGTGCCCACTGGCGACAATGGCACAGTCTGTATCTTCGAGTCATTATTGTGTGTTCGTTTTGGTTATCGGATTGGTACAATCCACATTGAACAAGAGGTCTATGATAGCATTGGTATTCACCAGCAGTCCATTTATCAAGTGAAAGATAGTGACACGGTAGATTGTCTTTGGAACTTGTGTCGTGGTTCATTCAAAGTATTCCGTATTACAGATATTCAAATGGCCGCTCATGCGTCCGTAGCAGTGATGACTCCTCCGGCCGATTCTGGTGATACCGAACTCGTGCCCGGTTTAGGCACTAGGTCTATCCCAAGCGTCCATATTCTTAGCGATACAAAGGAAGATGAACTTTCTGATGTGAACCTTGGTGAGTCAAGGATACCCTGGACTTCGTCAAATCAGTTAGCTACTCGTACAATTTCTACCCCAGCTCCATCATTTGCTGACGCGTCTCCGTCTTATTCCTCAGGGAAGCCCCCAGTTCATCCTAGCACGAGAAATGTCCGAAGCATACTTATTCATGTCCGGCATACGTGTAATAGGAAAGGGTCCAGGTCTGAGTTGTCCCGAGTTGATATCGATAGTTTTTATTTGAAACATGTTAAGTACTTGCCTCCAAAGTATGATGGAGACACGATATTCGAACTTCCTCCTCTCCCGGAGGGTATTCCTCCACAGTTCGGGGGGGCCTGGATGGGATGAGTAAATAGTATGATGGTCACACTTGGTGCAAGATAATGACTACAAATATCAAGAACAATTATGGTCTTACATGCCGGAAATCTATATGTACGAGGCATCTACGGTGCCCTAACATCTCTTGTGATTATCAGTTGCGAAACGATGGGCGCTCAAATCAAACCGAGTGGAGCGGGTTGGCGTTCACTCCATTTTCAGTAAATGGAACACCATCAGAGAAATCTACGCTCTCATGTAAGGTTTGCCAAACCCCTCCATTTTGTCTTGCTCTTTCCAATGCATATACACAATGTGACTTCAAATGACCCCAAACGAACACGCGGTGCAATCCATTTGGGGCATCATCTTCATCCAATCTCAAAAGGCGTAGATCAAGATGTCATGGACGTCATGCACGATTGCGTAGCAAAAGAAGTCCAACGTACGCCGAAGGCTACTAATTCAGCTATTGTCACGGCTGCGAGCATGAATTTTCTCTCCGACTACCTAATCCGACCACAGGCTAAGTTGCCCAACCTTGAAGAAGCATCTTTGGATGTTGTCCTTGATCAATTCGAGACTCTTTCGTCCCCGAATATAAGGAATCTAGTGTCCACGTGCAAGAAGTTTTACAGTGGAGGGAAGGGTGTAATCGACAACATCATGGAGTTGAAGGAGTTGTCCAAATTCGTCTTCATCCACGAAAACAAGTTTCGAGGTCAGTCTCAAGGTAAAGTATTCCTTTTTAAGATGTCTGTCGACTGATGTGGAAATGGTGTAGACCTCGTTAGGCGTATGCAACCCGGGAATGACCTTGAAGATTGTTGGTTGATGTTTGATCATGTCAAACGAGTCAAGGATTGGACTACCATGGCATGTCATGTGTACGACAACAAGTACTGTAAGGTCATGACAATTGCCATGTGTGATATGCAATCCGAGGATGCTCAAGCGCAGCAATTTTTCTGGGAGAATCTAAATGACACAATGAAACAGCAAGGACATGAAGACGTGAACTTCAAAGGCTTCATGGCTGACAGTGCTGGTGCAAATTGGCATGCCGTTCGGCGAGTATATGGCAGCGGCGACAAGGAAAAGCCCATGGATAACAGAGAACGAACATGTTTATTTCATTGGACAAAGTGTCTCCAGCGTGCAACCTCCAGAAGCATTCTTCGTGACTTCCAAGAGCAATTGCCCTCTGCAAGATCTGGAAAAATGCGAAGACCCATGACGAGGTTGAAGCTCAGTACAATGTCATAAGAGCGTGGTGGGTGTCCTCTGGTGCCACCACCAAAATTGGACGTCGTGCTCTCAAGGATTGGATGGCATTCTGGCACTTCCGTTATCGACAATGGGGCGGCGCAATGTAGCTTGAAAGTTGCTTTCTTGCTCTATATAGTTTACATTCCATTAGACCCTTCAAAAGTAATGAATCCATATTTAATGACGATTGTCGTGATCATCCTCAGGATCTCACGCTTAACAAGAGGGCTGACATGCCTTCTTGTAACCTTGCCGAAACAGTCCACAACCGTTGGTTCCAACAATCCGGAAACACAATGACTTGTCTATACGCAGCAACCGTAGACGACCTCGTTCGCGCTTTCATGCAGGTTACTTCGTATTGAGCATGGTTGAAGGGCGGGGCATCGGGAAAAGGTCCGGTCAAAGGTACGCTTCGGTTGCGATCCGCACAACGTTTGGGTGATCCTAAACTCATAGCTGAGGATTTACTAATCAGGACATGCGGCTTAGAAGGTGCGGAGATTTTTGGGTCCACGAAGCGCAAGCTTGACATGCCACTCGGGTCGTGCCACGATTCTCACCGGTCCGGTACTGTGAACTATTCAAATTCCCGGTGATGGTAAAAGGGTGACTCGGGCTCGCATCGAAGAGGCCCTTGTTGGACACGACTTTGGTGTCCAACATACAACATCCGTTCTAGAATCGGACTGTGATTCGTCCAAGTAGCACATTGCTCGGCTCCCCAAGAAGTCGGCTCGAAAATGCCAAGCATTGCTGGCTGAGATTGGTGAGCCCTGCAACACCAAAATTGCACATGAAAATCATGGAACTCCCGCCCCCACCTATTCGGATATGAAGAAGGATTATAGGTCGCCATGCAATGTTATTGCGGAGTTCTGGTTTTGTCTAGACGATGTTGGCCGTTGTGTGAAGGAATCGAAGAAAGCGTTTGTGATGGATTGGCCGGCAGTTCCAATATCGTGGCCTGTGAAACTTGGCACAAATTTAACTGTACAGGAGGTTTTAGCATAGGAAGAAGCAAGTTTCCAATTGCAACAGCGTGGAGCTCTTTCACCACGACGACAATTCCAAGTGTCTATGGACATGCCTCTTCCGCGATCTCACTTCCCCATTCCAGCAAATCCGAATTCTCACCACAACTTTCGAAATGGCTACGCGATTCGTAGAACAACGGATGCTCCCACAATTGACCAATGCAATAAGTGGTCAAGTGCAGCTTTTATGAATAATTGCTACGTCTCAAACCTGTTTGCCATACCGTATTCGGAATGGGGATTCATTATCACTCTTGACACGGGGAAGGATAAGTCTTATTGCGTCACGTTTATGAACCTCCTAGGATGTTCATGCCCAATTTCTTTGAAAATGCAATCCGAAGCGTTGGGAAAGAAGGGGCATTGGAAGTATTGCAAGCATATGTATTACATCTTACGTTACCTATGTAAGATGGACTACAAAGAGGACCTGTTCATGCATGCTCCTAACTACAGCTTTAATGAAGTTATGCGCATTCTCGAGCTTGCTAACATCACCAAACAAGCGTGAGGAAGGCGTTCAAGTCGTCACGACCAGAAATATTAATATTTCTAGGCTGCTCAAGTGAAGCATCTTCTATACATGCTCAGTTCGTACCTGATTTCAAGACTGTAGTTGATGGTCATGAATTCAATTAATATATTTTGTTATATTATTCTGAGCAGTAGATTCCCGTACTTAGCGTGTTCCACACTTTGAAGGTGACGATTTTATACATAAGTCATCAGAAATGGAGACTGCCAATATTGCGGAAAAAGTCTTCGCGATTTGTGCAAATGATATGCATGGAACGCAAAGGTGATTTCCATGCATTTCGTAGTTAACAGTTAATACCCATGTAAATCGAATGTGGTAACAATTTAATACCAGTGAAATATCCACTTAATACCTAGGTGATACCCGTTGTATAAAAAGATCAATATTATCATAAATTAGCAAGTACTGACCAAAATTGTCCGCTTCGTATGATATTCTACCACGACGCCTAAACCCTATACCTAAGTAAATATGTGCTTTGCATTCTAATATGGCACTTTACAAATGTAGGACCTTCAGAAAAAAAATTGTGACACACCTTTAAACTAAAACAAGGAACTCTAAAAGACCGAAATAAAGAAAAAACACGCAATTTTGCAGTATACCACGGCTGTAGGGTATTTCCTAAAATTAGAAGTTTTTGAAAAATATGTCACCAAAATTTGATGATCTGCTGAAAAAACCACGAATTTCACTTTTTTTCCAAAAAAATGACAAAAAAATTCCAGATTTTAGGATTTTTTATGCTCACCGCTCGCCACTCGCTGCTCACCGCTCACAAGGTAGCGTCGCTGGACTGTAATATGAGCTCCTTGTAGATGCATGGTAGTCTTGGTTAAGAATGTTGCACTTGGTTTAATTGATTCCTTTCAAACTCGTTAAAATTTTCTTCCACACATCCCTTACGCTTGGCTCAAATACCAAAAAACTCTTAACGACACACAAAAGCCAAAAAAGTTCATATATATAGTGACTTAAAAAAATTAGTCAATAATTGCTTATATCAAATTTCACACACAATGCCTGAAAAATAACGACATTAACATTCAAACTTTCATTTGTTTATATTTATAATTAGAGTCTAGTACATCATATTTGAAGTTTCATGCCAATTGTAAAATCATACAAGAAAAAACAAGGATTCAAAAAAATGAATTAACTCAGTTTTGTAAGCTATATCTACCTGATAAAACCTTTGACATTGCATAGGAGTGATAGAATTAAAAGAATCTTGTACATGCTCTGATAACTCAAGTATTCCGTTGGCTCGTGTTGGATACTCATTTAACCTCCGTTTCACAATTGCCCACATATGCTCAATCGGATTTTAATCAGGTGATTGAGGGGGCCAAGTAAGCACATCAAAATCTTGCATTGATAACCAATGTTTGACTAATTTTGCGGTATGCTGAGGATCACTATCATGTTGAAATATAACATGAAAGGGATCAAAATGATACAATTTAATTGTATCCACGAGCTCATCTTGAAGAATCCTAAGATATAAATCTTGTTTCATCTTCCCCTCTATCTTGCACATGTATCCCATGCCACGAAAAGTCATACAACCCCACACAAAAATTGCACCACCTCCATGTTTAACTATTTGACTCACATGACAAGCTTGTAAATAAGATTTTTCATATCATTTACACACAACACCGCACCCAACACCAAGCACGACCATTAGATTGAAATCAATTGATCTTAGATTCATCACTAAAAATCACCCTATTCCAATCATGCACAATCCAATCTTTATGTCGTTGAGCAAATTCTAACCTGGAACGTATATTCTTGGCCGTGAGTAGTGGCTTCTTCTGCTTCTCTAGATACCCAAGACCTACTTCATGAAGTGTCCGCCTCACTCTGTTGGTGCAAACCACCACGTTCAGTTGCTCACTTAAACCATCCCTCACATCTACTGCAGTATTTAGTCTACCAAGTGTAATAGCTCTGACGCACGCTCGCCTTTGAGTATGGGTGGTGCTCTCTGGGCAACCTCCTTTTAAACATTCTACATGGGGAGCACACTCTCTATGAATCCTAGACCATGTGGATTTTCATAACACACTTGGGAACACAGTGGGGAACTGTGGAGAACTAGAGTGGGAACTTCTAATTGGGAATGCAATAAGAAGGTTGTGGTACAAATATGGTTGAAATGATAAATCAGAAGAGGGTAATCAAATGGTTTGATTAGGAACCTTGTTGAATTTTACTGTGAAACTGGTATCAATATAACTCCAATAACAACCTTCTACTCTACTGTTTACAAGCTCACGCACATTTTGAAGGGAATTATCAGGACCTCTATGGAAGCAACAATTGACTGAGTCTCTGCGCTCCTTAGTTACTTCAACAAGGCCAAGGTTTCAAGTGACCAGGGATGGTCACACAATTTTGCTCTTGGTTGGAGTTGCATTGTGTGGATGCTGGCACTCTTAGGTTAAAACTTAGGCAACTTCATACATATGGATTCTACATAAGGTAAGCCCCCCTAAAACCGACATGTTAAGGAATGTGCATATATGGAGAGAGGAGATAATTATATTATTATTTTTTTACTGATAGCCAATAGAATTACAATTCCAACCCAAGTGATCTCATATTCTTTCGATGAAAACGGAATTAGTTATGAATTTTCAAAGTGTGTAGTTATGTTTAGTGGGTGGCCAGTAGTAGGTACCCCCCGTAACCAACGACCAAAAGTAAGGGTCTTGACTAATAGCAAACCTCCATTGGGAGCTGAGTTGGTGGTAATGGGATGGAAGAGGGTTGGATATACTCCAATTTTATAGGTGTAGGCTATGGGTTTTTGTTGGTTATAGGGGGGGGCTTACCTTACATTAACCCCTAAAGGACCAAGTGTCAAAAATGGGCTTTTTGAAAGTCCGGTCAGGTTCCTATGGTGTCAATTTCCAACATTCCTCTTTGAAATTATTACCATAGAAAGGCATTACCAAGACCTTAGTGGGAAAATAAAATTTTCCTAAATTGGTCATTTGATGAAAAAGTTATAGGGTTTTGAATTTCAAATGGAGTGACCGGGCACCTTGGGCACCTCCAAAAACTTTTGCTAGGACACTCTATTCAATGTGAGATTTTCAATACTCGCAAGTAATATTTTTCCCTTCATACTGTCAAAAAAAGTTCTTGTCTTTAGCGAAAAATAGCATACCAACCCAAGTCAAACATTTTCACACATTGTCACTTATTGTCGGGCAAGGTACCAAAAAAACTTGTTCTTTTCCACATAAAACCTAGATATCTTTATATTTTTCACTTTTTATTTTTTCCACAACAATATGTGGTGGAAACCTTCTTATTGACCATTCGGATTATCAGTCTAAAACATATTAAATTCACAAAAAATAAAAGTGTGAATGGGCAAATTTCGAACCTCCAGTCCTGGCACAGTTGTTTTGAATATGCTACACCTGTCCTCTACCTCTAAAATTTGGTGTATAAGGAACTTACATCATGCTTATCGAGATGGTAATAGATTTAGACCTTGTGTAGTGCAAAAATTTGACACCAAGTGAAGTCAAAGTCTGCTGATCCACTAAACGCAGGGAAGAAAATGAACCATTTGCTTGACTTCAAACACTATTATAATCTTTCAATCCGTGCTGTCAAAGTTTATGAAATTTTATGAGTATATTACATTATTTGTTTAATTGAGATCCTACGATCAAAACTAGAAATCAAAGTTTTGGTTTCCTTCTCTGTTTGTTGCACTAGAATCCAACAATTTTGAAGTGTTTTTGGTGTAAAAATGTCACGGTACCTTAGGGCTTATCTAAGGATACCATATCAAGGTTGTCTTGTCTCATGATGGCATTTGGTTGTAAGTTACTTGGTTGATATTTGTGAAGCCTGGCTCTGTAATGGAATCATGGGATACTGATCTGGCTCAAAAGTGGTTGCTAACAATATGCATGTGAGTACAGACCTGATAAAAATGTGCATGCTATCTATTTTGTTTCTTGGATTTTTTTAATGTACACATACAAATCCGGGAAAAAATAATTAAAATTATTAATTAAAATAAACCTCAGCCAATCATTGATTATCAGCCCAACGGTCCCCTTGATTTCCGTCGAGTCGACCTATTTGTCTCGACCCAATAGAAAACCTGGTGGACCAAGACACGTTATCCACTCGGCAAAAAATAGCATACTTAGGTAACCTCGAATTCCGAGGTCAATCTCTTTTTTTCAAGGTAGTGTAAAGCGAACTCGGACCGAGACAACTTCCTTGACCAATCAGAGATTTTAGAGGGCCGTGGTCAATCTCCATGGTCCATAGCGTAAAGCGCCCCTTAGAGACAAAGAGAACGAACTCAACATGTCAATTTCATCACATTGCAAGAGGTAATTAAATTTAGGATTGTGTTGTATAGTACGGTAGGAAGTAGTACACAAATGTTCCTTCCATAAATTGCGGTGTGTATGCTCGTTGTTTCTTCATTTTTTAGTTATTTACATGGTGACAACCACAATTTTGGGTAAATGAGTTAGATCTCACTAGATGTAAAGTAATTATGGTCAACTTTGAGATAAATGAATGAGGTCTGGTCAAATTCAACCCTTAAATGTCAGAAGGTGCCGCTAGTGGCTACCGTATTCTACATGTATGGTGTCGTATTTGAACATCAGATATTGAATTGACTCCCACATGAAAAATGTTAGTTGAAGATTCTTCAATCCAAAGGTGTAAGTCTTGTGACACTAAAATTTATGTTTAGCGTAGTGGTACGAATAGTGTACTTACCTTAGTACACTATTTGTAAAGAAGTTGACAGTTGGTGTTAGCTACCAATGTCATTCCACTACACTAAATGCCTCGTTTGCAATTGGTGTATGGGTTGGAATGACATTGGTAGCTAACACCAATGTTAGCTTCTATTATTGATACGCTAAATATGCAAAAGTGAAAAAAATTATGTTGAAATCTTTACTAAAATTGACAAATAGTGTAGTAGTTGGCATTTAGTGTAGGGTTTTGTCACTACACTAAATGCCTCGTTTGCAATTGGTGTATGGGTTCACATTTAGTGTATACTACACTAAACATAAATTTTAGTGTTCACTTTAATACATTCTGTATATTCTATAAAATAAAAAAAACGGTCCCGAATGTACGGTTCCCGACTGACGTTTAAGGGTTAAAGTAAAAACGAGTCTTCAGGTAAATGAGTCAAATCTTACCATTGCAATGCACACCCTCCGCCACGGTGGCTTTTCATACATAATTAATTCAAAATGGAGGTTGTCCAAGTCAGAACCGGGTGGAAGAACCAGTAGAGATGCCCAAAGTCCAAAGAACACTTTCACCACCGAGTGGAGATGCTCTAAGTCCAGAGAACACTTTGGACACCGAGTGGAGATGCTGTAAGTCCAGAGAACACTTTGGACACCGAGTGGAGATGCTCCAAGTCCAAGGGACACTTTTGACCACCCCTGACTGCCTTTTGAAAGAGTTTACCTCCCAGCGTGAATTTCTAGGGGATAAAACGTGCTGAAGACGGTGAACAACGCTAGTATGGGCGTCACCAGTTTCCTGAGTCGCTTGAGGAGAATTGGACTGCAACGTTCAGAGAAGACAGCTTACTAGATTTCGAAGTTGCTTTGAGGCTTAGCTTTGTTGATTCTGGAGGCATATGTTTGATAAGGCGCCACTGGTGTTGGTGCACTTCTCTCGACACAACAGTCGACTATGGCGGTACCAGCAGGGGTTGCAGTGGTACTTGGTGTGCTTTTCTCTCTTCATGTGCTGAGCAGCGTTGTTGACCACGCGTTCGCCGACGTGATTGCGTTACCAGAACCCGAACGTAAGCTTTAGGACTCTCTGCTTTCAAGGTTTCATTTTTGTTCGTGTTTGTAGAGAAAGGACCAGTCTGAAGTTAGACTGTGAGCAAGTTTTAGTGAAGCGTGTTGTGGAGGTCGGAGTGAACAGCGGAGTTGGAAACTGGAGCTGGAGATTGGATCCTCACCTGTAGATATGGCTGCGGAGACAGGAGAGGCGCTGCAGGAACTGTTTGTTAACTGGAACAAGAGCACAGAAGATGTCGACACTAGTCTTCCGGGTTGGCAATGGTTGGATCCCACCATTTCGTATGATGATCCTCGCTATGTTGACCCCTGCTACTTCGATTCTTGGCGAGGCGTGTTCTGTTACATTGAGCTCAACCAGACGGCATATTCCGCACAGAACGATAGCCTCTTCGACGCAAGGGTTGTTACCCTGTAAGGTTCCTTCGCACAACATAATACATCTCGTTAGTCCTTGGCAAGTTATCGTGGTTTGCATGGTTTCTGTGTGGTTCTTGTGCTGACATCCACATTGTACATCTTATCTGCGTGATGATCAGTAAAGTCAGCGACGCCTTAATCGTGGGCACTTTGCCAGATTCTCTGTGGAACTTCAAAAAGCTTGTCTCCATGTGAGTAAATTCACCATTTTGGGGGGATTAATAGTAGGTTGTTTTCCGGTGGAAGTGAAATTCTTATGTTATTCATGTTAATGTTTGCAGCAGATGTTGAATTTATAGGGTTCCCCTTCTTGATGCAGAATCGTAACAGGAAATCCCGGTCTAACTGGACCTATCCCCAGTGGACCAACATCTGATAGGGAGTGGCGCTGGTCACTAAAAAGCCTGTGAGCTTCCTAATCCTAATTGTGTTCACAAAGTGCCATAATTTGCGAATTTTTAAATTTCAGCTTTCAAATCTCGAGATATTTCAAAGAAGATGCATCGCTCACGACCATCAGAAACGTGTCTTGACTTTTTGCGTTATTGTTATTGACAGTTTTTTGCTTTTTTGTTTCTCCAGGGATCTCCATGGCAACCACTTAACCGGAAAAATACCAGACCTGCTTTTTGAGTACAGCCAACTAATCGAGGATTTGTAAGTGCTAATTTGATGCTATGACTGCCATGCATATCCTCCTGTGGAAAATAATCATGGCATCAAAAAATTGGTAGTAACCTGTTTCCGTTTTGTATTCATGGTAGGGATTTAAGCAACAATGTCTTGGACGGCCCTATACCACAAAGTCTGGCTCTCAACAGCAGATTGAAAACCGTGAATCTCTCCCACAACAACTTGACAGGAAGAGTACCTTCGAACATATTTGGGAATTGGACTGGTCTTGTCCTTGCGTAAGCACTTCCAACATTCTTCATATTTGACATAATACTTGCTGGCATTATTGCGAAACATATATCTGGAGCATTTTAGAGTTGCAATTCAGATTTCCAGAGAATGAATAATTACACGTACATGAATAGCGTACTAATTTGTATCGAATTGTGGAACTGTAGGGATTTTTCAAGCAACAATTTTAATGGATCCCTTCCCAGCTTAGATTCCGCCCAGTCTCTTCATTATATGTAAGTGTGGGTCACAAAAGACTTGTCTTTCAACATTATCAATAACAAAATGCATCCACAATGTTTCTAGTAAGGTTTAATCAATCCAAGGCTTGCGTGTGGGACAATTGAGGATTGATTGAGCTTGTCTTTCTGCTTTACACAGGAACTTCAGCCATAATGAATTCGGTGGAGAGATCGACCGTAGCATTTTCAGTTCCACTACAAAGGCGACCTTGGCAACATTGGATTGTTCCGACAACCATCTCACGGGTGCCTTGCCGGATTTAACCGGTTGGTTTAATCTTCGAATTCTGTAAGCCTTGCACATGTGAAATCATGATATAATTTGCACTCTCTCGTTTCCACGAAGGTATTACATAAGCTCATGAGCATTGGAAGCTAGGATATTTTAACCCAAACTAGTGAATTTACTTGGCCTTTTCAGGAACTTAAGCGGCAATAGCTTCTCTGCAGGCCCATTCCCTACATGGCTTTCCAGTCTTCCTAATTTACAAACGTTGTAAGTATTGTGTTGTACAACTTTTGGATTGAATTGCAAGTTATAAACTATAAAACCTTTGCTAGCAGATCCTTGAGTTTTTATTTATTTTATTTAGATTAGTTTATTGACACAGATCAACTCTTGAGTTTCAATTTACAATATTTCGTTTCCTGTTCAGATCGTACTCCATTTGATGACAATTTCTTAATTTTCCTGAATTCACGACATTTATGCAGGGATTTGCGGAATGCAAACTTGACAGGAGAGCTTAATGTTGAGTTACTTAATAATTCGACAAAGTTGGAGATATTGTAAGTGATTTCACCTTGTCTCTATTCTTGTCAGCAATAATGCACTGAATTTTTGACAATGTGTAGGATCAGGTGATCTTATATAATAATTGTATCTGATGAATAAGCATGTATTTTGTGTTGCAGAGAACTGGGAAACAACAGCATCAATGGAACACTCGACTTTGACGCTCTGCTCACCATGTGGGGAAATGGCTCTTCGCAAACTGTGAGCTTGAAGCACAATCAAATCAGAAATGTCATATTCAGCTCCAACGATGTTTCAGCTCTTCCAATAACTCTCGAGTATGCATATTCCTGACGATTCTTTCAGTCAAAGCATGGGCTAGTTGTGATGTAGAACTTCCTTTACCATGTTATGTGATATTTTGATTTTTGACTTAACAGGTTGGAAGGGAACCCATATTGCAGCAGTGAAAATAAATCTGACATACAGAGGTGTCTTTGTGAGCAGAATTCATGTTACAACACAAGTATGGCACTTACCTGACTTGCTTGTGTACACGGTCAAAATTTAGTTTCAATATCAACGTTTTGTTATCAGAGTTAATTGCAAAGTCACCCTCTAGCATTAGTTCTTTATCCTCTCATGGCATTAATAGTTCTGTTGGTTCCGTAATCCTTTAATGACTTGGAGGAGGACAAACTTAGGAATAGGAGAAGTGTAAGAAAAGTAATAAACAATAAACACTAGTTATGAGAGAACTTGAAGCAGCATTGGTTTATCCCAAGAATAATATTATGAGACAAGGCAACTAACCAATGGTTTGCTTTTCTGAACCTCTGAGGAAGTAGAATATTGATGTCAATACATAATATCTGTGCAGATCCACCCAATTCAACCAAGGGAATCATCATAGGCTCAAGTATCGGTGGATCAATTGGAGCAGTGATGATGATCATCGCATCTCTTCTGTATTGGAAGAATAGAAGGGATAGAAAGTACCTTCTACTCGCTGTACATGAAAGTAAGCTGAACAATCACTCAGAACTCAATGTGTAAACGGATCATTCAATGTCTAATGAGGACTTTTCACTCAGAACTCAATGTGTAAACGGATCATTCAATGTCTAATGAGGACGTTTGATGTACATGCAAGTTTCCCTGAGGTGATAATCTTGTTGTGACCTCTTATGATGTGAAAATTTTCCAGAGTTTGCTGAGTACGAAATGAAGCCCACGTTGTTTGCTTACAGTGAGCTCCACAAGGCAACTCGAGATTTTCATCCGGATAACAAGTTGGGTGAGGGAGGGTTTGGTGCAGTCTACAAGGTAATCTCAGAACAAATTTTCTGAAGTTCATGCTATTGCATCACCAAGCATGATGGTGTCTATTGACCAGGAGAAGCTCTTTAGTTGGGGTTTATTTGCAATCAGTCCATTGCTGAATTTCTGGTTTTGTGAGCAGGGCACCCTTGCGGATGGCAGTGTGGTGGCTGTGAAGCAACTTCTCCCAAAGGCACAACAGAGCATGGATGAATTTTTGAACGAGGTGGTTCTCCTGACCAGTGTGAAGCACCGAAACCTGGTGAAGCTCAAAGGTTGTTGCCTTCGTGGAGACCGAAGGTTGTTGGTGTACGAGTTCGTAGACAACTATGATCTTGCCGAGACGTTATTCGGTATGTCGATGCTTCTGATATGATTTTTGTATCAAATCAGTACAACTTTTGAATGCAGGTTTTTCAACAACCTCGTGGATAACTTAGTGAATCTGAAGCATCCTTTTGTTTTGCAGAGCATAGAGGCAACCAAGTGGTTACATGGCCCGCACGTTTCAACATATGTTTGGGAGTGGCAGAAGGTCTACATTATCTGCATGCAGGAGCGGATCCCAGAATCATTCATAGAGACATCAAGGCCAACAACATCTTATTGGACTCTACTTTTCATCCAAAGATTGCAGATTTTGGTTTGGCGATGTTGTTTCCGAATGAGGACACTCACGTTACAATCCTAGAAGTTGCTGGAACAAAGTAAGTGGGTCATTTCTACGGCAAAATGTGGTCTATTTCACAGTGGGTCTCAGTCTTCAGAGAACAACACGATATAGCTATCTAGGAAGTTTTACAGTGAAATTTGGGACTGTTCGGGCTATTTTACTTGTTCTAAGATAACTTGAGATGTGCAGAGGTTATTTGGCGCCAGAATATGCAACAAGAGGCCAAGTGAGTGACAAAGTGGATGTATTTAGCTTTGGTGTGCTAGCTCTGGAGGTTGTGAGCGGCAGAAAGAACATCTCTTTTGACGTCCCGCCTAATCAATCGTATCTTATAGATTGGGTGAGCTTCCTTTTTGGATCTAGTTTTGTGAATATTATCCAGATTTTGACAGACGTGTAAGATGAATATCTCATATCATATGATGAATTGATTCTTCAATATGCAACAAGGATTCTCTTGTAGGCATTTTAGATGAACAATGGGACGTATATGTTGAGCATACTCTACTCCATTTATCGATTTCTGTGTTGCCCAGTCGTTGGTGTGCAGTGAGCCTAATACATGATGCTGTGGCATTGATATAGGCATGGACACTGAACGAGGAAGGAAGCCTTTTAGAGCTTGTTGACGGAACTACATCATTGCAATCCGGCGAAGAGATTGAAGTGCACCGAGTCATCACCACTGCTCTTGCATGTGTGCAAACGACTGCGGAGAGGAGACCAAGCATGGCGCAAGTGGTGAGGATGTTGCAAGGTGACATCGAAGTCACGGAGGCTGTGAGGGGTGGGTTGAATGAGAATGTGAACCACCGTGCACTACTTGGTCTCAATAGCTCATCCACCACTCTTAACACTGTAGAAGAAAGTCAAGTCTTGTTTATGGGAGAGTACTCTAGTTCAGGAAGCTGTAATAGGATGAAACCTCTGATTGAGTTGATTGCAATCAAAGCTAGGTGAAAGGCATCGCAGACTAGCAACCCTGTCGTTGTTCATTAATTATTCTCTTATTATCATAGAAGTAGGTGAGTCAATCCGGCTGCATAAGAGATCGAGGAAAAAGTTCTCTTTTCTGCCTTCTGCGTGAGTGACGAGCGTGATGAAGGTCTAGTTTACTATACTTTTTTAATACACAAATACAACATTCATCCATGCATAACAGCCATCCCGACAAAATCATCCTCGAAGCAATGGTACAAATGCTACAATTCTGAACACAACCCACTAAAGTATGTAATGTATGAGCCCATGCCAACATTGCAGGCAACGAGATAGCTGATGAACTAGCAAAAACTGGCAAAGATAAAGACCATAGAAATGCTAAACACGCACAAGAATACGCACACACAACGCCATACTACTACCAAAGAAACAAGTGGCCATCTATGGGTGAAATTCTAGACAAAGGCCCTATTAGATTCCTCATTTAATACCTCAAAAAACATGATCTAGGAAATCACCTTACAGAAATTGCCAACAGTATCCCAGACATTGCAAAATGGACAACAAATAGAAATATATATATATATATAGATCTATCCTATGACTTTTGGAACGACCCTTGTGTCACTGATACACAAAAACTAGTCTCATTGAATTCCGAACACGCCAATATATGGAATATGCCCCAAAACAACTTCTCTTTGGACTTCAAAGGTTTCCCTCTATAATATGCCCCATTTGCAATTCTATAGACCCTGATACATCATACATGGCTACATATATTACTCAAATGTCAAAAGCCACACATAGACTCACTAACTGTAAAAAGGCATAACAAAGCAATATGGAAGATTAGGAAACTACTAGTTTCACCTAGCAAATCCAGTTGCTTCACCCTCATCAATGTCGGTACCTTGAATGGTAACCCCCTCAAAAATACAGTACCACCATGATTGCTACCATGCATATGTGACACAGAGAGATGCCACTGCAATGCCAGACTTAAACCAGACATGCTATTTGTCGGCGGACTACCGTTCAGTAGCCCCTCTCTCAACAACACCAAACCCAAATCTCACCATACAATTCATTGAATTTACATACTCTAACAATAGATTTTGACAAGAAACAATCACTAACAAAACTATATAAATAAACATCACGCCTTGATGATATTAGCGCACTTGGTTGGAAAATTGACCCACTCATAGTGATTAACGCGGGGGCCCAAGCCGCAACCCACATCTTATCTATGAACTCAATTGAAAGTGCATTCAAAATCTCAAAAAACTACTATCAAAAGTACCTTCAAAGATATAAACATTATCGCCATCCAATACGCCATGATCATCCTTGTACACAAGCGCAAACTAGAAAACAACCAACCACTTCCCACCACACAAATCCTCCCTTAGACAATCCAAACAATATAATCCACATTATGTGATACCTTAGCCACTAGGCACTTAGCCCTTCGAGTAATTTTGCTTCTTATTTCTAGTTACATAGTGTCTACCCTCAAAAACTGAAAAGTAGTTCCATACCACTAATCCATGCTTGACGGGTATAGGCATAGTGGTGGAATGAACAGATGCTTTATTCACCCTGGCCCCCACTTGGAGACCCAAAATTCTTCTTCTTCTGCTTGGGAACAACAATTCCAACCCCATGCAAGTAAAGGGATTCCGGTTGAGGTTGGTAACACCATGTGCAAGATAGGACTTTTTCTTCTTAGGTTACAAAACATATAAGGTAAGCCCCCCGAAAACCGAAAAGTTATGGAATGTGCATATATGGAGAGAGGAGATGATTATACCATTATTTTTCAGTGATAGCCAATAGAATTACAATTCCAATCCAAGCAATTTCATATTTTTTCGATGGAAACTGAATTAGTTATGAATTTTTCAACTATGCAACCATGATTAGTGGGTAGCTAGCAATAGGTACCCCCATAACCGATGACCAAAAGTAAGGGTCTTGACTAATAGCAAAGCTCCATTGGGAGCTGAGTTGGTGGTAATGGGATGGAAGAGGGTTGGATATACCCAAAATTTTATAGGCGTTGGCTATTGGTTTTTGTTGATTATGGAGGGGGCTTACCGGATACGGTCACTCAGAGGTTCGTCCGGACTACAACGACATTCCGATTGATGCTCAGTAGTTCTATGAGATGCGTGTGGTGGATTTGCACATAGACTTTCTTCTAGACATACACCTCAGGCTTTCTCCTCTATCGTAAGGGGGAAATTCCGGCGGCAACCGGAATCCGGATTCACACGGATTCTTCGTGCCCTGGGAGCTACCAGGCTCTCCCTTGTAGTACCCTCCCTCCCTCTCTCCCTCCAGGCTACTTCCGGTCACCGTAGATCGTTAGACTCTATCTAACCTCTCCTTCAACTCTTCCGGGCGATCTCTCAAGGTAAGCCCCAACCGGTTGTACTAGACGCAACCCTTATAACACTTCATGCATAAGAACTATTGCCACTATACATCAACCAAAATGGATCTTCTTCTCCCACAAAACTGATCTCTATTACCATAAATTCCAGAAGAGAAAGTATGCTAACAGAAAATACTCTTCATGAAAGAGAAGAAAACAAGACGATGAGCCGACTAAGGCTCATCTGTTAAGTAACCACTAACTCTTGATCCTAAAAATCCTATCCAAAAAGGAAAAGAGATCTTATCCCTAGAAATCCGGAATTCAAAACTCAAATCTGGTTTTCTCGGATCTAACTCAAAATCTAGTTTAGGGTTTTCTTTAGTCTTTGGTGTGATAGCCGGGTGCAACCCTGAGCCCCATTGTTAGTCGCTATGAAACTTAATCACTAGAGGGACCTATGGTGTAACCTGGTTCTTCTTCCTACTACTGCAACAAGTAGGGGTTACCTCTGCGGGTGCTTCGTTGACTTCCAGACGGGCCGGAATGGGAGATGGTGGCTCTAGGACGAAGGTTGGTGCCTGCGTCTTCGGTCCGGATGGCGTTTCCGGGTCTTCTGCTGTGGCTGTCCGGGCTGGTGGAACGTTTGTCCGGACTTGAAGGCCCTGGAGGTCCCTGAAGCTTCCGCTGGGCTGACGTCCATGGGCATCACTATAGAGCTTCCTGATAAAGGAGCCGTCTTTGCTGGGACCAGAGACGGAGACTCTGACGGAATTCGGAAGGACATTGGAGATACCTGCGAAGGATCTCCCGGATTCTCCTGCCACTTCTGAATACTCTCCGTGCTCGGAAAGGCCACCTCATTCCAACTCATCGGAGAGTTGAAATCCGGAGTTCCCACAAGGTCGTTGAAGCCTCTGGTAGGGGTCTTGGGTGTGCCGGCTGCAAGTCTGGGAGAAGAGTCCGCTGTGGGCCTGGGCGGAGACCCGGCTTCCGGTCCGAATGGAGATCCGGAAGGCGCTATAGTGGTTCCGGTTGGACTTGCAACGTCTGGAGACGGAGGTGCTGCTTCTGGAGGTGGAACTTCGAGTATTGGTGGAACTGCAGCAGCGAGATCCTTCGCCAATTCTTGCATTTTGCTCCAGGTGCCCTCCATCTTCCGGTTGTAGTCCAGGAGGAACCGGATAATATGCCCGCTCTTGTGCTTCTTGTTCTTCTCCAGGCTCTTAGTGTAGAGAAGATCCCGGTTAACAGTATCCACTGGAAAGTCCAGCGTTGCGCAAATCTCTATAAAGGTCTGAGTGGTTGCCCAGACCTTTGCTTCCGCCACAACTCTCGCATGTTGGGCTGCATCTCGTGCGGCTTCCGCCTGTCGTACTTGTGGCCAGAGCCGGGTGTTAGTCCGGGTGACAGTGGTGTTTTCTTGCTCCGACCTCTCGATTGAGCTCTCCTTGGCCTTCATCCGGGTGAGTCGTGGAATGAGGTCATCAGAGTCCTCCGTTCCGATCGCCTCCATAACGGCCAAGATCATGGCGTGCCGTTCCCGGATTTCTCCTTCCTGGATCCTGGTCCGCCAAACGATATGTCTGCAGAGCTCATTGACGTCCACCGGAATATCGCCAATGATATTCGGGGCCCACTTCGGTTCGGGTTTGGATCCGGTCGGGAATTGCTCTTCTTCAGCTTCTTCGGGTGGTGGTGCCGCGGGTGGGCTATGAGCTTCTTCTATTGACAGAGGCCTGCAGGATCCAGCGGCTTCCGGAGTCTTCTGAACCGAACGACTCCGCTTCCGGGTGTGAGTGGCCAAAGTGGGCCCTCACTCTTTTTTCTTCATTTTTTCGAGTTTTCTTGATAGTATTAACCAAAATTTAGCTAAATTGGTGGTCAACCCACCTATTAGAGTCAAAGTCCTAGATTAATAGGCCTAGTGCCATGATGGGACACTAAGTTCCCTATTTTTTCCTCCTCCCTACTAATATACTTAAAAGTGTAGTGGAAGTGGAATGGAAATGAAGAGAAAGATAAAAAATGGGAAGGTAGTCCTTGGAAAATGACCAAAAATTGAGAAATGGGTAAAAAATATGGGAAAAAATTGGAAGAGTGTCTCCTAGCAGGTAGAAGTAGTGGTAAAATTTCTAGAATTTTCCGAGTTGAATTGCTATTTTATTATAGGGGTTGACTAGTTGATCGACGGTTTGACCACTCGGGAAAAATACTTAAGGAACTCCAAAAATGCTAGGAAAATTTAGGTAGACTAATTAGGGTGCTGGGAGTCCAGCTGTGTGGTTAGTTTTTGAAGTTATAAGTAAATTGCAAATCATCAGTAGATAGTAGTAGATCTAGGGTAATGGTCTTTAAAAGATCAAAAGGAAAAGAAAAAAAAAGAGGAAGAAAAGAAAAGAAGGTGGTTGGGTGTGCTTCCCCATGCACATGCCACATGACAATTCTTGCCACCATGGAATTAATTTTAGGGAGGCTTGTCAGGAGCAAAGCGGCGAGTTAATGCTAGTAATAAACTAAAAACATGCAAAAACGGCTGTAAGTGGCCAATCCTGCACTTCTGTGAGAGGTCATGGGCTGCCTCATTTAAACTAAGCCAGTCTTGTCGGGGAAGCAAAACGAGGAAGACAAAAAGAAAAAGAAAAAAAAAAAAAAAAAAAACGAGCCAGGCTGAGTCGCTGGCGAGAGCTGGAACTCTCTGGTTTTTCGGGTGTGTTTTTTTTTTGTGTGTGTGTGTACGACCGAGGAGCTCCGGCGAGCGAGGGAGACCTGCGGACTCGGTGTATCTTTTTTTTTGGGAGACTGTTTCCTTTAGCGAAGAGCACTGGAGTTTTTTTTTTGTTGGGGTCTGTTGTTTTTTTTCTTTTCTCCTCGGGAGCACCGGGAATCGGGGCGTGAGGAGAGCTGAATTGGGCGCGAGGAGAGCCGAATCGGAGATGTGCACCGCTGTGTGTGCGCGGAAGCTGGCTCTCTGTTTTTTTTTTTTCTTGGAAAAGAGCTGTTCGGAGAGGTGCGCCCTGGGCACGAGGAGAGCCGAATCGGGGGTGGGCACCGCGGACTGAGGGAGCGGCCGAGAGGCGCCTGTGAGGGCGCAACGAGCTGGAGGTTCCGGCGAGATCGAGCGAGGAGAGCTGAAGCTCTCGGGTTTGGGAGGTTCCTCCTCTTCTTCCGTGTGAGCTGGGATCGGTGCGCGAGCTCCGGCTCCGGTGTGCAGCGAGCGACAGGCTCTAGGTGCCGCGATCGACGTGAGGATTCGGAGGCTGGAGACCAGGCGGAAGAGGTGTGCACCGCTGTGTGTGCGAGCTGGAGATCGGCCAGCGAGAGGAGTTCCTGTGAGCGGCGAAGCTGGGAGTTGAAGGCTGGAGCTACGTTCTTCTTTTCTCTTTTCTTTGTTGTTTTTCTTCTCACCTGTGTGAGGGAGTGCGGGCAGGAGGATGGCATCGGGAATCGCGCGTGTCTATAGACACGCGCAGTAGGGTGCATGGTGGCTGCCGGAAGGAGAGGCGAGCTGGAGGACCCAGGCGAGAAGAGCTGCGTGAAGGTGTACGCGATCTAGAAGGCGATGTGGAAGAGATCGTTGAGCTGGAAGTGAGGTGCTGGAGTCGGAGGTGAGCGAGAAGAGGCTGCAGCGATTGGACCAGGGAGTATCTCCTGGGTGAAGCTATCTTCCTTAAATCCTCACATGCATGCGGTCGTGGCAGTTCTTCCTGTGTGTTGATTGAATTTGTGGGATCTCTAAACCTGTGCGGAAGCGCTGGAGGATTTTTGTGGACATTAGGGTTTTGGCACTTAGTAATGATTGCTCGCTGGTCAATGCAAGAATGCTGGAGCATACTTAAGTGAGAGTGGCTGGCTCGTGTAAGTGGAGCCAAATTTTATTCCATCTTTTTTTTTTTTTTTTTTTGCTAAATAGTTTAGGGAATGCTTGTAAGTTGGTGCTCGTTGGAACCCTTGGGAAGTTGATGAATGGCGTTTCCACTTGAATGATGCGTGGACTCGTGAGGGAGTCGTGAATGCTGGTTGTGGCTGTGGGTCACCGCTGCCGCCTGTATGAGGCAGTTTCCGAGGTCCGGTTGAATTTTCTAATGAGTCTATAGTCAAGAACACGAAAAATTAATGAGACTAGAGGTTGAAAACGCTGGATTCGGAGTTAACCCTAGGAAGTTAAGCTGGTTTAAAGAAGAAAAAAAAACCAACTGGAATTCCCAGGGACCGTCTGCTGCGACTGCTGATTGAGGCCGGTGTTAGACTTGAATCATGTAACAAGTGGTCTATTCAAGTTGGGAATGAGTTGCTGATCATTTTGAGAGGAAATTTTTTTGGATTCGGAGTCCCGAAACAAAAGATAAGTGCTGCTGAAGTTGCTGCCACTAAACAGGATCTGGATCAGCCGACCTAAACTCGGAAAAGCTAAATAAAACAATAAAAAAAAGAATTTTTTTTAAATAAATAAATAAATAAATAAAGAATAAAAGAAATAAAAAATAATAATCATAATAATCATAATGAATGATAACCGTAATAGTTAAATAATAAATAACTAAATAATTACTTATACCTAATTAATTTATCCAGAGTTAAGTGTTTAAATTCCAAGGAAGGGTCAATCGAGTTCACTTAACTGGGTTAAGATAGTAGTACTATTACTTCCTAAATATATAAATGGATATGCCAAGACCCAAATCCAGTAAAGGTAGAATGCATGGTTAAGCATAAGGAATGGTTTAAGTGGTGTAAGAATAGGACCTTGTGGGTTTAAAAATTGATTCTCTTAGGGGGTCTATTTTTGGGCTCACATTTGGTGCGTCCGCCGGGAGGGAGCTTTTTGTTTGGTTTGTTGCTTGGAAGGTGTTTGTCTTGCTGCTGGATTGCTAATTTTAGGGTTTTAAGGGTTCTGAATTGTCTATTTCTGACCTAAACCGTGAGTTGAGTGGTACTTGGTCTCATGTAGGAGGTGGAGTGCACGATTGCTTGAGGTAAGTTGCTAAACCTATTTTGGTGCGTGTATTCTTGTATGAGGTGTGTTGTCCAAGTTGTAAGGGAGGTGGGGAGTTAGAAGGGTGTGTGGAATTCCCGACCTCCTAACACAAGCACATTGTGTTAGGCGGACCACCTTCTAACTCTTGTGCTTTGGTTGAGTAAGGGGGCTTAGGGGTGAAAGGTTGAGGCCCTCCCACGATTGCTTGAAAGCAATCAGTGAGCTTCTAAGCCGAAGAGGGAAGGTGCATGTGCCCGGGCATGGGACAAGGGCGCCCTTCCCTTCCCCCCCGAACTTGATCTACCACCAAGGTAAGGGCAACTTGTGTGTTATCGATAGCTTTGTGTGTTGGATGGGATGAATGTTGCATGCATGGAATGGTATGCATGTTGAAGGGGTCGTGAGGAAGGAGCACGGCATATGGTGAGTATTCGAACCTTCCTCACTATACCAAAACCCTACACTAGACACTTAGGTTCGGCTAGGGATCGAACAGGGGATGTGAATTTGCAGCCAGGTACGTTCTTCCCTTCTTAATGAATGAATTATGATGAACCAATGAAGGATTTTTTGTACATGTTGGTGTCGTTTCTCTTAAGTTGGTGATGCCATCCCTTGAAGAGAAATTGGGGATACCTTGATACCGAGGAGAAACCTCCAAATAGGTGGTCAGTCCAACTAAGAGTCTGTATCGTATGGGGCATAGTGGGTGTACCTCGTCCGGAGGTTAGCCCCACATGTAACCTTTTGTTTTGTTTACTTCCCAGCATGGGGGAGTTTGGGAGAAACTTGGGATCATTTTAAGTCAATTATTGGTGTTTACGAAATGTCTTCACATAGGTCTAGAAAACTAAGAACGGCAACTTAATCGTTAGATGAACCCTGTGACTCGGTCTGGAAGATGTTATAGACCGCTTCCCCTTCCCCTAATCTCTACTACTCCAACTTCATTTCCCAATCCTAAGACATTAGAAGGAGGTCCTAGTACAAGAACCAACTTGGGAAGTCCAAAAGACCGTACAACCGTTGAGGAATCAAGCTTTAGGTCTTCCTCCTCTTCTCACTCTTCCCCTCCTCCTAGTCCTGGTGACATGGAAGATCCAATTGTCAACCCACCCCTAAATCCTTTGGTTCAACCAAGGGGTTTGCCTATTGTAGTTCCTGAAGGGCTTCAACCTGCCCCTATGCCCCCAAATCTTCCTAGTTTCAAGGGAACTAGGGATGAGGATCCCTCGATGCATGTGGAGCGGTTTATAGAGTTATTGACTACGTGTTTGATAACCGACAACCGTTACTACTTGGTGTGGTTTCCAACCACACTCAAGGAATCGGCTTACGAATGGTACCGCAATCATGCGGCATCCACCTTTCGTGATTGGAATGGCCTCATGAGGTCATTCTTGGAACAATATAGACCCGAAGTAGGCCAGAGTGCAGCCTTGACGGCCTTGGCAAGCTTTAGGCAAGGGAAAGATGAGGATATTTCATCCTACATCCGTAGGTTTGAGCAAGTGGTCACCCGGTTCGTGGGTGATTTGCTCACGGATGATACCTTGAGACACTTTTTCCTTCAAGGGTTTTATCTAGAGAAAACGATACGGGAAATTCTCCAGACAAGGCCCACCACCTTAGAGGAAGCTAAGGAGGCAGCTAGGACCGTGGCAGCGGTGGCAACAGAACACGAGAAACTATGGAAGAAGGAGAATGAGAGCATTCCTAGCTTTATTCCCATCCATGCCCGGGAGAAGTCAGACTTAGTTGAACCTCCACCTGGCCCAACAATGTATTCTCCACCGGTGGTGAATACCATTCCTCTTAATGTCAGGCCCCCCGTTCCTCTACCCGCTCTTACATATGGACCCACTTGGCGTCACGAGATGAAGAAGGAGATCCACGACGCTCAGCAGGGGTTCCAAGACCAACTCCAACAACAATTGAGGGCAATGACAGATCAGATGGCTCTTCTACTCAGAAACCAGAACCCTAATGCCCCACCTCCTCAGATAGAGTCAGATAGACATTCTTCTGGTATGTGGTGCACTTCGTGCGGCGAGAATGGTCACACCATGTAGTTTTGTACCACCTTCCCTCACCATTCAAACGTATACCAACCCCCACACCGGAATCAACAACTTAATCGTGGTCAAGGTCCGAGGCCCCAACCTCGTTGGGAGATCTGTCGGTCTTGTGGAAGAAGACATCCACCTGGGAGTTGCTGATTGGAAAATGGGGTAGTGTGTGGGAACTGCGGTGGTAATTATCCCACAATTAGATGTAGGGAGAAGGACAAGGTCATTCCTATGAGGCCAATGAGAGGGAATTTTGCCCAACAAGCCATGGATAACCAGAGAGGGGCTCGAACCCCTTCGAATGACAATAGTCTCCATCCTCCCAACATGTACTATGATTATAATAATCATCGTCAAAACCACCAACCTCCTCAGGGCTTGCAAACCCAACAAGGTTTTGTGCCTTTTGGCCAAAACTAGGCGCCTAACCAAGATGCCCGATTTGCATCTCCTTCTTCTTCATTTCCCTCTACCACCGTCACATTGACAGAACTCGGGTCTCAAGGAGCTCCTCAAAGTTCTACCTCTTCTCAATCCCATTTTGTATCGCATGAACCTGTCATTCCACATCAAGTGGCTCACCTTTCACTCCCCGTAAATGCGGTATTGACACGAGCCCAAAAGGCCAACCAACCCTTTGTAGCTCAGGAATCGGAGGTTAGCTTCGAGGACTCACCACACTTATCAGAGCTCAATGATGTAGTTCATGAAGCCTTGAAGTCCACGAGGAAGGCCAACCAGAAGGTGCCTCCAGTGAATCCGTTGATGTTAGATTCCACCCCTTCCGAAGGCGGTGACGAACCCTAGAATCCCCAAGCACCCGAGCCAACCTGGGAGGGTCCAACAATTTCTACTCAAGAGATAGGAATTAAAAACCCTTCATCCACCTCCACGTTTAGACCGTATGATCTTTGGGAGGACTTGAATAGGTTGAACGCCAACATTACCATTGCCCAGCTCATCCACTTGGCTCCCTTGGTACGAAAAGAGTTGAAGAAGAAGATTCCACTAGCCAAGAGGGTAAAGGTCAAGTCCAATCTAGCTGCTAGAGTGAGCTCTTCTAAGAAACCTTCCAAAAAAACATTTGAGGTTCGTGCGGTAGAAATTGAAGCCACTATCGTGGATAAGGTGTTGCCCAAGGTATTGGTGGATGGTGGTAGTGGTGTAAACATCATGCCTCTTCACACCATGGAAAAGTTAGGGCTAGATATCACAGAGCCCTCACCTTATGTGATCAACATGGCCAACCAGATTCCCGAAGCACCAATAGGCCAAATTTCTGGGTGCAAGATGAACACAGGAGGGGAGGACTACACGGTCACCTTCCAAGTGCTTCGAATGCACTCGAACAAAAACTCCTTCCTTTTGCTTCTAGGGAGACCGTGGTTGAGGGCAGCCAACGCTAAGGTAGATTGGAGTGGTGAAAAACCTCACATCACCTATGGTATCGGGTCGAATCTAACCAAGGTTTATATTCAACCTAGCTTCCCTAAGGCCTTAGGATCTTCTAGCTCATCCTCAGAGGATGAAGACCACGTGCCACGCGGAGCTAGAAAGACAATCAAGGGGGTCAAGTTCGCGCTTCCAGAGGTAACAAAAACCACCACTCCTTCATTGAGTTGCTTGGGGCCTAGTCTATACGAATGGGAGGATGATGGAGAATTCTCTACTTGGTTGGCTGAGCACCCGCACACTGAGTCTGACCGATCCATGGATACGTTTTTCATGGAAGAACTTAGTGGCGATCCTCTCCAGGACATTGACTTAGCCATTCTCGTAGATGACCTCCGTTACGAGGATGTTTGTGGTGTCACCTTAGATGGCACACAATTGTCCAATGTAGACCCTATCTTGGATGAAGAAGCCCTCGTTTCTCCATTGCATTTCAAATCCACTTCGTCGGGAATACAAGTGGGAAGTGATCTACCCATCTATCCACCAATTCCCTATGACTGGTACAGCGGGCCAACGGAACAACCACATGCGAGTCCAAAAGATTGGCAAGAGATAGATGTATCGTTTGAGGGAGAAGAACCGCGAATGATAAAAGTTGGGAGCCAACTCACAAGGGAAGAATTAGAGCCCTATAGAGCCCTAGTCATGGAGTATCGCGATGTGTTCGCATGGTCTTATAGAGAACTCAAGGGCATCCCTCCAGAAGTGGTGCAACATCAAATCCCTTTAATTCCAGGCTCATTGGCTATTCGCCAAAAGGAGCGACGAATGAATCCACAACTCCAACTTATAGTTAAGATGGAGTTGGAGAAACTCCTTCAAGCTGGATTTATCCGCCCAGTAGAGATTACCGACTGGGTTTCCCTATGGTGATAGTCAAGAAGAAAAATGGGAAGTTGAGAGTTTGCATAGACTATCGCAAACTTAACCAAGCCACGCAAAAGGACCACTTCCCTCTTCCTTTCATTAACACCATTTTGGAAGAAGTGGCTGGTCATGAACTTTACACCTTCATGGATGGTTATTCTGGCTATAACCAAATATCCATACACCCCGATGACTACCACAAAACAGCCTTTACCACTCCTTGGGGCACCTTTATCTATGTAGTCATGCCATTTGGATTGTGTAATGCACCATCCGCCTTCCAACGGGCTATGACCCATGCCTTCTCTGATCTCCTACACACATCTATGACAGTGTTTATAGATGATTTTAGTACCCAATCATCAATTGAGGAACATTTGGCATGTGTTCGAGGAAGCTTCGAGCGGTGTAGAAGGACGGGCATCGCCCTTAATCCAGACAAGATCTTTTTAGCCGTTGAGAGGGGTGTCTTGTTGGGTTATGTGGTCTCCAACCGTGATAGGGAACCAGATCCGGAGAAGGTCAAGGTGATAGTTGAACTGCCTCCACCCACAGATGTTAAAGGGGTCCAAAGGACTCTTGGTCACATGGGATGGTATCGGGAATTAATTCCCGACTATGCGACAATTTCATTACCCATTAATCGGTTGCAACAAAAGGCGGTTAAGTTTGAATGGACTCCAGAGTGCCAAGGGGCATTTGATATCCTTAAGACCAAGCTTAGCACCTTTCCAGTGCTAAAACCTCCAAACTGGAACTTGCCCTTCCATGTTTATTGCGATGCCTCCTCTATAGCAGTAGGGAGTGCATTATGCCAACCAATTGGAGAGAAGGAGAAGGACTACCCCGTGGCCTTTGCTAGTCGCCAGTTAAACCCGGCAGAAAAAAATTACACCACCACGGAACGAGAATGTCTAGCCACGGTGTTCTCTTTGAAGAAATTTCGCCACTATCTATTGCTAAATCGGGTGGTCTTCTTCGTAGACCACATGGCCATCAAATACTTGGTGAACAAAGCCGACCTTAGCGGTAGGATTGCTCGATGGGTACTCCTCTTGGAGGAGTTTGATTATACCGTGCAATACAAACCGGATAGGAAACACTTGCAAGCGGATCACCTATCTAGACTATCTGGAGATCCAATTACCACGCCCATCGATGATAGCTTGGTAGATGAGAACCTCTTCCTGGTCTCTTCTTCTCCTATTTGGTACCAAAACATTGCGGAGTTCCTCAAAACCCAACAAATGCCGGACAACTTGGGGAAAAACGATCGTCGGAAGGTGCGCATTAATAGCCGCCACTTCGCCCTTGTAGATGGCCGTCTCTATCGCCGAGGCATTGATGGCGTTTTGCGTAGGTGTGTAGAGGCCATGGAGATTCCGGCTATCTTGGCTTCTTGTCATGATAGTGCATGCGGGGGGCATTTTTCTGGTACCTTTAGAGGCCAGAAGGCCTTACGCGCTGGTTACTATTGGCCTTCCATGTTTCGGGATGCCCATGGTTACACTCGACGTTGTGATGCTTGTCAACGTTATGCTAGAAATGATCTACGCATAGAGCTGCCACTTCATGTCTCTCTTCCCCTCGTCCCATTCGAGAAGTGGGGAGTGGATTACATCGGAGAGATTCATCCCCATTCGAGTAGAGGGATGAAGCACATAGTGGTGGCGACAGAGTATCTCACCAAATGGGCAGAAGCCAAAGCGGTAAAATCAAATGATGCCAAGAGTGCTGCTACGTTTTTGTTTGAGCAAGTGATAACCCGGTTTGGATGCCCTAAAATCCTCATTAGTGATCGAGGCAAACATTTCCTCAATGAGGTGTTTGAGGACTTAACCAATCGGTTTCAAATTGACCACCGTAAAACTACACCCTATCACCCTCAGACAAACGGGCACACTGAGAGGGTCAATCAAACCTTGGCCACGATCCTGAGGAAAACGGTCGTAGACTCGAAGAGAGATTGGGATGTTAAACTCCCCTCTGCGTTGTGGGCTTACCGAACAACATACAAGGTGACCACCCAAGCCACTCCGTTTTCATTAGTCTATAGTGTAGAGGCTGTACTTCCCATAGAGTTTGAAGTGCCATCACTTCGAATAGCGATAGACACTCGATTGACCACCAAGCAGTCCTTGATCCATCGATTGGAACGGTTGGAGAAATTGGATGAGGATCGCAGACTGAGCGCACAACACATTGAGGTTGTCCAGAGGCGCCGGAAAATTGCGTTTGATAAACGCCACAAGAAGCGGACATTGTTGCCAGGGATGTTGGTTTTGCTTCAAGATGCGAGAAGGCTAGAATTCCCTAGGAAGTTTGATGCGTTGTGGTTGGGCCCCTATCTCGTTACCAAGGTATTTCCCAACAACTCGGTCCAACTCGAAACCCTGAATGGTGAATCATTTCCAACACGCACGGCTGGGAGTCGTTGCAAGGAATACCGGACATGATAAAGTGGATTCATTATCACTAGCCCACCTCACTTCGTGACAATTGGCCTCACAACAGGGAGGACATGACTCTTCCGATTCAACTAGTGCCTTTTGACCACTAGTTGCAGCCGGTCATTTCTTCTCCATGGGTCAACCATACTAGTCTCATCACTACACTAGAGACAAGTGTTTTCCTTTCTCCCAAATTCCTATCAAAAATATATTTTTTCTCTCCTTGCTTTCCTTACCTTCCAAAGAGATTGGAACTTCTATCTCTCTGTAGTCCAAGTTCACTCCGATGAAGGCGGAAGGCGGTTTGAAATCTTTTTTGGCTGTAGATTCAACCTGGGTCCGTCCAGGGCGAATGGGTTTAACTCGAAAGGTGGGACGTGCATCCATTCTACTAATCTTCCAATTCTTTCTAGTCGAATGCCGTCTCCATTTTCCCTATTTTTCTCTCATTGTTTCCCCCTTCTCTATTGAGATTTCCTAGCTTTTCTTCAATCCCATCACTTATTTCTAACTTCCTAGTTTTCTTCCAAATTCCTTAAACCGTCTTCCTCCATCTTTCTATTTTTCGTTCCAATGACCGTGTGCCGTAGTGAGCAAGAGGTCTAGGTCCACTCTCCTCTTACGAGTCGGCCCAGATGGTCGCCATGTGTGAGTGGCCAAAGTGGGCCCTCACTCTTTTTTCTTCATTTTTTCGAGTTTTCTTGATAGTATTAACCAAAATTTAGCTAAATTGGTGGTCAACCCACCTATTAGAGTCAAAGTCCTAGATTAATAGGCCTAGTGCCATGATGGGACACTAAGTTCCCTATTTTTTCCTCCTCCCTACTAATATACTTAAAAGTGTAGTGGAAGTGGAATGGAAATGAAGAGAAAGATAAAAAATGGGAAGGTAGTCCTTGGAAAATGACCAAAAATTGAGAAATGGGTAAAAAATATGGGAAAAAATTGGAAGAGTGTCTCCTAGCAGGTAGAAGTAGTGGTAAAATTTCTAGAATTTTCCGAGTTGAATTGCTATTTTATTATAGGGGTTGACTAGTTGATCGACGGTTTGACCACTCGGGAAAAATACTTAAGGAACTCCAAAAATGCTAGGAAAATTTAGGTAGACTAATTAGGGTGCTGGGAGTCCAGCTGTGTGGTTAGTTTTTGAAGTTATAAGTAAATTGCAAATCATCAGTAGATAGTAGTAGATCTAGGGTAATGGTCTTTAAAAGATCAAAAGGAAAAGAAAAAAAAAGAGGAAGAAAAGAAAAGAAGGTGGTTGGGTGTGCTTCCCCATGCACATGCCACATGACAATTCTTGCCACCATGGAATTAATTTTAGGGAGGCTTGTCAGGAGCAAAGCGGCGAGTTAATGCTAGTAATAAACTAAAAACATGCAAAAACGGCTGTAAGTGGCCAATCCTGCACTTCTGTGAGAGGTCATGGGCTGCCTCATTTAAACTAAGCCAGTCTTGTCGGGGAAGAAAAACGAGGAAGACCAAAAGAAAAAGAAAAAAAAAAAAAAAAAAAAAAAACGAGCCAGGCTGAGTCGCTGGCGAGAGCTGGAACTCTCTGGTTTTTCGGATGTGTTTTTTTTCTGTGTGTGTGTGTACGACCAAGGAGCTCCGGCGAGCGAGGGAGACCTGCGGACTCGGTGTATCTTTTTTTTTGGGAGACTGTTTCCTTTAGCGAAGAGCGCTGGAGTTTTTTTTTTGTTGGGGTCTGTTGTTTTTTTTCTTTTCTCCTCGGGAGCACCGGGAATCGGGGCGTGAGGAGAGCTGAACTGGGCGCGAGGAGAGCCGAATCGGAGATGTGCACCGCTGTGTGTGCGCGGAAGCTGGCTCTCTGTTTTTTTTTTTTCTTGGAAAAGAGCTGTTCGGAGAGGTGCGCCCTGGGCACGAGGAGAGCCGAATCGGGGGTGGGCACCGCGGACTGAGGGAGCGGCCGAGAGGCGCCTGTGAGGGCGCAACGAGCTGGAGGTTCCGGCGAGATCGAGCGAGGAGAGCTGAAGCTCTCGGGTTTGGGAGGTTCCTCCTCTTCTTCCGTGTGAGCTGGGATCGGTGCGCGAGCTCCGGCTCCGGTGTGCAGCGAGCGACAGGCTCTAGGTGCCGCGATCGACGTGAGGATTCGGAGGCTGGAGACCAGGCGGAAGAGGTGTGCACCGCTGTGTGTGCGAGCTGGAGATCGGCCAGCGAGAGGAGTTCCTGTGAGCGGCGAAGCTGGGAGTTGAAGGCTGGAGCTACGTTCTTCTTTTCTCTTTTCTTTGTTGTTTTTCTTCTCACCTGTGTGAGGGAGTGCGGGCAGGAGGATGGCATCGGGAATCGCGCGTGTCTATAGACACGCGCAGTAGGGTGCATGGTGGCTGCCGGAAGGAGAGGCGAGCTGGAGGACCTAGGCGAGAAGAGCTGCGTGAAGGTGTACGCGATCTAGAAGGCGTTGTGGAAGAGATCGTTGAGCTGGAAGTGAGGTGCTAGAGTCGGAGGTGAGCGAGAAGAGGCTGCAGCGATTGGACCAGGGAGTATCTCCTGGGTGAAGCTATCTTCCTTAAATCCTCACATGCATGCGGTCGTGGCAGTTCTTCCTGTGTGTTGATTGAATTTGTGGGATCTCTAAACCTGTGCGGAAGCGCTGGAGGATTTTTGTGGACATTAGGGTTTTGGCACTTAGTAATGATTGCTCGCTGGTCAATGCAAGAATGCTGGAGCATACTTAAGTGAGAGTGGCTGGCTCGTGTAAGTGGAGCCAAATTTTATTCCATCTTTTTTTTTTTTTTTTTTTGCTAAATAGTTTAGGGAATGCTTGTAAGTTGGTGCTCGTTGGAACCCTTGGGAAGTTGATGAATGGCGTTTCCACTTGAATGATGCGTGGACTCGTGAGGGAGTCGTGAATGCTGGTTGTGGCTGTGGGTCACCGCTGCCGCCTGTATGAGGCAGTTTCCGAGGTCCGGTTGAATTTTCTAATGAGTCTATAGTCAAGAACACGAAAAATTAATGAGACTAGAGGTTGAAAATGCTGGATTTGGAGTTAACCCTAGGAAGTTAAGCTGGTTTAAAGAAGAAAAAAAAACCAACTGGAATTCCCAGGGACCGTCTGCTGCGACTGCTGATTGAGGCCGGTGTTAGACTTGAATCATGTAACAAGTGGTCTATTCAAGTTGGGAATGAGTTGCTGATCATTTTGAGAGGAAATTTTTTTGGATTCGGAGTCCCGAAACAAAAGATAAGTGCTGCTGAAGTTGCTGCCACTAAACAGGATCTGGATCAGCCGACCTAAACTCGGAAAAGCTAAATAAAACAATAAAAAAAAGAATTTTTTTTAAATAAATAAATAAATAAATAAAGAATAAAAGAAATAAAAAATAATAATCATA
Source organism: Bryoerythrophyllum caledonicum (assembly GCA_963971425.1). Lineage (NCBI taxonomy): Eukaryota > Viridiplantae > Streptophyta > Bryopsida > Pottiales > Pottiaceae > Bryoerythrophyllum > Bryoerythrophyllum caledonicum. The sequence continues at coordinate 6,447,443 of OZ020522.1, read as the reverse complement.
ATAATCATAATGAATGATAACCGTAATAGTTAAATAATAAATAACTAAATAATTACTTATACCTAATTAATTTATCCAGAGTTAAGTGTTTAAATTCCAAGGAAGGGTCAATCGAGTTCACTTAACTGGGTTAAGATAGTAGTACTATTACTTCCTAAATATATAAATGGATATGCCAAGACCCAAATCCAGTAAAGGTAGAATGCATGGTTAAGCATAAGGAATGGTTTAAGTGGTGTAAGAATAGGACCTTGTGGGTTTAAAAATTGATTCTCTTAGGGGGTCTATTTTTGGGCTCACACCGGGATCTCCTAAGGATGAGAGGGGACGACGACTTCTCCATCTCAGAGTCCTCCAACACTTCCTTCTCCTCGTCCGTCTCCATTCCTCCGTATGTCTGTATTCTGAGCAGGCTATCATATTCGTCCTGCTCCTACAGACTCAGCATTTTCTGCTTTGCATACATGTGGGCTACGTAGGTAGAGAGGGCTGTTGGGGTTTTCCGGGCTTTCGGCAGGTTCTTGACCATGCGGTCTATCTGCTCATCCATGATGGCTCCCTAATCGACGGACAGCTTCCCTCTCATCGACCCCAGAATTAAACTAGCTAGCTTGGCCACTATCCGTTTAGGTTTCTCGGGGTGGAAGATAGGGTTAAAGAATGCCATTACTAACCTCACATCCGGATCGGTGAGGTCGCTGAGTACGTACCCGTCTTTAGGATTTGCCTTCGCGTGGAACTCGCCCTTCAGGATGTTGTCGTCACGCTCCGCCACCTTGATCGTCCTTGCCCGGAGTCCATAAGTGTTGCTCCAGATTGACGTTGTCCAGACCTCCGGATGCGCGCGAATGCATTTCTCATACTAGCGAGGGGGAGCTCCCATGAGCTCCGCCACCATGGTCTCGCTTTGAAAAGCCCAAGGTACCCCCAAGAGGCCTGTGCACCCCATTATTTCGAGGAAGCTCTCCAAAACCCGGTAGGTCTTATCCGGTTTTGGAATCCCTGGCATCACCTTCTGTAGCAGCAGGGTTCCGCCCGCTAGATCCTTGTTCTTCTTGCTCGCCGTCCGAGCCCACCTCTCCGTGAACTTGCGCCTCGCAATGGTGGCCGGAAATCCTGCACGCAGTGACCTCCCCAAGTCCCTCGTGCTACGTTACCTTTGTTCTATAATACCAAACAAAGACCGGACGTAAAAAACCCTAAAGGAAATGCGTGGAGAAGAAGAGTTGAGAATGCTGAAAACCCTAAAAGAATGGCGCCCCGGCTGGCAGTCGCGTTTTATATTTGACGCGCTGTATGGAAACCGTTACGCCTCGTTATGGCATTTCCGGATTCGGCTGACGCCGTACTCCGGGTTCGCAACTTCTGGGAAAACGCTGTAACTATGTCTTTTAAAGATTCCAATTGAGCCTTACACCTTATTTCTTCTATGAAACTATTTATGCTACTATATCTAACCTAACTACCTAATTTTTTTTATTTTTCCTTATTTCCTTATTTCCTTCCGGAATTGGTGTTAAGATCCGGAAGTTAGTGGGAACACCTTCCCACAGCAAACATGACCTTGAACTAAACCCCTAGTCTGACCCTCCCTGTGGAAATCCGTTCCCACATGGTGCCGGAAGTTAACCTTAAATTCCGGCCAAAACAAAAAAAATAGTTAATTAGTTACGATAGTTCGTACTAGGATACAACCTATAGTCTCCACGTAAGAATAAAGCCAGATAGACCTGACTGGAAACCCTAATTAAGCCAAAAGTTGCTATAAGCACAGCCGGAGCAATTACCGGAATTCCGGGTCGGACAGTTATCCGGAATCGTCAACCGGAACTGTCACCATCAACTGTCATCATGATGCCGTGCTAACGGCTAGACTACTTAAGGTTGAGGTTCGGTGGGAGACTCTTTCGTTTCACTTCGTCTTTGCATGTCTAGGGTTTCGCTCCAGCTCTCTCTTCTTTCCTTTCTCTCTCTCTTCCTCTCTCACTCTTACGGTTGTTCGAACTGCCTACCATTAGGGTTTGAAACTTAGGCGGTTAGAACGGACATGCGTCCGTTAGGGAGAGCTTTTGTGAGGTCGGTGCGTGCAGGGACTACCTTGAGAGAACTGTGAGGTGATAGAAAATTCCCATGAAGTCTGTGCCGATGGCCAAGAAGAAGCGAACTGATAGAGATGGGCGCGGCCGGACAGACAAAGAGCCGGCAGTTGCGCTTTCTCCCTTGATAGGCGTTCTTCCGGACATTCCGGAAGACCTGGACAAGTATAATCTGCTGAAGGCGAGCCAGAAGACAATGGGGTGCGAGGGTTTGCTCGAAGTTCCCTGGGGCATCCGGGAGGAGGTCTACGTCCGGGAACTGGTAGGCACCCCGGACGAGAAGTACAAGGGGTTGATGAGGGCCCATCCGGAACTCTGGAGAACCCTGGAATGGTCTCAGACGTACGACTTCCGGGCCGGCTGCACCAAGGTGGTGGAACGGCGAGAGGAGTTCCTGACGGACGAATTTGGGGGACCGACGGACCTGAAGGATGGCTACAACTTGCAAGACCTTCGGCACCAGGACTATCAACTCGTGCTAGGGTTTTTAAACCCTATCTTCCATCCAGAAAAGCCGAAACGGGTGGTGGCGAAGTGTGCCTGCACATTCCTCGAAGCACTCCGGGAGAAGATAGTCGTGGACTGGGGTACGCTCATGACCGAGCTGATCAACCACCTCGTCGCCAATCTCCAGAAGGTGAAGAAATTGGCAACATCTCTGGCCTCATACGTGGTGCACTTCTATTGTCACCACCAGCAACTAACTTCGGCGGAGGTCAGGAAGTACGACGAGATCCTCAACTTCCAAAAATACGGAGGTGACGAGTCGGAGGAGGAAGAGTCCGGAGGGAAGGAGCTCGTGTCGAAAGCAACTACTACAGGTACTTCGAAAGGCCAGAAGGCTCCGAAGAGACCTCGGGGGAAGGAGCCCAAGACGGAGAGTCCGGGTATCCGAAGCTCCTCCGCGTGATCCGGAGAAGACGAATCTGGACCCTTAGTGGAGACCAGCCGGAAGAGGAGGAAAGTCGACAAGGATGATTTCAAGGGGCAGCTCAAACAAAAGGACGAGCTCACCCGCGAGATCGGCTGGAGAGTTGGCCTCCTTAAGGAAACCAACTTCGTCATCACCACCATCGTAGACCAAATCTTTCGGAGTTTGGAGGTCGACCGGTTGGAGGATGCCATCAACAGGGTGGAGGAATTCCGGAATCGGGAGACGGACTCGAAGGCGCTGCATACTCAAATCTCCACCATGTACAAGGCCAGTATAGAGATAGAGAAGAAGGTGAAGCAGTGTCTTGCCGAAGCAGCCTTGGGGGTGACGGCCCGGAAATTGGCTGAGGCAAAGGCTAATGCCTCCGTAGCTGCTCTGACGGAGGTCCGGAAGGCCCTAGACTTCCCGGTGGACGTGATCAACCGCAGCCGGCTCTCCACCGAACTGGTGGAGAAGAAGGAGAAGGTCATCAGGGCCAACATCATCCGGTTTCTCCTAGACCAAGCGGAGAAGATGGGTCGGACTTGGGAGGAGATGAAGCTGTTGGTCGACAACATCACCGTGGAGCTTCCGGAAGACCCAGCAGCTCCCGGGCCGGACGGCACCACGACACCAACACGGACCACAACTCCTCCGGAACCACCGGCCAAGTCAACACGAGCTCCGGGGACCTCCGTGAACCCGGAATCCTTGAACACTCCGTCACCTCGGACGCCGACGGAGGATATCGTGCCTCCCAATCCAAGCACGAGTTAGATCCTGAAGAAGCTTCCGGATCTGTTGTCGCCACCAAATAGGTGTCTGCCGGACCCTCCGGCGGACGGCGACCTCCCGGTACCACCCAAGTCCGTATCTCGGAGTCTTTCCGAAAGCTACAGAGACTTGGTCCAAGAGACCAGGTCAGCTTCCGCAACGGAACCACCTGCTCCGCCTGTTCCGGAAGGTTCGCCGGAGCAGCCACCTCCCCCGCCGGATGCCAGGACTCCGGTGGTCAGGGTCTCTCCAACGACCAGACCATCGACCTGGAGGACCACTCTTTCTCCGGCAACATCGAAGAAGGTGAAGGATAAGTAGCGAGCTCCGGTGGAGATCTCCCCCTCCCGCAGGAGTAGGAGAAACCCGGGACCCGGTACTCCGACTTAGGTTAGTTAGTTTTTTTTTGTAGTTCTTTTTGGATTTTAGATTCCGAATCAGCAGCGATTAACGATGCGGCCCCACGTGCACCCGGCTGCTGACGGAATCGACTGCCAATTTAGTCAGAGTAGGAATTCTGGAGACTTGAACTGTTCCGTGATTTTAGGATCTGAGATCCGATCTGGAATTTTTCCGGATTTCTCGGATCTTTTATATAAGATCTAGCGGATTTCCTGTAGGGGTAGGTAGGAGGAAAGCTGGGTTTAGAAAGAACTCAGTTAGTACTTAGTAGTGAGGTTTTGGGAAAAACCTCTCATCTTGTCTTTCGCACTTGGTTGATATATCGCACTTCTTTGTATTAGATTGGCTCTCTTGTACTTTCAGTGTGTGGTGTAGACTTTATGAGTAGCGGATCCATTCCTGTGGGCGGAATTGTATTAGTATCCCTCTGGAGTGTGGGGATAGTATTTCGTTAAACGAGAGAAACTGATCAAGGCCCGTGTTGGGAGATCGCCTGGGAGAGCTGGAGGGCTATTGCAGAGGTGTGCCTGGTAGACTCCAAGGTCCGGAAGTAGCCAGGAGGGGAGGGGACGAACTACAGAGGTGTTCCTGGTAGTCTCTAGGAAACGGAGTAATCCGAGTTAACCTGAATTTTGGTCAAAGCCAGAGTTTTTCCCCAAGATAGGAAAAAGCCCGATGCGTAGGTCTAGACGGAGTACTCTGACGAGATAGCACCATCGTCCCCGGAGGATCACAATTTCACTCACCGGAATGTCGTTGAAGTCCGGACTTAGCTCTGTGTGACCGCGTCCGGAAGGCCTGCCGGATGTCGTGAGAGTGTAAGTCTAGCAACAACAATCAACTCATCAGGTTAGCAGAGTAGGAGGGTGGTGTTTGGTCACTATAAGTTCCGGACAGTGGGGATCTAGCCACTAAAGTCACAAGGCACTGGAAAATCCAGCCACTTACACAAAACAGGATCAGTGGACTTTCGCCACTCGTTTAAAAACTCCAGGAGCCACTCTGAAGAGGAATAGAGACAAATCAAACTACCCTCCCGACTTCCGGAAATTACTTTCCGGAAATCGTTGTGCATAATCCGGACTCCGGAAGGATCCGGATCTACTCTACTAAAGTTAAGAAGATATCTAACTTGTAAACGATTGCTGTAGTAAGTTAAGTAAGTGGGAGTATTTGGAAAAGAACACTAGGTCTCAGTGGGAACGAAACCGGAGCGGTTACTTTGGAAGCATTTAGTGACGATTGGATGAATTCCGGAGGAATACTGTCTCTACGAACTGCGACACTCTCTCTACCACGAAACAAGAGTGGAATATCAAGAACAGCGCACCCCTCCCTCTCAATGCACTTACTACTCCCCCCACGATGTCCTAATGTAAATATCTATATTGTATAAAATATTTATTTGTTTACCTTTTTGGAAAGATCTTTGATTAGGAGGACGAAACTTATTGGTGACGCTTCCAGTAGCTTCAAGGTGACGCTTATTGCTCATGGAATTGTTTAAAAGGCGAAAGCCGTAAACAATATTCACCAATTCGAAGTATTCCTTTACGTTCCTAGAGTTTGTGTTTGGATTTGAAGTTCAAACTAATATGTCGAACTGGAGGGTTTTTATGGAGTCACAAGAGCTAGAGTTTGAACAGGAGATAGATTTACAGCTTTCCTTGTCTCAGTTGCCAATTCAACCATCCCATTCGGCGGTTTCTACACCATTTCTATTTCACCCGCAAGATGAAGTTGGATCTTCTCGTCCGCTGAAGCAGCCTCGTGTTGAGTAGCGTTGGCATGGTAATCTCCAAAAAGACACTCGTGTTTTAGTAATCTTACTTCAAACTTGATGTGTTGAACCGGGCCCCCGTGAAGTGACATTTGAAGGCAGTTTCGAGGGCCTGAACGAAGACCATTATTTTTGTATACCTAGGCCAATCGAGCTAAGCATTGGCCACCATCGTTGGTTAGAAGGGCCAGTGAATCCTTTGACAAATACTCAACGTACAGATTACATCGCAATTACTATCAAACGCATCCTCAAGTTCTTGCAGATGGAGTAGCATTGTTCTTTGACTTTAGTTTTTACCTCTACTTGATTTTGCTTGTAGCTTTGTACTAAATTTAAGTGTTTTGTATTTCATTTGAATGTTAGAAGTTAAAAGATGGTGGATAGAGGATAATTTACCTCCTAGTTAGAACTCTAAAGGTTTGTTGACCTTTAAAGATAAGTAGATACTTATCTTTTGAGTTTTCATAGGGCCAATGGGTGTTTTGAGGCCCATGTGATATGCACATGGGCTGATCTTTTCCACCTTAGGGGTCTAGAGGGTAGGTAAGCATCTTCTCTCTCTCTCTTAGTTGGGTTTTGGGGGGAAAAAGAGTTAGTGTGCTTTTAGAGTGAATTGTGTGTGGGTGTGGAGAGCCGAGAGTTTGAGGGACCATAGCTCTCGTTGTAAGAAACAATTTGGAATGAAATTTTGAAGGTTTTTTTTTCTTTGAGATGCGCTTCCAGAGAGATTGTTTTCAATTGATTTGGAGTTGTAGACAAGAAGTTACAAGCGTGTGAGTAGAGGAGGGTCTGCTGCCACCCAACGAAGAGGAGCAAAGATTCGGGCGACCACCATAGTTTGTAGTTTTTGTGTCTCTCTTTGAGAATTTCAGAAATTGTAGAGCTTTTTCCTAGTTTTCCAAAAACTTATCATTGAAGTCAACTGAAGTTGTATTGCAAAAGTTATGAAGGTTTGAAATTGTAAAAACCCGAGGCCATCCATTGAGAAGGCAGAGGTTTCATCAAGCCATAACTTTTGAACAGTAGTTTAGAATGGTTTGATATTTAGAAGGTGTGTGTAACATTGTCATAACTCTTCAGAGAGTTGCTACAATTGAAATTTGGGTTTTTGAAGAAGAAGTTATGAGCGATTTAATAGCTAGAAGGGCAGAACTTTGAACTCATATAACTTTCGGACAATAGTTTAGAATGACTTGAAATTTGTAGGAGTGTTAGTTGTTTGTATTAGCTTTCCAAAGAAGTATTATACTTAGTATTTGGAGCTTTGAGTCATCTGTGGCACCTGTTTGAAGGTTGCAGCCTTGATGCAAACTTTTCCATTGTGTTTTTGAACACTTTTTTTGAGTTTCTTAGTGTTTTTGAACACTTGAAGACAAGAAGACATGAAGACTCGTGTGTTGTGGCTTGTGGCTTATTATTCCTAGCCGGATTTGGAGGCTCGTTGTCTTTACTTGTTATTCCCAGCCGGATTTGGAGGCTAGTTCTTTTCAATTCTGCTTCGTAAATTTTGTTGCGGCGAAGTGGGGTTGATCACCCACACGGTCGTATTTATGTTGTTCCCACCGGTAAGGCGCGATTGCTGGTCACCGTGTGTTTGAATTTTAGGAGCCAATCTTTCGGACGATTTCAGCTTGTGGTTTGGCCGTCCCGTCTTATCCGTCCGAGGCCGTGGGTTCTTATCACCTTACCTTTACCCTTAACCCGTTTAGAGCCACCACAGGATAGGCCAATGGAAAGCTGTTTGAAGAGTCGAAGAGATGAAGATTTACAGAACAGTAGAATTGAGGACACGACAGGACTCTCCTGCCATCTATTCCGGTTGCAGCCAGATTCCCTGTGAATTCTCAAAGCGCTCCCCTCTCTACACGACAACGGCACCACACACGGCCTCACTGTTCACTCGCTATCCCTCCCTACCCAACCCCCTTGACCTCACAACGTACACACACTATCACCCCCACCCACCCCACACGTCAAGACACTCTCTTTCTCCACTGACACTCCATGTGCACACTCACGGCAGACCCGAGCACAACACCTTTTTCACATCACATATAACACAATCTACATCCTTAACATTAACCGCAAAGTACTCAAGCCACGTCTGTGCACTGATGACTCACCTGGAGTTCTCCAACACTCGTCTGCAAATCTGCTTCTGTTGTACTCAAACTTCTACTCTTCTTCCCCACGCACACAACTTGTAAGGACAGTAGAACCCGCAAGAATCAGAGAACCTTCTCGCGATCAGAATCTGGAAGCAAGTATCTTGCCGATACAGTGTAAAACAAACTCTCTCGACTCTAACTTCAGTACACAATGTGCAAGTTTGGCTTCCTCTAGAATCGTGCGATGCCGCAAAGGTTGGAACCGCTCTCATCATCTCAGTTAAGCAGCGCAGCCATCTTCAAAATTAGGCCAAGCTGAAAGAGCTGAACCCGAGTAGGACTTGACTGATCCGAAACCCTAGCTCATAGGTGGACGTTGACCGGTGAGGAGCCACGACGGCTTTAGAGAACCACGACGACACGAGTCCCGAATTGAACTCAAAACGATGCCCAGACGAAAAAAAAAAACCCACTATGATATACCTGATTTGGTGGGTCCCTCTCCAGTTCCTCTATGCCTCTTCGTTGAGTCGATACTCCGTTATCGGATGCCTTTGATGAAGAACCGTTTCCAACCATTGTGGGTCGTGAAGGATTTCCCGGGCTCCCAATTTCATCACTTGAGTCACCATTAACGCAGTCAGACTGGCCTTTACTGCCTCAAGATCCCTGCTACCCTAGCAACGACGTCTCTGCGGTAATGGATCTTTGATACATTCTCACAGAGTTATCTTTTATATAGTCTGCCTCGATCACATGCTCATTCATATTAACGAAGGTGCTAGACTCTTGAATAACAAACCGGAAAACTAGAATCAGAGGGACCTTTTGACATTCTTCTATTCAGCCAAATTCAATGACATTTAATGAAATAACAAAGCATAACATACCTTTATCCTTGCATGAACATGATGCGGTCCTTGGTTGATACTTGACAAATCCCTAAATCATTCGCCCATTTCCGATGTTTCCACTTCCTGGTTCTGAGACGCCAACAATGACTGTTGTAGTCGCCGATCCTTTTGAGCTCGTGACTGCTTCGGATTAGAGAAATTGGTACTTTGCTTCTTCCGTCCACCTATCTTAGTCATCATCTACACGATAGCCAAACCGCTCCTCCACACTCCCTATCAACATCACGAGCTCTCAATGAACCCAAACAACTCAGTGCAATACTCCTTTGTTGAGGTATTAGAGCCCTTGTTCTACTCTGTGTTGCTTCCGTGGACACAAGAAATCGTGTACCTATCTTTAAGTTTTACTCAAATCTTACAAATTATTAGCTGTTGCATAGCCCTACAATAGCCGCCCAATTAAAATTTCTATTGGCGCTGTCAAATACGAGGCTCTATTTAAATATACAATCTTCAAATTTGAATAATGACGGCAAGAAATGCTAAATATTAATTCATGACCCAATCCAAGGACACAACAAATAATGCTAATCGGTGGTCCAGCTCACGACTTTGTTAATCCAAATTAAACTTGTATCTAAATTTGTGGCATTGTACACTCAAGCCACCATGCTGTAAAGGAATAACCCCTTCTTAATTTATATATTTCCGCCGTAATCTCACTAATGCCAATAATTTTGGAATTCCACCGTAATCTCACCTTAATAAAATAATATGTTTCCACCGTAATCAATTGTTTACCAGTCCAATATTTGAACGAGGGAGGGAAGCTAGTTCTATCTCTCTGTCACAATTCCGTTGTCATTGCACATGACACAACCTCACACCGATTCCGATAGTCGATGTACATGGCGTCTCTTACTTCCCATCAAGGCGGCGCTCCACTTATCGTGCCCATTGGCGACCATGGCACAGTTTGTATCTCCGAGTCATTGTTGTGTGTTCGTTTTGGTTATCAGATTGATACAATCCACATTGAATAAGAGGTCTATGATAGCATTGGTATTCACCAGCAATCCATTTATCAAGTGAAAGATAGTGACGCGGTAGGTTGTTTTTGGAACTTGTGTCGTGGTTCATTCAAAATATTCCGTATTACAGATGTTCAAATGGCCACTCATGCGTCTGTAGTAGTGATGACTCCTCCGGCCGATTCTGGTGATACCGAACTCGTGCCCGGTTTAGGCACTAGGTCTATCCCAAGCGTCCATATTCTTAGCGATACAGAGGAAGATGAACTTTCTGATGTGAACCTTGGTGAGTCAAGGATACCTTGGACTTCGTCAAATCAGTTAGCTACTCGTACAATTTCTACCCGAGCTCCATCATTTGCTGACGCGTCTCCGTCTTATTTCTCAGGGAAGCCCCTAGTTCATCCTGGCACGAGAAATATCCGAAGCATACTTATTCATGTCCGGCATATCTGTAATAGGAAAGGGTCCAGGTCTGAGTTGTCCCGAGTTGATATCGATAGTTTTGATTTGAAACATATTAAGTACTTGCCTCCAAAGTATGATGGAGACACGGTATTTGAACTTCCTCCTCTCCCGGAGGGTATTCCTCTACAGTTCGGAGGGGGCCTGGATGGGATGAGTAAATAGTATGATGGTCACACCTGGTGCAAGATAATGACTACAAATATCAAGAACGATTATGGTCTTACATGCCGGAAATCTATATGTACGAGGCATCTACGGTGCCCTAACATCTCTTGTGATTATCAGTTGCGAAACGATGGGCGCTCAAATCAGACCGAGAGGAGCGGGTTGGCGTTCACTCCATTTTCAGTGAATGGAACACCATCAGAGAAATCTACGCTCTCATGTAAGGTTTGCCAAACCCCTCCAATTTGTCTTGCTCTTTGCGATGCATACATACAATGTGACTTCAAATGATCCCGAGCGAACACGCGCTGCAATCCATTTGGGGCATCATCTTCATCCAATCTCAAAAGGCGTAGATCAAAATGTCATGGACGTCATGCACGATTGCGTAGCAAAAGCAGTCCAATGTATGCCGAAGGCTACTAATTCAGCTATTGTCACGGCTGCGAGCAAGAATTTTCTCTCCTACTACCTGATCCGACCACAGTCTAAGTTGTCCAACCTTGAAGAAGCATCTTTGGATGCTGTCCTTGATCAATTAGAGACTCTTTCGTCCCCGAATATAAGGAATCTAGTGTCCACGTGCAAGAAGTTTTACAGTGGAGGGAAGGGTGTAATGGACAACATCATGGAGTTGAAGGAGTTGTCCAAATTCGTCTTTATCCACAAAAACAGGTTTCGAGGTCAGTCTCAAGGTAAAGTATTCATTTTTAAGATGTTTGTCGACCGATGTGGAAGTGGTGTAGACCTCGTTAGGCGTATGCAACCCGGGAATGACCTCGAAGATTGTTGGTTGATGTTTGATCATGTCAAACGAGTCAAGGATTGGACTACCATGACATGTCATATGTACGACAGCAAGTACTGTAAGGTCATGACAATTGCCATGTGCGATATGCAATCCGAGGATGCTCAAGCGCAGCAATTGTTCTGGGAGAATCTAAATGATACAATGAAATAGCAAAGACACGAAGACGTGAACTTCAAAGGCTTCATGGCTGACAGTGTTGGTGCAAATTGGCATGCCGTTCGGCGAGTATATGGCAGCGGCGACAAGGACAAGCCCATGGATAACAGAGAACGAACATGTTTATTTCATTGGACAAAGTGTCTCTAGCGTGCAACCTCCAGAAGCATTCTTCCTGACTTCCAAGAGCAATATATTGCCCTTTGCAAGATCTGGAAAAATGCGAAGACCCATGACGAGGCTGAAGCTCAGTACAATGTCATAAGAGCATGGTGGGTGTCCTCTGGTGCCACCACCAAAATTGGACGTCGTGCTCTCGAGGATTGGATGGCATTCTGGCACTTCCGTTATCGACAATGGGGCGGCGCAATGCAGCTTGAAAGTTGCCTTCTTGTTCTATATAGTTTATATTCCATTAGACCCTTCAAAAGTAATGAATCCATATTTAATGACGATTGTCATGATCATCTTCAGGATCTCACGCTTGACAAGAGGGCTGACATGCCTTCCTGCAACCTTGCCGAAACAGTCCACAACCGTTGGCTCCAACAATCCGGAAACACAATGACTTGTCTATACGCAACAACCGTAGACGATCTTGTCCGCGCTTTCATGCAGGTTACTTCGTATTGAGCATGATTGAAGGGCAGCACGTCGGGAAAAGGTCCGGACAAAGGTACGCTTCGGTTGCGATCCGCACAACGTTTGGGTGATCCTAAACTTATAGCTGATGATGTTAGGAACTTCCCTGGAGCTGAGGATTTACTAACTAGGACATGCGGCTTAGAAGGTGCGGAGATTTTTGGGTCCACGAAGCGCAAGCTTGACATGCCACTCGGGTCGTGCCATGATTCTCACCGGTCCGGTATTGTGAACTATTCAATTCCCCGTGATGGTAAAAGGGTGACTCGGGCTCGCATCGAAGAGGCCCTTGTTGGACACAACTCTGGTGTCCAACATACAACATTCGTTCTAGAATCGGGTTGTCATCCGTCCAAGTGGCACATTGCTCGGCTCCCCAAGAAGTTGGCTCGAAAATGCCAAGCATTGCTGGCTGAGATTGGTGAGCCCTGCAACACCAAAATTGCACGTGGAAATCATAGAACTCCTGTCCCCACCTATTCGGATATGAAGAAGGATTATAGGTGGCCACGCAATGTTACTACGGAGTTCTGGTTTTGTCTAGACGATGTTGCCCGCTGTGTGAAGGAATTGAAGAAAGCGTTTGTGATGGATTGGCTGGTAGTTCCAATATTGTGGCCTGTGGAACTTGGCACAAATTTAACTGTACAGGAGGTTTTAGCATTGGAAGAAGTAGGTTTCTTATTGCAACAGTGTAGAGCTCTTTTACCACGACGACAATTCCAAGTGTCTATGGACATGCCTCTTCCGCGATCTCACTTCCCCATTCCAGCAAATCTGAATTCTCACCACAGCTTTCGAAATGGCTACGCGATTCGTAGAACAACAGATGCTCCCACAATTGACCAACGCAACAAGTGGTCAAGCGCAACTTTTATGAATAACTGCTACGTCTCGAACATGTTTGCCATACCGTATCCGGAATGGGGATTCATTATCACTCTTGACACGGGGAAGGATAAGTCTTATTGCGTCAAGTTTACGGACCTCCCAGGATGTTCATGCCCAAATTTTCTGAAGATGCAATCCGAAGTGTTGGGAAAGAAGGGGCATTGGAAGTATTGCAAACATGTGTATTACATCTTACGTTACCTATGTAAGATGGACTACAAAGAGGACCTATTCATGCATGCTCCAAACTACAGCTTTAACGAAGTTATGCGCAATCTCAAGCTTGCTAACATCACCAAACAAGCATGAGGAAGGCGTTCAAGTCGTCGCGACCAGAAATATTAATATTTCTAGGTTGCTCAAGTGAAGCATCTTCTATACATGCTCAGTTCGTACCTGATTTCAAGACTGTAGTTGATGGTCATGAATTCAATTAATATATTTTGTTATATTATTCTGAGCAGTAGATTCCCGTACTTAGGATGTTCCACAGTTTGAAGGTGAAAATTTTATACATAAGTCATTAGAAATGGAGACTACCAATATTGTGGGAAAAGTCTTCGCGATTTGTGCAAATGATATGCATGGAACGCAAAGGTGATTTCCGTGCATTTCGTAGTTAAGAGTTAATACCCATGTAAATCGAATGTGGTAACAATTTAATACCAGTGAAATATCCACTTAATACCTAGGTGATACCCGTTGTATCAAAAGATCAATATTATCATAAATTAGCAAGTACTGTCCAAAATTGTCCGCTTCGAATGATATTCTACTACGACACCTAAACCCTATACCTAAGTAAACATGTGCTTTGCATTCTAATATGGCAATTTACAAATGTACGACCTTCAGAAAAAAAAATTGTGACACACCTTTAAACTAAAACAAGGAACTCTAAAAGACCGAAATAAAGAAAAAAACACGCAATTTTGTAGTATACCACGGCTGTAGGGTATTTTCTAAAATTAGAAGTTTTTGAAAAATATGTCACTAAAATTTGATGATCTGCTGAAAAAACCACGAATTTCACTTTTTTCCCAAAAAAAAGAAAAAAAAATTCCAGATTTTAGGATTTTTTATGCTCACCGCTCGCCGCTCGTTGCTCACTGCTCACATGATAGCGTCGCTGGACTGTAATATGAGCTCCTTGTAGATGCATGGTAGTCTTGGTTAAGAATGTTGCACTTGGTTTAATTGATTCCTTTCAAACTCGTTAAAATTTTCTTCCACACATCCCTTACGCTTGGCTCAAATACCAAAAAACTCTTAACGACACACAGAAGCCAAAAAAGTTCATATACATAGTGACTTTCAAAAATTAGTCAATAATTGCTTATATCAAATTTCACACACAATGCCTGAAAAATAACGACATTAACATTCAAACTTTCATTTGTTTATATTTATAATTAGAGTCTAGTACATCATATTTGAAGTTTCATGCCAATTGTAAAATCATACAAGAAAAAACAAGGATTCAAAAAAACTACTATACATTAACTCAATTTTGTAAGCTATATCTACTTGATAAAACCTTTGACATTGCATAGGAGTGATAGAATTAAAAGAATCTTGTACATGCTCTGATAACTCAAGCATTCCCTTGGCTGGTGTTGGATACTCATTCAACCTTCGTTTCACAGTTGCCCACATATGCTCAATCGGATTTTAATCAGGTGATTGAGGGGGCCAAATAAGCACATCAAAATCTTGCATTGATTACCAATGTTTGACTAATTTAGCGGTATGTTGAGGATCACTATCATGTTGAAATATAACATGAAAGGGATCGAAATGATACAATTTAATTGTATCCACGAGCTCATCTTGAAGAATCCTAAGATATAAATCTTGTTTCATCTTCCCCTCTATCTTGCACATGTATCCCATGCCACGAAAAGTCATACAACCCCACACAAAAACTGCACCACCTCCATGTTTAATTGTTTGACTCACATGACAAGCTTGTAAATGAGATTTTTCATATCATTTACACACAACACCACACCCAACACCAAGCACGACCATCATATTGAAATCAGTTGATCTTAGACTCATCACTAGAAATCACCCTATTCCAATCATGCACAATCCAATCTTTATGTCGTTGAGCAAATTCTAACCTGGAACTTATATTCTTGGTCGTGAGTAGTGGCTTTTTCTGCTTCTCTAGAGACCCAACACCTACTTCATAAAGTGTCCGCCTCACTCTGTTGGTGCAAACCACCACATTCAGTTGCTCACTTAAAGCATCCCTCACATCTACTGCAGTATTTAGTCTACCAAGTCTAATAGCTCTGACGCACGCTCGCCTTCGAGTATGGGTGGTGCTCTCTGGGCAACCTCCTTTTAAACATTCTACATGGGGAGCACACTCTCTATGAATCCTAGACCATGTGGATTAGAATAACACACTTGGAAACACAGTGGGGAACTGTGGAGAACTAGAATGGGAACTTCTAATTGGGAATGCAATAGGAAGGTTGTGGTAATAATATGGTTGAAATGATAAATCAGAAGAGGGTAATCAAATGGTTTGGTTAGGAACCATATCGAATTTTACTGTGAAACTGGTATCTCCAATAATAACCTTCTACTCTACTGTTTACAAGCTCACGCACATTTCGAAGGGAATTATCAGGACCTTTATGGAAGCAACAATTGTCTCAGTCTCTACGCTCCTTAGTTACTTCAACAAGGCCAAGGTTTGCGGTATCCTCGCTGTCACGTATTGTTTCAAGGATCGAGACTGGCGTGTGGATTAGTGCGGATTGTAGCTCACAGTTTTTCATAGAATACTCAGGAATCAAGTGACCAGGGATGGCCACTTAATTTTGCTCTTGGTTGGAGTTGCATTGTGCGGATGCTGGTACTCATAGGTTAAAACTTAGGCAACTTCATACATGTGGATTCTACTTAAGGTAAGCTCCCCTAAAACCGACATGTCAAGGAATGTGCATATATGGAGAGAAGAGATAATTACACTATTATTTTTCAGTGATAGCCGATAGAATTACAATTCCAATCCAAGTGATTTCATATTCTTTCAATGAAAACTGAATTAGTTATGAATTTTCAAGTTGTTTAGCCATGTTTAGTGGGTGGCCAGCTGTAGGTACCTTATAACCAACGACCAAAAGTAAGGGTCTTGACTAATAGCAAACCCCCATTGGGAGCTGAGTTGGTGGCAATGGGATGGAAGAGGGTTGGATATACCCCAATTTTATAGGCGTTGGCTATGGGTTTTTGTTGGTTATAGGGGGCTTACCTTACATTAACTAAGGATACCATATCAAGGTTGCCTAGACAAGTAGAATCCATGGGTAAGGATCCCCATGGCATTTGAATGTAAGATACTTGGTGGATATTTGTGAAGCCTGGCTCTGTACACTAAAATGGGTATTTAGTGTACCACTACATTTAATGTTACAACATCTCTTTACCACCCAACTCTAAATATATTTTTCTAGACATTTAGTGTTAAGGCTCATTAATTAACATCTACTTCCTAAGGTTATAGTTATTACACATTAATTAACTAGTTGATCTATTAAGGTTTTCCTAACTTTAGGAAGTAGATTTAATAATTAATATGTTAATTAATAATTAATATGTTAATTAATAATTAATATGTTAATTAAAAATTAATATGTTAATTAATAATTAATATGTTAATTAATAATTAATATGTTAATTAATAATTAATATGTTAATTAATAATTAATATGTTCATTAATAATTAATATGTTAATTAATAACTAATATGTTAATTAATAATTAATATGTTAATTAATAATGAATATGTTAATTAATAATTAATGTGTTAATTAATAATTAATGTGTTAATTAATAATTAATGTGTTAATTAATAATTAATGTGTTAATTAATAATTAATGTGTTAATTAATAATTAATGTGTTAATTAATAATTAATGTGTTAATTAATAATTAATATGTTAATTAATAATTAATATGTTAATAAATAATTAATTAATAATTAATTAATAATTAATTAACATATTAATTATTAAGTAATTACTAATTAATTCATTATTAATGATTAATTAATTAACATATTAACTATTAAGTAATAATTAATTAATTATTTATTTATTATTAATTTATTAATAATTTATTAATAATTTATTATTAATTTGTATATTAATTTGTAAATTAATTTGTAAATTTGTAAATTAATTTATTAATTTGTAAGTTAATTTATTAATTTGTAAATTAATTTATTAATTTGTAAATTAATTTATTAATTTGTAAATTAATTTATTAATTTGTAAATTAATTTATTAATTTGTAAACTAATTTATTAATTTGTAAACTAATTTATTAATTTGTAAACTAATTTATTAATTTGTAAATTAATTTATTAATTTGTAAATTACTTTATTAATTTGTAAATTAATTTATTAATTTGTAAATTAATTTATTAATTTGTAAATTAATTTATTAATTTGTAAATTAATTTATTAATTTGTAAATTAATTTATTAATTTGTAAATTAATTTATTAATTTGTAAATTAATTTATTAATTTGTAAATTAATTTATTAATTTGTAAATTAATTTATTAATTTGTAAATTAATTTATTAATTTGTAAATTAATTTATTAATTTGTAAATTAATTTATTAATTTGTAAATTAATTTATTAATTTGTAAATTAATTTATTAATTTGTAAATTAATTTATTAATTTGTAAATTAATTTATTAATTTGTAAATTAATTTATTAATTTGTAAATTAATTTATTAATTTGTAAATTAATTTATTAATTTGTAAATTAATTTATTAATTTGTAAATTAATTTATTAATTTGTAAATTAATTTATTAATTTGTAAATTAATTTATTAATTTGTAAATTAATTTATTAATTTGTAAATTAATTTATTAATTTGTAAATTAATTTATTAATTTGTAAACTAATTTATTAATTTGTAAACTAATTTATTAATTTGTAAACTAATTTATTAATTTGTAAATTAATTTATTAATTTGTAAATTACTTTATTAATTTGTAAATTAATTTATTAATTTGTAAATTAATTTATTAATTTGTAAATTAATTTATTAATTTGTAAATTAATTTATTAATTTGTAAATGAATTTATTAATTTGTAAATGAATTTATTAATTTGTAAATTAATTTATTAATTTGTAAATTAATTTATTAATTTGTAAATTAATTTATTAATTTGTAAATTAATTTATTAATTTGTAAATTAATTTATTAATTTGTAAATTAATTTATTAATTTGTAAATTAATTTATTAATTTGTAAATGAATTTATTAATTTGTAAATGAATTTATTAATTTGTAAATGAATTTATTAATTTGTAAATTAATTTATTAATTTGTAAATTAATTTATTAATTTGTAAATTAATTTATTAATTTGTAAATTAATTTATTAATTTGTAAATTAATTTATTAATTTGTAAATTAATTTATTAATTTGTAAATTAATTTATTAATTTGTAAATTAATTTATTAATTTGTAAATTAATTTATTAATTTGTAAATTAATTTATTAATTTATAAATTAATTTATTAATTTGTAAATTAATTTATTAATTTGTAAATTAATTTATTAATTTGTAAATTAATTTATTAATCTGTAAATTAATTTATTAATTGATTATGTTAATTAATTATTAATTAATTATGTTCACTTATTATGTTAATTTATTAGATTTAATATGTTAATTAATTAATATATTAATTAACTAATTTATTTATTAAGGTTTTCCTAACCTTAGGAAGTAGATTTAACCTCTACTAAAATTGTTATTTCTCAATTTCTTACAAATTGTTTTGTCTTTAGTAACACTAAATGTAGAGGTAGCAAAACTCCAAAGTTGCAATTCTCTGCATTTAGTGTTAATGTTGACATTTAGTGTTGTAACATTATCGGCGTTGTTGACATATAGTGTTGAGGTTCGTAATTAGTGTCTCGAACACTAAATACCCATTTTAGTGTAATGGAATCATGGGATACTCAAAAGTCGTTGCTAACAATATGCATGTGAGTACGGACCTGATGAAAATGTGCATGCTGTCTATTCTGCTTCTTGGAACCTGCACGCTTGCATTAGCATGACATCAATGAATCTCAGGACAGACTGAAAGGAGCGTAGTTTGTCCTCTTATATAAAAGATACAATCCTTGTGGGCCATAGGGGAACATTTAGATCATGATCTAGATACAGGATGAAAAGCACACTTGTATGACCAAACTGAGTTCTTAGGAACAAAGAGAACCAACTCAACATGTCAATTTCATCACATTGCAAGAGGTAATTAAATTTAGGATTGTGTTGTATGGTACAGTAGGAAGTAGTACACAGATGTTCCTTCCATAAATTGCGGTGTGTATGCTCGCTATTTCTTCATTTTTGAGTTATTTGCATGGTGACAACCACAATTTTACATATATGAGTTAGATCTCACTAGATGTAAAGTAATGAGGGTCAATTTTGAGATAAATGAATGAGGTCTGGTCAAATTTAACCCTTAAACGTCAGAAGGTGCCGTTGTTGGCCACCGTATTCTACATGTATGGTGTCATATTTGAACATGATAAAATTCAGACTCCGAGATGAAAGATGTTAGTTGAAGATTCTTCAATCCAAAGGTTTTAGTCTTGCTAAACTTAAATACATTTTTAATATTCTACAGAGTAAAATACCGTCCCATATATACGATTCCCAACTGACGTTTATGGGATAAAGTAAAAACCAGTTTTCAGGTAAATGAGTCAAATCTTTCCATTGCAATGCATACCCTACGCCATGGTGGCTTTCATACATAATTAATTCAAAATGGAGGGTTGTCCAAGTCAGAGCCAGGTGGAAGAACCAGTAGAGATGCTCTAAGTCCACAGAACACTTTGACCACCGAGTGGGGATGCTCTAAGTCCAGAGAACACTTTGGACACCAAGTGGAGATGCTCTAAGGTTGGATGACCCATAACCACCACAAACCCCAGAACCAACAAGCTAAAGTGTACCAAAACCACCACAGACCCACCCCATTTCCGAAATTTTAGGAAGTCAGATATGATTGGGTGTCAGTTCATGATTGGTTCAAAGCTGCCGGTTTTTAGTCAATGCAGAAGTGGTTTTTAGTACAACTTAGTGTGGAAATAGAGAGTTTTGTGTGTCGAGGAATGGGTCACGGCTTACTATCCACTTTGAAAATTTGTAGCCATTTCAATTCGAAGAAATAAATAGTCACGACAATTGCAATATTCATGAAATCCTATTTTGAATTCCCAAAAAATGTCTTACCACGTATACAAACGCTATAAATAGGTCAGCAAGCTTAAGTTGGTGGTTATAGGTCATCCAACCTTAAGTCCAGAGAACACTTTGGACACCGAGTGGAGATGCTCTAAGTCCAAAGGACACTTTTGACCACCCCCTGATGCCTTCTGAAACATTGTACAGACTTAATAAGTTTACTTCCCAGCGTTTTTTTTGGTAGGGGACAATACGTGCTGAAGACGGCGCACCCTCCGAACAACGCTCGTATGGGCGTCACCAGTTTTCTGAGTCGCTTGAGGAGAATTGGACTGCAACCTTCGGAGAGACGACAGCTTACTAGATTTCGAAGTTGCTTTGAGGTTTAGCCTTGTTGATTCTGGAGGCATATGTTTGATAAGGCGCCACTAGTGTTGGTGCACTTCTCTCGACACAACAGTCGACTATGGCGGTACCAGCAGGGGTTGCAGTAGTACTTGGTGTGCTTTTCTCTCTTCATGTGCTGAGCAGCGTTGTTGACCACGCGTTCGCCGACAAGATTGCGTTACCAGAACCCGAACGTAAGCTTTAGGACTCTCTGCTTTCAAGGTTTCATTTTTGTTCGTGTCTGTTAGAGAAAGGACCAGTCTGAAGTTAGACTGTGAGCAAGTTTTAGTGAAGCGTGTTGTGGAGGTCGGAGTGAACAGCGGAGTTGGAAACTGGAGCTGGAATTTGGATCCTCACCTGTAGCTGATATGGCTGTGGCCGGTGGCGGAGACAGGAAAGCCGCTGCAGGAACTGTTTGTTAACTGGAACAAGCGCACAAAAGATGTCGACACTAGTCTTCCGGGTTGGCATTGGTTTGATCCCACCATTTCGTATGATGATCCTACCTATGTTGACCCCTGCTATTTCAACTCTTGGCGAGGCGTGTTCTGTTACATTGAGCTCAACCAGACGGCATCCTTACAGACCGGTAGCCTCTTCGACGCAAGGGTTGTTAGCCTGTAAGGCTGCTTCGCACAACGTACATCTCGTTAGTCCTTGGCAAGTTACGATCGTGGTTTGCATGATTTCTGTGTGGTTCTTGTGCTGACATCCACATTGTACATCTTATCTGCGTGATGATCAGTAAAGTCAGCGACACCTTAATCGTGGGCACTTTGCCAGAATCTCTGTGGAACTTCAAAAAGCTTGTCTCCATGTGAGTAAATTCACCATTTTGGGGGGATTAATAGTAGGTTGTTTTCCAGTGGAAGTGAAATTCTTATGTTATTCATGTTAATGTTTGCAGCAGATGTTGAATTTATAGGGTTCCCCTTCTTGATGCAGAATCGTAATAGGAAATCCCGGTCTAACTGGACCTATCCCCAGTAGACCAACATCTGATACGGAGCGGCGCTGGTCACTAAAAAGCTTGTGAGCCTCCTAATCCTTACTGTGTTCAGAAAGGAACACAAAGCGCATAGTTTGCGAATTTTTTATTTCAGCTTTCTTATCTCGAGATATTTCAAAGAAGATGCATCGCTCACGACCATCAGAAACGTGTCTTGACTTCTTGCGTTGTTGTAATTGACAGTTTTTTTTTTTTTTTTGTTTCTGTTTCTCCAGGGATCTCCACGGCAACAACTTAACCGGAATCATACCAGACCCGCTTTTTGAGTACAGCCAAGAAATCGAGGATTTGTAAGTGTGCTAATTTGATGCTAAGACTGCCATGCATATCCTCATGTGGAAAATAATCTTGGCATTAAAAAATTGGTAGTAATTTGTTTCCGTTTTGTATTCTTGGTAGGGATTTAAGCAACAATGTCTTGGACGGCCCTATACCACAAAGTTTGGCTCTCAACAGCAGATTGAAAACCGTGAATCTCTCCCACAACAACTTGACAGGAAGAGTACCTTGGAACATATCTGAGAATTGGACTCATCTTGTCCTTGCGTAAGCACTTCCAACATTCTTCATATTTGACATAATACTTGCTGGCATTTTTGCGAAACAACTAATTCATATATCTGGAGCATTTCAGAGTTGCAATTCAGATTTCCAGAGAATGAATAATTACACGTACATGAATAGCGTTCTAATTTGTATCGAATTGTGGAACTGTAGGGATTTTTCAAGCAACAATTTCGATGGATCCCTTCCCAGCTTAGTTTCCACCCAGTCTGTTCATTATCTGTAAGTGTGGGTCACAAAAGACTTGTCTTTCAACATTATCAATAACAAAATGCATCCACAATGTTTCTAGAGAGGTTTAATCAATACAAGGCTTTGCAGTGTAAGAGTGTGGGACAATTGAGGATTGAGTGAGCTTGTCTTTCTGCTTTTCACAGGAACTTCAGCCATAATGAATTCGGTGGAGAGATCGACCTTAGCATTTTCAGTTCCGAGACAACGGCGACCTTGGCAACATTGGATTGTTCCGACAACCATCTCACGGGTGCCTTGCCGGATTTAACCAATTGGTCTAATCTTCAAATTCTGTAAGCCTTGCACAGGTGAAATCATGATATAATTTGCACTCTCACGTTTCCACGAAGGTATTACATAGTTAAAATCTACAGCTCATGAGCATTGGAAGCTAGGATATTTTAATCCAAACTAGTGAATTTACTTGGTCTTTTCAGGAACTTAAGCGACAATAGCTTCTCTGCAGGCCCATTCCCCACATGGCTTTCCAGTCTTCCTAATTTACAAACGTTGTAAGTATTGTGGTGTACAACTTTTGGATTAAACTGCAAGTTATAAACTATAAAACCTTTGCTAACAGATCCTTGAGTTTTTATTTACTTATTAAGATTAGTTTATTGACACAGATCAACTCTTGAGTTTCAATTTACAAAATTTCATTTCCTGCTCAGATCGTACTCCATTTGATGACAATTTCTGAATTCCCGACATTTATGCAGGGGTTTGCGGAATGCAAACTTGACAGGAGAGCTTAATCTTGAGCTACTTAATAGTTTGAAAAAGTTGGAGATATTGTAAGTGATTTCACCTTGTCTCTATTCTTGCCAGCAATATTGCTCTGAATTTTTGACAATGTGTAGGATCAGGTGATCTTATATAATAATTGTATCTGATGAATAAGCATGTATTTTGTGTTGCAGAGAACTGGGAAACAACAGCATCAATGGAACACTCGACTTTGACACTCTGCTCACCATGAGTGGAAATGGCTCTTTGCAAACTGTGAGCTTGAAGCACAATCAAATCAGAAATGTCATATTCACCTCCAACAATGTTTCAGCTCTTCGAATAACTCTCGAGTATGCATATTCCTGACGATTCTTTTAGTCAAAGCATGGGCTAGTTGTGATGTAGAACTTCCTTTCCCATGTTATGTGATATTTTGATTTTTGACTTAACAGGTTGCAAGGGAACCCATATTGCAGCAGTGAAAGTGAATCTGACATACAGAGGTGTCTTTGTGAGCAGAATTCATGTTACAACACAAGTATGGCACTTACCTGACTTGCTTGTGTACACGGTCAAAATTTAGTTTCAATATCAACGTTTTGTTATCAGAGTTAATTGCAAAGTCACCCTCTAGCAATAGTTCTTTATCATCTCATGGCATTAATATTGTTGTTGGTTCCGTAATCCTTTAATGACTTGGAGGAGGACAAACTTAGGAATAGGAGAAGTGTAAGAAAAGTAATAAACAATAAACACTAGTTATGAGAGAACTTGAAGCAGCATTGGTTTATCACAAGAATAATATTATGAGACGAGGCAACTAACCAATGGTTTGTTTTTCTGAATCTCTGAGGAAGTAGAATATTGATGTCAATACATAATATCTGTGCAGATCCACCCAATTCAACCAAGGGAATTATCATAGGCTCAAGTATCGGTGGAACAATTGGAGCAGTGATGATGATCATCGCATCTCTTCTGTATTGGAAGAATAGAAGGGATAGAAAGTACCTTCTACTCGCTGTACATGAAAGTAAGCTGAACAATCACTCAGAATTCAATGTGTAAAAGGATCATTCAATGTCTGATGAGGACGTTTGAATATACATGTAAGTTTCCCTGTGGTGATAATCTTGTTGTGACCTCGTATGATGTGAAAATTTTCCAGAGTTTGCTGAGTACGAAATGAAGCCCACGTTGTTTGCTTACAGTGAGCTCCACAAGGCAACTCGAGATTTTCATCCGGATAACAAGTTGGGTGAGGGAGGGTTTGGTGCAGTCTACAAGGTAATCTCAGAACAAATTTTCTGAAGCTCATGCTATTGCATCACCAAGCATGATGGTGTCTATTGACCAGGAGAAGCTCTTTAGTTGGGGTTTATTTGCAATCAGTCCATTGCTGAATTTCTGGTTCTGTGAGCAGGGCACCCTTGCGGATGGCAGTGTGGTGGCTGTGAAGCAACTTCTCCCAAAGGCACAACAGAGCATGGATGAATTTTTGAACGAGGTGGTTCTCCTGACCAGTGTGAAGCACCGAAACCTGGTGAAGCTCAAAGGTTGTTGCCTTCGTGGAGACCGAAGGTTGTTGGTGTACGAGTTTGTAGACAACTATGATCTTGCCGAGACGTTATTCGGTATGTTGATGCTTCTGATATGATTTTTGTATGCAGGTTTTTCAACAACCTCGTGGATAACTTAGTGAATCTGAAGCATCCTTTTGTTTTGCAGAGCATAGAGGCAACCAAGTGGTTACATGGCCCGCACGTTTCAACATATGTTCGGGAGTGGCGGAAGGTCTACATTATCTGCATGCAGGAGTGGATCCCAGAATCATTCATAGAGACATCAAGGCCAGCAACATCTTATTGGACCATACTTTTCATCCAAAGATTGCAGATTTTGGTTTGGCGATGTTGTTTCCGAATGAGGACACTCACGTTACAATCCTAGAAGTTGCTGGAACAAAGTAAGTGAGTCGTTTCTACGGCAATGTCTTCAGAGAACAACATGCTGTGGCTATCTAGGAAGTCTTACAGTGAAATTTGGAGTTCAGGCTATTTTACTTGTTCTAAGATAACTTGAGATGTGCAGAGGTTATTTGGCGCCAGAATATGCAACAAGAGGCCAAGTGAGTGACAAAGTGGATGTATTTAGCTTTGGTGTGCTAGCTCTGGAGGTTGTGAGCGGCAGAAAGAACATCTCTTTTGACGTCCCGCCTAATCAATCGTATCTTATAGATTGGGTGAGCTTCCTTATTTGATCTAGTTTTGTGAATTATATCTAGATTTTGACAAACGTGTAAGATGAAATTCTCATATCATATGATGAATTGATTCTTCAATATGCAACAAGGATTCTCTTGTAGACATTTTAGATGAACAATGGGACGTATATGTTGAGCATACTCTACTCCATTCATCGATTTCTGTATTGCCCAGTCGTTGGTGTGCAGTGAGCCTAATACATGATGCTGTGGCATTGATTTAGGCATGGACACTGAACGAGGAAGGAAGGCTTTCAGAGCTTGTTGACCGAACTACGTCATTGCAAGCCGGCGAAGAGATTGAAGTGCACCGAATCATCACCACTGCTCTTGCATGTGTGCAAACGACTGCGGAGAGGAGACCAAGCATGGCGCAAGTGGTGAGGATGTTGCAAGGTGACATCGAAGTCACGGAGGCTCTGAGGGGTGGGTTGAATGAGAATGTGAACCACCGTGCACTACTTGGTCTCAATAGCTCATCCACCACTCTTAACACTGTAGAGGAAAGTCAAGTCTTGTTTATGGGAGAGAACTCTGGTTCAGGAAGTTGTAGTAGGGTGAAACCTCTGATTGAGTTGATTGCAATCAAAGCTAGGTGAAAGGCATTGCAGACTAGCAACCCTGTTGTTGTTCATGAATTATTCACTTATTATCATAGAAGTAGGTGAGTCAATCCGGCTGCAAAAGAGATCGAAGAAAAAGTTCTCTTTTCTGCATTCTGCGTGAGTGACGAGCGACTCGTTTACACTTGATGTGATGTATCTGAGTCCATTGAAAGTAGGTCTTTCTTCCAGCCGCGTACTACTCCACCTCCGGGAAATCTAGTGTGCGGTTCTCGTCACCGGAAGCATCAAAATCTTCAACTTCCATAACTTCCATCGTGTAGGTGGAGTGTGATCAAGGCTTAGTTTACTATACCTTTTTAATACACAAATACAACATCCATCCATGCATAGCAGCCATCCCGACAAAAATCATCCTTGAATCAATGGTATGAATGCGACAATCCCGAACACAACCCACTAAAGTATGTAATGTACGAGTCCATTCCAACATTGCAGGCAACGAGAAAGCTGATGAACTAGAGAAAATTGTCAAAGATAAAGACCATAGAAATGCTAAACACGCACACTACGCCATCGTACTACCGAAGAAACGAGTGGCCATCTATGGGTGAAACTCTGGACAAAGGCCCTATTAGATTCCTCATTAAATACCTCAAAAATCATGATCTCCAAAAACACCTAACAGAAATTGCCAACTATTTCTCAAACATTGCAAAATGGACAACAAATAGAAATATATATATATATATATATATATATATATATATATAAAGATCTATCCAATGACTTATGGAACGCCCTTGTGTCACTTATACACAAAAACTTGTCTCATTAAATTCTGAACAGGCCAATATATGGAATAATATGTTCCAAAACAACTTTTCTTTGGACTTCAAAGGTTTCCCTCCATAATATGCTCCATCTGCAACTCTTTATACCCTGATACATGGCTACATGTATTACTCAAATGTCAGAAGCGACACATAGATCCACTAACTATAAAAAGGCATAACAAAGCAATATGGAAAATTAGGAAACTACTAGTTTCACCTAGCAAATCTAGTTGCTTCACCCTCATCAATGCCGGTACCTTGAATGGTAACCCCCTCAAGAATACAGTACCACCATGGTTGCTACAATGCATATGTGACACACAGAGATGACACTGCAATGCCAGACTTAAAACCAGACATGCTATGTGTCTGCGGTCTACCGTACAATAGCCCCTCTTCCAACAACACCGAACCCAAGTCTCACCATACAATTCATTGAATTTACATACTGTAACAAGAAACAATCACTAACAAAAGTGATAAATACACATCACGAGTTGATGATATTAGCGCACTTGGTTGGAAAATTGACCCAGTGCTCATAGTGATTAACGCGGGGGCCCAAGCCGCAACCCACATCGTATCTATGAACTCAATTGAAAGTGCATTCAAAATCCCAAATACTACTATCAAAAGTACCTTCAAAGAAATAAACATCATCGCCATCCAATACGCCATGACCATCCTTAAACACAAGCGCAAACAAGAAAACAACCACCCACTTCCCACCACACAAATCCTCCCTTAAACAATCCAAACAATATAATCCACATTATGTGATACCTTAGCCACTGGGCACTTAGCCCTTTGAGTATTTTTGCTTCTTATTTCTGATTACATTGTGTCTACCCTCAAAAACTGGAAAGTAGTTCCTTACCACTAATCCATGCTCGATGGGTATAGGCATAGTGGTGGAATGAACATACACCTTATTTACCCCGGCTTCCACCTGGAGACCCAGAGTACTTCTTCTTTTGCTTGGAAACAACAATTCCCACCCCATGCAAGTAAAGGGATTCCGGTTGAGGTTGGTTACACCATGTGCGCGATAGGACTTTTTCTTCTTAGGTTACAAAACATGTAAGGTAAGCCCCCCCTAGAACCGACAAAGTTAAGGAATGTGCATATACGGAGAGAGGAGATGATTATACTGTTATTTTTCAGTGATAGCCAATAGAATTACAATTCCAACCCAAGTGATTTCATATTTTTTCGATGAAAACTGAATTAGTTATGAATTTTCAAACTGTGCAGTCATATTTAGTCGGTGGCCAGCACTAGGTACTGCCATAACCAACGACCAAAAGTAAGGGTCTTGACTAATAGCAAACCTCCATTGGGAGCTGAGTTGGTGGTAATGGGATGGAAGAGGGTTGGATATACCCCAATTTTATAGGCGTTGGCTATGGGTTTTTGTTGGTTATGGGGGGGCTTACCATAACATATACTTCTGAGTCCTGAGCTACATTTATATACTGAAATGAGGGGTAGTCGTACATAATAAGGTTAACGCCAGAGATAAGAGCTTCTTAGCACCGGAACCTCTTTGCAAATTTCTCTTCATCTCGACAGAAAACATCAGTTACAAGACATTAGTGTACCTTGGAACAATATCTGTGCAGACAACGTAGGGTTTAGGGTTTAGGGTTTTAGGGTTTAGGGTTTATCCACTTCGGAGTTCAAATTTGGTCAATTTTTGTGACTACTGTATCGTGATGCGCAGGTGATTTGATCTATCTCTCGAGTTACTCTGGGCTTCGCATATTGATTCTTGCAATGAGGGCTGTGGTGCAGCGAGTCACGTCTGCGCGCATTGAGGCATGTTTTTCTTGCGCCATGCTCTTGTGATTTTCTTCTTCTCAGAATGCGAGCTGTCAAGTGTTGATGGTAAAAAATCATCTGAGATACAGTCTCGAATTCCTTAAACCCATGCGTAAGCCCTAATTTTCTCTCTTTCACCACTTTCGTCATGTTTTCGATGTGGGTTTGGATTGGCAGGTGGATGGCAAGACGGTGTCAGAAATTCAATATGGGTTGCTGGTGCTCGTGGGTCTTCTCGACTCCGACACGGATGTAGACTCGGAATTCATGTTTGTGCTCGTGTTCCAATTATCCAGTTTTATATTTTAATCTTTTTGTGACTTCTGTGAGTGCTTTCTTGTGCAAGATGGCCTGATTTGATGGAATGAAAGTTTTTCAGATGCCGGAAGATCCTGAACATGCGACTGTTTCAGAACGAGAAGACTGGCAAACCATGGGACCAGAACGTGAGCTTCCAGACTTTTTTGTCTTTTTTAGGGTTTTTCTTTCAATCGATGAGGAAATGACTGTTTTTTTTCCTCCCTTGCGTTGCAGGTGATGCAGAAGAACTACGAAGTCCTGCTCGGTAGTATACCTAAACTGGCAATAATCTTCCAGGGTTTATAATCTAGTAACTCATGAGGGTCACTTGGCATTAACCCTAAACCCTAAATCCGGTACGTATTTATGGATTGTTGGTGTGAGATGTGGCAGTGAGCCAGTTCACTTTGTACGGCGTGTTGAAAGGCAACAAGCCGGACTTTCATGTGGCCATGCCTCCGCAGCTGGCCAAGCCATTTTACGAGTCCCTCGTTCAGAGAGTTCGCAGAGCGTACAAGCCCGACGCCGTCAAAGGTAGCAATATATTCAGATACCAGCAATCATTTAGAGCACTACTTCGTGTTGTAGGGTCTCATGGCGATGGTTGTGCTCTTTGCAGATGGAGTTTTTGGGGCAATGATGCAGGTTTCGTCGGCCTATCCCCTCTATATGACTTGTTATCAAGTTTGCTTGAGTTGTTGAGTAGCCACGGCATCTTTGTCTTGTACGAGGTTACTCTTCAAGTCATTTTTCAAATGGTACAATCTCTTAAGGAATTGAGGGACTCTTGATGAGCAGGTCCATCTGGTGAATGACGGCCCTGTCACCATGAACCTGGATTCACGCAAAGTTTCTGTTCCTGAATCTGGCGTTCAAGGCGACTCCTTTAAAATGTGAGCCCCGAGTGGGACATGATGGTCAGTTCGGATCCTTCTCTGTCGTTAATTGTTTTGAATACAGTTGTTCATTGAATGCTTCGGACAATGTTTAACCGCATGTTACAGCACTTCTTGTGTTACCCTTTTAGCTCCTTTCTGCAGTTTCTGAAACTTTGTGTGCTATGTAAAACTTGAGAATTGAAACATATCAAGACGTCGAGGTGAATCTGGTGTTCACGTTGTATCTTAGGTTGCTGAGGATCATCATTGCAACTGACACCGGATTACGTGGGTCGAGACAGCGTCGTTGCCATTTCCTGACAGGAAATTAAATGTTGTCGTGTATGATTGAACCAGATCACCACCTGCCAAAAGTAGTGCTGGTCAGAACCAGAAGACGTCTGCCTCTCAAAAGGTAACACAAGCAACGGTTTGCTTGCATGTGGGTGCTAGAATTGGTGTCAGGAACAGTAACAGATTGAGCTCTCCCTTATTTCATTGTGTACTTCCTAGAGGTGCATGTCACTCTGGCTGTGGCATCTTAAATTCGCTGCCCACATGGGGATAGGGTAAGGAATCAGCGTCACAACGTCACAACCGCAGTCTAGATTTGGTACTACTCATCATGAATGGCTAGCCGACACTTGTTCCTTGGTTCATTCATGTGACGCTTTTACTACGTTTTTATGACGGAATTCACAATGTCCACTCGTCGTAACATCCCAGATTCATTTGATGGAGTATGATATGTTCTATTGCTTGTTTTGTAGTATTCTTTTTGTCGTTGTTTTGTCCATATATGTGATTAGAGGACTGTATAAACGCTGGAGTTCTTTGCTTCCTGAGCTACTTGAGTTTTTTTTGAGTATTCTGGTTTGTTCAATGTTGTTTCCCTCTGTCTAAATCTCTAGCCGGTCGGCCAAAGCTAAGCCGCCTGTGCAAAGAGGTGTTGTACACATGCCTTAGTCTGTCTAAAGTCCAAGTCGTGTGTCTATGTCACATGTTTCTAAAATGAGTGTGCCAAGAAGCCTAGTCCGAAGTCAAAGAAGTCATTGCTATTGTCTGATCTTCATAATCAGGATCAGTGCAGTTAACTAGCAAGGTTGACTGCTCTCAAAAGGGCTATTTGAATGACATGGCACGTATTGTTTGTGATTTGTACAGTGATCAGCCTTCAGTTAAATCAATTTATAGGCCTGTTCCGAAAAGTTCAAATCCTGGGTCACTCTTTTAGAGATGATCTTGACAGGATAATTTTAGACAATAATCTTAACTTTTTCGAGTGTCGTAAGTTTGATCAAGCAAGATTTTGATAGTGTAGAGAAGGAATTAGACGTAGCATTAGGTCTTGGTACAATTGTT
Source organism: Bryoerythrophyllum caledonicum (assembly GCA_963971425.1). Classification (NCBI taxonomy): domain Eukaryota; kingdom Viridiplantae; phylum Streptophyta; class Bryopsida; order Pottiales; family Pottiaceae; genus Bryoerythrophyllum; species Bryoerythrophyllum caledonicum. The sequence goes on along the minus strand of OZ020522.1, from coordinate 6,416,148 downwards.
TGTCCCTATCGTATCGAACAGCAATCGGAGCGATGCTATGGCACTAAGTTCACAAGGTTCAACAAAAAACACATCAGGTAGTATTCAGTGCTTTTTGTAATGTTAACATCATACAAATTAATCATGGTTCCGATTTGAACTTCAAGTACCTATTGCATGGATGTTGTGCTTTGGGGAGTTGGTTACCGCTAGTATGCAAGATTCCTATTGGCTCTTTTGAACCTCCACTCCTTGCACAATTTTTTTGAATATGCTACTCCTTTTTCACCTCTAAAAATTGGTGCACAAGGAATTAATATCATAATCAAGATCATGATGTAAAATTTAGACCATGTGTAGTGCAAAACTTTGACACCAAGTGAAGTCAAAGTCTGCCAATCCACTCAACATAGCGATGAAAATGAACCATTTTTCCTACTTCAAACACTACAATCTTTCAAACCATACGGTTGAGGTTGATGAGATTTTGTGAGTATTTTATTTATGAAGTGGTTAGTGAGATCCTACGGTTTAAAGTAGAAATACTATTTTATGCTTCCTCCCATACTCATTGCAGTAGAATTTATAGTTTTGAAGTGTTTCAGGTGTGAAATTGTCACGGAAATGGGGTAGGGCCCAAGAGCATTGATCACCATCACCTCATTGGTGCAGAAAAAAGGGAGTATGAGATTTTTGAAAGTCTATCCTAGTGCATAGATTTTTTTGTCCTGGCACCATATTCCTACTGGCATTCCCCTTCGGAAAGCACTTTCAGGAAAACCTCTCCCAATCGGCAATAAAAACATCTGTCAATCCATGGGCCCTTAAGCGAGCATCTGAAAAAGTAATATCCGAGTCTTCTTCTCCTGGCCCATGTTCCATTCAAGGCTCCAGAGTTTGGAAAGCCAAAGCAATCGACTGCACGGATCTGCGACGGCAAGTTTGACCAAACCTTGCCAATGAAGTCAAATTGACAAATCATGTTCGGTACTCAAACCTCCTCTCGAGCCCTCCCAAAGACAAGTGCAAACGCTTTGCCCAAACCATAGTACACAGTTGCACAAAAGACCACATCCTAACGCGCCTCTAACGCTGCTACCAAAGCATACTGTAATCAAATCAGCAACTGGTATCCACTGTAAACACAGAAGGTGGTTTCTGAAAGCGTTCACTTGGAACAGATCATCCTCGAAACCTTTCTTAATAACGAAGAAAGTACTGAAGGATGAGCAGAAAATTACCTCTCAAACTACGTTGTCAGGAAGGACTCGGATGTTAACAGCTTACGGACATGTACTACTGCAATATTCTGGTTAGGATTCATTCGCAAACACGGCGTAGAATACACACTGGCATCATCTTCTCAATGCGCTCCCAAGGGGAGCAAAGAATGGTCACCTTCAAGGATGCAAAAATGAGTTTATCTGCAGATCTTAGTGCACGGAGGCTGCTGGCTAGAAGGTTAAGCTAATGGCGCTTGCTTTCGGGCCAGTTCACAGCCTTCGCTACAAGCAAGCTGGGGAATCCATCATCATGCTTGCATCGGCAGGAGGCGAGCCGGAGAGTCATCTGAAACGATTCACCGCAGATTATGCAACGTGTGTTGGCGATTTCAGTGACTGATCGACTGATAGAAGTGGTCACCCTGACTAGATGATGTGCTGGATCTCCTCGAGGTGCTGCGGGTACTCGTCAATGCAATCCGCCCACGGCGACTGCTGCGTGGGCTTGATATTGCGCAGCGCCTGCCACACCGCGCTGTTGCACTTAAACCCGCTGCCGAAGGCTATCTGCCACACGCGGTTGCCGCGGCACATGCGGCCCTTGGCTTCCATGTATGCGAGCTCGTACCAGATGGAGGAGGAGGAAGTGTTGCCGAACCTGTGCAGCGTCATCCGGGAGGGCTCGCAGTGCTCCGGCGTGAGCTGCAGGTTCTTCTCCAGCTCGTCGATGACGGCGCGGCCGCCGGCGTGGATGCAGAAGTGGTCGAAGGCGAGCTTAAAGTCCGGGATGTAGGGCTTGACCTTCATGTTGAACACCTTGCGCGCCACGAGCGTGCTGAAGAAGAGCAGCTGCTCCGAGAGCGGCAGCACGAGCGGGCCCAGCGTGGTGATGTTGGCCTTGAGCGTCTCGCCGGCGATGGCCATGAGATCCTTGGACAGCGCCACGCCCATGTTGCCCTGCTCGTCCTGCTCCTGGTACACGCAGCTGTAGCACTTGTCGTCCGCGCCCTTGTGCGTCCTGACGACATGGTTGAGCTTGTACTTGGAACGGCCCGCGTCCTTGCGCCTGTTCGATAGCAAGATCGCCGCGCCTCCGACGCGGAAGAGACAGTTGGGCAAGAGCATGGAGCGCCGGTTGCCGAAGTACCAGTTCTGGGTGATGTTCTCCGTGCTCATCACGATGGCATAAGTATTTCCGTGCACCTGCAGCATGTCTTTCGCCAAGTCGATGGCAATGACGCCCGCGCTGCACCCCATGCCACCCAAGTTGTAGGTACGGATGTTGCCGCGCATCTTGTACTTGTTGACGATCATGCCGGAGAGGGAGGGGGTCGGGTTAAACAGCGAGCAATTCACGACTAAGACGCCCACATCCTTGGGCTTGATCTTGGTCTTCTCGAAGAGCTCATCGAGGCAGCCGAACATGACGAGCTCGGCCTCCTCGCGCGCGGCCTTCATGCTGGGGCACGGCGGCAGCGCGTGCATCGCGGCGGGCAGGTACGTCTTGGCGCCCAACCCGGAACGCTCCAGGATCTTCTTCTGAAACTCGACGCTCTTCTCGTCAAAGAAGCCGGACATGCGCGTGCGCTCCATGAACAGCTGCACGGGCACCTGCAGCTTCTCGTCCGGCAGGTGGCACGCGAAGTCCACGAGGAAAACGGGGCGAGGGCGCGACATGAAGTACACGGTGGCGACGAACACCAGCAGCGCCGAGCACGTGATCACGCTCACCAGGTTGAACTGCAGATGCTCCCAAAGCTGCCGCAGCTCCGCCGGCCCCATGCGCCCGGCCTCCAGCCCGATCGCCAGCAGCAGCGGGATGAAGAGCAGCGTCAGCAGATGCGTGATCAGGTAGTGGTACCCCAGCTTCACATACTTCAAGTTCACCGACTGCAAAAAATCAGGCAGCCGCCGCCGCGCGTTTATCTGCACAGTCACCCGCTCCCCCTGCACCTCCTCCATCGCAGATCTCCTCTCCTCCGCCATAGCCACAAAGCTCCCCAGATCTCTCCCCTCACCTGCCCCCAACTATCAAAAATCCCAAAAAACCCACACAATCCCAAGCTCAACAAACATCAAACCAGCAAATCCCAAAAAACCCACACAATCCCAAGCTAAAAACCAAATCCATACCTGCTCAAAGATGGACCGATCTCGTCCCAAGACCAGGCGCAACACTCGCACCCACAGTCATTCTACCCACATTATTAGCAACCCCGACCACGCCACAGTACGAAATTCTCCGCCCTCAGCAACTACTAAACTAGAAGCATTGCTGAAAGGGGGAAAAAGCGATCCAGATTCGGATGTCCACGTCTTGTAAGAAGGCGAGGGTTTGCGAGATTTGGATGAAACTCGTCGCCGGCGGGAGGCTGGCGACCACACGAACTCAAATCTGCAAGCCACGGGACGAGGCGGGGAATGAACGTAGTTGTCGCTGCGGGAAGCTGAATGATCGCTGCGAGAGCAGCCCGCGTCCGTTTGAGGAGCGAGCTTGCTGTGATTTGGTTGTTATATTTGATTGGATTCCAGTGCGAAGCTGCGCCGGGCTCTTCCACGGTCAGTTCCTCGAACATCGACCCTTTCTTCTCCCAGGAACGGCGGGCGGGCGGGCGGACTTGCGAAGGTGGAAGGTGGGAAGCGGAGGAATGTAGGAAGAAGATATCGAGGTGCTCAGAAAGTAGTGCAAAAGCTGGTTTGACTTCTACACGACTACACCGAATATTAAAGTGCTGAAACTCACCGATGCATGTGGTACCCACACTTTATCAATACATTCCATTTTCTATTTCTTCAATACATTGATATTATACAATATATATTCAGAAATAAATAGTGTTTTTACTGGTCTCTTGTGATGAAAAGAATTCGTATACGTCCAGCAAAGTTTATCTCCGGAAGATCTTTATATTTTTACTTTAGTACTTTTACTTTATATACTTAGGGGTATTCTTTAATAATTAACGGGTATCTAACCGGCAGATGTGTATTTAACTTAGCGACACAATGAAGTTACAAATGATTTGAAGCAAAAAAACATGTGTAGTTTGGGAGAGTTTGTATGACCCCATATGCATCAATTTCAGCACCTCCATGTCAATTTTTTTCAAATCGTAGTGGTTTGGACACAATAGGTGTTGCCTTGGCATTAGATGGATATCGCCTTGGCATTAGATGGATATTGCCTTGGCATTAGATGGATATTGCCTTGGCATTGCATGGGTATCACCTAGACAAATTGCTTGAATTTTCCAAAAAATTTGGACATTAAACTAACAACGAGAGTAGTGTGGCATTTAAAAAGTAATTTCATCCAGGGTCTATGGCATGCGTCACGCGTTATGGTCGTTCCAGGTAAGAGGTTTTCCCGGCGGACTGCGTGACAGAGGAGGTGCAGCCATCGACGAGTAAATTATGCCACTTGCCCTGCTCGGAATTGCACAAAGGACAGTGGAGAAAGGGAGAGCAACCGTTGGTTCAACCCCGAAAGGAAATGCGGGCCAACAAGGATTGCGCAGGTGTGGTCATGTAAGTTATCCGTGTTTGCTTGCTTGCTTTCTCCGTTCTTTCTGTGGGCTCCTCACGCAAGGGAGCTCCTTCTCCGTGCACTTGCGAAGTGCATTGTGACGTAGAGAAAAGTGATCATAGGTTTGTACCTTCTCATGGTACTAACTTGCAATTATGATTTTACCTACTCTGGGTGTAATTTAGCACATCCAGTTTGAATGTGATGAAATCACAAGCGTTTAGTCTCAGCCACAAAATTAAATAACACGAAACCCTCTAAACATCACAAACACTTTTCACTATGCTTTGATGGTAGTGATGTTTGGATCATGACTATATAATGTACAGTACAAGGATCTTTCAACAATTGATCCATTGGTTTATAAAAATGACATTTCAAATTTGAGACATATGTAAAATGATCTTTACTTAACATACAAAATCAGGAAGAGGTCTTCCTGTGAAGTGCGTCATATCACCCCCTTCTCCTTGTGCCCAAGTTGACCAACTCAATTATTCCCCGCATCTAGTCATCATCCCCGTGATGAAGATTTATCCACCTACTCAATAGTACAAACCCCGCAAAAACCTACTCACAAGTTGCTATCTCATGACTGGTTTTGACATCTGTAACGTGCATGCCGTAAAGCTCACCCACCTACTAATCTAACGAGCGTGACAAAGACGAGGAGCTCGGACACCAAAGAAGTATATTCATGAGCTTCTAATGCAGTAACTTAGAAAGGGGTATACTCTAGATGGCAACAAAGACCTGCCATCCAAAATGGCACCAACCAAGCATATCCCTGACGAAACTTGACAGTTCTAAGCTAACAAACGGTGCTACCCATCCACCTCCCATATGCTGGGTAGACAAAAGTTTTACCACAGTACAAAGAGCACAACATCCGCACCTTCGTGTCTGCCACTTTGACAATAGCAGTCCCTCCTTTCACTTTTGACCGGGGTGATCCAATCTCCTTCATGAGCCGGTCAAAAGCTCCTCCGACACCCTGGGCTGGGGATTTGCACTTAGCCTTCCACATCATTCACTTGGCCACGTATGTGAGTAATGGTTAAAAACACTGTTGATGCCACAAAACCACGACTCCAGCTGCGTGATACACCGCGAATCTTACAGCGGGTTATAAATTGCTGTCCAAAAGCTGGGGCTGGCCCAACTCGTCTGGGTATGTCATGAGCAAGCATTAATGTTACATGTAAAACAAACTAATATTCTAAAAGTCTCGTGTGTAAGCAAGCAGTATCAGAGCATGTACCTTGACTACGAAGTTTCCTAGCTGCTGCAGTGCCAACCGAGCGTCAACTCGCTATACACTGATATCAACTACTGAACACCAAAAACCTGGACCATATTCTCCATTTCCCCCTGCAATCAGAACAGGTTCCCCCATCCAGACGCAAAAAATCAAATGCCATCACTTGGATTTCTTCTTCGGATTGCTGCTGCCTCCCTTGACGTTTTTGCGCTTGGGAGGAGCGGGTCCCTTGCCAGCCTTGAACAGCTGTGCCTGCTTCCGAGCCAAAACAGCAGGTCTTTTCGTGAGTCTCACCTTGGGGGCCGGGTCTCCTGACGCTTTGGCGCCCCCCTGGGGAGTGCGTCTCGCGTCGTGGCGCCCCAGCGTCCCCTTCCCTGGCTTGCCATCGGACTTGGACGCTCGTGCACCCTCCCATGGAAGAGGCCCCTTCTTGGCCGTGGGTGTGGCACCGCCTTCAGGGAGCCGCTTGCCAGCAAGTGCGTTGTTTTTGGAACTCCCAGCAGGAGGTGCAGACAGCTTTTTCAGCCTCTGTTGGCTGCCCATGCGGACCACTCGCAGGTACCTCTCGCCGATTTTGGTGGACTTTTTTGCAAGCGCAACGTTTACACCAGCCTGAAAGGATCATTCATGATTAGTGTCAAGATTGATCATGCATCAGAGAAACATCAGATTCATTCCAATAAACCGTCAGTTCCAAAGCTCAATGCACAAGAATATGCCAAGTCCTGACGAACTCACCTTCGTCTTGAAGAGTACAAATCCGAACCCTTTGCTGATACTGGTTTGAGGGTCCCTCGGCACACGGATGGCTTCAACGCTCAGCTCAGGGTTGTCATTTGCGAAAACCTTGTACAAGTCCTCCTCCTGAAAGACGTTGAAACATTCAAGAGCCGCTGTAGGTACAGAGTTGCTATAGAACACAAAACACTTCAGAAGCCATAGGTGGTCCAAACCCAGGATGCCACAAGTGAGTGAGGAAGAGGGAAAGAAGTACCTCCACATCAAAGGGGACATTCCCTACAAACAATGAGCGGGTTCGATCGTACTCGGATGCAATATCAACACCGGGCTTGCTGTCCTTCCGAGGAGCTGTAGCCATATCCACTCGAATGTGCTTTCCTTGGAACTGCACCAACATAGAAGAGAGAGATGAATCAACGACTAAATTCTACATAGGTGAAGAAAATTTCAAACTGTCTACACATACGTAAAAGCAATCTGCCACCAGTAACGCTCTGCCAAAAATACATCAAGCGCCTCTCCGGCAAAGGTCTCCATGAAACATGAAATCCCATTGATATAAAAGAACCTGTGGCGTCCAGAGAGCAATGCAACGGAATAGAACTGACCTCAGCCATGTTGTGAACGAGGGCAGCTTTTGCTGACTCCACTTCTTCAAATACTACATAGGCATTCTGGCTGTCACCGCCAATAAATTCAATTAGGCATCAACAACTACAAAATAATCAACACAATGGGGCATATGATTATAAGCATGTAAATACCTGGTGCGCTTCTCGTTGACCTGTCCCGTAATAACAGCTGCCTTTCGTGGGAGCTTTGTCTGCAGACAACGAACAATACATCTTCAAATCAGACAATGCAACACAAGCATACACCAGAATACACCAGAATACACCGATGATGACCAAACCACACGGAGTACACTCTCAGGGAGTGATCCTAAGAGATGAGCTTACATCGACGAGAGCGACAGATCGCAAACGGGCGCTTGCCACCTTCCCAAACTGAGAGAATTCTCGAATGATCTGTTTCTTCTTCACAGTTGTGGGCAAGTTCCCGACGAACACAGTCCGAAGAAGTTTCTCTTCCTCCTCTTCAACTTCCTTCTTCGTCTTCTTCGGCTTCTTCTTGGTCGGCACCCCTACTCCATCGTCGTCGTCATCCACAAACTTCCTCTTCCCTTGCGTCTACCAAGCAGACGAGATCAGAATGTCAAAAACAATTTGACTACGCAGATACTGCAATGCAAGCTGAAGCCCTTGAAAGAAAGCATACCTTATTCTCTTCCTGGAGCGACTCATGCAGAATATTATCGATTTCTGGGTCCTCAGAGTGAACAAGGGATTCGCTTTTGGCTTTCTTACCATCTGATCCCCTGAACTTGTTCTCGAACTCCTCCCGAATCTCCTCTTCAACCACCTTCCTCTTGGTCCGCTTCTCCTTGACAAACTTACTGGGCTCCGCAATGGAAGGAGCATCCTCCACAACAACAGTCTCACCAGCCTCCACGCTCTCCTTCTTCTTCTTCTTCTTCTTACCCCCAGTCTTCACCTCCTCCTGTGGTTTGGCCGGTAGAGCATCAGCTGCATTTTCATTTCTCTTCTTGTTTTTCTTCTTTTCAGCGGCAGGTTCCCCCTCAGCCTGCTTAAGTTCCTCCACAACCTTCTTCTTCTCCTTCTTCACCGCCTCTTTCGCATTCGACTCCAAAGCCGGAGCCTCAGCAGCAGCATTTCCCCTCTGGTAAGGATTGTTTGTGAAGAGCGACAGGCTGCCAGAGAATCCTCCGAAGAGACTCTTGAAGACCTCCGCACCTTCGCCAGCTTCCCCCATTGTGACAGTCTCCAGAACGGTGAGCTCAGTCAGGGGATCCTAAAGCCAACCCTCCATCATCCGAGTCCAGCTCCTAGAACTCCACCTGCACCATCCGCCCACTGTTCAATGACGCGACCTCACTCCAAAACAGATCCCACAAACCACAGACGCAGCAGGGCCATCATTTATTGCCACCCGTATATTCCCCGTAACCCAACGCGTGACGCTGACATGCATCCACCGTGAGAAAAATATTCAACCACAGTGAAAAAGACCCCTGCAGGCACAACACGAGACAAAACCGGTACAAACCCTAACCCACACGGGCCAGAACTCACGCCACTCGTACCACCTCTCCCACTCACTCATCCCACTACCTCCAATCAACACCCCCCTATCCCACCACACCACAAACCTAGACAATCACTCCCAAACCCTAAATTCGAACATCCTCAAAACTCTCTCAACCACCGCATGAAAACGCAAACACGGCAAGGGATTGATAGGTGACTGAGGGAAAGAGGACATACGAAGCTCTTTCTATAGCATGAGATTCCTGACGAGGTTATATTATTGTTTGATTTTTTTCTGCAGAGGAGAGGAGCGGAGAGGAGAGGAGAAGATCTGGCGAGGAGCGTCGGTGATTGTAAGTTACCTCGGGGCGTGGGCCGGGAAGGTCAGAGTGAGCTCACGGCAGGGCCATGTCCGCCATAGCCAGCCGCTCCTGACACAACCCTCTGGGGTTTAGGGTTTTAGCTTCTCCCAGAGAGAGATGAAGTTCCCAACCTCGTTCCCTGTGTTCTCGATACAATCTGTAGTGTTCTAGTGTTCCTATTCCAGCGCACTATGTTCCCGGTCCAGTTCCCTACGTTCTCCTTCGCTTTCACTATTGCTCTAGACCGTTCCCTGTGAGTCACGCGTTCCATCGTGTACATTCATCCCTCCCATAAGTTATAATGCCGCTAACTTATAACCTCAACTAACTATAACTTTAGTTCATGTGTAACCATTGTTGACGGCCTCGCCAGTGCTTCGACCTCCCTATCAACCTCAATGCAACTCTGAAGTAGAATGATGGATGTGCCTCTAAATGGTGTAGGTGGATGAAGGTGCATCAAGCTAAAGTTACTAGACCCACTACTAATTTTTAACCTCTACTAACTTCTTGCCACCTCCATCCGCCGGCCCCATATTTATGGGAGGGATGAGTGTACATCAGGATTGTATTCCCCGTGTATAATCTTGGTTATACCCATGTTGGAGTGTTGCATAAGAAGTCCACGGGGAACACATACATCCAGAATGGAAAGACCAGAGTATGGCATCAATATCACATGAGTAATGACTAGGTATCACACGGGTAACGAAGAGGATAGGATAATTAACATACCCGCCCAAGTAGAACCAGTTGGTGATGTGTAGGGTATCACAACAGTATCACCTAGGTGTCTGACAAGAAGTGGATGTGGTGAATGCTTGCAGAGATCCTAAGGAATGTTGAGAAGTGTGAGGAAAGGGTTGACGAATGAGCCACATTGCCATGTCCTGGATGTGCAACTGTGAGTTTTATACTGGATTGGGAGACTCGTGGGGAGTTGTCATGACGGGGACTCCCTTGCAAGTAGAGCAGGCACAAAATTTGGGGGCTAGGTGGTTAGAAAGTAATCACCCCCACGCCTTGTACACAAAATGATGTCTAATAGTACCCAGTTTTCCACCATGTTGACAGCCGTCTCATCAGATAAATCAAATCGTTGACCAAAGGGAGGTCTCAGTACCCTTTGTCCTCCTTTTCATTCTTAAAATAATCCAGGGGACCATTCAAAGTATGCCGAAGATGCCCTCAGGTACCATGTGATCATCTGTAGTCATGTGCGAGCATGGTAGTTGATGAATGTGACATCCCAATTGTCTACACCAATAATGTTCATTAGTGTTATGGCACCAATAGTGTAACTACCCCTATGACCTGACCTTCACTAAATGTCAATTTGTTTACATTTAGTGTTCAATGTCAAAAAAATCTGCCTAACAAAATTGCTCATAACTTTTGCATCACAACGAATTTGAAGATGTACCATAGACCGATGGAATCTACTTGAAAAAACACATAAGCTGGTCACCTCACTCGATAGAATTGGTGCGAAACTGATAAAGATATGCCTCCTCAAACTTTCAACCAAAACTCAAGAAATCTGCCCAAAAATATTCGCTATAACTTTTTATTTAAGACGAATTTGAAGATGGGTAAGGTGCCATTGGAAGCGTCTTTTCAAATCAGTTCAGATAGGCACAGAAAAATCTCAAATTGGACAAAAATTTCCCCCGAAATCATCCTTTGGCATGTGGCAAGATTCGGGTGACTTGCAATGAATTGTTACATAACCAACACTAAATGTCAATATGTTAAAATGTAACAAGGGCAAAAGTTAAAGAAATTGGCAATTAGTGATTAAATTGACATATAATGTAGTTACATTTGTAGGGTAATTGACATTTAGCGTTTACGTTCGTAAATAGTGTTGCGAACACTAATGAACATTATTGGTGTACTTGTCTCTCTGTGCATGTCATGCAACACACTCAGCCACACCGTTTGTATGGAAAGGCCATTCTGGGCCAGATCTACAATATGCTTCATTTTATTCAGCCCAAGCGCATCTCCACCGGGGCACAAGGCCCCAGCAGATTGCCCGGAGTGGTGTACCTTCTTTTTTTAAATGTTGCACGGCGGGGCCCTGCCCGGCGTCCTAGTCCACCGAAGGGTGTGACGCAGCCTGTTTGACGCCAGATTTCGTCAATTCCCCATGCACGCAACAAACTTCGTTGTTCTGTAGCAACCAGTGAGCACCTTCCAGGCAGCGATGACGGGACTTGCTTAGTGAGTACACACTCTTTTCTTTGCATTAAAGTTGATTCGCGGCTCACGTTGCTAGTTTCCGTATGAAGGGTGTGCAACTACTCCGAGTTGTTGTGTTCCGGTCCCGCTCCACCTGAGTGACCTCCGGCCTGGCGTGGCCAAGTTGGCATTGGGGGGGATGGTCTAAGAATCTACTTGCACTTGGTTATAGAGTGGTGATAGCAAAATGAATTTAGGTGCAGCTTTAGACTAGATTCACTCGTGAACACCACTCCCATATCCAACATTTAATGAAAAAGTTATGCCATTTAAAGAAAAACTTATCAAGAGCGAGCATGTTGGGCAACTCCAAAATTGTTAGGAAACTCTATTGAATGAGAGATTTTTAATACTAGCAAGTAATATTAATTCCTTACATATTGTCAAAAAAAATCTTTTGGCTTCAGGGAAAAATAGTGTATCAACTCAAGTCAAACATTTTTACACGTTGTCACACATTATTAGGCAAGGTACAAGAAGCCTTCTTCTTTTCTGCATAAAACTCAAAGATCTTCATATTTTTCACTCTTTATTTTTTCCACAACAAAATGTGGGGTAAATCTTCTTATTGATCAAAAAATAAAAAGTGAAATGACAAATTTTGAACCTCTACTCCTTGAACAATTGTTTTGAAATATGCTATACCCTTCTTCTACCTTTAAAAATTGGTGTAAATGGACTTAATATCATGCTCAACATGATGGTGATGAATTTAGACTTGGTGTTGTGCAAACATTTGACACCAAGTGAAGTCAAGGTCTATTGATCCACTCAACCTAGGGAGAAAAATGAAACTTTTTATCTACTTCAAACAATCTAATCTTTCAATTTGTGAGGTCAAAGTTTATGGAATTTTGTGAGTATGTTACCGAATAAGTCTTAACCCCTAAAGTTCCTTGACAATTTCTGTCCAAAACTAGTCCAAAACTGCCATAGTCAAACATGGCCGCAATAATCACATTTTTTAGAAGAGTTCTCAACTTTTAACCGTAAGGTCTAAAACTAGACTCATGTATAATAATCCTGTGAAATTTTAGTTGCAATCCACCGCACGGATGTGAAGATTATAGTGTTTGAAGTGCAAGAAGTAGTTATTTTTCCCTCTTGCCCGACAAAGTCAGCTCACTTTGAGTAAGCATATCTTCTAGTATTTATAGTACATTGTGTTGGAAACCATTACCAATGTAAAGAATATGATGTTAGCTAAGTGTGTGCAAAATTTGAGGTCATTTCGAGGGGTACATCATGCTCAAATAAATACTTTAGTGAAAGGGGGTATAAAACAATGCAAATGACTACAAATGAAGTGAGAAATTACTTGCTAAATATGAATTTACAAACTTAGAAATCCGTACGGTTGAAATGTGGAATTTAATTTTTTACTTATTTTAGAGATTTTTTTTTTCTAAAATGGGTAAAATCTCTAATTTTAATGAGTTTATTGAATTATTCAAATATTATAGGTGAGGGTAGGGCTTCAAAATGGGGACCCTTCAAGAAATGAAGGGCCACGTCATTCACCCACTCCCCTGTGCGGGACCCGCGCAGCTCGTTGGAGGTGGCCCGCCACTGCAAGGCGGCATTTTTAATTTATTTTTATTTTTATTTTTTATTTTTTTTCACACGTGCCATCTCTTTAGGTACCCACAGCCCCTGCCATGCACCACTTTTTGCTATTTTTTTAAATTTTCTATTTATCCCTTTTCTTGGAATTTGTGGGGTCTTCCCTTCCACTATTCCTCCCCTTGATTTGGGCTGCCCCACCCTTTCTCCACCCTTTGTGCCCCTACTTACTGCCCCTCTTTCACGCTTGTGTTTCATTGGTTCCCAGGGGTGCCCAGGCTGCCCATCCTTCCCATTTTTGACAATAGGTGGTACTAACTTTCAAACCGTAAATCCAAAAAAAAAATTAAAAATACCTCCACGAAGCTCTTATCAGGGCCGATTTATACTAAAAGTTTTAAAAAAAAGGATTTTTCTTCGAATTTTAGGAACCTGCCCAAAATGTGAAATCCCCTTGAAGGAGACTCTAGGGGTTAATTGAGAATTTAGGTTAGAACTGGAGATAAAAGTTTTGGTTTCCTTCTTTATTCATGTCACTGAAACCCGCATTTTTGAAGTGTTTTTCGTGTGAAACTGTCAAAGAAATTTAGGGTTGAATCATTATGAAGTTGTACCTACTTCAATAAGGGACATAGGTTATAAAGGATAGAAGAAAGACAAGGATCTTGTGAATAACCATAATTGAGTAGATATTATATCTTACCTCCTAATTTTCTCAACTTTGATTTTTTATGATCTACATTGGAGAAAATGGCTAAATCAAATACCCTTTTTGCTCCAACAATGCTATCTTGTGAGCGGTGAGCCGCAAGCCGCAAGCATAAAAACTCTGAATATGGGGAATAAAAGTTGTTTTTTAAAAACATGTGAAATTTGTGGCAATTTTGGTAGAACAACAAATTTTGGAAACTTATTTGAATTTTTTTTACTAAATTAAGAAATTATTTTATAACCGTGGCCACTAGTCTTGTAGGCATTTTTTTTCCTTTTTTGGGCTTTGCATCTTTCCATGCTTAGATTATAATTTGCGTCTTATTTTTAAAAAATTGAAATGTCTACATTCGTTGGGGAGCATATCTAGATACAAAGGAGACGTTTTAATCTACAAATGATAGCATTGTGCTAGATTATCGTATGAAGTGGCCACTTTTGAATACAATCGGCCAAATTAAATATTATATCCTAGTGATTTGAATACAATGGGTATCACCTAGGCATTCCATGGATGTTGCCTAAGTATTAAAAGGATATTACTTTGGCATTACCTAGAAAAACCTCTCAAAATTTCCAAAAAAAATGGGCAGTCTCTATTTTGATTAATTATGTACAAAACTGACCACTTTATAGAATAGTGCATATGGAGTATGACAATTTACTACTCAGAAAAATATCACTAGATTTATTAACTGAATTTATAACTATTAAACATAGTCATAAAATCCAATATTGATTCAACATATACTTTAAGACACTAGAAACTAGCAATCTAGAAACATAAATATTTTTGAGTATGACTATATTGCCTTCCTCATGTTTGTTTGGCGATGTTAGCGAGCTTTAGAATGGGCGTGACTTTGTCAAAGCTGCAGCTTGGAGCATGCATGAATACGTCCTCTTTGTAGTCCATCTTACATAGGTGATGTAAGTTGTAATATACATGCTTGGAAAACTTCCAATGCCCCTTCTTCTCCAATGCCTCTAATGCCATTTTATAGAAATCAGCACACGTACACCCCAAGAGATCCGTCACATTAACGCAGTAGGACTTGTCCTTCCCCGTGCAAAGAGTAATAACCCAACCAATCTTGGAAATGGTATGACATGGAGTTTGGATACGTAGCAATCGTTCATAACAACAGCGGTTGACCACTTGTTGTGATCCTCAATTGATGGAACATTTGTTGTTCTACGAATTGAGTAACCGTTTTGGAAGCTGTGGTGAGAATTTGGATTTGTTGGAAGGGGGAAGTGCAATCGCGGAAGAGGCATGTTCATAGACGCTTAAAATTGTCTTTGCGGTAAAAAAAATCCACATTGTTGCAACTAGAAACTTGCTTCTTCCAACACTAATACCTCATGCACTGATAAATTAGTGCCAAGCTTCACCAGCCATGTCATCGGAAGTGATGGCCAATCGACCACAAACATTTTCTTTGACCCCTTCACACACCGGCCAATATCGTCTACAAAAAACCAAAATTCAACAAAAACATTTAATGGTTTTCTAAAATCTTTTTTCTTACTAAGATATGTGGAGTTGGCTTTCTATGACTACCACGACCAACTCTAGCATCGCATTTCTCACCACTATGAGCTTGCAATGCTTGGCATTTTTGTTCCAACTTCTTTGGGAGGCGGACAATGTGCCACATTGTTGGATCACAGTACGTTTCCGACACTGAAGTCGTGTGTTGGACTTCTAAGACTTGCCCATTGATAGCCTCTTCGATTCCCGCTCAAGTCACCCTTCTGCAATCCCGTGGAATGGAATAGTTCATCGTATCAAACCAATGAGAATTGTGGCTAGACTCGGGTGGCATAACAAGCTTGCGTTCTGTGGATCCAAAAACATGCGCCCCTTCCAGGCTGTCCATCCTAGTTCGTAGATCTTCAGCTCCATGAAAGTTCCTACTAGCCTCAAGAATGAGTTTAGGGTCACGTGAACATTGTGCGGATCTCAACCAAAGTTTCTTTTGTCCAGATCTTTTCCCAACGTTCATCCTTCAACCATGCCCGACACGAAGTCACTTGCATGAATACACAGATGAGATCGTTCACGATAGCCGCGAACAAACAAGTCATTGTGTTTCCCGATTGTTGGAGCCAACAATTATGGACTGTTTCAGCCAAATTGCAAGAAGGCATGTCCGCTCCCTTGTCGAATGTGAGATCCTGAGGAGACACAACAATCGTCATTAAAATTTCCAAACAACTCTTGTATTGTCAATTGAAATGTAATATATGGAAGGTAAGAAGGCTACTTAGAAGTTGCATAGCGCCACCCTATTGACTATACCGGAAGTGCCTAAATACCATCCAATCCTCTAGACCACAACGCTTGCTCTTTGTAGTGGCCCCGGATGACACCCATCACCTTCGAATTACATTGTAATGTGCTTCGGCCTCCTCTTGTGTCTTTGCATTATTCCACATCTTGTAGAGGGCAATGTGTTGCTCTTGAAAGCTGATAAGAAAACTTTTGGTGGCTGACAACACTTGGTCCAACAGGATAAACAAATTTGTTCTCTGTTATCCATGGACTTGTCCTTGTCCCCGCTGCCATAAACTCGACAAGCGGCGTGCTAGTTCACAGCAGCACTTTGAAGCCATGAAGCCTTTGAAGTTTGTCTCCTCCACACCATGGTTTTTCATTTAGTCATTCTTGTTTTTTCAAAATAGCTCTTGAGCTTGAGCATCCCTGGATTGCATATTGCTCATGGCAATTGTCATCACTCTACAATACTTACTATCATACACATGATAAGCCATGGTAGTCGAGTCCTTGACCCGCTTCACATGATCAAACATGAGCCAACAATCTTGGAGGTTGCCTCTAGGTTGCATACGCTTAATAAAGCCAACACCACTTTCAGGAATGCTATCTTGTGAGCGGCGAGCGGTGAGCATTGAATTTTTGACACTTTTTTACATGGTTTTTAATATGGAATTAAAACAAATATTGTCGTAGTCTAGTAGTTTGTAATTCCCAAAGTTAACCGAAATTAACTTTAGGCGAGCCCACCTAATCTGATCATTTCTACGGATTTTAATCGTGTGTCAAACTTTCTAAATCTAAGGACAATTTGTACTCAATACCTCAGCACATCCGAGAGGATGGCTTCCCCGGTACCTTAGTGATCGGTAACAATTAACTACATTTGTTAATTTAAACTCTATTGAATGTGAGAGTAGTTTTCCGGTAAGTTTTTACTATGCCCGGAAAGTCACTATCCTCCGTTCTCACACTCCAGAGGCTATAATCTCCACGACCTAGCTCTATACCATGAAAGAGTTAAGAGGTCACAGCTAGTTCACCGACCTTCACAATTTACCGAAAAATAGTCCCAGAAACAACCCGGAAAACAATCCCGGTAAACCAGTCACGCAAAGCCGGATTCCAACTACAACCACATCCAATTAATCAAGCAAAGACGATGCAAAAATCGCAACAATATAGTGCTAAGTAATTCACATAAGCACGACAACTTTCCACAGGGATCAAGGGATCTCATCCACTATTAGGGTAGAAAAGTGGGAATACTCCAGACTCAGGCTTAGCCGGAATCTTTCTTGGTATACCAAAAAGGGGGATATTACCCCTCCTTCCCACCAATCCAAACATTTTTTACTTAAGGAATGCTATCATAAATAGGAGTGGGCTTCCCGGATCCCATCGCACAAACAACTCTACCCGGTCCAACCGGTCTACAGTTTGAAGTAGATCCCGGATCTTACTCCTCCTATCTAACTTGGATATCGTCACCTTCCGGAAGCCTTTACTCACATTCAATCACATAATATTCAATACGCCACAACCTTGCACATCCTAGCAAAGACTCACTAGGAGGACTCAACCCTCTCCACCTCTACTCACAGAAGCTCAACAAAAGACTCTAGATACAAGCAATGAAGGCAAGACACAAGCAAAGAAACAAAGAGAAGAGTACTTAAACCAAGAGCCCAAGGCTCCTTAAGTACACAAAGGCCACTGGCTACCCTCCAAAATTAGATCCCCAAAAAGTGGAAATGGCATCTAGCTCCTAGAGAGTGCACAAAGTCAATAGCTACCCTCCAAAAATCCTAAATTCTGAAACCCTAAATTGAAGAGAAGTATAATAAGTGATATTGAATCTACTCGACTTTTAATCATGGCTCATGCAAACACATATCAATTTCGGGTATATCTATGAATTGCAGTAAGGAAGAGAAAATGTTCGAAGCAAAATTGAATGGAATTTAATTAACGTCGAGAAGATTCACTTTATTTTCAATAGCCTCCTTCAACTGATTTGCTTGTCTTTTCCTGACGTTGCGTAGTACAACCTTGTCATCTTGAGACTGACCAATACCTTTGTTAGTATCCCCTCCCATTGGCTGGAAGAGATAGCATATCACTTAGGATGATTTCGAAGCTGAAGTGTTTTGAAACTCTAGAATTCTTCAAATTTCCGCAATCATGACCAGGAATCCGCAGCACCAGCCGCATAAAATTGAATGCCTTAGTTTCTAAATCCCAAGTCCTCATGAAGTGTAGTGTTAAATTTTGTAATCATTTAATTAACTCCAAGCTACATAAAAAGGTTGGTTCGGAAAAAGGTCTTTTCGTTTAGCGTTTTTAGTGTAATTAATGGTCACTTGTAGATCACAAAGAAAATAATTCCTTAATACACAAAGTATTCTTCCAAATAAACCCAAAGCTATACTATAAGTTATCTAAATCTCACTCTTATCATGTCCCATTCTTATAAAGGTTATGGTGTGATTCAATTCGACTGTAACAAGGGACGTCACCCTTAGGCGGTCATAGCCTTGTCAAATAGACAGTGAATTGGTCCAATAGACAAGATCCAATATCATTATGCTTTCCATTTCATATAACTTATAATATATATATGAATTAAAATCTATTCAAAGCATTCACATAAAGATATCTACTTATCTCAAGCAATATCCGTTCCTCTCTTCCGCTACTTCTTCCTCGTTTCTTTTTCAAGTTCCTATTTCATATTAATAATAATACCATGGATTTACATATATATTTCTTTCTCACATCATTCTCTCTTAATTGTAAATACCGTTTATGGACTTACAAGAAGAAACAAAACTAAATTATTACAACGACAAGAATTGACATTTAAATGAGGGAGATCAATCCTCAAAGAATCTCTCATCATTCATACATTAGTCCAATTTCTTAATTTTATATCCCGTCCTTCAAATAGATTTCCAATAAATTAGTTAGGCCTACTAATCTATAGAATCCAATTGGTTTCTATTTCACAATTACACAATGATATCACTTAACTAAGACTCCTCTCTCTAGGATCATCTTAACACTCTTCAAGGCCATGCTCCCCGCCATGCCTTCCAAGGATGCATCTAAAAATGCCATCATTCTAATTTAATTTATAATTCAAATTATTCTACCGTGCACAGTAAATAATTTGCTAACAGGGAAAATGCACTGCTCAGTTTACTTCATTATACAACTGACTCACCTACAATTTAATTCCCAAAAATAACTCTCAATCCCATCTGTGACACTTTATTTTGACATGTGTTGTGCTCCAGTTAACAATGTCGACTTGACAGTTTCTCTTCTATTCACCTCACATTCATGTGCCACCATGGTTTTCCATCACATGTTCAATCTACTTGACTTGAATCACATTCACTGTACTTCTACCAACTATGCCTCAGTACCTCACTTTTGTTTAGTCTAATTGACTGTACTTCTCTCACTTGATATCATTCCTTTAATTCAGCACTTTGATAATGGATATTATTTTTATTACTATTCTTTCAAAGTACAATTCATCAGAGTGGATTTGAACATCAATCAGATTTGCAATAATTCAACATACTCTAAATACTATCACTCAAAATTACCATCAAGGACTCACATACTCAAAATATGAAAAATGCAATGTTATGTGGTGCTCTTCTTTCTTCACAGCCATTACTTATTCCTGGTTGGGAGGTCTAGTTGACACCGCTTCAAATCTGGATCTCAAAAGTCACAGCCGCCATATAACTATAAAAACTACCCAAATCTTAACCGTTTGTATAACTAAACACCTTTTCAAATCTCCTAACCGCCATAGGTTACTTTACTAGTTTATTTCTAAAACAACTTAACTTGAAGCCCTATTTACACTGTCAATTTGAAAAAAAAAATTACTTTAAAAATTTTAATGTTCACATGAAGTTCTAATGGCGATGCGGTAATCCATCAAACCACAATCACGAGAAAGCACATCCTTAAACATAGAAGATGACTTAAAACAGGGCAACCACCAGTTCATTGGAGATTTGGATTAGCTAGGTAAGGAAGCACGAGCACGAGAATGTCCATGACATGCTGGAGCACCTCGAGCTGAACTATTTGGAGGTACTCAATATTCTAAAGTTCATAGAAGTTCAAAATATAGATCAAAACGAAGTGCATTGAATATATTGCATTTCCGCATGTGAGTAATGAGTTCCACAAATGAATATCAAAGTTTTATTAAGAAGTATTTAATGGAAAAAATTTATTGCACCTAAGTTGGTGGAGCTTGTGGCTGTTCCAACCTCACCGGCCCTCGTTTCCTGGCGCTTCCACAATCGGCTCTTGCTTGCAAAATAGGTGCCCTAGACAAAGATAGATTTCTAAACCTCGAGGATCGTGATCAATTACTTTCGCTACCGAGTGCCATACTGTTGTCCTTGCTTTGACATTGAAAGTCTTCTACAATGACATCTGTAGCGTTATTCCCTTGCATCGAGCTTTCTAACGCATTTGGTCCGAGGAAATCAATTATCATTAATACTTGAATGAACTTCTCTTTCCCTCCCTCCTCACGAGAATGCCAAAAAATCTTGGCACCAAGAGTTGGTGAAAGAAAGTGATTGTGAATGAAATACAAGTGATGACTTGGAGTGGCCCATCATCCTTACAGATACGACACATACTTATCCCGAGCGTTGCTTTGTTTGCGCTCCCTCTGCGATACTAGACAAATCTTGGAGTTGTACACCCCTCTTTGGCGTCCGATCTTCACAGTTATGCTGAGCTAATATGGCCTTCTATTGTCGTCCATGCTTCAGTGCCTTGTCCTGCTTTGGATTAGAGTAATGCTCACTTTGTCTCTTCCATCCACCTTTGCTAGTCATCCTCAGTAGTCAATCCACTTGATTGATCACCAATCTGCATTCACCTCGGCAAGTCGCAAATAAGACCATAGAAAGACTTGACAGTACCTCAATGTCGCATAGTTGGAGTCCTTATCCTATTTCGAGCACCAGCAATCAGAATGGCCCCATAACATTAAGTAGTAGTGATAGGACTCACCTTTTTGATATGGAAGAGGGTTGTAAAAGAAACCACACAAGAACCAAATTTTAAAGAAATAAGAAGAAAAGACATACCAATACTTTGAAAGGAGTGAGTCAAACCTATTAACAAATCTTACTAAAATACAATAAGTTTGTCATGAAGTCATAACTCGACACTTTACACGTCATGGGAACAACTTTACACCAGCCACTTGAAAAAAGCCTAAAATTTTGGACGCCAACTTGTTCATCAAGTTGCGGGCTTGACTGCCTGCTGCAAATCAGAGGCTATAATAGTTCCAATGCTCTCTTTTGTAACGGCGCTTCGGCGCCAAGGTAAGGTCATAACTCCCATTCAAGCTCCAGTCTCGCTCCACACTCCGGACTCTTTCTCCACCTTCTCTGTCGATTTCGAGACGCCCGAGCTCCAACTCCACGCTCCGGACCCTACACTCTCCAGCTCCACGCTCCGAACCCTGCACTCTCTTTCCGTCACTTTCCATGCGCCCGGGCTCTAGTCTCGCTCCACTTCCGCCTGCTTCATGCTCTCTTCGCAAGTTCCGAGATGCCCGATCTATCCGTTGCTCCACGCCTGGACTTGTTCCGGTCTTGCTTCGACTTGCTCCAGTCACTTCGGTCTTGCTTCAACTTGCTCCAGTCACTCTGGATTTGCTCTGGCGAACAAATGATTGCTTGCTTGGATTACGCATCGGTGAATGAACGTCTTTCAAGTCCAATGGCGCGCGGTCGCCGGGCTTTGGACATGTCTCTAGAGAAGGTCGATGCGCTCACTACAGGTACGATTGGTCATTCTACCTTACAACCTAGGAGATTAGTCCTAAGCATGCCAAATCAGGAGGTTAATCATCTCTTGGCAAGTTCATCTAGAGCTCCTCTATTACCCCCTAGAGCATGTCGTTATCAGCTTCAGGGTAATATTCGAGTTCAACAACAAGAGAACATACAAAGACATCTAGAGAATAGACGTTTAGAGCGTACCGTGAGAAACATAGCTCCAAATCCCATACCCTTGAACCCTCCGGTTGTCCAAAATAGGACAAGGGATGATCTACAAATGTCTTTAGCCTTAGCGGGATCCAAGGCACCCAAGGCAAGAGGATTATGGAGTTATTAAATAGACGTGGTACTCATACGGAAGCTCGATTTGCACTAAATCAAAAGAGAGAAGAATTTGAGGAAAACATGAAACAGAAAAGACATGCTTTGGAATTTGAAAGAAGTGCTATGCTTTCTCAAATTGAACTCAAAGAATATCTCATCAGCGGGATATTTACAATAGGAGAGCTACAATGCTTCAAGAGATAGAACTAGAGAGAGACACTTTGTTGCTTGAGGTTTGAATTGAACGAGAGAATCTCGCAAGAGATCTTTTGAATAGGAATACCATTTCTTCACCATTGGTAACAACAGAGGATAACTCACAACGATTATCTCCTTTACAGTGTCCATTAAGTAGCCCCCCTCTATCAAACACATGTTTCCAATTTACAGTTTTTAGCGGTTTTAGAGGATATTGGTGGACTTCGAACAGTTCTTTTGGCACACGTTGCGACCTACCAAGCCATTGAAGACATGCATATTGTTTTAAACGACTTATCATAACATGCATCATCGGGGCTTTTCATGCCCTCTATGGTTTATTCTCAACATCCCGTTGGTCCATTATTACAACTATAATGGATTATGCAAATGAGCATGGGGGGTTGGTCTTGAAATCTCCTTCCATGGATGATTTATTTTCCATGTCCATGCCTTTGCCCTCTATGACAATTTGAGAGAATTTCGACAAAAGGATACATTGGTGGCCGCTATGATGTATCTCCACCAATTACTTATGGTCATGGAAATGTTTTATGGTACCAAGGGCAAAAATATTTTAAAGTGAATTCTCATGCATTGCATGTTCGTAATGCACGGGTGAAATTTTGGAGTGGATCATATATAGCACATGGACTTGATATTGAGTTATTGCGGGTGTTTGAAGTTCTTGAATGTATTATTGATTCTACGACCGGTGAAGCACTATTTATTGGAAGGGAGTTTTTACGGCGATTGGATGTTCTATCGAGAGGCTACAAAGTTCCTTCATTTGTCCATTCTGAAGAAATGGGAGGACGGAAGTATTTACGCCAAGAGATTTTTTATACAACTATGACAATTCTAGAATCAATCAAGAGTTTGTACGATAAGTACTTTAAATTTGATAAATGCCAATGAATCTTAAATTTTGAATTTATTTCAGTCTAATTTATTTTTTAATGTGTAGGTGTTGTGGATTGCTTCTATACACTCAAGTCTTATCGATTATGGTCAGGACGAGTGTCATTATGTATGGCATACTTTTGTCATTACATGATCATTGTTCACGGAAATAATACAATATGGCAACCGCTATCGGTGGATTCTACGTCGGAAGTTGTAGTTAAGCGACTTGCAACTAGCCGTGCCTACTCCACAAATGGACTATTACCATCGTCTATTGGCATTTCTCAACCTCACGTGCGGGTTGTAGTGTTCCAGAATATATTTGGTCATCAAATATATGATAGACTCACAAGTATGCGACACTTGAGGGGTTCAGGTGAACAATCATATATCGATGTCGATTGCGATAGCAACACTTGGAGTTGTGTGTTTTCTCCTATACTCCATTTAGGTCTTGTTGACCATCACAACAATCACATTCGAGTGACATTATCGGGTTATGATTTACTTCGCCAACACATATTCTATGCATGGTCAACCTTACCTTATCGTGAATTAGGTGATATAACCGATGGTTGTGCTCATCCCCACAGAGTCAAGTCGACCCGACTATGACATTTAGTTTCTACGGGCACTCCATTCGTGTTCCACATTTACGTGTTTCATTTACATGGAAAAGATTTGTTTGGGACCCCATGCATCGTCGTTATGAAGGCATAGGTGCAGTGCATCGTCACATTAGTCCATAATTTGGACTAGTATTATGTATTATTTTACAATTTTTAATCTATAATCAAGCGTATTGCCAAGTTGATTGTTTATTTGAGCATTGAAGGTTTATTGCTTTACCTTGTGTTGACTTTCAAATAATAAATGCCATGTAAATTAATCAACCATAATAAGATTACAAATGAAAAACAAATATAAGATAATAGATAATCTATTCTAACACCGGTGATGTGAATCCTCGTTGAGGTCGTGGACTACTAGAAGGATTTCGTCCACGGCCCCAATTTGGACCTCTTCCACGTCCACGAGTAGAAATATGTCCTCTAAAGTTTCTACATTTTCTACAATAGGAATGCTTGAAATACTTAAGGGTTCTAAAATAGATCCTTCCGGTATTGGACACAAACTAGGTCTTTTGGTTTGGCTTCTAAAAGAATGGCGTGACGCCTCAGCGGCAATAGCGGACTAAGTTATCAATCTCGCACGCACTAATGGTTGATGAACCTGGTAAAATAATATGCAATCAGTTTGCGTAAAATTAATAAAGTGGTAAACGGTATAGTACAAAATATCATAACCTATTAATTAATGTTGTAACTTCTTACCTCAAGGTGAGGCGTAGTCACGACGTTTTGAATTCTTTGGTACTTATCATACCAATTTCTAAAAATTTGCTTGATTTGATGAGGAGCCACTTGACCATCATATGGTGTTGCCAAATCTTCAGCCTCTTCAATACTTACGAAGATCGAACCCCTTCTTAGGAATTCTTGCTTTAATTCACTTTGAATTGGCTCTTGTATCCATGTTTTTTGCCTATATTTCTATATATGTTAATGACAAAAACAATGAATAAGAAATAATATTTGTCGTATGAAATTTAAAAAAAAAACATTAACAGAATACAATATTGAAAATCACCAATAAGACTTGTAATAAATCTTGAGTTCTCATCAAAATCATGTCATCGTAAGACATTCTCAACCGTACGTATTGAGTAAGGATTTCCTTTTCCAAATCCATTCGATCCCATTCGGCGGTTCCACAAACCGCCGCCGGCGGTCCACCTCGTCCAGTCCCTTGTGTCGTGTGCATATTCTTTCCTTCCCGATGCTTTCTTTCAATAACCTCATTCTTTAACCGCCCTAGGGTGATACAAGGAGGCAATGAACGAGACATTTCTCCAGCGTGTGCTACTTGCACATGAAAGTATGGTGTGAATTCATGAAAACATTTGCATGCATACCATCCAAATTCACGTGCTACATAAGAAATGCTATCCTCCAATGGTAAGTTTTGGGCAGTGCGAACTGGATCATAGGCCCTTTGAAGAGTATCAAATCGTCGATATGCATCTCACATCTTATACATATTCATGAACCGTTTAGGATCGGTACCCTCTTTAACGACATCCAATAATAAATCCATATTCAAGAGTATACGGTCTAAGATAATACCATCCGATTGTCCATAAGTCAAAGATTTATACTCAACTCTTGTTGTTGACTTCACTGTAACTTGAACCCTCAATGGAGGATTTTGCAAGGTTGCACGCAATGTTTCAAACCTTGAAGGGCTTCTTTTGTCTATCAAATCAAGCTCTTGAGCAAATCGTTCAAGGTATTTGAACATTTTCTATATAGACCGGATAGATGCATGTCTAGTACAATACACTAAATCACTCATTGACAGAGGAGTAATCTTATGGATGTTTGGCCTATTCATTGGCCACTCTTTAAGTACCAAGATCGTTGGTACACTATTATCTCCATCTAATAACAATAGAGGTAATAAGGGTGTATCCAAACCTACATCTAAAGGAATAGATGGATTAAGCTCTTGTATGAGAGATTCTCTCATAAAATATTTCTTTGCAATTGAGGATATAGTATTCTCAATTGCTAATGTTTCTTGCAAAGTGACATTTGCCAAAATAGGTTTTGTAGTCATATAGCATGGACAAATTTTTTTACCATTTGCGGATGCTTCACCTCTAGTGACAAGACTATATGAGCAGGCTAAATCATGGCACTCATAAAGTTTAAATTGCAAGTACCGGTTCTCAATAGTAATGCCTTTGACAATGAGGTCTTTTAGCTGGTCAAGGATATGGCCACCTAATGTAAATGCATCTCAATTTCCAATATGAACTAGTATTTCACTCTGTGAATCTTTTCCTTCGTACTTAGCTATTGATATGCAAGATAGTAGACCACGATCATGCAAAAGTTCTAGGCATATTTCACATACCTGACCTCCACGTTTCCAATGACATCTTGCATCAATTCCTAGTTTAAAATACACCACATCTTGCAAAATCGTTCCTGATCTCCTCTCGTATAATAATATCAAAAAAATACACCAAACTTCAACCCTATCAACTTGTATTCCAAAAGATACACCATCCGTTCTTTGCCAACCAAGACCATCACGTGTAGCCTCTTCTACAAATTTCTATAATTCACATATTTACCAAATAAATAAAATACAAGAAACAATGTAGATTTCCTAAAACTTATAAAATATCCATAAAATACATCAAATAATTACTAAAACTTTGAATTCAAATCACACAGAGAATAAACGCTTACCTTCATTCGTTTGATGATATTTGAACTTGTAACATTCTTGAAAACTCCAAGTTTGTCAACAGCCTTAATGGCTCGCAATGCTTTATGAGTTAGACCGGAGTCTACCATAAGCAAAGCAAAAATATCGGAATTGAAGTAACTTTGATTCCTTTCAAGAACCCTCTTCTCAGCGATATCTTCAATAGATGTTCAAACGGTCCAATTTTTCATAGCTCAATCTAAGCCCAAACGTCGTTTTAATATGTCACTTGAACCCTGATATTGAATTGCTTCCATTACATCTTCATCCCCAATTTGGTCTAATGGGATCCCCGTCATAGCTGATGCGGAGTAACAAATGCCTAACCACCATTCTCGCTTCCGACAAGTTAGGTGTCCTCCATGAGCTAAATCATTCATATGTTTTCTTGCCCTTGCTTTAGGTGCTAAATTTTCACCTTCCCTCAAACCCCCTCTATTGTAAACATCAAAGAAATCACCAACACCTTCCATTGTGTTGGCCTCAGAATCTTCATCAACTTCATCCAAGATTGGCCCATGCATTAATGATAAATCATTAACACATCTACTAGAAGATGCTTCATTACCATTGTGTGCATGGTCATTTTGAATCAATGATGGTTCTCCAATTTGTGATAAAGGAAAAATAGGTACCTCATTGCAAGATGAAGATGGAATAACAATCGATGGTGACCTTTGGACCCTTGAAACACCAATAGTCTCTGATGATGATAACGAGACATGATTTCCGCCTCCATGAACCGGAATAGATGATGATACAAGAAAACCCGTTGATGAAGGTCTAGGAACTCCCAGCCAAGGTGCACGGCGTCAAACTCCACCCACCAGTGTAAAAGTTAGTGTACCGGTAAATGGAGGTAAAGTTGGAATTGAATTACACTCTTGACTTGTACGAGTACTCGGCGAAGGTGGTGAATGCAAATGATCTCTCATGTTTTCCATTGTATATACCTACACATGTGTAAAGAATATAGTTAAACACGCAATTAAGCAATTATGCACTTGGCCTTTTAAAAGTGCACTTAGTAACAATGGCGGCCGATGCATTGAAAAAACCCAATTTGGTTTTTTTAAATTCTTGTTTTTAGAAATAAAATTTAAGATCTAGGAACAATTTTCCGTATAACCAGAAATGTTAATTCAACAAGCTTTTTTCTGGCATTTTTGACAAATTCAATATAGAACTTGGTTAGAATTTGATGAATATTTGTTTCATATTCAGCATTATGTTTTTGGAAAGAAGCTTGTCAAGTACTGTATGCAATTACGTAAACTTGAACACCATACAATAAATGCCAATCGATATGAATATATTACATATAGAACATGATACATAAGAAGAAGGAAATTAATATAATGCGTATGTTCTTGTACTTCGTGATGTAATTAATCAATGGGAAAAACCTCTCGGATTTATTGGTAATTTGTCACCAAACGTCTTACATTACCCTTACAATATACTACTCTTGCACATACCCTACATGCCAATTACCAATTACCATACACTCATTGTAGTATCTTCCTCTACTACATATCATTCAAGGCTGCTTGAAACTCGTAGTTGTCAATTGCTTTGGTTTGCATTGCAATATATTCTAATATGTAAGCCTTAGCGGACCGAAGGATTCAAATCTTGCTTTCAACTTGCGATCCGAATACATTTTGCCTTTTCGTCCGGAAAGCGCGAGTCATTGTTCTTTCTCTATCCATAAAAAATTGCATGCCTCATTCTCTATCCAGCTATGGGTCCACATGAGGACTCCTAGAATGTATCCATGCAATTTGCATACCGTTGTGCGGTGCGCCTTGTTTTGTCAACATTTTCCCCTCGCATGATGGGCCACTACCAACAAACCTTTATCTAATGACTCCTTTGATTTATCCCATCTTCAATCACCTTCCCTACATAGAACGGTACACCACCTTCAACCTCATCTCTATCAACGCTTAAGGCTACAAATTGTCCACAATTGTTATTAGATTGTGGATTGAATGGTGGAAAAAGGTTGTGATTAACTTCATCCCCTGCCCCTTCTTCGACTCGTTCCTGAACATGGTTGTGTTCCGGTTGTTGCGCCCCACGCACCGCTTGATTCAATGGTCTCCCTGTATGAAGACCAAAGTATCCGAAACATAGTTATCCAATATATCAAAAAGGAATGCTTTGAAGATTTATAAGTTTTCTGTACTAGAGAAGGTAAAGTTTTTTCCAATCCCTTGCTAGAAAACATTTGACTCTAATTTAGAATTTCAATTCACACAAAAGACAATAATTTTTTTCTAGTCAATTCTAAAAGTTTTATTTTTTCCTTTATGTGTATGGAAAATCTTAACAACAATAGAGACTTCTAACAAAACTCATAAGTCCCCATTATTAGGTATGAACTAACTTTCAAACCATGATTGCAAATACGATAAATTGGATACCTCCAAAAACCTGTTATGAAGGGCATATGCATATTGAAATTTCAATTAACATAAGTATCCGCTGGAATTAACCCCTAAAATCCTAAGCGTTTTTTCATCAAGAAAACACCCCAAAATTGCCACAACAAAATAGTGGCAAAAACATCAAATTTTGACGTCTCATTTTGGACTTCCAACTGTAAGATCTCAAACCATGCATCTATATAAAGTCACCATACTTTTATGCTGCAATCCACCGCACAGATAGAAACATAGTATTTGAAATTTAGAAAATGGTTAATTTTCTTTCTTGCATTTTGTAGGTCAACAGACTTTGACTTCACTTGGTATCAAATCTTTACACTACACAAGGTCTAATTTGTTTACAATTGTGTTCAGCATGATGTTGGTTTTATATTCACCAATTTTTAGGCATAGAAACGGAGTGTAGCATATTCAAAACAATTGTGCAAGGAGTGGAAGTTAAAATCTTTTGAAAAATTACGATTTCACGTTTTATTTTTTTGTGAACAAAGTATGTTGTAGTATGAGAATCCAAACGGATGATAATAAGGTTTTCACCACATATTATGGTTAAATTTTAATTTTTTTTAAATTTGAAGATCTCTGGTTTTGTGTAGAATATAAGTGCTCAACATGTGTAAAAATGTCTAACTTGGTTTAAAATGTTCCTTTTACACCAAATCCTGGATCTGGAGGTCCTAGATCTGGAGACCCCATATCTAGAAACCCTAATTTATAAAACCCTAATTTTGGCGGTGCCGCCGTTTCCATGTTTGGAAAACTGACCTCAGGGGTGTGCGCACGCGAGGGTGTGCGTACGCAGGGGTGTCTTAGGTGGTTAGGGTTTCAAGTGCACAAGGATAGTGGTGTCCATGGTGTGTTAGGGTTTCAAGCACGAGGTGTTAGGGTGTTAGGGTTTCGCCATGGGGTGTTAGGTTGTTGCTCCACGCAACGAGGCTGCTCCACCTTGCAACTAGGCTGCTGCACCTCGCAATTGGCTGCTGCTTCTACTCCTCGTACTAAACCTGCACGACCTAAATCCAAAGAGCAGCCATGGGCTGTTGCGGCGTAGCTGGAGCAGCCTTCCCCTCCCTGCACCAAATCTTCCTCCTCACTTGGTCGTCTTGCTCTCCGCGTGGTCGTCTTGCTCTCCGCTTGGTCGTCTTGCTCTCCGCTTGGTCGTCTTGCTCTCCGCTTGGTCATTCTCCTCGCCGTCCTTGCTTGATTGTCTTCCTCGCCATCCTCACTTGGTCGTCTTCCTTGCCGTCCTTGCCTGTCGTCGGCTTCCTTGCCTGTCGTCGACTTCCTCGCCCTCACCCACCTTCCCTCCTTTCTAGCCGCCACCTCACGCCTCCTCAGAACCCTATCTCTCTCTTCTAGTTCTAATCTCACCTCTCCTTCTAACTCTAACCCTCTCTCTCCATCCCCTTGCGCTCGTTGTCTCTCCCTCTCCCTCTAAAACTCCCTGCGTACGCACACCTCTCACGTCCTTAGTCCACCACCAGGATACCCTTGTTGGTACCATGCCTTGTTGATACCTTGTTGTGATGATACCCTGCCCGGCAAATCATCTGGAGTTGTTACGGTGTAAGGGGGAAAGAGTTTTTTTTCCATAGATTTGGGCGAAACGGAAACGCCTATAACTCATTTTTGACAATGCAAAACAACTTGAAATTTTTTTTCCTTGTAGATTGACTTTGGAGGTATCATTCACATTTTTTTCAGATTTTTTTCATTTTTTCTCTTTTTTCTAAAAATCGTCAAACGTTGCTGAATTCACCGCAGTGAAGATTTGCAGAAATTCTTCCGATTTCCTAGATTCTAGCTCCAGCACCAAATCTGAATTTGAGTCATTAAAATGATATTTTTTGATATTGAGTCCAACTAATGAAATGAAGTTTATGAAGCTTAGTTTCCATTCCAATTTGAGTTTTTTTGGCATTTCATCCGTTGTTTTTCATCCTCTTTTTTCATCCTCATTTTCATCCATTGTGGTTTTCCATCTACTGTGGTTTTCATCCGCTGGTTATCATCCTCTTTTTCTATTTTCATCCCCATCAAGATTTCTATTTTCAACGACCGTACATATTTCATGTAGGAAACAATTTACGATGTGAATTTTAAGAAAGAAAGTGTTGGATGTTGTCTTTCATTATATAGAGGCGTACACCGTATTGACAATTATATATTTGTTGTGAACATGGTGAAGTTGCTTGCGTCTGGCATCATGGCACCATCGCTTCCAGTCAACGTTATCCTTGGGAGCAATACGGTTGGCGGAGCGCGGTGGACGCGGTGTCGAAGCTAGTATTGTGGCCATGGAACACGTTATGGGAGTCGTTGCGGGAGTCGTTGCGGGAGTCGTTGCGGGAGTCGTTGCGGGAGTCGTTGTGGGAGTCGTTGCGGGAGTCGTTGCGGGAGTCGTTGCGGGAGTCGTTGCGGGAGTCGTTGCGGGAGTCGTTGCGGGAGTCGTTGCGGGAGTCGTTGCGAGAGTCGTTGCGGGAGTCGTTGCGAGAGTCGTTGCGAGAGTCGTTGCGAGAGTCGCTTCGCCATAGGATGATGAAGACGCTTGAGTCATACCGTACCTGGGCATACATGATGTTTAGGTGACTAGTATAGTGTGATTCATATGTTCGCTTTAGAGATGGTATGTTTAATTATAGTATATGATATTTGTAGTATTCAATATTTATATTATGTATGTATGTATATATATATATAATAAATATACAGTGCTAAACCACACACTTTATCATTGTATTGCGTACATTATCATTATATCTCCTAAAACAAATTGTATTTGTAGCACGACACTGAAAATCATCTCATGAAACAAAATGTGTATAAATAGGTTCTTATAAATACATGGTCAATGTAATTTTGTACATGGAATAAGAACGAAATGTTATAATCATATATTATGCATAATAGTGAAAAGTATTCATTTAATATGTACACATCAAGAAACCAATATTTAATGAAATTGTTACAAAAACATAACAAAGAAGATATAGGGATTTCCTAATTTAATTTTTTTCAAAACACATTTCCGCTCAAAATCTTGTTATCATTGAGCGCCAAATAGCGCACTTGGCCAAGTGCATAAGTGCTTAATTGCGTGTTGTTAGCTACTGAAAATTATAGATGGTTTACAATCAAGTTTCAACCATAGAATAGTGTAAGTAAGACAATCATTAGAAAGTCAAAAATATGAACACTATGCAAACCAAAGCACTATACTTCTCACCGAACCACATTGTCTGGGAAAGGGAGTCCAACCTTAAAATCCTCCATATTTATTCTAAAAGTTATGAATATTTCAATTCGTAACATGAAATTGAAGGCCCAAAACCATCTTGCCCAATCTCCACCATTGCATCTTGTTGTTATTGTGTTTAGCATACATCTATTCTAATCCACTAAGTCCAAAACAAGCATTTGCACATCACATGCTTTCAATAAATTGAGTACTTGCATATAATTGATTTTGTCTTTATTCCTTTTCATATGTACTTTATTGGTTGGTGGCCCACACTATAGTTTATTATTATGTATTTCCAATATTTTATTTTTTACAAGTTCACTAAACATTATTTTATTTACCGCAGTGAATGTTATTTCAAAGTTCCCGACCCGTTCCCAGTATGTTCCTTATAATGTTCCCTAGTATGTTATCAAATATTTATGCAAAATTTTTTCTTTTGACATGCCACTTCATCATGCATTGATTAGGTGCTTGCTTTTAAAAGATATAGTAATCCATTTGCCAACTACTTTTGCAAGTTGGAGGAATAATTCGAATATTTTATTGTAGTTGCCATTTGGAGTGTAGTGCATGATTTCATCATGCATACCATGTGAGCCCATTTTTAGGACGCTTTTAATGGCCTATGTTGACTTTTTATCAAATTCATGGAGTATTTTGGCCACATGTCGGTTAGTTTTGTCTTTTGAAGGAGGTTGCACTACGGGAAATCGGCCTATAAATGACTACAACACAAATGACTAGCCAGAAAACAATTACTATAGAATTACTCAGGATCTGCAGACGTTGCCCGGATCTAAGTAGTTAGCTGCCCTAGTCATTTTACAGTAATTTAAGTTTTTGCGGGCAGAGAGGTGATGAAATCCATGTGACGGCCAACATCGTTCATATCGTCATCCCAGTGTTTTCATCCATGCTTCATCCGATAGTGTTGACATGGCAAGAAGATGACTGACTAGGATTGTGCCTTAGTGATTCATTAGTGATACGTTTGAAAAAAATTACTCTCTGACTAGAAAATAACTAGCTAAAGTAATATATGTTAGAACTCAAAAATAACTCATGGGTATTTTTAGAAAATTGCTGAAGTGGATGGATGTCTACTTTTGTTGGACATTGCTGATGTGGCAAATAGGTGATGACTTGGATTGTATTCCAGTAATTCCTTAGTAATACATTCGGCACAAATCACTGCGTCACAAAAATATTACTTGGTGCAATAATATATTTTATAACTAAAAAATAACTCAAGGATACTTTTTAGAAAGTTGCTGACGTAGATGGATGTAACATTTCGTGCTGATGCTCTCTGGAATTGGCACAAATTGGGAGTTTAACCCCTAAAGGACCAAAAGTCCCCCCGGGGTCATTTTGGATTTTGGGCATGTACCTACAATTCGAAAAAAAATCCTTTTTAATTGATTTTTTTATTCAAGATAGGATCTGATAAGAGCTTCGTGGAGATATTTTTTTATTTTTTTTTGGATTTGTGGTTTGTAAGTTAGTACCACTTAAAGCCAAAAGTGGGACTTCGGGCACCTCTAAAATTTTTGACAAAAGTTTCTATTGACATTGAAATTTTTCACACATATAAATAATATTTCCTTATTTAGAAATTTTCAAAAAAAATCTTGTCTTTAGTGTAAAAAGGCATTTTATTCCAAGTCAAACATTTTCACACATTGTCGGGCAACGGGGGAAAAAAACTTCATCTTTTCTACATAAAACCTAGAGATCTTCATATTTTTTACTTTTTTATTTTCAACAACAATGTATGGTGAAAACCTTCTTACAGACCGTTTGGATTATCATTTGAATACATACGTAGTTTACAAAAAAATAAAACGTGAAATGGCAATTTTTGAACCTCCACTCCTTGCACACTTGTTTTGAATATGCTACACCCCTTTTTTACCTCTAAAAATTGGTGTGTTGGGAAATAAAATCATGCTTAAGACAATGGTAAAAGATTTAGACCTTGTACAATGCAAAAATTTGATACAAAATGAAGTCAAAGTCAGCTGATATACTGAACGCAGGGATGAAAATGAACCATTGTTTTGACTTTAAACACTAAAATCTCTCAATCCGTGCGGTGGATTGCAACCAAAATTTGATGGCATGTTTATATGGAAGTCTATTTCAAGATCTTACGGTTGAAAGTCCAAATTCACTTTAAAATGTGATTTTCATGTCTCTTTTTGACAGTGGCAGTTTTGGACTGGTTTTAGAGCGAATTAGGTCGTGGTCCTTTAGGGGTTAAAACCCTAGCTCTTGATCGGAGACTTGTTTCGTGCAATTTTGACCGCGTCGACGTTTGATGCGAGCTTGTGGTGTGAATTTAGTGCGGGATTGGTGTGCTACGAGGTTGTGTTTCGGAATGCCGCAGTTGGAATCTCTGGTTGTGGTTGTGGAATTTTGTTTGGGAGCCTGTGGTTGTGGTTGTGGTTGTGGTTTGCTGAGATTTTAGTGGAGGTTTAAGACAACTTCCACTCTAAAATTGCAAGTGTGATGAGGAGATGATGCGATCGTCCGCTTGTTTTCCAAATTGTGAGTGAAGGGGAGAGTGTGTTTTCGGAGCGAACGTGGCTGTTGTCACCTTCGCTCGCAACCTCCATCGCCATCGCCTCCGTTC
This sequence comes from Bryoerythrophyllum caledonicum, assembly GCA_963971425.1. Classification (NCBI taxonomy): domain Eukaryota; kingdom Viridiplantae; phylum Streptophyta; class Bryopsida; order Pottiales; family Pottiaceae; genus Bryoerythrophyllum; species Bryoerythrophyllum caledonicum. Next base: position 6,381,207 of record OZ020522.1, on the reverse strand, counting down.
ATGGCGTCCTTCGACGATGAGTCTCATGCTGTGGCCCTCGCCTCTGCGCGCTCGCCCTCCCACGACGATTCCTCATCCGCCCCCGAAGGCGACGATGACGACGACAACGACGAGGAGGACGATGATCAGGCCATGGCTCTGCGCCTCCAAGACCTCCACCTCCAAGTCTCCACCACCAATTCCTACGACGCACATGTCAATGTACACCTCCTTCTTGGTTTTTTGGGTTCATTTTCAGCCAAGATGCAGTGCCAGCAGTGGAGGCTTTGTATGAGCGTGGTGTTCAGGAGTATTTGGTATGCTGACTTTATCTTCAGTTGGTTTCGACTTGTATCTGCACCTTCCATTTTTTCTACTTTTTAATGATGTGCTTGTTGATGGCTGAATACATGTTGTGACTGTCTACTTCGCATTCTTTTTCTTTTTTCGTTGGTTGCAGTCTGTTCCGTTGTGGCTACATTATCTTGAGTTTGTGGAAGAACGCGATACGGCTCTTGCTGAGTGCACGGAGGCAGGAATCGCCAAAATGAGGGTACTCTTTGAGCAAGCATTGACGTCCACTGGGCTGCATTTCACTGAAGGAGGAAAGGTGTGGGAAGCTTTTCGTGACTGTGTTGCAAATCTGTGGCGTATGAGAGCAATGCGGCAATTGTGAAGCTTGGCGTCAACCAGGTCTTAAACCCTGCTTAAACCCTAATTAAAAAAAAAAACTCCTTTCGCAAGTGGTCCTTAATTTGGAGTTGGAGAAAGTTAGCTCTTTGTGTCAAGTTAAGAAAGCTAGGTCTCGTTCTCGTTTTCGGTAAAGGTACCTTGATAGGCCAGAATAAGCTTTTTCACTTAATGAAGTAAGTATAATTATGTTTCATTTTATTGTGTAGATTAGCATTAGTAGAAGAAATTGAATGATATTTTTTTTTTACTAGTAGGCACAATTTCAAAGTCCTGGTTCTGAAGTTGTGAATAGACTTCTCAATTGTTGCATATGGTGAACTTTAATGTCACCTAATGTGATGTGCTACTTATGGTGGCACATTTAGGAGTGGAATTCTTTACATTGTCGATGAGATTTATGTGACAGGTTTTTGGAACTGTGACTTATTTGGGTCCTTCTTTAGCTTTTGGTGCTGAGCAATTGGACTTGTCGGTGTGGCAGATGGTCACATTGGACGGATGTGCAACGGTGCAAGTTGTGGAAGGCCAGGCGTCCATGTTTGGCTACTCTCTCCGTCAAGGAATGGACGTGCTTGTGTGCTCCAGCTCCAAGCTTGCTGAAGTGATCACCATTGAATCACCTCATGTCCCGGAAGAAGGAAATTCAGTTGAAGCCAGCAACACCCTGGGCTGCCAAACAAGATTCTTCTCCCACAGTCTTGGTCAGAACACCTTCACAAGCAACGTGGTGTCAGGAAGAGCTTTATCCTTCAAACTGGTAAGTAGCTCCTCCAAGTTGTCATTTATATCAAACTAGTCTGTTGATGTTTTTTTCATTCCAGGTTTGTTTGTTTAACATGGACACGATATTGGATGATGCTGTAGAAATTTGTTGGGCCTCTGGGTAAGCGAATTCATGATCAGGAGTCTTATGACATGAATGAGTCCGAGAGTGATGACGAGGTACTCGAGTTGGATTCTGAAGTCAGTTACTCAGATAGCAAAGATGGAGAGGAGAAGGATGATCAGATCGAAGTACTTAAATATGGTGAAACTATGAAGAAGCGCAAAAGCCGTGGACAAAGCTCACCTGGCGTGAAAAGGCAAAAGGTTGCAGAACCGGTGGACAGCTACACAAGCATACCACGCGATTGGGAGGAAGCTGTTGCAACCATTACACATACTTCCAATGCACCAGTTGTTGCTATTTGCGGCGCAAAGAATGTTAGAAAGTCGACGTTTGCTTGGTTCCTTGTGAACTCACTTCTTAACAGGTGAAAAACTTGGCCACTGCTAAGCATGGGAAATATTTCACTCATGTTTCATTTTGCGGAGTTTGTGAGGCATTATGTTCTGAATCGGCTCTGCTGCTTAGTATGGCCGACGCAAGCTCTGAGGTACTGCAATATCTATATTCTATTGTCTACTCCTTCATTGGTCTGCTACTCAAATTGGCATTTAAGTACACCGTTACAGCTTGTAATGTTTTCTTTTAGTGAGTTAGGTTCTGGTGGAATGGCGAGATCAGAAGCAGACTGTGGGCCAGATCCGAGTCTCTCCTCGCTTTCAACTTAACTCGACGAAGGTGAGATCTAGAGCTATTCTCTTGACCGACATGTTTTTGAACATTGTTGTGAGGTCATAGAAATCAATTACTCTAAACTATTATTGTGCCCGAAATGTCATAGAAATGTCACATGATTTGTTGTTTAGGAATCGCAAGTGAGAGTATCTCAATTGTAGATTTGGTTACTTTGTTTTGGAGGCATGAAGGGGTGTCAAAGTTTCGGTTCCAGAGGAACTTCAGAATACTTCATGTCATGCTATTAACATCTAGGCATGAGTAGAGGTCAAGAAAGCTTCCATGAAGAAAATGATACTTGTGATTGCACCCATTTTGCTTGTTTCACTTCGAAGATGGCAATTCAAATTTTATAGAAACTTTCTATGTTAGTCCGAATTGTTCCATGTTGTAGGGAAAACTTTTTTGCAGTTGATTACCCCTCTTTCTGAAAATCTAGCAATTGTGAGTTCTCATTCCGTTGTATATGGCGTTGCAAGTCCGAGCGCCTCAGCAGGCAACATTTAAGGTCTGTAATCTCCCACGTTTCTTTTCGAAGTAGAAACTTATTCTGAGCAGGATCTCGGAACTCGCCAAGGGCATACGTAGACAACTTCAAATGGGAAGGCCGAGTTCCTGAGTTTGATTAACAGCTGATGATGCTTCAACCATTGGAAAAACACAAGAATTTCAAGGCATCAACTGAAAGCGTTTTGAGGTTTCTGATTTTCAGCATCTTTAGAGGCCTCGATACAAGTGAAGAATCTGTTTATTTCTAGATACATTTTAGCTTTTTATTCTTTGATTCAAGGCACTAAGAAGCAATGTGCAATGCCAGTGTTGCGAAGCTGCTTTCAATAGACATTCTTTTTTGAGGAATTTGATATGATTGCTTTGGTTTTTTCTATGTCATTCATTTTGTGTTGAGAGGGAGAGTCATGGGGTGGCTCCAGCGATGGACTTTATTGTTAGTTGAAACTAGAGTAGAAGTAGAATTAGTGCTTGCAATCTTATTATAGGCAATTTATTACTACCACATTAACTAAGAAATTACTAAACTAACACTGCATAATGACTGAAAATTAACTGTATAATGACTAAACAATAATTAGACAGTGTACAAAAAAACTATCAAATCATTGTAGAATGACTGCATTCAAACCATACAGTAATCAAATAATAACTAGACCAAAACTAAAATTAGTACATGCATATCTATTATGGGTAAATTTACACTACCAGAATAATTAAGGAATTACTAAACTAACACTGCACAATGACTAAACAATAACTAGGCAGATCACAAAAAAACTATCATTGTCCACATCATTATCCACGTCAACTGCCATGTTTAATTCCACGTCACACAAAAATCCACATCATCATCCATCATATATTCCATGTCACACTCAAATCCACGTTAGTAGCCAACTCATCAATGTTCGAGGATGATGGGCCACATAGGCAGATGGATGAGAAATCCACGTGGCAAAAAGAATGACTACAGAAATCTATTACTCAAAACTATTATTGTGCCCGAACTAAAAAAATTTTAGTCATTCCCTAGTAATACAGGTCATCTATGACTCAACAATGACTAAAATCGCTAGTCATTGATGCCTCGATTTCCCGTAGTGTTGTGACTTGCAATAGAAGGTTTCTAGGTTGTTTTTATCATTTCTTTCCAGGTTTTCACCATTGTCATCCCATCTTTTCCTCTCAAATTCTTTACAGGACGAGCCTCTACTCTTTGTAGATGTAGAATCATTCGCCAATTGGCTTTTGATTCTTTTGGCAAGAGGTCCATATCTTCCATCTACTAAATGTTATGCCATGCAATCTTGTTATTTTAACTATTCTTGTCAGCCTTTATTTGAACTTAAAACGCGTTGCTAGACCTAGGGTTCACCATTTCTATTGTTTGCCTCCACCATCACATGCATAGTAATCCTAGATTTGTTCTGTGTATTATCGGAGTAACGACAAAACGCATCAAATACCACTGAAGAGCTATACTCTGGACTAAGGAGGCACCACTGGCAATGTACCCGATTTGTGTATACCTTACTTTGCTTTGATTTAAAATTTTGTTGTTTTCATTTCGAAGCCGTCAAAAACGATGCAAGCAGATCTGGCAGACTATGAATACATAATCGTGCCGTAATTGGACAATTCGTACTTCCTCACTTAATCGCTAAGGCAACAAGTTGAACTCCTTCTTGGTACACTGACTTACGTTATCAATAGTCGTTCTAACTCCTTCGCTATTGAGAGTCCCTGCCCATGGCGTCGCTCACATCTCAACATGGAGGTGTTTCGCTTGTCATGTCTGTTAGTGAGGATGGCATTGTTAATGTTCCTAAGGCACTGCTCTGTATTTTAAAATGTCTTTTGATCAGCCTAGTAGTGGTGTTGACCTTGTTAGGCGGATGCAACCTAGTGGAGACCTCCAAGATTGTTGGCTGATATTTGATCATGTCAAGCGGGTGAAAGACTGGACTACAATCGCATGCCATGTGTAGAACAATAAGTTTTGTAGAGTCATGACAATAGCCATGTGCGATATGCAATCGGAGGATGCCCAAGCACAACAACTGTTTTAGAAGAACCTAAACGATACCATGATGAAGCACGGAGTCGAGGACAAAATTTTTAAAGGGTTCATGGCTGAAAATGCCGCCACTAATTGGCACGCAATTCGGCAAGTGTATGGCAGCGGCAACAAAGATGTGCCTATGAAAAACACAGAACAGAAATGCTTGTGCCATTAAACAAAGTACCTTCAACGAGCAACCACCAGGAGCATTCTCTCTACCTTCCAAGATCAACATATTTCTCTTTGCAAAATATGGAAGAACACTAAATCTTTAGAGGAGGCTGAAGCACAATACAACGTCATTCGAGGGTGGTGGATGTGATCTCGAGCCACTACCGAGAGCAGGGTCGTGCCCTTGAAGATTGGATGGCTTTTTGGTACTTTCCATATAGACAATGGGGTGGCGCAATGCAGCTTGTAAGTTTTTCCCATGCCTTCTCTAATTTATCTTGTTTGTTAGAATGACTTGTTAGTGAACCCACTAATGAGAGTGGGTGTATCTTATCAGGACTTCACACTCGACGAGCGAGCTGACATGCCATTTTGCAACCTTGCGGAGACAATCCACAACCGTTGGCTCCAACAATCCGGAAATACCATGACGTGTTTATATGCGGCTACAGTGGATGACCTCATCTGGGCTTTCATGCAGATCACTTCATATCAACCATGGCTGAAGGGGGGCACCTCCAAGAAAGGTCGAGATAAAGGTACACTTCGTTTAAGATTTGCCCAAGGTTCTGGTGATCCCAAACTCATAGCAAAAGATTTCAGAAGTTTCTCAAGGGCGGAGGATCTTTTCACAAAGACAGGCGGGCTTGAAGGGGCAAAGATTTTTTGGTCTACCAAACGCAAGCTTAACATGCCACCCGGATCGAGTCACGACTCCCACCGGTCCGATAGGGCGAACTACTTAATTCCACGGGATGGCAGAAGGGTGACTCGAGCGCGGATCAAAGAGGCCCTAAGTGGTCAAGACTTTGGAGTCCGACACACAACTTCAGTGTTGGAATCCGATTGTGATCCGTCAATGTGGCACATTGCCCGCCTCTCAAAGACCTCTCACCAAAAATGCTAGGCACTACAGACTCACATTGGTGAAAATTGTGACCCTAGAGTTGGACGTGGGAGCCATGGTACATCAACCCCAACATATGTTGGCAGGAAGAAGGAATTCAGATCGCCACGGAATACTTCTGTTGAGTTTTGGTTTTGTGCTGATGATATTGGCCGTTGCATGAAAGGCTCTAAGAATTCATTTGTGGTAGATTGGCCATTGGTTCCAATGACATGTCTAGTGAAGATTGGCACTAATTTGACAATGTAAGAGGTTTTATCGTTGGAAGAAGCAGGTTTTCAGTTAGAGCAACGTGGAGCTCTATTACCTAGAAGAGAATTTGAGGTGTCTTTGAACATGCCTCTTCTGCGGTCTCACTTCCCTATCTTAGAGAGACATGGAGTGGATGTAGTGCTGAAGAGTGGGAGCGTGGTCCCCATTCATAAAAAGACACAAAAATGGTTGGTCATGAACTATTGCAGTTGCATTACTCACTTCATGGGTGATTAATCCTTGCCCATTATACAAAATCTCCGTCAACCAATGTTATTAAAGAAAACACTTATCATATCTTGTGTTAAATTTCATCACAAAGAACAAACCGTTTTTCTAGTATGTCCTTCCAAATTAGGCACCTCAAATACCATCTTGAGTAGCCTCTTCAAATAACAATGGAGATGCCTATTGCACAACTCCTAAAAGTGATCAATTAGGAATTTAAAAATTGCATACAAAATGCTTGTAAGCTAATCCAGTGGTGACCAACCAAATCCCGTACCCAACACCTATAAAATTGAGGAATATCCAATCCACTTCCATCCCATTACCACCCATTCACCTATCCAAAAAAGGTTCACTATTAGTCTAGACCCCTTAATTTTGGTCGGTCCTTGCAGATACACATTGGTCGACACCCACTAAGAGCACCTCCACCGCGGGCCCCCATCCCGGTAGACCTGTCACGTTTGGTGGGTCCGGGGGAAGGTGCTCCCCTACCACGCTGGTCGGGGCCGCCAAATCGGTCAAGCGGGATGGAAGGAGTTGGGAGCAAGCCTGGAAAATGAGAGAATATGGCGGGAGACTAAAAATTTCACTAGGGTTGGCTTACCGATCTGTTTCTAGCACGTGGTGGAGCAACAATGGCTGTGGGAGTGGCTGTCGCTGACAATCCATTCATTGACGCGTTTTTGCATGTGCCGATTGACTTTACTTCCCCTTGGACTTTCCTGAATTTCTTGACTTACCGGTACTTTGCTTCTTCACAAAGTTTTCTCTCATGCTCTTCAGCTTATATTCTAACTCTTGAGCCCTCATAGTGCATTGCTGCGCTTCAACACTCCTTGTCAGTTGTCGCTCACCTAACTTCGGCACGCATGTTCATCTAACTTTGGTATGCATAATTTTTCTGAAGGTTGTGTACTTTTATTTTTTCAATTGTTTGATTAGGGTCTTGCATGTGGGCAATTTTCATAGTTTAGGCAAGGGAAAATTCAAATGTTTGTACTCAGTTACATTCACTGCTTTGTAATTCATATCATGTCTCCTGAGCATGTTCATGATACACATGTGAAATTTTGGTAGATAGCGTAAATTTGAATTATTTTGGTAGATAGAAATTTTCTGGTAGGAATTCAATTAAATTTTGTAGGAATTCAATTTAACAATGAGGAATTCAATTTACAACACATCTTCTGGTAGAAAAAAGAAAAATTGAAAAACATAAAGATCTCTAAGTTTTAGGTTTAAAAGAAGAATTTTTTGGTACCCTGCATGACAATGTGTGACAATGTGTGAAAATGTTAGACTTGGGTTTAAATGCTATTTTTCACTAAAGACAAAAGATAATTTATGACAAAATGAAAGGAAATACATATCACCTTCTAGTATTGAAAATATCACAATTGATAGAGTGTCCTACAAAAAGTTTTTTGACTTGCCTCGAGTACCCGCACTCTAGAAGTTTATCTTTAAGATAGCATAACTTTTTTTCTAGAAGTCTAGTGAGAAAAGATAATATCCCTATGAACCTCTTGTCTTCTTGCATCTTTAAATAAAATTTTGAGAAATGTTAATATTGATTGCAACCATGAAAATGTGCCCGAGATTTGCAAAAGCCCACTTTGGAACTTTTTGCATTTAGGAGTTAATGTGCTATTTTCCACTAAACACATTTTTTTACCATATTTAAAAGGAAATAATACCATGTGTTAATATTGAAAATCTCACTTTGAGTAGAATATCCTAGCTAAAAGATTTGTTTGTTATTGGTGGGTTTGCAAGTCATATTGCAGTTGTTTCAAGTTCTAATTTCACCTTGCATCGTTGGTGCTTATTAATCCAGGTTTAGGATTATGGCTTCAGTGGAGGTGTCCCCTTCAGAGGCTGCCAAAGTAACAAGAGGCATGAATTTTGAAGAGGACGATCTCCTACGATTGTGCCGTGCGTGGATGCATGTCTCACGAAATCCTGTGACGGGTACAAGACAAAAGAAAGAAGCTATTTGGTCAAAAGTATTGCAGTCCTATGATAGCAATGGGCCCAAAAATGCTTATGCAAGGACGGCGCGGAGCTTGGAGTCTAAGTGGGGTGATCTCAACAAACATGTCACAAAGTTTGGGTCTTTCTATGCTCAGGTGGAGAATCTCAATGAATCCGGCACAAATGAGGATGACAGCATCCACAAGGCCCAACAACTTTACCAAACACTTTATGGTGGTGGTAAATTGTTCCGTCATTTAGAGTGTTGGAGGTATCTGCGGGACATCCCAAAGTGGAGAAACCAGAACACTGCTAGTACTAAGACATCATTGGGGAAGCGGAAATCTTTACCCACATCAATGTCTCAACCCGATGAGGCCAGGTCTCCTATACAGAGTAGTGCTACTTCTCCAGTGCGGCCTCTAGGAAGGAAGAAATCCAAGGCTCTTGCCTTGGTGGATATGAAGACGAAAAAACTTGAGATTGATTTCGCAAAGACCCCTGCTGATATGGTGGCTGCAAATAGAGAGAAGACTGCGATTTTGAAGGAAGCTGTAAATTTGCAGCTATTCGCCACGGATTTAAGCACCTTGAAGCGTGATGGCGTAGAGTACTTCACTCTACTACGTGCCTCAGCATTGGCGAAGTTGAAAACTTCGCCAATGCCACCTACTAAACCAGCTGGCACCTCCTCTGCCATAGTACTTGTAGTGGCTCCTCTACGTGCAAATGTACAGGTACACTTTGTACAATCTCCCTTTCTTCAACTCCAATATGTACAATCTGGATATCTTATGTCACATATTTTGAATTTGTTTTTTTGCCTCTAATTTTTTCACGTGTTATATAGACTCCTATAAGTGAACATGGTGTTGCCTCCCCCATTGCCACTGCAGTGCCTCCTCCATGTGCGGATGTGGAGGAAGGAGAATCAAGTCAGAGGTAGGTGGACTTCATCCAAGTACTTTTGTACAAACTTTACTTCTTATGGTTTTTTGGGATATGTTCTTTTCTTAAGAATATGTTGCATTCCATTCTTACATGGCGTGTATTGCATATTTGTAGTTTTCCCAATAGAGTTAGTCCTTAATGTTTTAGAATTTTTACAAGTACGGTTTACGTGGTAAATTCTTTTTTTCTATGTATTGCATTTGTGATATTATAAACTATGTTTCCTCTACCATTGTAATTTATGTTGTAATGATTGTTGCAATTGTTTTGATACAATATGATTTCAGAAAACATCTATTCCAAAATCTTCGGGACATTTTAGTTATTTCATATTGATTTTTCTAATAATATGAGTCCAAATTTATACAGAATACAAATATTTTGATATTCATAATTTAGATCCTACGGGTATTGATAAAACTAGAAGTATTTTTTCCATTTTTTACTCATTGCACTAGAGCCATTAACTCAAAAGATAAATTCAATGTTAAACCATCTAGGAAATGTAGGGTTTCATTTTAGACTATGTTGCTCACATCAATGTTATTTATGGATTTCATGTAAAGACATCAATCCAATGTAAATACTTATTATTCCTTCTAAGTTGACCAAGTTTTACTTTTAATTTGTGTATACTAACTTTCTCTTTTATTATTAGTGTCATTCTCTAAGATTAGAAGGGCAAAAGAAGGTTACAAAACCCCCATGTATTTATGTTTGCATGGAACTTTCTAATCCTTTATGGTGGGCGCCTTCAAGGATTTTGTGCTTCGAATATTCAATTCAAAAAGAGCAATTTTCGAAGTGGGGGGAGGATCGACTTGCCTCTGATGATGAAGAGGAACAATTTTTGTTGTTGCTATGATGCATGAAGTACTTCAGAATGGATATGCGGACGAACGTAGAGAGATAGAATGCACGGTGGTTCAAAAAAGGAGAAATCTACCAACATCGAACGAAATTTTGCGGCAGGGCACAACCAAATATGGAACGATTACTTTGATGAGACTCCGGTATACAACACCAAAGTATTCTGGCGTTGCTTTTGCATGCGGAATTCCTTATTCCTTAGAATTCATGATGTAGTAGTGAATTATGACTCATATTTTATGCAGAAAGAAAATGTTGTCAGGCGGCCTGGATTATCTTCCATTCAAAAGATAACGGCCGCATTACGCATCCTTAGTTATGGCGTGGCAGCAGATTCTGTTGATGAATATGTGCGCATTGCTGAGACAACTGCCACGGAGTGCTTCAAGAGGTTTGCTGCTACTGTAGTTGAGTTTTTTGGACCAAAATATTTGAGGCATCCAACAGCAGAAGACATATTGCATCAATTGCAGTTTAATGAGCTCCGGGGCTTCCCAAGAATGTTTGGCTCTATTGATTGCACACACTGGATCTGGAAGAATTGTCCAACTGGTTGGCATGGACAGTACCAAAACAAAGATGGAATTAGATCAGTAGTTATGGAGGCAGTTGCATCTCTGAATCTCTGGTTTTGGCATGTGTTTATTGGAATGCCGGGGTCAAACAACGACATCAATGTTGTTGATAGGAGCCCATTGATGACAAATTATGTGCGAGGAGAAGGGTTGAATGTAAAATTCAAAATCAATGGGCATGAATACAACTCTTGCTACCTCCTAGCAGGTGGGATATATCATGATTGGGCAATCTTTCAAAAAACAATCTGTGATCCCCAAGGGGAGAAGAGGCAGTAATATGCAATGAAGCAAGAAGGCGTACGTAAGGATGTCGAACGAGCCTTTGGAGTATTGCAGGCACGGTGGGGAATCGTTAAAAATCCATCACGATTGTGGGACAAGCTGGCTACTATGAAGACTATATGGACATGTTGTATAATTCTACACAACATGATTATTGAGGATGAAGAACCTGAATTAGAGTTGAACCAAGAGTACCTCTTACAATCCACAAGCGCTTTCATTGAACATGGAGAACATGAAGAACACGATAAACCCTTATCTTTTGAGCGCTTTGCAAAAGAGGTGGTCAACATTCAAGATAAAATCAAGCATTACCAAGTTCGTGATAACCTAATCGAGCACCTTTGGACGTTCAAGTGCAACATGTGATCAATTCTCAACTATGTAAATTACAACATAAGTGTTTGTCAAATTTTGACTTAGGTATGGGATGTTGTTACAGGGAATTCTTTATATCTTTCTACCAATATAAATATAGTTTATTTAGAAAAAAACTATTATAGTTGATATTGCTTGTAGCATATGGTACATGATACACATTTTGTATGTGTTGTTGGAATTGAATTTTTCTTGGCTTCATAGAGTTTTACTCGTACGTGACATTAGTTCCCTTAGGAGACAATTTCAATTTTAATCGAGTTCCTCAATCTCTAATTCTAGCATGTATGTCTGATCATTTTAATTGGATGGGCAATTTTCTTATAGCTTTCCGTTGACGCTTTTTTTCTGGAAATCCAACTAATGGATCAAAGTTACAAACAAATTTCAATAATATATACAAATAGTGCAGCAATTTTATATGGGATATAAAAATAGTGTAGCAAATCTATAATTTATTCCTAGTTCAATAGATATTCAAGTTTATGTCTATTTTCAAAAATGAGAAATTCCTCTTGGAAAGGGAATAGAAATCTTTGCATCTATCATAGGGAGTTTATAATTCAAAAATATGAGAAGGATATGTTACACGCAAAACTTGTTAGTTTATTGTTAATTTAATTTCACATAGTTGCAATACAAGATTCTTAAGGACATCGCCTACCCTTCTTCTACTTCTAACATTTGGTGCACATGTGCCTAACATGATCTTTTTTAACTTAAAATTATAATTTATATGCAAAACTTTGCTAAAGGAGGTAATCAAAATTTGTTGAAGGTGTTTAGTATTACCTCAAAAAGAGAGTATGTCTTACTTCAAACCCTAATATCTTTAAATCTGTTTAGTGAAATTGAACAAATTTTTTGCCACATACACTTGTACAATCCTAGTACAAGATCTTACAAATTGTAATTGTTTGTATTTCATGTTTAATGCATTAGATGGGAGTTTTAAGTGAGTTTGGGTGATAAATTTTCAAAGAACTTTATGAGTTCACATTTGAAACAATAAAATTGGTCAATGAATATTAGAGATGGTACATCAATTTTATTCACAAAGTTTTAAAATACATGTTGGTAATATTTGTATCTAATTTCTCATAATAGTATGTGATAGCGCAAGTTAAAACAACATATTACATACAACTTATTACATTTTTCATGTGGATGAAGACACATGCAATTAGGTGCTTCTTATTTCAAAAACTATGAATTTTTGCTTTGCACATCAATAAAAATAATATATAAAATAAATAAAGAACTAATTTTTTTTAGTGTACCCTAGAACAAGGTTTTTAGTGTACATTTGAACGGTCGTGTACAAAAAAAAAAAAAAAAACGACAGTCATAGGCTGTCTGCGGCCTCGGGCTGCCGTAGTCGCTCCAACGGCCCACTTCCGGCGGGACCCATGGCGGGGCTTTTAAATAATGAATCAGGTTTCCAGGCCAGATAACCTTGCTCCCGGCTCGCGCTGCGCCAGGCGCCCTACAGCCCGACATCGGAGCAGGGTTCAGGGCCAAAACCCAGGGCAGTTTCCACCGGGCTGGCGCGTCCCCGGTGGAGGTGCTCTAAACATGGCAACTCACTTTGAAAATCCATAACTAGTATATATTTCATTGGAAGAATATTAAATCACTTGGGTTGAAATTTTAATTCTATTGGTTATTGTTAAAAAAATGTATTATTATTTGTTCTCTCCGTATACGGCCATTGCTTAAGTTGACGAAATGGGCGGATTTATCATCATACTACTAAAATCATAATCCGCGCAGTGAACCAGGCAAAGATCAATCGTGCGGTCAACCGTGCAGTGAACTATAGGAACGGTGCAGTCAACCGCGCAATTAATTGCGCAGCCAACCGCGCAGTGAATCATGTTATTATAAAAACTACATTTCCGCGCAGTTGAACTAATGCGTTGCAAAGCAAGCGCCAACTGCTAGTATACTATAAATTTGCAAAGCATGTATCATTCAACTTCTACCAATGGCATTTATATGGATAAAAAAACAAAATATGGCAAACCCCCATAATTGACAAGTTAGGTTATGTACATATATAGAGAGCCCAAATAAGTATACATTATTTTTTGAGTCGTAGCCAATAGAATTATAAATCCAATCCAAGTAATTTCCTATCATAATTTGCGATGAAATAAAAAAATTCACACCATTCTACCATATTTAGCCGGTGGCCGCCAAAAAGCACCTTAAAGGCACCATCCAAAAATAAGGGTTTTAACCAATAGAAACCTCAATTTGGAGTTGAGTGAGTGGTAATGGGATAAAAGTAGGTTGAACATACCCCAAAGTTATAGCTATTGGTTACCAAATTTGGTTGATTATGGAGGGGCTTAATGTAGACTTAATGGTGGAATAAACAAACACTTTATTCACGCCAACCTCCTTCAAAGAACAATGTTCTTTTTCTTCTAAAAGAAAAGAAAAGCAAAACATAATTTTGATCAATTTCATCACTAGGAAAAGCTCATTCTAACCGATTTGGATACACCCACCTTACACTGCTCACAGGTTCTCAATCGAATTACAAATCCCACCGGGTATAGGTAGGGTATCATCGATCTCCGGATATATAGAGGGTGTCGATATCACCGTCGTCGTCGTCGTCGTCGTCGTCCTCATCATCGTCGTCGTCTTCAGTTATTCATGTCGAGAGCTGGTTTTGAGTTGCGTGCACTACATCGAGAGGTTCGCAGACAGCGGCAGCACCAGCTCGAGCTCACTTGGACTTCCGCCATTGAATGACCGTCGCGCCTCCAGCTATGGGCCAGGACGTTGAGATGAAGCCCGCCGACCCCGCGCCGCCCTCCGCGCTCTCCCGTATGCAACCAATATCTCTTACCCTACCTCATGTATGCTTAGGGTTTCACCCCTGCATGCTCTTCGTCTCTTGGATTACGGTTGCTGGATCTCACATCTCGTCTCTTAGGGTCCGATGTGTGTATGCGTGATGACGGAGACGGGATCAGGGTTTTGGTGATGGTATAACATGTTGATGATGGTGTGATGGAATTGCTTGCAGAGCTGAAGGGAGTGATCACGTCGATCGAGAAGGGAGTGTCGAGCAAGGAGATGCGGCTGATGGCGCGCGCCAATCGTCAGATGCTCGCGGTTCGCCGACAGCTGAAAGCGTCGACGGTGAATGCGTTTCTGAAGCATGCGCTTCCGCCTGGTTCTGAGGCGCTCTCTCGCCTGTCGCCTTATGTCGCCGCGGTAAGAAACCTGGCTGTGACATTGTGTGTTGTGGTTGCAGCTGTGGTTGTGGAGTTAGGGCAATATTTATTGCTTTCCAGTTCTCTCTAATTTGAATTCGACTGTTCTTTTGGATGCTTTTGTGGAGGCAATCTCGCGAATTTGGAATAGTTTCCAATGTTGTTGTCACATATTGGTTTGTCTTAAAAAAAAATCCATGTGCAATGGTTTTCAGGTTGAGAAGAGCGAGAAAGACATGGACGTTGATACGCCGTCCGGCGCGGGGCAATCGCATGGGTCGCAGAAACAATCCGTAGTACCCGAAGTGGAAATATTTTGCTACTTGTTGGTTACCATCTTTTTAATTGATCAGAAGCAGCTGGAAGAGGTGCTCATTCTCAACTGTGGACGTTGTTTCCTCTTTGGTTGTTGTTCTGGCCCTCCTGTAAGTTTGTAGTCTTGTGTATTTTAGGTTTAGGGTGAAAGCTATCGTAGAAATTCTATGTTAAGTTACCGCAGAGTCAGCTTTCGAGGGAGATTAACTGACTACTCCGTTGTTCTGCTGCAGGCAAAGTCATGCTCGGCAGCAGCGATCAAAAGGCTTCAGCAGCTGAATCGTCGAACTCTGGATGTTTTGGCTGCCCGAGTTTACTACTATTACTCTTACAGTCACGAGCTTACAGATTCCCTGGCTGACATTCGTGGGTGAGATTTTTCTCTCAGTTGATGATGGTCCAATCGTTGTTCAAAGTTGATATTGTGATGTTGGGACTAACTCAAGGCTCTGGCGTTTCGTTGACAGAACTTTACTTGCTTTGCATCAGACAGCTACACTCCGACATGATGAGTTGGGACAGGTATGTGTTCTGTTTTTGTCCATGCAAAAATAGTCCATGACGTGCTGTGGTTTGTAATGGTCATTCACTCATCACTTGTGTATTTAACTGTGAGCTTCTGTGTTCGCTAGATACTTGGTTTGCAACAACTAGTTGTGGCATCGATTGATATGCAAAGCTATGTCTAGTAGATGTAGATATATAGAGTACGGAGATTTGCGGTGTGGTTTTTGATTCATAGATTTATCTTGGCTTCGGTCTGCAGGAAACACTGTTGAACTTGTTGCTGCGCAATTACCTGCACTACAATCTGTATGATCATGCAGAGAAGCTTCGTTCAAAAACTCAGCGATCTGATTCTCATTCAAATCAGCAGGTAGGGAATGTTTGATTCTTTTACCAAAAAATTCTGAAGTTTATTCAATTTGCAATGGAGTTATAAACTTTGTCTTACATATTTGCTTCGGTTGTGCAGCTTTGTAGGTACTTGTATTATTTGGGAAAGATCCGAACAATTCAACTTGAGTACACAGATGCCAAGGAGTGCCTGCTGCAAGCCGCACGGAAGGCCCCAGCCAGTGCGAGAGGTTTCAGGATTCAATGTACTAAGTGGGCTGTCATCGTACGCCTGCTTCTGGGCGAGATTCCTGAGCGCACGACGTTCATGCAGCAAGGGATGCGCAAGGCTCTGCGACCCTACTTCGAGCTCACCAATGTGTGCATCTTCACTAAGTCATTACGTCCGGTGCACTTGTTAGGGTTGGCTTATGTTAAGGGTTTCTTGTGTTCCCGGCTGCAGCTACCTATTATTTTGGCCGTGGTGATTCAATGATATCTTCTGTTTGTTTCTAAATACTAGCATGCTGATCTCAGAGACCTGTTGCATAACAGGCTGTGCGCATTGGAGATTTGGAGCTGTTCCGCTCGGTCGCTGAGAAGAACTCGAGTGTTTTTACTGCTGATAAGAGTCACAATCTGATTGTGCGTCTGCGGCATAACGTCATTCGAACGGGTCTCCGGAACATCAGTATTGCGTATTCGCGAATCTCGTTAGTTGACATAGCCTCAAAATTACACTTAGATTCAGCCACGCCTGTGGATGATGCTGAAAGCATTGTTACGAAGGCTATTCGTGATGGAGGAATTGACGCTAGTGTGGACCACTCCAATGGATGGATGCAGTCGAAAGAAACTGGCGACATTTACTCAACACAGGTACGTCATCTAGGAACATATGACGAATTGGGGTTCTATCTTCTAGGAACAAAGGCATGGTTGAGTTCCGT
Source organism: Bryoerythrophyllum caledonicum (assembly GCA_963971425.1). Classification (NCBI taxonomy): domain Eukaryota; kingdom Viridiplantae; phylum Streptophyta; class Bryopsida; order Pottiales; family Pottiaceae; genus Bryoerythrophyllum; species Bryoerythrophyllum caledonicum. The sequence goes on along the minus strand of OZ020522.1, from coordinate 6,364,470 downwards.
TCATTCTGTGTTCACCAATTGTCCTGTTTGGGGGTTGGATTCAAATCGTTTGTGATGTTTCTAAACCCTAATTGTGTCTTACTCAGGCTGCTGAATAAGTTTGAATGGCCTTGGAATATAGAGGTTTATTATTATGCCTACATTTCCGTACAAGATGATAGGGTTCCTTGGGTGGTTCGATGTCGAAGCTGGTCTCGTTGATTTGCTTATACACTGGTTTCATTTTTACAGGAACCTCAACAAGCATTTCACTCTCGCATTGCTTTCTGTCTGAACACTCATAATGAAGCCGTGAAAGCCCTACGTTTCCCGCCAGATGCGCACAAGAAGGAGCTGGAGAGCGCTGAGAAACGCCGTGAGCGGCAGCAGCAAGAGCAGGAACTTGCGAAACATATTGCGGAGGAAGACGATGATGAGTTTTAGACAATTTCACGTGATAATCCAGACGTCCTTCCCAGATCTTCAGTTTTGTTGTCTATGCTTGAAAATTCCTCATGTAAAGCTTCCAATCGAGATAGAATAATCGTCTCTTGTAATGGCACCAGAACGTAGGGTCACCATGTCTCTACATTTAACATGAGCATTGTACATGAATTTGGAAGAAAGTTGATACGACCTGTCGTGAAGTACCTTCTTTCTCCTCTCCTGATAACTTTCTATGTCCATTTCCCCACAGTTTTGTGAAGTGAACGTGAATGTTATGGGCATTACTTCGTGGGACTATGGCCTGGTCCTCTGTTTCGATAAATGAAGAGAGAAGCAGAAAGCCCCATCTGAAACTCAGCTGGTAATGTAGCAAGTGAAGTAGGTTGTTCATTTCTTGCCTTACAATACTTGCTCCATTGATCCAGGACTATCTGGATGTTCGAAAGTGGTGAAAAATCATAAAACACACCAGCGAATGTGTAACTAGAGGTTTATCAGGGAAGGCTCGATCCAGAGAAGGACCGAGAAAGAATGAATGATAGTTGATCCATACTATATTCCTAGTGGTATTTACTGCTACAATACACCTGGCACTTGATAATCTGACGATTTACAATGAACCCCGGGTTGAGCATGGTGCTGATCTTGGAGCACGCTTGGGTGGGGTCGGGGTCCATGACGTGCTCCATGAAGCGGGCGTCGAAATCCGCCGCGGGCGAGACGCGGAAGATGGACACGGGCTGGTCGAACGCGAACGCCATCTGGTGCACCAACCAAACGGCCTTGACGGAGTTGAAGAACGCCGCCATGAGGTTGAGCGAGATTTCGTTCTCGGATAGCTTCCCGAGCTGGGAGAAGATGAGCTCCATGCGCACCACGAAGAACCGGTGGAAGTTGGCGTTCACCACCAGCGCGCCGGGCTTGCCCAGGGACTTCTCGATCGTCGGCCAGTCCTGGTTCTTGAGGTTCTGGTAGGATTGATAGCACGTTTGCTTGAGCGTGTCTGGATCGATGACTGATGACGCGCCGTGGGGCTCGAAGCTGACATTCTCGAAGCTCTCGAACATTACCTGGTTCAGGAACGACTCGAAGTAGAGGATGACCACGTTGCGGGGCATGCGGCTGATGGCGCATCTCACTTTGTGCTGCTTCAGGAGCGCGGTGATGACCTGGGTGGCCGAGTCGCCCATCTCGCGGATCTCGATGCAGATCGCGTCGGCGAGATTCCGGAGGGACGCGATGGAGTCCTCGAACACCTTTCGGAACTGCTCGGGCATGAGCTCTTGCGAGGAGGACTGATCCTTGGGCTCTACCATGTCCCAGACCCCGCTGCTGGGCGCGCTCATCTTCAGCTCCAGCTCCTGGCACCGCTGTGACAGCACCCGGCACTTCTCGTCCGACGCCTCCACGGTCGCCTGCAGCGCCCGGACCTCCTCCACCGCCGCCGCGTGCTTCTGATTCGCCTGCTCTAGCTTGTAGCGAAGCGTCTTGACCGTGTAGTCGAGTACTTTGCTGGACTCCGAGTTTGCTTTCACGCTTCCTTGGTCGGAGTCCAGGAACGACTCCGTCTTCATCGTCGCGCCGCCGCCGTCCCTGGACTTCTTCCGCCTCCAGCTCAACAGATTGAAGATGTTGTACGACCCGGACTTCTGCGTCGACGGCGGCTTCTTGCCTATTATTCTGTTCACAACGTCCCCGGCGCGCTCGTAGGCCCTTTCCCCTGTATATTCTGCAGGTATCACTAATCTTGACGTCACTTCCTTGGTACAATCTATGGAATGGCATAACCGAGAATCTCTAAAACATAGCAAGAAGTGCATGGCAGCCAAAATTTGTGAGATGGTCGGATGAGGCCTAACCTTTTGAATTAGACAGATTCACTTGAGCGTCACCGGCGTGCCAGCTCTTAACGGCCGCGGTGGCACTAGCCCGGGATTTGAGTTTCTGGAAGGTGCCGTTCATTTCGCCGCGAACGGACTGATTTTCGTCGCGAACGCTCTGGGACGCCGTCGAGGCGGTGCGGCGAGACGACTTCCTCCAGGTGCGACCCGAAGAGTGGTCCTTGTCGACGGAGGGGCGCGGCGACTGGTCGGCAGCAGCAGCAGATGGCGGCGACGTTTTCTTCATCATCCTCTTGAGCTTCATAGAGCTCGCCGTGGAGCTGCTAAGCGCGACCTGATGCAGCGAGCTCGTGATGGTCGCCGGGGGAGGCATGGTGGAGGGCAGGTCGTAGTCGGGGCGCGGCTCCAGGCCGAGAGTCAGCTGGTTCAGTATGGGCATCAGGCCGCCGTTCTCAGTGAGGCGCGGGCTGGCGATGTGCAGCTGCGCGCGCTTGAGGCTCTTCTCCAGCGAGCGCACCTGGGGGCTCAGGATATTCACGTTCTGGGGCGGGTGCGGCACGTTGGGGCTGTTGTAGTTGCGCTCAGGCAGCGGCGGCTTGTCGGGGAAGTAGGTCGAGGTCGTGGTGCTGGTGATGGGGCTGTGGAGCGCGGGCGGCTCCATATAGTCGGTGTAGGGGCTGTTTTGCGAGCTGGTGGTGCTCGCGCTTGCCGTCCGCAGGTGGCCCGGTTCGAACGAGATGGAATGGCTGCTGTGGCCCGCCGTGCTCTTCGTCTCGGTGCGTATCTCCTTCCAGATTCTTTGCCCGTCCGAGTCCTGGAAGCTCGTCCGGCTCTGGGAGTCCGCCTGTGTTGCTGCTGCTGCTGCTTCTCGGAAGCCCTACACATCCAGCCCACTTACTCCTGAGCAATCTATTACTCACACAACCGTCTCTAGATAGCTGGAATCATGCCCACAGGCCAATGCAGCTAACAAAAAAAATACGACGTTGAATCATGATCATGGCTCCTCATGGCCAACTTGATCGACTCACAGTACTGCAGCAGCTTCCGAGATACAAGTGATCTTAAAACAGTGAATCCCTGACCAGTGACGACAGCTAGATGCTCAAACGAATCAAGACAAGAGCTTCGTGGATTCAGTGGCTGACACTAAACCATTGCGTGACTGACCGACCAAACTGAACGACCGTTTCAAACTCTATCTAAGGGCGAATAGCAGACCCTCGGAAACTGTCACTGTTTATGCAATGGGAGCTGAAAGAAGTGGTGAGTGTCAAATGCCAGAGATGGAGCTCAGAAAGCAACTCAAGCTGGAGCTCTGAAGGCAACCAGGAACCCTGACGAATCTTGAGTTCAGCAGCTTTCGTGATCCAAACACATGACTTGTTTACAGGAACGTCTACTTGTGGAAACATCCCCGGGAGCTTCAGCAATCTTGGATGATTTGTCAAGTCAGGTCAGAGACGGAGCTGCTTACAGATGTGAGAATGGGATACTCGCTTTGAGGAATCATGATCCGTCGCGCCTCAGCCCGGGATTCCTCGCCATGCACTCCCAGCAAACCCATCCCCATCGCTTCAACAACCACGCCTCTCATCTACGCATGGAGAATCCACCTCACGCAGGACTCACTCGCATCCTCTCTCCATCCCCAACCTCTCTTCATGATTCAGCCTGCAGACTCTCAACCACAAGTTATCTATCGCTTCTCAATGAGGAGTACCACACTCAGTCCATCCTAGCAGCTCCTCACACTCGCTGTGGACCAAGATATCGTGAGTCATTTTAAGAACACTCGTGGAAGGCGACACTAAACTAGATGCTCAAGCGAAGAGTTCGCGCTGACAGGTGACCCCGGAGAAGATATTCTATGATGTAGTGAGGAGGGGGTCACACTGAGATCAAATATAGGGTCTAGACTTGGACGAGGTAGGAGCAGTGCAGCAGTGCATGAATCTGAGTTGTGAAGTGGTTCTTTCATTCTTTAATGCTGCAATGCCTTGTGGCATGTGCTGCTGTTTATTGTCATTCATTATGCCAGGCTCGCTTTTATGTTCTGCACTTTGGACTCTTGTACAACTCTACTGCTGTACCTTACTTCCCTTTCGCAACTGGATTCTGGATGGAAAGGACGGATGTTGCTGTCCATGTGAATAGTGGTACCGAAGATTCGATTTGCCAGGATTTGACGCTGGGACTTACCAGACGTGGGGGCGCATGAATGGCCAGACCCGGTTTCTTTTTTCAAAAGCACCCGCTCCTTGGGCAGCTCCCTCCCGGCCCACAGTGAGCGCCGATGCCGCCTTCCCGCCTTCGGTCCGCTCAACATTCTCGGGGGTGAGCACAGCCTCTCAACATTCTCGGCGGGTGAGCACAGCCTCGTACGTGATCTTCTGGTTCTTGGTGGCGTGGACATGAGTAAAGATTATCCTCTCTCCAGTGATTATCCTCGCTCCAGTGCAGCCCGCATGACGACGTGAAGCTCGCCATCTCGTACGGTCACCGTACCATGCGTGGATGACCATGCCACCAAGCACCAGAAGATTTCGTACGAGGACAGCATCATCTTCAGCTCTGGCCCGTTAAGGCGAGCAGCAAGTGTGAAGCCGGGGCGAAGAAGCTGACCTCGGTGGTGAGCTACACTGGCTGCGTATTCAAGGCCGTGCACAAGCTCAAAGACGCCTGTGGGATAGAGGAAACGAAGACCGTGACAAGGTAGTGTGCAAGTGTGGAGTTGCCGGTAGATCTACAGGTTGAGAGGTGCACACGTGAGAGCGTGTAGGCAAGGACCCTCTGTTTGCTAGGTTGATTTATTCTGGTGTTAAGCCGTGGACACATGCAATCGCGTGGTTCATGTGATACGGCAGCATCTGGGCCGCGTGCACATGCCGTGTACCACACAAGAGTCTGGTTTCCACTTCTGGCGTTTTCCTTATGATGATAATCGCTTCAAGACGACGGTTCCCGTTCCATCCTGATGGCTAGCACGTGAGCAGACATCGGGGATGCGCCACTAATTCCCACCACTTCCCGTCACACCTGATGCTTTAACGACGAGCTCTTGGCGTTCTGTTCGAGACTGGCTTCAAGATACCCTCGAACGGGCAACCCTCCACAGCTCATGAAACAGTGTATGCGTTGGAAGATGAGGTTGTGTCGTGCATCACAGACGATTTTCGTATCGTAGAAGAGTGTGGACATGGGCTCATTGTAATGGAACTTCTACCAAAATGCAAATAGCTCTATCCGATCAAGTATTACACTGAGAAGGAATCAGCTCAATGCTTGCACGAAGCGGTGCACAGTGGCCACGAGTCAGTAGTGGAGGCTTCTTGTACCCTGGGATCCTACTGCCACGAAGAAGATGAACTCAGAAGCGGCCATAAGCCTCTGGAACTTGCTACAGTGCACTACCAGTTACAAAAGAAAGGATTCAGAGCATCCTTAGTGAATCGAGCTGTGCACACAAAGAGCTTACAGTGGGTTCCGCGAATGCGATTATGGTGGGGGAAGATCTAGTTACATGTGCAGGATGATTGCCGCCGCCGTTGGGGGTTACCACCTACACTACCAGTACACGGAGCCTGTTCCAGACACACCAGACGCGCACATGTTCGTGCAAGGCCACGCGACCATCAGAGAGTTCGCCATCTTCAGCTCTCGGTCGTTCCTCTTTGCGAGATCTCGCGAATGAGAATGTTGAGAGGTTGTGCTCGCCCCGAGTACGTCGAGCGGAGCAAAGGCGGGAAGGCGGCAGCGGCGCTCACTGCGGGCGGGCCGGGGCCTTGCAAAGCGGGGCCGGTGCGGGGCCGGTTTCTAAAAAAGTGCCCGCGCCTCGGGCAGCCCCCGCATCTGGTAAGTCTCAGCGTGGGGATATCCTTGCCGCGCCCAAAAGATTGATGTATTATTGTGGTTATTTTTCACTGAAGATAAATGTAAACTTTAATTTGTGCTATAAAATAAAATAATTATAGATTCCATTAGGCATCTCGAAATTTACGACGTGCACCTTTTGTTTTCAAGGAATCTTTACGATCATCGTTTTAATATTACTCTATAGGCCAAGGCATAAGTAAAGGTGCATCTTGCAGCGCCTGAGCTTCGACTAAACATAGCGTCTGCTGATTCTTCGCTGTCACCTACTTGGAATAGAAATTCTGTCTTGTTTTTTTTTGTTTTGCACGAAACAAGACAAAGTTTGATTGGATTCCATCAAGTCTCATCCTGTGCTTCTTGCAAAGAGGATGATGCATGAATGCTGGAAAATCTCATGACGCACAAGCTGGGATGCAGGCACTTGCAAGCCTGGCCAGATAAAGCGGGTTATCCACTTATCAGACAAGCTTTATTGTTTGCTCTCAACCACAGGGTGACTGAAGATCTTTGTTTGCCAGAAAGCCATAAATTTCTGGCCAGCATTCTTGGAGGAGTCTCTCCTTTTGACACAACTATCAATTCCAACCTAACATCCACATCCAACAATGGCTTCGTTGCACTGCCTGTTATCTTTCTTTAACCCTTTAGCGCCTATGTGGACCATGAGAGCCTAGGAGAATAGATTAGGCCAAATATCATGTACACAATGTGTACGTTTCAGCATGACCCCACTTCACGAAAATCACTGTATGAAATCACTAAAGTTTGCTAATCACTGCATCGATTGGAGATTAGAGAGATCAGTTGGAAAGCTAACAAGGAGCTCGAGATGCTTTCGAAGGACATGAGAGACAATGGCTCATTGTGGAAAGAATTAGAAGAGCAAAAGCACCAAAATCGACCCTGTTAGGGCTTCATAGGTGTTAAAGGGTTAATTCCTAAATTTCCTCAACAATTTCACACCAAAAATACTTCAAAATTGTTAATCCCAGTGTAATGAATAAGAAAGGAAACAAAAAGCTTTATTTGTAGTTTAACCCCTAAATGCCCAAGAGTTCCTTCCAAGGACTCTAAAAATTTGGGCAAGTTCCTATAGTGTTAGTTTATAACATTTTTTCCGAGAAATTTTTACTGTAAATGGACATTACTAAAAGCTTTGTGTGTATACAATTTCTTCTTAAATTTGACATTCAATGCAAAATTATAGGGTTTGAAAGTTTTAATGGAGAGAAGGGGCACGTTGGGCAACTCCAAAAACTTTTTCTAGAATACTCAGTCAAATATGAGGTTTTTAATAATGACAAGTAATATTATTTAATTTCATATTGTCGGAAAAAAAATTCTTGTATGTAGTGAAAAATAGCACATTAACCCAAGTCAAACATTCTCAGACATTGTGACAAATTGTTGGACAAGGTACTAAAAAAACTTCTTCTTTTCCACAATCCAATTTAGAGATCTTCATATTTTATCATTTTTATTTTTCCTACTACAAGATGTGTTGTAACCCTTTGGATTTTCATTCTATAACATATTTAGTATACAAAAAGATAAAACGCAAATTGGTAATTTTTAAACCTCCACTCCTCGCACAATTGTTTTGAATATGATACACCCTTCTTCTACCTCTAAAAATTGGTTTACAAGGAACTAACTTCATGCTTAACAAGATGGTAAGGAATCTAGACCTTGTGTAGTGCAAAATTTTCAAACCAAGTGAAGTCAAAGTTTGTTGATCCACTCAATGCAAGGAAGAAAATGAACCATTTTCTCTACTTCACACACTAGAATCTGTCCAATAAAAGTTTATGAAATTTTGTGAGGACGTTATGTAGTGAGCTTGAATTTAGGTCCCACGGTTAAATGTAGAAATAAATGATTTTGTTTCTCTTTACTCATTGCACTAGAACAAGCAATTTTGAAGTGTCTTTGGTGTGAAAATGCCTAGGGCCTTTAGGGGTTAAACCGTAAGATCTCATTTGAGACTTATTAGGTAACATTTCTCACAAAATTTCATCAACTCTAACCGCACCAATTGAAAGATCATAGTGAATGTAGTAGAGAAACCGGTTCATTTCCTCCAAGTTTTATGTGGAAAAAAAAAACACTTGGGTCATTGCCTGACAATGTGTGAAAATCTTTGACTTGGGATAAAATGCATTTTTCTACTAGTGACAAGAAACATTCTTGACAATATGAAAGGAATTAATATTTCTTGCAAATATTGAAAACCTCACATTTAACAAAGTAAACTAGAATAAAGTTTTCAGAGTTGCCCGATGTGCCCGCACTCCACAATTTTTTTCTTTGAGATGTTATAACTATTTTTCTATAAGTCCAATGTGAATAAAACTTACACTTTTGTATATCTTTGGTCTTCTTGCATCTCTATTCAAAATTTCAAGAGTTGCAAATACAAACCGCAACCATAGAAACTTTTTCACCTGAGATTTACAAAAGCCCACCTTGGGACTTCGTCCTTGGGACTTCGTCCTTGGGACTTTGTCATTTAGGGGTTAACCTTTTCGGGATGATGGTTGATTTTGATCACTTACAGATGTAGTAAGGTAGAGGCATCCAATTCCGATCACTTAAGCAAGTTCGGGACTCATATGACATTGTATGTCAAAAACATTTATGTAGGAATTAGGAATGAAACTCAACAAATATTTTTTCAAATTTAATCACAAAGATTTGGAATTGATGTAGAATTTAAAAGCCCAATAACCACTGGAGCCCATAACCAAACTCTAGAGTAGGTGAGATTTGGTGCCCTCCTTCATCCAATGCCAAAAAGTGAGAGTGAGTAAAAGAGAGAAGACATGCCATGAATAACCAACTCATGGAGGGTACCCAATACCGATTGTCCTTGTTCGACTTTTGAGGCAATGCCACCAATGAGAGCTCAATTGAGGTGGAGCAACCCAAAATTGCACACATCATGACCCAATGCCGATGATGCCTGGTGTTTTCAGATTTTGAGTTATTTGTTTTTGGTCACTTCATGCACCATTTCAAGCATTTGCCATTTTCATGCACCATGCCATGCATACTCTACTCATCGGAATTGGGTGGCTGATCGGATTGGGTGCCTCTGCCTTAGATTCTCTGAGAAAAATCTACGACCCACATAGATTTTGTCAGCGACCAGGTTCAACCATCGTCCGTAAATGGGTTTAACCCCTAAAGGACCAGAGTCTCCTCCGGGGGGATTTCTGATTTTGGGCAGGTTCCTAAAATTCGAAAAAAAATCTTTTTTCTCTGAAATTTTTATTCTAGATTGGCTCTGATAAGAGCTTCGTGGACATATTTTTATTTTATTTTTTGGATTTGTGGTTTGAAAGTTAGTACCACTTAAAGCCAAAAGTGGGGACACTGGGCACCTCCAAATTTTTTGACGAAAGTTCTATTGACATTGAGATTTTTCACGCATATAAAGAATGTTTCCTTTTCAGGAAATTTTCAAAAAAAATTCTTGTCTTTAGTGTAAAAAGGCATTTTATTCCAAGTAAAACATTTTCACACATTGTCGGGCAACGGGGGAAAAAAACTTCATCTTTTCTACATAAAACCTAGAGATCTTCATATTTTTCACTTTTTATTTTTTCAACAACAGTATGTGGTGAAAACCTTCTTATTGACCGTTTGGATTATCATTTAAATACATACGTAGTTCACAAAAAAATAAAACGTGAAATGGCAGTTTTTGAACCTCCACTCCTTGCACACTTGTTTTGAATACGCTACACCCGTTTTTTACCTCTAAAAATTGGTGTGTTGGGAAATAACATCATGCTTAAGACAATGGTAAAAGATTTAGACCTTGTACAATGCAAAAATTTGATACAAAATGAAGTCAAAGTCAGGTGATCTACTCAACGCAGGGAAGAAAATGAACCATTGTTTTGACTTTAAACACTAAAATCTATCAATCCGTGTGGTGGATTGGAACCAAAATTTGAAGGCATGTTTATATAGAAGTCTATTTCAAGATCTTACGGTTGAAAATCCGAAATTCACTTTAAAATGTGATTTTCATGTCTCTTTTTGGCAGTGGCAGTTTTGGACTGGTTTTTGAGCGAAAGTGGTTGTGGTCCTTTAGGGGTTAATCAGGCCACAAAATCAACCTTTGGTGTGAAACATAGAGTGAGGATATCAAAAGTGCTGAAATGCATCTGATTCAACTGTTTTACTGCTTTTTGAGAAAGAACAAAGTGGGCCTTTGTGTCATTATGCTCACTTTCTGTCACATTAACACAGTCACTTTTCCAGCTTATTATTACAGTACCAAAAGCAGCAAATGCACGATAGAATCATTGTTTTGTGTGCTATGATACGACCATTGTAACTCTAAACAGCCTGATTTGAACATTGAAGGCTTGAAATATATTACAATTGTATGGGTGCAGTTAACCCTTAAAGGTATGAAGGTGCCACTGATGGCCACAATATCATACGTGTATGGTGTTGTATTCAAACATGATAAGGTTTGCATATTGAAATGACCTCCAAATGAAAGATGCTAGTTGAAGAATCTTCAATCCAAAGGTGTAAGTCTTGCTTAATTGTGATACATGTTTTGTATTCTACAGAGTAAAATATGTGCCTATATATTTAGTTCCCAATTGACGTTTAAGGGTTAACTTAAGTAGCACTGGTTGGACTGGGGATAAAGCAACACAAATCAATGTAGGATCAGGTTCACTGATAAACCCCACCCACTTCATTAAATGTGTAACCATGTAGGAAAGGAGGCCGCTCGATCTCATGAAAGAGTTTGATCCAACGGTTGCCATTAAGCCCCTGATTTGCAGCAACAAACCAGTTCTGTGGTCAGAACAACAAGGAAGCTGTTTGGTCCGCGTTGCTCCAATGAAGGTAGACTTCCTGGAGCATCATTGCCGTGACCCCCTTTCACTTTCAGAAAATTCCATCAGAATTAGTTTACTACACCGTTCCCTGAATATAGTGTAGACTAGACTATTTGAAATTTCCTACAGTAATTTCATTAAACGCAAATTAAAGTGGTCCACTTCAATTTTCCATCCACATCAAATCATGTCCATTAGAAATAGTGTGGCTTGTTTCAAAATAAAACACACCGGAATTGATGTGGATAAGTTTTTACAAGTTGTACTCAAAACCAAAATTATAATATAATAACATAATAATAACATAGTAACATAATAAAATAATAACATAATAATATAATAACATAATAAAATATAATAACACTATAATATTATTTTATAACATAAGAATATAACATAAGAATATTAACATAATATTATAATATGATATAACATAATATAATATTAACATAATAATATAACATAATAATATAATAATAACATAATAATAACATATAATAATAACATAATAACATATATTATAATATTAATACTATATATAATAATAACATATATAATAACATAATAACATATATTATAATATTAATACTATATATAATAATAACATATATAATAATAACATATTACTACTATATTAATAACCAAAATTGATGTGGTCCACAGTAGTTTTCATCCAAAACTAGAATTGATGTGGTCCACCTCAATTTTCATCCACATTACCTATACCTCCACACTATATTCAGTGAACGGTGTAGCTATGGCCAACAACTAAGAGCCTGGTTCCATGCTACACCTAATCTGTCATATTTGACAAAGTCGAGTCACTCAGATGCAAATTGAACTCGTCAAACCCAACATTAGCTAGATCAGGTGTTGAAGAAGACATCGGGCCTATCAACTTCCCTTTCCAAGCCCATCGACCCCAAATATTTCCCAACATACTAATTTGATCCACGAAGATTATGTCAGAGTCACTAGATGACGGAGGACGTCCGCTTAATTCCATTCTTTAGTCCACTCTTTTTCTATTTCTTGAGGTGGTGCCACCAACATGGAAGCTATCGGTGATTTGAGCTCCCTGAATATCAAGTCGGGAAGCTGCAGTAAACTTCATGGGTCGGATTCCACATGGAAACTCGCCCTAAGGGCGAATCTCCATGTAATGCCCGACCCGAATTATCACTGTAGCTTCCCTACTTGCAGAATGTAAAGAAGAAAATGTAGGGCCACTTCCATGCATCACACCTGTCAACTATTATAATCAACCCAAGATTTTAGGTGCTTCCAAGTTGTACCCCAATTACATCTATTAAGAGAAATGAAGTAAGAGGGGTTAAATTTGGAAGCAACCTTTATGTGAAAAGTGATTCTGACACATCCATCTTGCTCTAATTAGTATGTTGGGAAGAATGGGGAAGCTGACAAGCTTGAAAAGCGACTGCATCATCCCAAAGATTATCAGCTATATTCAACCCTCGGTCACTATGGTCAATCCGAGTTCGTGGTATCAGGGCCCGGTTTTAGGCCCGACACCGCGAAGAGCGACCCTTCTCCCCAAGTGCCTTTTCGCCTCCATCCGCCCTTCTTCCCACGATAACGTCCACTTTCGCCCACATTTTTTTTGCGCTGCCCGTATCCCTTATTGGCATTCTCGCCGATAGCCCCTTCTTCCCCCGCCTTCTTCGGATCACCAAAAGCCCCTTCTCGCCCCGACACGTGTCCTCCAGAATGACCCGTCCTTCTTGGCGGCTCCCGGCGCGAAGTGTCATCCACATCGTGTCTGTTTGGCGCCGTCTTTCGCACGATCTATTGTGCCGTGTAGTACCCTGCTGGAAGGGGAGTGCTTGTCTCTGCGTGAATGGAGTTCCTCGATCTCAATCTCCCCATATAGGACATGCCGAATGGGAATTCTGGCGAGACGGCGCCACCAACCGTTGCCGATAACGGGGCAGCAGGGAGGAAATGGAGGCATTAAGGGAGAAAGAACCGGCTGGCGTGCGTGAGAAGGGGGTGGAGGACCTTGATGCTGCATTCTAGGAAGGCCCGCATGCAGACTACCTGAAGAAACATGGTCACAAGGTTCTTCGGATGCGCGATTCATTACAAAACCCTCCTCCAGGAATTTTGACATGGAAATGTCTTAGGTGGAACATGGAGGTCGAGAATGATACGAGGTTCGTAGAGGATCCGCAATCATCAATGATGAAGCAGTCCAAGCTTATCGCCTACATTCCCTGGGATAGGGTCTTGGATTTCGTGGAAGGTGAGCAATCTGGCCGAAAGGATGTAGAGACTACCTTCGTCCGCGACAAGAATGGCCCCACAAACGTTGGCGAGAAGACGCACTATCGGTGGAACTGCCACATTGAGTACCAACGGTAAGTGAATCTCGACCTCTGATATCACGATATGCATGGTAGATCTGCTTATCGGCTGTACCGTAATATCTCTTCAGTACTGCATGTATCTCTAATGGTTATAGCCGATAAGCAGATGGCATTGTCAATACGGTTCCGAAGATAACATGGACAAGATCCAAGCTATTACACTCGAAATGACACCAACGCCATCAAAATACAATCACAAAGGGAAACAACTTACTTCCGACGTTGGCCAGAAAGGCCCTCGTGCCACCGATACGAAGGGAGGGGGTCTATGAAGGTAGGCTGCCAATGTCAATTCTACGTATAAAGGTACTATTTTCTTCCATATATCGCCGAGAGAGGGTACTTTTGCTCGGAATATGTCAACACACAGGGCCTCATCGTCCACGATAAGAACAATGTGTAGAGGGAAAAGCTCCGCTTTCGGAAGTACATGTCGGAGGACATAAGGCTTTGGATTCTTAGACAATTTGAGGAGCAAGTTCTGATGGCAGCTATAATACAGAAGCACCAGAAGCTGGTACTGAAGGCACGCGATGACGGCACTTTTACGCCTTCTCGGGATTGTTTCCTTAGCATGGAGGACATCCGCAACATATGCGGAGTCCCTGCGCAGGAACTATACAAGAAACACGACAACGACGCAGAGAGTGTGAGAATGTGGGGAAGAGAAAACCGAGGTACGGTTTTTTACTACGAAGGCCCGCGCAACAAGGTTGACGGAGTATTGAATGCCGATGACGTACCCTTCGTAATTGGGATTCAAATCCCATTTCAGACGCACATGATGCTGAAATACAGTCCCGAAAACACTATTGCTACAGACGGGACATTCGCAACGAACAACAAAAAGGTACACATACCTATACCATGGTCCATGTAGAGTCCGTCTAGAAATTAGGAGCACTCACTCCCATACCGCTTAATTTCTTGCTTGCGTGTCCAGTATCCGCTCTTCACGATGATGATATTCGACGAGTGGAGAAACGGGGTTCCAGTGGCTTTCGTGATCACTGTGAAATCCAAACAAACAGATCTTGTGCCTTGGATGCGCGCTCTGAAGCAGAAGTTGGTGCAGATAAGGACGGACTGGAGACCCACTACCTTTGTACTTGACGACGCCGATAATGAGATCAACTCTCTTCGGTAAGCGATTTAGTATTCTTACGTTTTCGGATGACGGGCCTTCGGCGAGTTGTACTTATCGGCACCTTGGGTTATCGCAGGGAGGTTTGGCCGCGCTTGCATCTATTTCTATGTCTCTCGCATGTTCGTCGAGTGTGGCAGAAGAATGCATGTGCTAAGTTGAAAGACATGGAGACGAGGGCCGGAGCCTTGCGAATTGTGGGCTCACTTATATACGTATCGTAGACACCAAGTGACTTCCAAGACCCTTCGACGAGAGCTCCCGGCGATAAGGTGTGGAATTTGGTATAGTGGGTGCAACACGTCTACGGCGAAGCTAAGGCTCTCTTGCCAGCCGCTGATGCATACTGGAAGTACTTCGACAAGGAATGGCTCCCGAAAATCAAAATGTGGGTTGTGGAAGACCGGAAAATCCCCCATGCTGGCCAGGATACCACTGCAGCTATCGAATCATACCATTCTAACATGAAAGCAGTGCTCCAGCAATCCAAAAAGAAGCTTATCGGCCGAAGGATGGACTGGCTTATTTATGAGCTCATTGGAAATGTCATCGAGAAGTATGATTACAGTCACTGGTGTAAGCTGAACGGTTTTACAAAGAACAAGAGGCAGCGGCAGATCATGGTCAATGCAATCAACCAAGCAAATACAATTCCCGATAATGTGGTTGTCGGAGTCTAAAACTCCCACTTGGTCGCCCCTACCAAAAAAATTAGTTAAAATAGGATTTTTAGTATTAGTTAACTAGAAAAATAGTTAGTTTTGTGTGAAATTAGATTAGATAGCGAATAGAGAAAATAGGAAAATGCTTAAGTAGTTAATTAGGTTTATAGTGGTGATAAAACCAGGTCTTAAAATCACTAATTTAAGTCCCGGGAAACAATTTCAAAAGAGTCCCGGGAGATATCCCGGGACGTAAGTCTTAAATCACCACTTAAATCTAAATTAACTAATTAAGTTTAGGAGGTAGTTAGAAGTAGTTAGTTCTTCTAGATGCTAATTCTTGTTTGAATTAGTAGTAGTAGTAGAGAAAAGAAAAGAAAAGACAAAAAAGAAAAAGGTAAAAGAAAAAAAAAAGAAAAAAGATTCCAAACAAATAAAAAAATAAAAAAAATAAAAATTAAAAAAAATACATACCTGGGTATCAACCCGAGTATGTACTAGCCCGGGTACCAACTCGGGTATGGGATGATACCCTCGCACCCGGGTATCACCCGGGCAGCAGCCCGGATAGCTCCAGCCGCCTCCAACAGTGGCCTTCTCGAAATTCCCCTTCCCGAAATTTCTCTCCCATAGAAGTTTTCCTCTCCTCTCCAGGGACTCTCCTCTCTTTCCCCCTCTCTAAGATCTTCTCCCCCCCCTCAAATTTTCTCCTCTATCTCCTTCCCTAGTTTTCTCTCTCTCATACTCTCTTGCTCTCTCTCTATTTGTTTGTTTTGGAGTTGGGGTTGAAGAAGTAGTCAAAGGAGTGAAGAAGAAGTGGTGCAACAAGGAGGAAGAAGAAGAAGGAGAGGAGGCTTTTCAAGTGTCTTGGAGGTGCGCGGACTAGGATTTGGTGGAAGAGGTGCGCGAGCTAAGGTTTGGTGGAAGAGGTGCGCGAACTGAGGTTTGGTGGAAGAGGTGCGCGAACTGAGGTTTGGTGGAAGAGGTGCGCGAGCTAGGGTTTGGTGGAGATTTTAGGGTTTTGTGGAAGTGGAGGAGATTTGTGGCTGAAGCGAGAAGATAAAAGAGACAAAGGAAGGAGGTTGCAGGTGCAACAACAAAGGTGACTCTTGCCCATGTTGGGTTTCTTTTGTTTGTGAGAATTTCTTGTTTGTGAGTCTTTTCCTCTCTTGTCTACCGGGGTGACTCCACGATAATATCCTCCCCGGTAATATCCTGCCCGGTCTAGAGAAAAAGTCCCTTCCGGGGACTTCATCTAGACCTCATTGTGTTGTTTACAAGTGTAGTTGTTGTCGATTGTCCTAGCCTTGTGACAAGTTGTTATCTTGAGTTGTCTCCCACCTCATATCATTTTAGGTCTTGCCCACAATTCCTATCTTTTTCCCGGTCTTCTCGGTCAACCGGGAAGAACCTCTTTCTAAGTCCTTGTCTCCAAAGTCTTCTCCTCGTTATCATTATATGTGACCTTGTGTTGTTAGTATGTTGCTAGATGTGTGAAACACCCATATCCACATACTCTAGCAAAGTGTTCCGGAGTTGTTTACTGGCTGACCGGTAGACTTGTGTTTCCGGGCCGGACCGGAGTTTGTGACAAGTTAATAGGGAGATTGGTGGAAGTACTGGCATTTTGAGGAATTTGTCCGCCCGGGACTTCATGGCTCTCCGGTGAGTCGGATGGATTTCCCATCCTCTAAGGAGTGGGATTTTAAGGTCTATGAGAGAAAAAGAAGCCTCCCGATAACTTCTACCGGGAAGGAACCGGTAGACCTCTCTTCCTCAACCCCGGAGTCCTTGGTGAAGTCCTCTGCGGCTATACTAATCGAGCTTAAAGAGATTCCGCATGTATCTATAGATACACCCGACCTTCCGGTGGATACCGCCAATCCACCGGTAGACCTCCCGGTTGAGACATCCGGCCTCCCGGGGGATTCTCTTGACCATGTTGGTACTTCCAGACGTGGTGACAATCTCTATACGTCTCAACCGGAAGAGTCTTCCGGTTGAGTCTTTATTATACGTTATGTGTTGATTTACCTCACCGGTTGGTGAGATGTCGTTTTAAGTTGTTAGATTTACACATTAGGGTGAGAGTAGTGATGTCAATGGGGCCCCATTGCGCATCCGGTTACTACCATTTGAGTGGTTTCTCGGGCTACTTATTTTTGTTAGGAAAAGGTTCACCGGTCCCGGGACCGCCGGACCGGGAGTCTTTCAGTTTACCGGTCTACTGGTAATCCGCCGGTGACTAAACTACCCTTGATTTTAGGATCTAGATGGCGTTTTGTCTTTTAATGGAGCTACTTTTGGAGGGTAGCTATTGACTTTAGTGTACCTCCTAGATGCCGTTTTGTCCTTCTGTGGTCTAGTTTTGGAGCGTAGCTATTGACTTTAGTGCACTCTTTAGATGTCATTTCCACCTTTTGGGGATCTAGTTTTGGAGGGTAGCTAGTGGCCTTTGTGTACTTAAGGGCCTTGGGCTCTTGTGTTATGTACTCTTCTCTTTGTTGATCTCCTCGTGTCTTGCCTTCATTGCTTGTGTCTAGAGTCTTTGTTGAGCTTGCGTGAGTAGACCGGGAGACGGTTGAGTCCTCCTAGTGTGTCTTTGCTAGGTATGCAAGGTTGTGACTTGTTGTGTGTTAAGTGATTGAGTGTGAGTAGAGACATCCCGAGGTGCTAGGATATCCGGGTTAGATAGGTAGAGTGAGGTCCGGGACTTGTGCTCTAGACTTTTCACCGGTGGGACGGGAAGAGTTGCTTTACCGGATGGGCTCCGGAAAGCCCACGGCTATTTATGATAGCCTCCCTTAAGTGGGAAGTGTTCGGATTGGTGGGGAGTAGGGGGTGACATCCCCCTTCTCTCGGTACACCGAGAGACATCCCGGCTAAGCCTGAGTCCAGAGAATACCGGGATTATTACCCTTGCAATGGATGAGTTCCGACGATCCCCGTGGAAGGTTGTTTTGCTCATATGATTTGCTTAGTACTAACTTGTTGTGAGTCTTGTATCTTCTTGGTTTGATTCATTGGGTGTGGTTGTAGATGGAAGCCGGGCTTGCGTGACCGGTTTACCGGGACAAGTTCCCGGTAGATTGTGAAGATTGGTGAACCGGCTGCGACCTTTATAACTCTTTCAAGGTGTAGGGTTAGATTGTGGATATTGTGGCCTCTGGACTGCAAGAACGGAGGGCAGTGACTTTCCGGGCACTATAAAAACTTACCGGAAATCTACTCTGACGCTCAACAGAGTTTAACTGAAACACATTTGGTTACTTGTTACCGGTGACTAAGGTACCGGGGAAGCCATCCTCCGGGATGTGCCGAGATATTATGTGGGAATTGTTGTTAAGATTTAAAGAGTTTGATGCACGATAAAAATCCCTGGAAACGATCTGGTAAGGTGGGCTTGTTTAAGGTTAATTTCAGTTAATTTTGAGAATAACGAACCACTAGACTATGACAGTGGTCACCTTGCGTGAGTGGTCGGGAGGTCCTGCATACGTTAAATCCTCGAATAGGAGAGACCTTACATATGCGGTATACAATCCATGCACCGAATGGGTCGTCTGCCAATGTATTCATTCCGAGAAAGGTAACATCTGTAAGCACCAGGTTAAGGTCCTGAAAATGACAAGACCTGACCTGGCGGAGGGAAAAATTGCTAGATATCTGGGCTCCCTTTGTGGCACAATCCAAGGTGGAATGACGAATCTCCTCCGCCAAGACAATGGTCGACACCCGAATACCGAGGGCTTCCCCAATAATGGTGTCCACTCCGATACCAAAATCGGAGATGTAATCCCAGTGGCTTCCAACCTTCGAGAATTAGGCAAGACATGGGTATGCGACTTTGATTGTATGCATCGGGGTAGAAGTCAGCTAGTGTTACTCACTTTTGGGCAAAAAAAATATACCCTGAAGTATATTTTTTTGGACAAAAAAACTTAATTTTGCCCAATTTAATGGGAAAAAAAGGTTTTCTTCAAAAAAAGTATGCTTCAAGATAGATGTATGCATGATGTTTCTAATTGGATAAGAAATCAAAGCAAAAATCAACATTGAGTCCTATTTTGGGAGCCTTGAAGAAATATCTCATTTTTTAGCAATAAAAGTGAAAATAAGTTTCCGATCTAGAATTTTCAATTATAATATATGAACACACTATGGCGTGGATGTGTCCCAAAACTTTTGAAGTATTTAACTTCCTAGAACTCTCAAAATAGGTATATTTGGCAAATGTCATATACTTGTGACAGGTATATACTGATTAAAAATATACCTATATTGGCCAAACTGTAAGTCAAAACTCAACATTTTTGGAGTTCCTAGACTTTAAATCAAGGCAACTATCACATTCCACCAATAGAATTCCAAGATCAATCCCACATTTGCACTATGCAGCAAAAGATGGTTTGTGACTCTTTCCAAAACCATTTGTGACACTATATATATACCACATTAGTGGATTTTCACCCATCAGCTTGTCCTGAAGCTACTTGAGAAGGCTTATCGGCAACCATTGCTGGCAAGGCACTTGGATGCAACTTTGCGCAACACCGACGCCACCCTCTCAAGGTTGGAGGCTGAAATCGAAGCCGGAATGCTTCATCTACTCTAGGAGATAGGTGCACCGTTCCCCACAAATGAAGACGGTCTTGGAATGAGGCTCCGAAGGTTGCATGACTTCCTCGATTCCAGAGGTTTTCGGGTGAGGTCCGTTCCAGCTAGCGAAAGACTAACTCAAGAATCGACTTAGGTTATTGACTCCGATGTAGTTGAGTATAAAGGGCAGAGGATTTTAGCTACTAATGTGTGTCGATAACCATTAGTAATCTTATCGGTGGAATACTGCCAATAAAATGCTCTTAGATTAAGTTCCATGCATCTCCAGAAATTTCCAGTGAAGTGATATTTCTTTAGTTATGAAGTTAAAATTCAACATTCAATATAATCAGCAAAGACTGGATTTTAAGTTCCGCTTAGAGGCCTCAAGTGGGTCTCAAATTCCGTTTATGTACGCTATCAAAAAATTTGTCATTTACAATGAATGAAATGTACAACATCAGCATCCTATTAATCTGTACAAATTCCTGGAGTCTATCGGCTATGTACAACACCTCTCCTTATCGCCTACTTCTTCGTCTTGGTGGTGCCCTTCGGTTTGCTCAATTTTTTCGGGCTTTTTAGCGCTATTGCCTTCTTCTGCCTTCCTCGAGTCACTGGTGGGTTTGTGAGCACATTGAAGCCCTGAAGTTCACGTTTCCCCACTATCTCCAAAATGCCGAGAACTGGGACTTCCTTCTTCTTCGCCGTCTCTGTACCGGCTTCCACGAAAACTACGTCCGGACTTCCGCTTCCAAACTCCACCATATCCTGTCCACATAGATTAAGAGCATCGTGGAATGGAAGCGGTGCGACAATCTCCGTGTACAGCGCTTGCATGAACCATCGGTACGCCTTCTTCCCGTCCCAGTCCAAATATTTTGTCCCCATTGTCACGGTCTTCTCCTCCGCCTCTTTGCGCCCACCACGTGCGATAAGGTACTGCCAGAAGGCCAAGCCTGTGTCAGGTTCGACGCATTGGAGGGTTTGTGGAGGTTGGTTTACGCGTTGTAAACCAACTAGGAGGTTAAATGGCCCAAGGAAACCCTAGATGCTAGCTTTAGTTGTTAATTAGAGTTAGTATTAGTGTTATTTGACTTTTAGGGCCTTGGTGGTGTCTTTTGACACCTCATTTGGCACTTGGAGTCCAAATGACCTCCACGTGTAGTGTGGGGAGACTCATCTTTCTCAAGTTAAGTCTCCCACGTGATGGAGTGAGAGAGTGCGTGCGTGCGTGCACTTCTTAAACTTCATTGTTATTATGCAACCATTCTTTAAGAATGGCATTGGCTTGACTATGTGTAGTTTATGAGTATTTTCTACTTGTTTATTACTTGAGAAAGATCACCACTTGGACATGAGTGTATCCTAGTGGTTTAGTGACACTTAAAACCTCAAAATCTTGTGTTTGGGGTGTTTTTGGAGCATTGTTGTAGTGCTGATCCGTTGTTGCAAGAACTTGAGCATGCTTAGATAGAATGGATGAAAGTTGTAGATAAGATCAAGAACAACTTGTGGTGGGAGGCGGCTCTAAGCCAACGAACATGGATGAAATCGCGTTGACTTTGCTAGTTCATCCACAGTAGCCAGATCCACTTTTGTAGGCGGTGCAGGGCGTCCCACGGTCGTGCTCTCACGTCTCACGTTCTTGGGGTTGCTGCACGTCCTCGGTTTTTTTTTTGGAACCGCGACGTCTGTGCAGTGGTGGTTTTCGGTGCCTGCAGGTATCGATTGGCTACGAAGGCAGTGCCCGGTGGAAGCGACTGCAAGGGTCTCTGGTCTTTGACGTGTGATAGGCGGTCGTCGGAATATGAGCGTTTCTGCGTAGTGTGGCAGTGTGTGAGTAGCGACGGACGTCTCGGAGAGGGGCGTGGGTGAGGGTTGCGAGAGCAGGCGTTGGTAATGCTGGGGGGGACGAAGGTGGTGGCCGTGGAGGTTCCGGCTCCGAGAGCTGGAGGAACCAGAACGTGGATGCGCGATCACCCGCAGTAGAACCCGTTGCACATTGTGCCAGGCAACGCTGTTGACAACACCGCCTTGCGTCGCGTCACCGAGGCGTGCGGCTATACCGAGACCGGCCGGGAGCGGATGGCCGCGGTGCTGCGCACCGGTCTAGCGGACGTCGCCCTCTACGATGTCCTGGCCGAGGAGTGGTCACATGGTCGCTGAAGCACGACGGAGAAGAGCACGTGCATCACGCGTAGCTGAATGTTCACCATCAGCACCAAGCCGAGGAAGGTGATCACGAACGCCGCCGATAACATCAAGCAGGACTTGAGCATTGACGTTTATGGACGGCAGAAGGAAGAAGAGATCTCGACTGAGACCAGCGAGCTATACAGCGTTTGGGTCGAACGAACGTTCCTTCACCTTCTCCTGTAGATTTTGTAGTGTTGCTTCTAGGCTCGGGATTTGGTTGATAGAATTTGTCATCTCTAGTTGATGCATTGGTGAGAGGGGCTCCCGATTCATGAGGGCGTTAGGGTTAGGGGCTTGTTGAGAGCACGGGGGTTGTTGATTCGGTATATACCGACGGTTGGTGATACTGTGCACACAGACGCAGGTGCAGACAGGAAGACGTAGGTGGGTGCACGCTGGCAGGGCGACGCAGGTGGGTGCACGTAGACAGACACGCATCTCGTTTTCGGCCTGTCGATATCCTACCCGGTCTATCTTATAACCTACCCGCTTGTACCCTACCCGCTGCTCCTCCTGCTACCCTGCTGTGTCGGTGACACCCCCGTAGGTCCTGGTACCCGGCAGTTGAGAACCGTACTCGGCCAGGGTATGATATCCGACTGTGATACCCGTTTGGTCCCTGATACCGGGATATTCTGTTGATACCCGGATTCCCTTTAGATACTTGGATACTCTTTCGATATCCGGACATTCATCTGATATCCGGGTCTTTCTGCTGATACCCGACTACTTGGTTTACACCCGGTTTTAGAGGTTGATACCTGGCAGGGCCTGATACTCTATCTATGGTTTGCTACTTGGTGTGGGGTCTTATACCCGCATGGTCCCTGATACCCGGGACATGTGCTGAGATCCGGTTCTTGAGCTGATACCCGTTCTTTGTCCTGACACCCGGGCAGTGAATTGATACCCTAATATTTGTTTGAGACCCTCTTTCTTTCTGATACCCTCTTTCTTACTGATTCCCGGATTTTTGTTGAAAACCTGCCTTCTGCTGATATCCGGCTGTGGGGTTGATGACCTGCAGTTGAGTTGATAACCGCAGTCGGGTTGATGACTGGCTGTGGGGATTGATAATCGACTGTGGGGTTTATGAACGGCTGTCGGGTTGATGACCGGCAGTCGGGATTGATAACCTGCAGAGGTTATCCAGCATTAGTTTTAATACTCTGTCTACCTAATACCCGACCTGTTTTATATCCTGTGTTGTGGCTGCTACCCAATCCATTTGCGGTATACCCGGCAGTAGGTTATACCCGGCAGCATATTAGATACTCGGAAGTAGGTTGACACCCGTGCAGTGGGTTGATATTCGTACCTACCCGTATTGTACCTGGGCTGTGTGGCACCCAACAATGACTGTATTTTCCTGTATTGTATGGCTACAAAGTTGTATTCCACACTGCGAGTGTTACAATAAATTGGAGCGTAGGGAGGTATTGGTGTACGCTTGAAGATTGTTGAGACATTATCAACATGGTTAACTATTACACAACTGGGATTGTGTAACTATTATAGAAAGTTTGTCAAAACTTTCAGTGCTATTGCCAAGCCATTAACCATGTTGACAAGGAATGATCAACCTTGGATCTGGGGTTTCATGCCGGGTTCCATCTCCCCCGTACCTCCAAACACAACATGATGACGAGGGGTCTCGAATTGAGATAGCCCCACTGGCGACTATGAAGACTCTGCAATGCCGAGGGTAGGGTCATTCATTGCTTGTGTCCACGAAAACTCCATGTGAGATGGGTTATCGGCGGGACGGCCCAGTGACTTCATATCTGTAGTAGCGGGCTCTTCTTGGAGGCTATCTGGAACACCTCCCTGACGTATTTCATCGCTGGGCCCCTCTTGTGCTTCCTCCGTAACTTCGTCCAGCGACTTATCGAAGAATCCTTCGTCGTCGTTACTCCTCGGGTACCTATTTTGGACGCGGAATTCATTTGAGGTTCCCTCGTCTATGTGAAGAAGGGCATATGCACCCTCGAGGTCCCTTGTTCGGATAGATGTCTCCCGCCTCTGCAAGTTCCCTTTCGCGTGCCCCGGTTGGATCTACAATGCCTGCACAAGGCTAATCGTTTAGTCACAAAAAATAACGGAGATACCAAGAATGAGGAAGCGTAAAAGTTAGATGAATGACGAGATTATCGGCTAAATCTTACGTGGAACGAAGCCGGCATACATGAAGTCTAGATCCTCCCTCGCCAAACAGTTCTCGTCCAGGGTATCCTAGTGTTCGTAGGTATCCTTATCGGCAGCACACCACTATCGAACGAATTCCTTTGGGTGACTCCTTGCCGTGTCAACGACAGTGCGAGCATGGACGTTTGCAATGAAGCGTAACATCGAATCTCGTCCACCGTGCTTATTGTCGCGGAGCCGCAAGAACGCCTGCGATATGGGGAGGTATTATTCGGATGCGTCCCTTCCGAAGAGGAAGGGACTCAGGACTTCGTACATTTGAGACGGCCCATTCCAAGTTGTCTCTAGACCGTCCACGTACACTATAATGCTGGCAGGCTCGGGGATTACGCTAGGGTTGCACATATTCCGCCCTTTGAAAAATAACGAAGTCACGTCAGCCGATAAGGGACGATAAGGGACGATAAGAGACGAGAAGAGACGAAAAGGGACTAGTCTGTGGCGAGAAGGAATAACTTACACCCGAGAGAGCCCGTTGCAAACGAAGTAACACTTCAACAGCATAGTTGGAGCCGGCGACGGGACACTCTCGATTCTGATCCGCGCTAGATGGTGCACGACCTCTCAAGCCTTGTCAATGTTGTGCATCCATGGCAGTGGGTGCAGCAATGGTCGAAGAATATCGTTCATCGCGCAATACCCAAAGAGGTTGTTGAAGTCCCATCAAATAGCCTCTCTCTCCACCGCCCTTACGGCATCAAATTTACGAATCTCGACCTCGACTAGTTTCTCCGTTAACCGCTTTGTGCTCTCCACATCGGCTTTTGTCCTAGCTACAAACTCGATGCACTCCTTCTCGTACGTCATGTATGCCCATGTTCCTATCACTGCCTCTTTTCAAACCTCTTGCGCAGTACCACCATCGGGATTCTTTGCGAGATTGCAAAGGGTTGTCAGCTGTGGAAGTGAAACCTCGTTATTGGCGAAGCCGACCCCTTTGGAAATGCAGGCACCGAGAGCCTGGTGGAACTTGCCCTAGTGGCCTCCAGACTCCACCATACACAAGACGTAATTCAACAGCTCATCTTCGGACTTTAAACTGTCCATCGTGATACAGCCGAGCAGACCATGCTTGAGTAGTAGGTACAACGGCGTTATCGGTACCTTTCTTTCAAGGGAGAGCACCCTCCGAAGCGAAAAAAGGCGCTCAACGTCCTCCTGCCCCTGCCGTATCATTTTGGCCCTCTCCAACTCCAAATCTTGTTCCCTGCTACGTTTGGCCGACAGAATGAGGCGCTAATCGGGATTCGCACCTTCATCAGAGCCTGCCCGAAGTATCGTGGCCAATGTCATTGGCTGTCGAAATTTGTCCGAGGTTATCGGCGGGCCAATGTCAAAGTTGGAGGGTGTCTCGGCAATACTCGTATCTCTCAACCGCTGCAAAGACGACGGGGCTCGAGGGCTTCTTGCCATATCAGTCTCTTCCACAGACATTCCCGTAAGCCTTTTCGCCATTGCTGGGGGATTGAGAGCTTTTGTCTTCTTCGTGGATTCTTCAAATCTTGCCTTCTTCGTGGCCTCTTTAGCTTTTGCCACCTTCTTTGGTACAGCCTGCTTTGCACGCTTTGTCTTCCGTGGCACGATGGAGGAATTGCCCTTGAGCGCCAACGCAAGTGCGTTTCTTCCGGACCCCGGATATCGGGTTCTCGGCACCGGAATTCTTGGAGGCATCATCTCCAGACCGAAGACCGTCCTTCTCGCCGAAAACAGCCAGAGTGCCTACGTTATCGGCCTCATGATCTGTATTGTGATCTCCTCCCGACTCTGGCGATGAAGAAGTATGGTCACTGGACTCCGCTTTCGGGGGCGGAGGTCTTTTCCGAGAAGGCATAGCGGTACGCTTCTGTGGACGGCCCTCCTCTGCCGCCTGTGCCACCCTCTTGCCGCGCTTAATTGGAACTTGACTGATCGATTCCTCCTCATTATCGGCAACCTTCCGAGGCCTCCTCTTCGTGGCTATCGGCTCTATGGTGTTGAAAACTTCAATGGCTTCTTTCTCTGATCCGCAATCCCGAAGTCGTGCCACAAAGTTTGCCTCAACCCTCACGCCCAAATTGGGATACGACGGCATCTTCACGCCCACCTTCCCCTTCCCTTCGCACTATGCATGGTTGCGGTGGAGGTTGAACCTGTGCTTCTGGTGCGTCGTGTTGCAATGTATGCACAATATCTGCTTGGGGCCGGTTTGTCCAGCCGGTACGATGGGCGAGTCCGGTCCATGCAGCTCCAGGATAAAGGCCCTCGCCTCCATCACCTCCCAGCTATCGCGCCAAATGTGGTCCTTCTCAATGACAAATAGCTACTCGATCCTCCCCGTTTCCTCGTGGTAGGTGGGCGGAATCCCCTTTCTGTTCTCCACCGAGATCTCATCAAATAATGCCTTGTAGAAACATCCCGTCCGCTTCGGCATTTTTACGGTCCTGCGAGGGAGGACATTGCCGAACATGAAACCTTATCGCCCGAAACGATTATCGGGAACCCTAAAACTCTGAAACCCTAAACCTGGACGCTTTGCAAAATTTCCTACATCTTTGCAAAGAGCTTACTTTCCAAGGTCCGACATTTGAAATGGAATGAAAGAAGGACACGGAACTTACCGAAAAGAAATGGAAAGAAAGAATGACAGAGAACCTATCGAAATGGAATAAAATAGAAAGAAAGAGGGGTAGGGAACTTACCAAAAAGATCAGCCAGCGATTTCAAGGTTTTGAAGCAGCGATCGCTGACACAGAGCTTGAACTTCCTAGATATGTCGCTAGACGGCAAAAAACACAATTCGAAAGGGCGGGAAATGGTGCTGCCACAGAAAACTTAAAACTTTGCCATGACTGTATTAGGGTTTCACATTGGTAGTGATGATAAACGCCTAACCTACCCTAAACCGAGTAGCCTCCTCCTTCTATCCTTGAGAATGTAGGCGATAAGCGTGGATTGCTTCCTCTTCAAATTGTGCATCCGAAGAACCTTGTGACCTTGTTTCTTCAGGTAGTCTGCATGCGGGCCAACCCTAAACGCGGCATCGAGGTCCTCCACCCCCTTCTCATGCACGCCAGCCGGTTTCCTTCTCCCTTGACGCCTCCATGTTTTCCCTGATGCCCCATTATCGACAACGGTTGGTGGCGCCGTCTCGCTAGAATTCCCATCAGACCTGTCATGTATGGGGAGATTGAGATTGAGGAACTCCATTCACGCGCAGACAAGCACTCTCCTTCTCGGACAATGATGGTGCGAAAGACGGCGCCGTACGAAACGATGTCGATGGCACTTGGCAGCCGCCGAGAAAGACGGGTCATTCTGGAGGACACGTGTTGGAGCGAGAAGGGGCTTTCGGTGATCCGAAGAAGGCGAGGGGAGAAGGGGCTATCGGCGAGAATGCCAATAAGGGATATGGGCAACGCGAAAAAAATGTGGGCGAAAGTGGATGTTATCGTGGGAAGAAGGGCGCATGGAGGTGAAAAGGCGCTTGGGGAGAAGGGCCGCTCTTCGCGGTGTCACGCCTAAAACCGGGCCCTGACACCGCGAACCCGGATTGACTGTATTGACCGGACACTCAACCTTACTTTTTTGAGGAGGGTGAGAAGCTAGCTACATGGAAGTGACCCGTCCCCTTCAGAGATGGCGGGTCAGGCATTGCAAGGAACCATGCTCTTATCCTAAAAGTTAAATGTGTTGTGTCACCGGCGCCACCCTTGGAAGTTGGGGCTAAGAATAGCTAGGATGTACTTTATTGATATGAAAATGACCTGGAATTTATTCTTTCCTTCATTACTTGTCGAGAAGCTACAATGCTCAGTTTGGGTTGGGGACTACATTGGAACTGGCCCCAGAAGCATTGCCTATAGCCTCCAAACAATCCACTGAAACATGAAACATAGTGTGAAAGTGTCTAAAAAGCCTGAAATGGTTCCCTACCAACACCACTCCAAAAGTTGAAAAATACCATGTGTCTTTGCAAAAAAAGGATGGCACGCCACATGTAAGGCCATATACCAAGCATTTCTAGTCTCATTGTGTCACAGTTCTATTTATTTATGGTCGGAGGTGAAAATTGTGGTTTGATGTGGTTTAAGGCGGAATTCTTGGTCCCATGTGGTAGGCCGTGGTAGGCCATGGTAGGTCGTAGTTGAGGGCTGCAAGGTGGGGTTCCAAGGATTACTGCGGCAATAGAGTTTTTCTAAAAGTTGTGTTTTCCCAGGGTGGATGGCTTGTGTCAGGCAAAAAGAGAAGATGTAGCAGGATGTGCGGATATTGTGTCTTTCTCTCAACAAAAACTCAGTATGAGATATATATATGCCACATTTAAGTAAATCTGGACTTTTGAAAGTCTAGATTGGTCAAAGTCCAGATTTATTGAAGGAAAATCTAACGAAATATGATATAGAGGTGCTTCGTAAGATCCTATGATCTAACAAAGATGGTCAATAAATTTGAAAGTTAGGGTTCTAACAAGAGAAACAATTAATAAATTGTAGGAATGTGTGATGTAGCAAGTGACCTTGCAAGGATAGGAGAATCATAGTAGACCTTGCATCACAGGTTAGGAAGATCCTACCATCACCATTTATTAGTAGTGGTAGAAGTGAGAAGAATTATTTATTTATTGCATCTACAGTGAGAAACAAACGTAGCATGTAAGCAGTTCCAGCAGAAACAGAAGTATTTGAGGGGTAATACATTATAAAGAAATTATGACATCGCCTAGGTTTATGTATAAAAGTTATCAAACAGGTGAGCATCTTACATAGGCAGCTAGAAGAAGTAGGACCGTAAGATCCTGCTATCTCGCTGGAAGAGTTTTAAGGAAATTACCAGATAATAGTACTGCTTAAATTGCATCAAATGGCAGGAAAGAAACGCACCAGACTAGCAGTTAACGGTAGGATCAAAAGTATCTGAAGAGAGCGCATACATTGTCGACAATTAATGACAACGTCGAATTGAATGCATTATAATTAAAATAGATGTAAACATTTATCATAGACAGCAAGGAGCAGCAGGATCGTAGGATCCTACTATCTTGCTGGAAGAGTTCAAGAAAAAGACGAGCGATGAGAAAACTGTGCTATCTTGCTGGAAAACTTCTACGACATCATAAGTCGTATTGTGCAAAGACATAGGATTTCGAGGAGGTGAAGGTCGCAGGATCCTACGATATTGCTGGAGGACCCTAATACCATCAAGGGTCCGCCACGTTTGCAGCTTCAAGGTTAGCCAATGCTGCAATTCGGTCCCTCTTTGGAATCGTCCGAGTCTTAGGGTTCATTCTACCTGACGCGGAGGCAAATACGACGGCATTAACATGAACTTGAAGTGGACGTCGTTTTTCCGGAACCCACGTTGCTGCCCAACAATCCTCATACTTCTTCTTGTGGTTTTTGAATTGATTTCTTGGCTCCCAGAATTGGATAATGAACTTCCCATATTCCGCATGCCCTCTTTCACAATTGACTGCTGAACATGCTCTCCCTAACCAGACGGGATATATTTCGGGGTCAGAAGGACGGAATAGGATCCATGATCCCGCTCCGACATCTCGCCATGGATTCAAGGCGTCCTTCGGTCTCTCTTTCCTTGGGCCACAATAAAGTTCAGGTTCGTCATCTTCCGGTGTGACATCTCCACTGGTAATGAGGCACAATGGAGCTGGATCTGTGGCTCTCCAATCATGAATTGGCCAGAAGCCTTCTACCAAGGCCGCAGGAGTGGGAGGAAGAGGTTTCTCTAGTTCTGCAAGTATTCCATTCCAGTATTCGATATAAGGTGGAAAATCCTTACGAAAGCCTATACTTTCAAGCATCCCGCGTTCCCAGAATTCTATATAACCTCGAATTCCACACTTGATGAACGACCTCTTATCAAGGGCTTTGGAAACCTTCTCTCTTGCCTTCTCTAGATTGCCTGTGGAAGAAGGAACTTCATCGCCCCACAACCGCTTGAAAGGTACAGGATTTGGGAGCCCGGAAGGTAGCATCGGTTTTCCATCAGCATCCTCCTTCCAAAGACGGATAGCAGGCTTGTCTCTGGGTAGCTAGTGCGCATGAACTGCAAGTTCCTTAAATCGCATGACGGGCCACCCTTCTTCATCTACGTAGAATTTAAAGAGGTGCATCTCTCCTAAGCCAACAAGTCTGTTAGCACCATCACGAATATAACCATGGACGAAAGATTTGAAATCAGCAACCTCTTGAACAAACTCGGGCATAAAACCCAAGTCCTGCGACTACATGAAGGACATCATCAAATCCGCAACAATATAAGTATTCTGGCTCTTCAAGGTCTTGGATAAGTGGCTAAAGTAAGCATCAATATCCTCATGTGTGTGCCCGACTAATAAGAAACCAACTTGGATTTCTTTGAATACCCTTCGATAAGTCAACATCGATAAGAACGCCATGAGAAATTGGTTCTTATTGTCCTTTGCAGAGTTGTCAAGCTGCAAATATAACTTTTTTGGAAGGGGGACGGGTACAATCGAGTTATTCGTTACCGGAGGTAAGAGCTGAATACATCTGGACTTTCCTCTGAGCATAGCTGCAAAGAAAGAATTGGCCGGCTCATGGGGAAAAATTCTACCTGATTCACGAATGGGTGGTTCCTCGAGACGCCGAAGCAATCTCGCAAGGGAAGAGATAGTGTAATTAGAGTCTCCTGGCCACAAGTCAGTGGAGTAGTGAGCATAGGCACCATCTCCATGACCGTGCGTGACCATACCGGTGACGTTCATAGGGAACTGACCCAAGGGTGATGTGAGTTTGGTAGAAACTCGCATACGAGGAATAGCTGTCTTGGCTGTATCCATTTTATCGTGGATAATACAAAGAATATCGCCCTTCTGCCGCTTCGACTCCTCTCTCCAGGTATGGTACACACGCCTACACGAAGCTTGGAGGTTGCAGTGGGTTTGTTTCTGCTTCACGAACGAATTGTATTCGGCGGAACCCTTGACTGATCTGTCGATGTACTGCAATAGAGTGTCACAGAGGGTGCACTTTGCAAATGAACTCCCAACGGGTTTAACCGCAACATTGTTGAAGTGCTCCTTCCGAATTCTACTAACAGCAGATTGCGAAACCGCCGGCAACCCGCATTGTAGATTCGACTGCAAAAGACTCAAAACATTAAGTGCGTCAGGTGAGTGCCTAGTGAGAATTGAACTAAAATCAGATTGAGGGTAACCACAGAATGGGAGGACTGTATGATTGTAGCATACCCTTGGCGATCGTAGGATCCTACCATGAACTAGATGTACAGAGCAAAGATAGAGGGTCTTTTTTGACATTATCATATCCATGAGGTTCTTAAAGTACACGTAAATGCAGATAAGTGGTTCATGTGGTGTACTATGTGGAGTAATACCTCTGTGGCGTCAGCCTGGATCTTCTTCCAACTATGTCCAGAGGGCAGAAACTTTAGAGTGTCCATCCGCCCTGGTACTGTCAACCTCATCTGATTGGGCATGTGATCAGCACTCTCATTGATAATAGCCGTAATCGTACCAAGTGCTTGCACGGTTCCAAGGCGGGGTCGTTTGACATCTTTGTTCCCGTGCGTAGAGGAAACGATACCCTTCTTGTACTGGTCCATATATTCGTGAAACGTTGATTTCGGTATGCCATGGATTTTGTACCACGCTGTAGCGCAGATATCCTGACCTAGTAAAGTGACATACTTTCGTTTCCGATTGTTGCCCATATAGCGTAGTTGTCCACCCACGGACCTTGCATAATCCCGGCGTTCGTCAAAGTCCTTCAGCCAAAACTTCTGGCGAATGAAAAGGGTATCCTGGGGCCTGATTAAGCGCACACATTCGTCAGAACAACATGATTGCGAACTCACTGCTTGAATCTCTTCCGGCATTGTCTTCTTTGCGAACGCGTTGAGCTTCTCGACAGTCCGCTTTTTGCGACGAACAAACCGGTATGGTGCTTTCGGGCGGCCACCAAGGTGCGCATTCGCGTCTGGTGCGTCAGGAAGACGATTGAAATGGTCGAGCGTATCGCTAAGACTATGTCCTCCTTCGAATGTGCAGTCGGAAATGAGCCACCTTCGATGACTCATAATATCACTAGGATCTCCGATAAAAACGTCGAATACTGTGATGCCAATGTTCCCCTCCCCCAGAGTACTGTTTTCGAACGGCTCATCCGGACATACGCAATTAATGCGACCAGAGGCCATAAGATCCCCATCACCGTTAAACCGCTTCACAACCTTCCCCACCCACTCTGCCTGAGGTACAAAAGGAGGAGTGTTTGTCGACCCAGACGTTTCGTCTAAGTCCGAAGTCAGGACAAGGATTGCTGTCTCCCAGAGAATTGTTCTACCAATCGATTCAGCCAAGACAGAGATGCCCTCCTGCATTGGATGAATGAGTAGACTTCGCGCCCGTGCATGTATCTCAACAGGTCGAAGAAGAGTCAATTCCGCGAACATGAGATCAATGTCGACGCCAAGCCAACACCCAGTAGGAACGGCTTCAATGACAATGGCATGTCCAACGCCGCCATGTCCAGGGTAGCAAAGTAAAGCAGTCATGCCCGGTTCATATCGGTTACGCTCGTCATTGGCTTCACCATCAGGGTTAACGCTCGCAGAATCAGTAAACTCATCGTCCGGTCCACAACTTGAAGACATCGAAGGCAACCGGAAAGAAAAGGATCCAATAAACCTTTGATCAGCCCTGGTCTTCGACCTCTTGATGAATAAAAATTCGAAAGAGACAAATGTTCAGATCAAGCCTGATGACACAAGATCGTAAGATCCTACGATGAACCATGATATCAAGCTCACCCCTGATTTCCAGGTTCTGCGATCACCCCAGAGTATCAACAAATCGATCGTAAGATCCTACGATTGTTCGGTAACTCCTAAACGATCCTAGGCGATAGTAAGATCCTACGATCATCTGAGAATATCTACAACATCCACATTCCTCGTTAGATAACGAACCAAACAGATCGTAAGATCCTACGATCATTCCAGAACCCGAGTTTGATCCTCGGTGATAGTAAGATCCTACGATCTTCCAGATAACACGGCTCCCCTCAAAGCCCGTTTTCATCGACCACGAAATAGATCGTAGGATCATACGATCTTAACATGACCCCTGACCAATCATCAAGGATAGTACTATCCTACGATCATCCGATATTATCATAGGACCACCCAAGATCGTACAATCATCATGACTGTACGGAAAGTACGTTTACGAACACAGTAATAGCTACTGAACTAGTTCATTTAAGCAATGGCAAAAGTTGATTCTACCACAAGTATGAGTAGTTTACTGAATATGATATAGACTAATTTGAAATAGCAAATACTTTACAAACCACCGCAGCACTTTCACGATTAGAATTAGTTTAGAATCTATGATACTGACTCACTTACAACAGTATCAACTCTAAAAACCACCGCGGCACTTGCATTTCCAAAATATTTGAAAACCCTAATGTGTAGAAACTGGAGGATGGAGATAGTACCGTAGATTGTGATGAAACCGTTGAGAGATGGATCAATACTGGCAGCGGGGCAGCAATGAAGCGCTCGATCAACTTGAGAAGCTCAGATCGACGTGACTGTGACGCTCACATTCACTTGAAAGTTAAGATGAGCTTACAGCTTAAAGCTCGCTACCTAAGCTTGACAGAACATGACGAAGAGGTGTCGAAGTAGGTGAAGCCCAAGCTCGACTAAATACAAAGACGATACCGCATTTCTGACGCTCTTAAACTCCAAGTATCTTCAAAACAAACACAAAGCTCTCAGTTCTTGGGCAAATACAACTCTCTCAGACTCTAACTCTGCTGGAAATGAACTCATAATGCTTGAACACTAAAACCAGAGCAACCTATTCTTGATCTAATGAGAGCGGGAAGTTCATCAAGAACAGGTTGAATCCTTGGCGGGGATAGAATCACAATCATTTTCAAGGACGTGGAGAGCTGTACGAGTGCCACTTCGAATGTAATTATTTCCAAGACGAAAAATGACAACAACGGAGACAAGATAAAATATTTTAGTGAAATTGTTCTTGAATTGTAGGAACGTCCAGTGATCATGAAGAACACACGTGTTTCAGTAGTAATCATGAACATACGACAATTCGTCATGGTTGCAATCATTAACCTATTAGACTAGGTAAATAGTTCAGGGTTCTAGGTTCAGGGTTTAGGGTACAAGATAACAGACTAAAGCTTCCAGGTTTAGGGTTCGAGGTTTAGGGTTTTAGGTTCGGGGTCTTAGCTTCAGTGTTTGGGATTCAGGTTTCGAGGATTAGAGATTTAGGTTTAGGGTTTTTAGCCTGAGGGTTTGGGGTTCATGGTGGTTAGGTTGGGGTCCTAGGGTTTAGGGTCCTAGGTTTTAGGGTCCTAGGATTTAGGGTCCTAGGGTTTGGGGTCCTAGGGTTCAGGGTCCTGGGGTTAAGGGTCCTAGGGTTTAGGGTTTAGGGTTTAGGGTTCAAGTTTAGGGTTTAGGGTTCAGTTTTTGAGGTTCCACGTTTAGGATATTGGACTAAAATTCAGGGTTTAGGGTTCAAGTTTAGGGTTTAGGGTTCAGTTTTTGAGGTTCCACGTTTAGGATATTGGACTAAAATTCAGGGTTTAGGGTAATCCTAGAAATCCTTGTATAAATGATTCGTTGAGCTTGGATAAGACATTCACGTATTTTACACTAAATATACAATAAATGTACTAGAATATAGCAAGACATACACCTTTGCATTGGAGATTCAACTAAAATCTTTCATTTGGGGGTCATTTCAATAGCTAAAGCTTATCATGCTTAAATATGACACCATACATGTAAATAACATGACCATTTTGCAATTTCTCAACCCTAAACCTAGGTTCACTAATGATCTAAAATAAAATTGTCATGTGTCCGTGGATCAAGCTCAACACAATTATAGAGAATTATAACTATTGTATACATCAATTCCTAGACCATGAATGTGAAATTTGATTTAACAATGATCATGTTGAATTTAGCCTTCAATAACAATAAATTTCAACACAAAGTAAATGTCTGTATTACCAATTCCTTGAGTGCTAATGAAAGATTGAATAGAAAGAAGTGGAATAAGAAAATAGAATAAA
Organism: Bryoerythrophyllum caledonicum; assembly: GCA_963971425.1. NCBI lineage: Eukaryota > Viridiplantae > Streptophyta > Bryopsida > Pottiales > Pottiaceae > Bryoerythrophyllum > Bryoerythrophyllum caledonicum. Next base: position 6,329,164 of record OZ020522.1, on the reverse strand, counting down.
GAAATAGAATGAATGATTGAATAGAAAGAAGTGGAATAAGAAAATAGAATAAAGAATAAATCTAATGAAAGATTGAATAGAAAGAAGTGGAATCAAAAAATAGAATAAAGAAATAGAATGAAAGATTGATTAGAAAGAAGTGGAATCAAAAAATAGAATAAAGAAATAGAATGAAAGATTGAATAGAAAGATGTGGAATAAGAAAATAGAGTAAAGAAATAGAATGAAAGATTGAATAGAAAGAAGTGGAATCAAAAAATAGAATAAAGAAATAGAATGAAAGATTGATTAGAAAGAAGTGGAATCAAAAAAATTGGTGTGTAGGGAACTAATCTCATGCTTAAGACAATGGTAAGAGATTTAGAGCTTGTGTAGTGCAAGAATATCATACGAAGTGAAGTCTAAAGAACTCGTCATTTAATTTAATTTTCAGCTCCAAACTCTGAATTAAAATTGAATTCCTTATTAGACGTATTAGTCTTCACCGTATAGTAATGATGAGTCGAAGCATCATTAGAGCTTGATGTAGACAGCAACTCAGCCGTCGTGGAGGAGTTGTCCGACCATCAATTACACTTCTCGATGTCTCTCCCCCTCCCTCCTCCCCTCTTCCTTCAGGTTCTTGTTTTCATCTCACTTTCGGTTTCTTCCTTCAGGTTCTTGTTTTGTTTTTCGTGAGTTGTTGTGAGTATTGTTCTGTGATTTTTTGTGAGTGTTATTACCGTGACTGTATGCGCGTGTGTGAGCGGTGTGAGCGGTGTGAGAGTAGTTTCAACTTCAAACCGGTGCGATTGGCGGACGCAACGTTACGAAAGAGTGCGGCGCATTGCAAGAAACAATACTTCGAGGTAAGAATTTCTTCAAAGAAACTCTGGTCAGTTGATATGTATTTGAAATTCGGTGTTTTTAGGTCTTTGTCCAGCTGAGGATGTTCGGAAGGAGAATGTAGTTGTTTGGAGTTCTTCAACTGTCGATGTTTTTTAGACATTGAATAGGTGGTATTGCTGTGACTCACGAGCTTCTAACACGACGTCTTGTGTAGCGTGTAGGGCAACCAATTCACGAGGATGACAGGCCGATCAGGCAATGCAAGCGACTGGAGTGACCCGTAAGTTTCAATCCTTTCAATGAACTAAGTTTTTCTTTTTCGCGTTCTGGTTTAGATGATTTGTAGTATGATATGAATAATGTCAAATGATTGTCTGATTCTGGTTTTCATGTTAGTTTTACAAGCTGCGTAGTATGTGATGAATGATTGTCAGATTCAGGTGTTTGTGTTAGGTTTACAAGGTGCGTTGTATGTTATGAATGATTGTCTGAGTGAGATTATTATGTTAGGTTTAAACTGTACAAGGTGTGTAGTATGTTATGAATGGTTGTTAGAATCTGGTTTTCATGTTCGGTTTTTTCAGTGAGTAGTATGTTATGAATGATAATTAGATTCAGGTGTTCGTGTTAGGTTTACAAGGTGCGTTGAATGTTATGAATGATTGTTAGATTCAGGTTTTCATGTTAGGTTTAAACTTTACAAGGTGTGTGGTATGTTATGAATTATTGTTAGATTCTGGTTGGCATGTTCGGTTTTTTCAGTGAGTAGTATGTTATGAATGATAATTAGATTCAGGTGTTCGTGTTAGGTTTACAAGGTGCGTTGAATGTTATGAATGATTGTCAGATTCAGGTTTTCATGTTAGGTTTAAAAGGTGCGTAGTGTGTGCTGAATGTTTCAGCTTTAGGATTCAGGTAAAGATTGCTAGATCTTTACAATCTTTTCAATGACTTTCTACTAAGGCTTTCCATGCTCTGGTATACAAGCTCTGTTAAATGATGTGAATGGTATTCTAGCTTTGGTACTCATCCTCAGATTATCAAGCCTTGTAGTATGGCATGAATGTCATAACACTCATCGAATTTTATTGATACGTATGTTAATCCCTTGTAGTCTTATATGCAATTTAGGGTTATGTGTATGGTATGCAAACTTTTCACAATCGATACAATGTAGATCTATTGTACATGTAAATGCACATAAACTTATCATAAGTTGTACATTGGTGCTGAGGTGCACCTGAAGTTCATTCGATCCTCTTGGGAATCGTAAGATCCTACCATCGTCATGAGGATGGTAGGATCTTACGATCCCCATAAGGATCGTGAGATCATACGATCCCTTTCGAGATCATAAGATCTTACGACACCCTTGAGGACCGTAAGATCTTACGATCCCCATGCGGATCGTTAGATTATACGATCCATTTCAGGATCGTAAGATCTTACGATCCCAGTCAGGATCGTTAGATTATACAATCCCGTTCAGGATCGTATTATCTTACGGTCCCCTGGAGGGATCATATGATCTTTTGCAATCCCTCAGCTCTGCTTCAACCAAAGGTCCCCTCGGAGATAGTAAGATCCTACGATCCATTTCACAGTGTACTCTAGTTATCACAACTTCTTCTGTATCCATTGTTGAATGGGATAGTAAGATCTTACGATCCCCCTAAGTTCTGTATGAACTATCCATTCCTTTTAGGATGGTAGGATCTTACGATCCTCGGTTAGATGCTTGACCGTGATTTGAAAGCAAACCGTTGACACCTGAGTTTCTTTTCTGACTACTAAATTTCTGCATTGGTTTGGTCAGGGAAAATATCATCGAACTCGAAGACGTGAACCCCGACTGGTGTCCTGTGAACCTCTATGATGCTGTTTCGTGTGGGCTGAGGAACATAGAATGTAATCTACTTAGTGATCCTGAGCCCACCGCTTTCTTTATGGCCGACAAAGTTGTGGAATGGGGTCTTCATTGGACGCTTGATCGCAAGCAAAAAAACATTCTGATTGCGCCAGTGTTAGCTATTACAAATGCCGCAGCTCCTGGAGGTCCTTCATACAAATTATCAACGATGAACATGGAAGTACTAGAGTTAGTGCACCTGACCGCCACCATTTTTGTAATTGTCATCTCCGAGTTTGTGGCGAGTTCGGGCTGTTCCAGGGTGTATGGCTTAGTCATTGACAAAGTAGGTTTGGTTCCTGCACTAAACGAATCGGTCAAGGACTGGGGATTCACTATATCGAATTTTAATCCCGATGTCAGAAGGATTGTGCAAGGCTGGAAGGAGCTGCAGGCGAATCGAGATTCGTACAATAGAGACCGACAGAAAGCAGCTCCGCCTACATCTCCTAAGAAGAAGCGGTTGTCTTCACTTCTTGCGGCGGAGGGGCCGCCAAAGAAGAAGTCACAGAGGAAGAAGTCGGACCCGAAGGTGGACGAGCTGACACTAGCGAAGGCAGTGGGGATGACGAGCAAGACCGTTGCAGGGAAAACCGCAAAAGAGCTGCAGCTTGTGAGGACTCTGTACGAAAGAGAGTTCTCGAAACTCCATATTTTTGGTAAGAAGCCAATGAAGGTGTCCCCACAGGACCCCGCTGATCTGGTAGTAGACATTGACCGTCTTCACCGAACTCCTGCCGGTACTGTTGTTTATCGACCACTGGATAAAAAGCGAGTATTACAGCTCATAGACCAGAAGCGCACGATGCCATTTCAGGCATCACTGCAGCATCTGTACGTGATGCCAGTGAAGGGACATTATCCAGTCTGGAAAGAAGATTTCAAGGACGTGCCACACGATGCATACGAGTTTTTCAAGGAGCAACCAACATTGAAGGACATCGGCCCAAACACACACTATGTGGTTATAGGCGGACAGCATTGCGTGGCTGCGCACAGAGTCCTCATTGAGGAGGGTAGTCTCTCGGAAGAAGATGAAAGAGATGCCAAGAGCTTCATCATAACAATCGTCTGGCAGGATCCCAAGGACTGGAACTTAATGCTATACTATTCAAGGGTCCTCAACCAAGATCTTGCTGGCGTTAGATCAGAGGGCAACTATCTTACCCTTCTAGGTCTAGCGCGTAAGAGCTGGGTTTTAGCCGGCAGTCCAGCTCCATCCAAGAATGGATTGGCGCACTCCAATGAGTTCAAGGTGAGTCACTATATACATTACCCATCACGTTAATGTGTGACTTACCGATTCATATACAAGGTATAAACTGATCGTAGGATCTTACGATCCCAACTCAATTAACCACATGGTAGTCAGGATCGTAGGATCCTACTATCTCCAAATTATTGTGTTTCACTTCTCACTCCCGTTATCCTTGCAGGCCTGGTCTGACAAACTTCCGGCACTATTTTCCAACTCGGATTCAAAGATCGTTGAAGACAGCAACACAGGAATCCCGAAATATCCGATTCTGTTTGTTTCGGAGCCAATTTTCCAGATTTGGTTACAGATCCAGGAGAGCTGGGTACTTGGACTTCTTCCCGACGCATTCGGGATTACTTCGAGCTTTGTCTCAGGTGTTGACGAGGACTCTGCAGATGACGTTGAGGACAACGAGGATAGGTCCAGGAAGGAGCGTTTGAAGCAGAAGCGATACCAGGCGAGGGCTCTAAAGCAGAACGACTTGATGCCACTTTATTTCATGTGGGATAGTGACATCGAGAAGATGGCGAAGTTGGTGATGGCGAAGAAAGTCTCGGTGAAGTCGACGAAGTCGGCTAAGAAGGTACCCGTTCTTCAGGGCCTTGAGAAGGCGTGTCAGACTGAGAAGAAGCATAGACTCATCAAGAATGAGTTTATGCACTACTTCTGTAAGAAGCCCCTGAGGTGTAAGACACTGAAGGAAGCCTCGTATTCTGAGGATGATTATGTCAGGGCAGCAGCGGAGTACAAGGTCACCGAAGCCACCATCGAAACGTGGTTTGAGAAGGTTATTAAGGACCCTGCTGGAGAGCGCTTCTTCTTGAAGCGAGGATCCGCTTTAGCCCCCTCAAACAAGGAGGATGACTTTCCGACTATTCTGAAGATGCTCTTCGATCACCAGAAGGCCATCAAGGAGAATCGAGCTGAGAGCGCTCCAACATCTTCCGGATCGTCGCTCTCTGCGAAATATAAATCCGCCTGGATGAACAGGAAATCGGGAGACCTGGCGAAGATTCTACTGTTGGGCAGTGACCAGATGCTGCAATGGACAAAGAAGGACGCAACGGTGGTTATGGTGTACTGCTTTGTCAATCGCAAAGAGAAAGGAAAACCTGATTTTTCAATCATGGAACAGGTTTTGCGTACGCTACAGGCCATGGAGCATAAGGATGATAACCAGTTCAGGAGGGTCCGTTATCCAGGTGTGTTTATCACAGATCGGGCTGGAATGGTGGATGTTGCCAACGCTGTAGCTGAGAGGGGCACGGTCGCTACACAAACGCTACCCTGGTTTCATACCCCCACTTTATATATTACCCAGGGGACGGAGGGCTTCGTGGGTCCTTCATCTCCGGAACCAACGTTGCCCTTATACTTCAACTTTGTGTACGGGAACGACTTCAATTCTGTTGAAGCAGTGTGCTTCCGATCTGCTTTTGGGAATGAGATGCCGTTCCAGACAGTGATATCCGCAGCAGATTTCGAGGATGCTCCCAAACAATGGGCCCAACATTCTTATACCAATTTCAATATCGACGCGGTTAGCAAGTTGATTGGCACATTGGGGGCTCCTAACAATCTTATTGTCAACATCGGTGGGGGTCCTTCGATTACCTGGATTGGCCTGGTAAGATGACCGTAGGATCCTACGATCTCTTTATCTCATCTCTCAGTTTGTTCAAGTTCTCTATCCACGCTATCCTTACATTGTATGAATCCGTTTCCTGTCATCTAATACAGCCTACCACTCTGTGTTGCAGACTAAAGGAGCACAAGTCATCGAAGTCGTCTTCTCCAGGGATGAAGTGATGAGAGCCGATGAGACAGCGAAGGATATCTTGGAAAGTGCTCAGACGCTGGCAATAGCAGTACCTGCCATGGCAGCCTTGACTGTGAGCGAGAGGAAGAAAAAGACGATCGCAAGAGGCAAGAAGAAGGTCATACCCGTATCCAGCTCCGAGAGTGATTCCTCCAGCGACTCGGACAAGGCACCCTCCGAGAAGGCCACTGATGTGGAGGCGGAGGACACCGAAGAGGAGGATCCACCTTTGGACGACAGGCGTTCGGGCAGGTCCAAGTCTCATCGAAGATTGCAGTTGCAAAACCAGGAGCAGATCAACTTGACTCCGCCCTCTTCTACACAAACCGGTGCCCATGAGGCGACCATTGTATGATACACACGCTTATTTTTATCTCTCTCAGCGGACAAACTATTTCTAGGACAATTGTATATAACAATAACCATGTGAACTGATCAGCTATGTACTATGGTTAATTTTCTGTTTGCATATTCGTTGTATTCATCATCATATCCCAACTCCATGCAAGGAACTGAGGATGTTCATGATCGGCATCTGCGTACTTCATCTTCAGAGCGGCCGGTATGAATAACATTGCTCCGCTTGTAGTTTATAGAACTTGGAATATATGTATCGATGGATCCATTTTACGCGATATAGTCATCAGTTACTACTCGGAGAGTGCTTTAGGATCGTAAGATCCTACTATCCCTGCTCGTCTTTCATTGTAGAGATTTATTCTTACCAGGTTCTGATCGTTGTAGTTATGCATAGATGCTTCTACGTGCACAACGCACTTTGTCCTACACCCCCTTTCAGCCATTTTGATGTTTAGGTTTTCGTTTGTAGTTGCCAACTGGGACAAGAGCTTGACTGACCTTATTTAATGGCCGCAGCTTTTCCAAATTTCTCATGACGATCATGTGCGGTCTACTTCAGCAGCGGCGGAGCATGTTTACGGTCATGGCGATTCTCTTATGCATGATATCGACCAAGTCAATGCCAGCACAATATATGAAGCGGAGGATATCAGCCTTCAGGCTCTACTTAACGACTTGTCCAATGAGTGCCATGAGGTCCTGAGTTGTCGAGGAGGTGAACTTCTGGAGGTGAGTTCAGTTCCAGATCAAGAAAGGACAAGAAGAGAAGAGGAGGCGTCGGTGCTCGCGGACGAAGAGTTACTTGCTCCTCGAACCAGGATGACCGTCACGAATGTACCACCATTAAAGTTGAGAAGATCGGACGTGCTTCATCCCCGGTCGTCCGAACCTACACCGATGGAGTTAGAACCATCGTCTCATCCTTCTTCCAGCCAGGACTTGGAGACTACGACGGATCCTGAGCAACACTCGGCCGCTTGTAGTCAGTCACTACAGGCCTTCAGCCCTCCTAGGAATGTTTCGAATACACCTATTGTTGAGGACTACTTGGATGACCCTTTGAATTTCAGTCAAGAAATTCAGCCAACAACCTTTAGGGTCGTCCCAATACCTGATGTTGAGGTTGATGCTGCTGAAAAGGGTCCTCCATCCGCACAACATACCGATGCAGGAACCTCTGCAGAAGGTATGAGCTACTAAATTCAACAATCTTAGTGTTTTCTGTGTATCTCTTATGTTCTATGTTCACACTATTATCCTCAGGGGATATCAGGATCGGCGATCCTTACGGCCATCGTAGGATCTTACGATCGCTTTGGGGAGTGTAGTATTTTTTGTTCCTATTGAGATGGTAGGATCCTACCATTCCGATGGGATGGTAGGATCCTACTATCCTCCAGCACTGTTGTCTCGAATGCTGGTAATGTATATGCATTCTGAATGGCTTTTTTGTCGTGTATTCTTCACTAATTTCCTCCTTTTTTTGGGCAGTTGAGATGTTGGGGACTGCTCAACGTCGTGAAAAGGTTCCATTATCGGTGGCACATAAGGGCTCTGGTTCCTCTAGAGAAGGTATGATTCTAGACAACTCTACTACTTATGATTTGTTTTTTGTACTGGAGACTCATTCTTGCAACATTTGTTTTCTGCAGGAAAACTCAGTGCACCAGCCATTAAATCAGCCCCTAGATCAGCAAAGGTAAGGCAACCTCGGTACAGTGTTGTGCTGGACTTGAATGGATTTCTGATTCACAAATTGTACGATAAGGGGCGTAAAACTGTCGCTAGACCTGAGTGTGCAAATTTTCTGAAGGTGCTCACAAATAAGGCTACTGTCGTGGTATGGAGTTGCGCCATGAGGAAAAATGTTGATAGCATGTTACAGGTGGCTTTGGGTAGTTCTACTGTTAAGCTAGTTGACCTAAGAGTTATGTCACAATCTGATATTACAGAGTCGAGCTTTCCGAGAGCGGGGAACAACGTTGAGAAGAAGTACATGCTCAAGGACCTCAAAAACGTCAGGAAATATGTTGACCACGTAGACCTCAGTCTGACATTGCTCATTGACGACAGCCCGGAGAAGAACCTCCTCAACGATGAATTCAGTGCGATTCATCCTCAAACTTGGACAGGTGACCTGAAGGACAAGTTCCTCATGAACACTATGCTTCCATGGCTCGAAAATATGTTTTCCTCAAATCTCTCTGTGGCCAAATATGTCCGTAACCATCCCCTTCCTGGATGTCCGGTTCCTGGAGAATTTAGGTCCACTGCGTTGGCTCAGAACATCGTAATTGGGTGTTCTCGAAAATGGAATTCCAAAGTCGGGGCATTTCAATGACTACTCACTCGTATCGGTGATGTGTATATTTTGTATACTTTGTTTCAATATAAACTTGTAGGATGTACCTCTACTCTATCAGACACTCTTCAGTATTGAGGCCATCATCTTATTTTGAATATTATCAATCTCAATATCTCCCATGAATTATCGTTACGGTGGTAGGATCCTACGACCCTGAGGAATGTAGTAGTTAAGGATACTATATGATTTTTGTGATGCGGATAGCAGTGTGGTAGGATCCTACGACCCTCATGGATGGAGTAGTTAAGGATCTTGTATGGATGATTTGTTTGTAGTATGGATGGCACTGTGGTGGGATCCTACGATCCATGATGTTGTTTATAACTTCTATCTTTCTCTATGATCACAGCGACGCGACGACTCGACAAAAGTTATCGTGTTGTCTGTCAACGGATTGCTTTGTTTCGAGCAATACGATAACTGCTCTCCGCGACGCTTCAATCGGAACAACATCATTGTTCGGCCTGGTCTCCTAGAGTTCTTCAGTATACTTTTGAGGTCGTTCCAAGTTGGTATATGGTCGTCCATGGTCCCCGCGCGCCTGAAGAAGGTCCTTGAAGTCCTCCTCCCCGAAGACATAAGGTCAAGACTTCTTTTTTGTTATGGACGAAACAAGTGTTCCAGGCCACAATTGTATCCTTTCTGTGACAAGGTTCTTCAGAGACTCTCAACGGACCGGAAGACGAAGCAGTTCTGTCTTCTTGACAAAATATTGATGGTTGATGACCAGCCAATGCGTCATGTCTTCAACGGAGACCTCGCTTGCTACTTTCCGAAGTCATGGCATGGTGAAATGACCTTACCCAACACATCCAATGTAATACCTAATATTGGCACAGCGTTGCTTCCGTTCATCCTTCCGCTGCGATCTTACGCCTCGGTGAAGGAGTATCTGCGGGGGCACCCGATGGATGTAAAGTTTAATCGTAGACTGCTTGAACCGTGGCACTTTGAGCGAGTGTTACGAAGTACGTAGTCGGTTCCCTACATTGAGTTCTGTAACTTGGCATTCGATTTCATCCAGTTTATTCTATGAATATATATTTTTGATAGTCATTACCCCCATTCTCCACGCCAGATGCTTATTTTTTTGATGTGTACTACATTGATTGCCCTACATGTATTGTTAGACCGTAGGATCTTACTATGTACGCTATGTATCTTTAGCGAGTAATACAAAGTATGTAGCCGCTTCCCTACATTCAGTTCTTCAGCGGCTTACTTTTGTTCAGTATACTCTATAAGTAAAGTTGTCAGTGGTTCATACCCCCATTCTCCGCGCCTAATTGAATGCTTCTTTGTTTGACGTGTACTACATTGATTGCCCTACATGTGTTGTTAGATTGTAGGATCCCACTATGTAAGCGATGTATCTTTGATCGCTAGATCCCACTACATTGTTTGATGCCTTTTTAAACTTCATTCCTAAGTGAATGTTGCAGTTACCCGTAATGAGTAGGCTCAATCCTATAGTTATTGAAATTATTCCTGATGCCAATGGTAAGACCGTATGATCTCATGATCTTGCTTCCTATATCAAGAATTGATCCTAAGTCCAGAATTCATCTTAAAGTCCACATTTACTTAAATGTCGCATATATGTGGAAAATTTTGTAAGTTGAGAAATCTCACCCTGCGTATTTCTTGGACCATAGGCTGGCATTCCTTGAATAGTACTACAATATCCACAAGCTCCACCTCGACTCCTAAGCCTAGGCCCGACATGCACATGTGCATGATTTATACAACCCCATGTAGCCTCCATTCATTATTTGCACTCTACATTCAACCGGGCATCCCTTGGTCACTCAACCTTTTTGGTTCTTCAATTTTGGCACTCCACATTTAGGGCAACTAACCAAATCCACCATACAATATCTAATTCCGGGTCTCCATGCCTAGTACTTTTAGAAAAACTCTAATGAGTACAAAATTCTCTACATGGACCCTTCAAATGATGAATTCTGGATCATATGTTGGCTCGCTATTGGCGATGCTCTAATGTATGCAAGGGGTAATGGAAATATTATGAATTTGTGCCCCTAAATAAGCAAACTATTTTTTAATTTATAAATGATGGTTTATCTGTTTGTTGACTGTATTTCATCCAAAGTGTGGTTTAATTCTTGATGATTCACTAGTAAGATACTTTCATTGGCCATTTGTTTTATTTTTGGGTAATCTGAAAACATTAGAGTTCTTTGTAAGGGAAAAATTAGAGCATGTATGAAATGAATAAATCTCATTATCTCAAATAAATCTTGTTGTTTTCATTGTCATGAATGTTGGTTATTTGTAATTCATGAGAATGAGATTTATTTGTTATTTCATGTGCACCAACATGAAATCTTCTATCTATGGTAACCCAACCTATGACTGCCACAATGAACAATGTGCATGTTTTGGAGGGGATATGTAGTGATAAACAAAAAAAAGAGTCACTTGTAGTAGTGAGTACTCAAATTCCATTCCAAGTGATTTCATATTGTTCAAATAAAATTTGAAACAATCATGAATTTTCAAAGTGGTTTGCCATATTATTTATTAGGTACCCTCCATTCACACTGACCATAAGTAAGGGTCTTAACCAATAGCAAGCCTTAAATTTGGAAGTGTGAAAGAATGAATGGGTGGACATGGAGGATGCAGCAGAGATGGAGCAGAATTGGGACCATTTGTATAGTAGCACTAATAGGAAGATGGGGTGAGGGGCTAGATTACCTTACATGAAAAACCTAGCCGCAAGTTGCGACCCATGTGTGTGAAAAAATTAAAACAAATAAAGTGCCCAAAATTTTGTTTAGTTGTACTTGATGAATACTTTCTATCTTAGAAACAACATTTGGTCTATAAAATAATGCTAAAAATTTGTACCAGCCACCTACCAAGGGCAAATGCAGGAGATTTCATTACTTAATACACCAAGAGAATTCCACACATTCTGGCCTTTAGAATCCGATTCTTGAATCTTCCCTAATGTTCTCGCCACGTACCCACTTCCCACTGCCACATAGTGTGAAAGAGGAAACCCTCATTGTCAAACTCTGTGAAGATGAGAGAGAACGTGGGCAAGTGATTACCCCGATGGAAATCCTCCACCTCCACGGCATACCTTGATCCAACATTCTTTAGGACAACGGCCTTCTCTCCAACCACAAGATCCACGGCTTCAACTTCGCCCCAAGCACGACAAAAAGGTGCTCGCACACCCTCCTTGGCCTAAAGTGTCCGAACCTTGCGCACACCACTAAGTGAGGTCCAATACTTCATGGAGTCTTTACTCAACACCTTTGTGCCTGGCTTCAGCAAATCTTGAGACCCGGTCGAGACTTGGCTATGGGGGATAGCTCAAAATCTCTACCACTAGAGCTAGCATTGGAAGGTGAGGCTTTTATTTACAAATCTTGGAGGCATGAAATCAAATGACTAAGTGTTTTAATACTAATCTCTACTTTTGGTGGACTAGACTCTTCTGATTTCTTCTTGTTACCACCCCTATCCATATCCCATATCTTTGACACAATCCACAACTCTTACGTGATTGCGTCTAATGGGTTTTCAATGGTTTTTAACCTAGTTTTAGAGGATGAAAACTAGAATCTTATTGCTTTTCAGTCTAATGTGCAACGTTCGCGGCTCAACTCATGTGATGCACACAATATTGATATGCACAATTTTGAATGAAAACAACCTTAAGCCTTAGTCAATCATCCCCACCGCCTAAATTCTCAATAGAAGTACAAGAGGAAAGCGACACTGTCACTCACCGTCCCATACTCTTACCAGTCACCCCCTCAAAGATGGTAAAGAATAAGAAGAGGGTGATCATAGGACCCACTATCCCACACCTTCACACCTAAACTCTCACAAAACATACCATGCATCATAAAAATAGACCAATTTCCAAATAACCAACAATCCCCTCCCAATGTGGCTTCCAATACTTTTCCTTGTTGAGGTCATCCCGGGCCTCCAGATAGCCGAAATCTACCACAGTCAGGCTGTGAATGACATGCTAATTCCACTCAAAGCCATAGATTGCCACATAAAAAAAGCTGGCTTTTCTCTAAAAGCACAAAAGTTCTAGGATAAACACACAAAAATGTACACAAGGCTAATAAAACGCAATTACAAGAATTTTGCGTACAACACGGAACCAAGCACATGTGTGCACAACCTTGCCTGCGAGTCTATACACTGTAAACGCACGGCTTGTCTCTTGCGCCTACAGTTTCCTTCCGTGCAATCAACTCTCGTCCAATTCAAATGGCACTCCTGTTTTCTACTACCAAAGTTTGCCTCTCCTTCAAGGAACTCTCTATCACGTTGCTTTTCCAGCCTTGTCGTGAAGTGCCCTCATCAACGAGAACATGGTCTCGTACACCCCTACCTGCTTCGGCACTAAACCTAACTTTGCCGCTCAACAAATCAGCCATCCACAACTCTAGTCGTTTTGGGCACTAAAAGCTTCTTAGAAATGCCAGAAGCCGCTGCATTCCCATTTTCGACCATCCTCCTATCCGCTTAAGCAAACATTACCAGCAGTAACTTAACTCCAGCTACCGCACCAGCAAGAAAATTGGAGAAAGAGATAACTTCTCTCCTAAAAAGGTTCCAGTTCCTTGTTCCTCCATAGCCGACCTCTTCAACACGACGTACTGCAAGAGATCTCTTGCTCGTACTACGAATTGGAGCCTCGCAGTAACGTGCCGTGACACAGCAACGACGCCGACTCTTCATTACTCGGCCAAGGACACTTCCACGGATTACACGAACTGGTCATCTACTGGACCTTCGGTTTTGGACCTTCTTCCAACTTCAACGGGTGGCCTCCCTCTCCCTTCGACAAAACCCTAGGGTCTACTTCCTCATGCGCTAGACGGTGTACTCCAACCGCCGGCACTCCTCCACTGCAAACACTCGTTGCAGCACTTCGGCACTTTGCCACTGCTCACCACGACATGCTGCGGTCCAAACTGTACTCTCTAAAGCAGAACCTGGGAAAGATTCCCCGACCACACGGACTGCCTGCCCGGTGAAATTGTCCGCTGCTGCAACCTACTCACCCTCTGCCCGGACGAGGCACTCCCGAGACACCAGCTCATATTCCCAACGCCAATGCCTGAGCGTCGCAGTATCCTGGCACTTAAGTCTCCACTCCAAGTGGTGTGCAACCTTGCTCCACCTTGCACTGCGTCTTTGAACTTCAAACCTGCTACCAGGTATACTTCAACAAGGAAATGACCTCCGCAGCAACTTGGATGTTCGGCTCAAGTCACTTGCACTCCACGGTCATGCATCCAAACTGCGCACTTGGAGTTCACAGGAGTATTGTTCCGTGATTGACTAGAGTTGACCGCCCAATACTGCATGAAACGAGGATGGGCACAGATCATGGAGGTGCCGAATGCCTTTTAGTGCCACGAGCATTCACGCTCTCTTGCACCCCTCCACACACTCACAGGTGCGCAGAGCTCACAATATGCAGCTGCTGTAGGTGCTACTGCAATTTCTTCTCAATTCACCAGCTTGCCGATCCTCACATGCTTAGGTTCTGAAGCTCCGTGAACCCGATCAAGCTGAATCCTCCCGGGAACGGCTTCAGCTGGTGCACGAGCGCAACATATCTCTTTATCGACAGTACCTCTCTCTGCTTCAGCGGCTTTGGTAGAGGAAACGTGTGCAATGCCACGGATCCCTCCTGCGACACCGCCGACTCCGTCACGAACAGGCCTGGCGCATTCTTCCCCTCCCGTGCCAAAGCTCCGAGTCTCTCAACAGGAGAGCTCCTTCCCGCACACCCACCAGGTTGTTCAGACTAACCTCGATGCTCGTATCTCCGCAACTAGAATTGACACTCAAACCACATACTAGAACACGAAACGGTAGGAGAGAAAATCCATGTGATGTATGTAATGTCACGGTTTCACCTATTGTCATAACATGATCTTTCTCAAGTAATAAACAAGTTCAAAACACTCGCAACTTACATGATAGTCAAGTCCATGCTACTTTTGAAGAATTGAAGCATGATCACGATAAGGTCGTGGTGTGCAACACCCTAACCTCATCATGTGGGAGACTCAACTTGAAAAAGACGAGTCTCTCTCAACCACACATGGAGGTCATTTGGAGCTTCAAGTCCGAAATGAGGTGTCAAAAGACACCACCATTGACCTTGCCGTTACACGGCACTAACCCTAATCCTAATCACAAATTGGAGTCAAGTCCTAATCCTTCTGGTAACTCTATAATTCCATAGGTGGTTTTTAATCGGAAACCACCTACTCAAACGCCTTCATGCGCCGATCTGACTATCCACTTAGGCTAATGTGTGTATGCGTACAGTGCTGTACACGTTCTTAACTTGATGTCTTTCTCAAGTTAAGCTTTGTGAGTGAGTTAAAGAGTGTTCAATGATTATTTGCTTGTAAATTATTATTTATCATTAGTAAAGGCTCTGCATTCTCTTATACTACTTGCACTCGTTGATTCTCCCTTTAAGGAGTGCAAAACACTTGACCACTCTTGTGATTTACTGATTATTCTTTGAGGGTGTACTACATATAGTTGTTTTAGTGTATGTTTTTTGTTTATTTGATGTTAATTAGGACTCTCAATCTGGTACAATTATCGATCTTTCTTTACACGACAATGTAATGTGTGCGCAAATCTAAACCTCGTATTTTGAAGCCTAATTCCTCATGGATTTCATAGAAATTGTGTTTTAGCACTTCCAGAGTTCCATTTTAGGCTCCCTGGGCATTAAAGGGTTAATCTTTAAAGGACCATTTGTAATTGCGGGGTAAAAATCGATTTTGGGCAGGTTCCTAAAAATCTATTTTTGAAGATAACTTCTTGAAATTTTTAGCAAGAATAAAAATATGAGTTATCTTTGCAAGGTATTTTCTTTTTTCTTTTTTTGGACCTATAGGAAAAAAATTATGGTCCTTCAAACATAAAAAGCATGTTCCTTTTAGCAGCTAGGCAGGGTACTATAGAGATGAATGTTGCTACTATAGAATTGACAATTGCACTTTTTTGAGGCATGTAATAGTGAAGAAGTTCTGTCGGTGGCCACAAGGAAATGGAGGACATGAGAGACAATGACCAAATGTGGAAAGAGTTAGAAGAGCAAAAGCACCAAAATCAACCTTGTTGGGCCTCATTGGCGTTAAAGGGTTAAGCCATGAGATGCATTTGATGAGTGAACATGACATAGAAAGGATGGCCTAAATCCAAGACTTTACATTTGTTTGTGGATATGGAGGCATTAGGAATTCTTGAAGACAAAGATGTGGCTGATATGGATTCAAATGTTCAAAAGCTAAGTACTACAATCCATATCTACAACATGTCCATTGTGTAGCAAAGAAGGCAAAGGGAATTGCCAGGAGCAGAATGTAGAAAGAAGCAACCACCCAAGAAAAAACTTGAGAAATAACAAGCTCAATTGGTAGCACTATTAGACTAAGGTTGTGGTTTAGAATGAGCCCACTTATTGGTTTGGGGATTTGGGGTGTAATGACAATTTATGACTTTTGTGAAATTTCAAATTTTGATATTAATATTCTGAAAAACTCACACGCGGTTGGAACCTTACTTCTCCACAACTATATATTCAAGAAGCCTTGGGATTTTTTCAAGTGGTGGGTCAAGGGCAATCACATAATACTAAGGGTCTTATTGTGCTTGGTGTTAGGAGTAGTATTAGCAAATGAATCTAGATTAAAGTTACACCAACTAAATTCAGGGTCTATTTGCACATGGAGATTTATACATCCATGGAAACTCCTTGTATCTATGGAAACCAAATAAAATGTAATGTTTTCACAATGGAGGATAGAAAATAGTTCTATTTGTTAACAAACAGTCAAGCTTTATAGGAGTAGGAAACCGTGCCAAAAGTGCCATTTCTTGCATATTTTTCATACCTTGTCATTATTGTAATGACTTGTAGATAATAGAGGTACACATGACATTTTCAAAAGAATTGTGAAATACCAAAATACTTCCTACCTCCAAGCTACCTCAGCGACGCTATCTTGTGAGCGGTGAGCGGCGAGCCACGAGCAGGGAGCCTAAAAATCTCTGAAAAGAAAAAAAAATGTTTTAAAAAAAAATTGTGAAATTCAGGGAAAAATCCGCAGAAATGCAAAATTTGCACACAAAGTTTGATACAATTTACTAAATTAAGAATGTGTCCTATAACCGTGGTCACTTCAGCATTGTGACAACAACTTCTGATTTGGGGCCTTCTCCTCTTCCATGACTACGTTTCTATGAACATTCAATTTATTACTTACCACAATATCATGTCTCATATGTTCTGAATTCAGGATTTTGATCTCCAATTCAAAAATATAATTTGATGTCAGTACGTACTCTGTGATGCTACTTAAGACCAAATCATGACGTCTGATCTTTGCTACAAACTCTGAGATACTCATGTCTATTCTGCAATGTTGGCAAGTTCAAGAATGCGCATCACTTTGCTGAAGCAATAACTGGGAGCGTACATGAATGCGTGCATGAATACGTCCACCTTGTAATCCATCTTACATAGGTAATGAAGGATGTAGTACACATGCTTGCAATACTTCCACTGCCCCTTCTTTCCCAATGCCTCAAACTGCATTTTCAAGAAATCAGGGCAAGAACACCCCGGGAGGTCCATAACGGTGATGCAGTAGGACTTTTTAGAGCCTGTGTCAAGGATAATAACACATCCCCAATCTGGGTATGGTATGGCAACGACGTTCGAAACGTAGCAGTTATTCATAAGAGCGGCGCTTGACCACTTGTTGCGTTGCTCAATCGTGGCAGCGTCCGAGCCTCTACGGATCGCATAGCCGTGCCGAAAGGTGTGGAATGAATCCGGATTCGAGGGAACCGGGAAGTGGGAACGCGAAAGGGGCATGTCCATAGACACTTGGAATTGTCTCCGTGGTGAAAGAACACCACGTTGCTGCAATTGAAAACCAACTTCCTCTAATGCCAATACCTCCTGCACTGTTAGGTTTGTGCCAAACTTCACTGGCCACGTCATCGGAACTGCGGGCCAATCTAGTACAAATGACCGCTTCGACCCCTGCACACAGCGGCCAATGTCATCAGGGCAAAACGAGAACTCTGCTTCAACATTCCGTGGACTCCTGTAATCCTTCTTCACACCAGCATATGTTGGAGCTCGAGTTCCATGACTTCCACGTTGTACTCTAGCGTTGCAGTGCTCACCTGTATGAGCTTGCAATGCTTGGTATCTTCGAGCTGACTTTTTGGGAAGACGAGCAATGTGCCACTTCAATGGATCACAGTCCGACTTCAAAACGGATGTTGTGTGCTGAACTGCATAATCGTGACCGCTAAGTGACTCCTCAATACGTGCCCGAGTCACCCTCATCCCATCTCGTGGAATAGAGTAGTTTACGGTATCGGAACGATGGGAATCATGTTCGGACCCTGCGGGAAAATCAAGCTTGCGCTTCGTAGACCCAAAAATCTTTGAACCTTCTAGGCCACCCGTTCGGGTTAGTAGGTCTGCAACATTTGGAAAATTCCTAACAGCCTCAGCAATGAGTTTAGGATCACCTGAACGTTGAGCTGAACACAGCCGAAGTGTGCCTTTATCCGGTCTTGTACCAGATGTTCCACCCTTCAACCATGCACGATAGGAAGTTATTTGTATGAAAGCACGGATGAGATCATCCACGGTTGCAGCGTACAAGCATGTCATCGAGTTTCCAGATGCTTGAAGCCACCGATTGTGGACCGTCTCAGCAAGGTTGCATGAAGGCATGTCCGCTCTCTCATCCGGCGTCAGATCCTAGCAGGAGTCAACTGTTGTCATGATACGATTTAAAAGCGCAAGAACAAGAGGTGTACTGGAGCGAAATACATGAAGTTGAAAACCAGAGACTACTTACAAGTTGCATTGCGCCGCCCCATTGTCGATACCGAAAGTGCCAAAACGCCATCCAATCCTCGAGAGCTCGTCTTCCGACTTCGGTAGTGGCACCAGAGGACATCCACCATCCTCTTATTACATTGTACTACGCTTCGGCCTCCTCTTGAGACTTTGCATTCTTCCAAATCTTGCAGAGGGCAATATGCTAGTCTTGGAAGCCGGCGAGTATGTTTTGAGCGGTGGCTCGCTGTAGACATTTAGTCCAATGGAATAAACAAGTGCGTTCCATGCTTTCCATTGGCTTGTCTTTGTTGCCGCTATCGTAAACTCGACGGATTGCGTGCCAGTTTGTCCCAGTACTGTCCGCCATGAAGCCCTTGAAGTTTGTCGCCTCCAGTCCGTGGTTCTTCATTGTATCATTCAAATTCTCCCAGAATAATTGTTGGGCGTCGGCATCCTTGGATTGCATATCGCATATGGCAATTGTCATGACTCGATAATATTTACTATCATATACATGACATGCCATGGTAGTCCAATCCTTGACCCGCTTGACATGATCAAACATCAACCAACAATCCTGTAGATCGTTCCCTGGTTGCATGCGCTTCACGAGATCCACACCACTACCTGCTCGATCGACTGACATCTTGAAGACAAAGACTTTACCTCTGGATTGACCGGGAAACTTGTTCTCGTGGATGAACACAAACTTGGACGACTCCTTCAGGGCCATGATGTTGTCCATCACTCCGTTTCCACCACTGTAGAACCTCTTGCAACTTGACACACTTGGTTTCTAATATTTGGAGATGAAAGTGTCTCGAATTAATCAAGGACTACGTCCATAGAAGCTCCTTCCAAATTGGATGACCCGGACGTTGGACGAATCAAGTAGTCCGAAAGAAAGTTCTTGCTCACTGCCATTATGATTGTTGAGTTCATGGCTTTCGGTGTGCGCTGAACTTCCTTGGCAACACAGTCGTACATGACGTCCATCGGGCATTGATCAACGCCTTTTGAGATAGGATAATCATGATGCCCAAGATGAATGGCCACACAAGTGCGTGACGGATAGGTCGAAGTCACGTAGTAGATACGAGCATCACAAAGAGATATACAAATTGGAGTCCGGCAAAGCTTACATGCCAGTGTTGACTTCTCGGAAGGTGCTCCGTTGACGGGAAACGGGGTGAGGGCAAAACCGCTCCACTCGGTTTGATTCGTGCGACCTTCATTTCTGCATTTATAGTCACAACTACCGTTGGGACACTGAAGATGTCTGATACACGTTGAATTCCGGTATGTGAGGCCGAAGTCGTTCTTGATGTTTGTAGTCATCATTCGGCACGAGGCGTGACCATCATATTGCTTACTCATCCCATCAAGGCCTCCTCCAAACTGTGTGGAAATACCCTTGGGAAGGGGCGGTAGTTCAAATATCTAGTCTCCATTGTAATCAGGAGGCAAATACTTCACTATTTTAAGATCTAGACTATCCACATCATTCATGACAACTCCGACCTGGACCCCTCCCTAAGACCTGTTTTACGCACTTGCAAAAGAATACTTCGTATCCTTCTGGAAGTAGGATCGACTAGTGGCTTCCCTACAAAAACAGATTGCGACGTATCAAACCTAGACACATGTGAAATAGTCATATTGGGAAGAAATGACTCGTGACAATTGATGAGATTGCGCGAATTACCAAGGTTGGGAACTATCCACATCTTCTTCATCTGTGTCGCTAAGAGTATGGACGATCGGGAGAGAGCTCGTCCCCACTCCAGGCAGGAGTATTGTATCTCCGGAATTGTCTGAAGGAGTCTTGACGGCAGTAGAAGCATGACCAGACATCTGAGCATCTAAGACACCGTATACTTTGAATAAACTAGAACCTAAATTCCACACAGATCCTACCGCATCATGATCTTTCACTTGATAAATGGACTGCGTGTGAATCCCGTTACTATCAAATACTTCTTGTTCGACTTGAGCCGTTCCACTTCTAAATCCGAAACGTAGACAGAGCAAAGACTCTGGGACAATGACAGTGCCACAATCATCAACGGGCATGAGAAAAGGGATGCCCCCTCGGAATGAAGAAAGTGACGCCATGTTCAAGGACTCTCAAAGATGGTTTAGCAACTAAGAGATGACCTGAGGTTGCACAAAGAGACGGATAATTGATTGCGTCCACATTCAAGTAAGATGGTCCAGGAAGCAATTTTGCGGCGCAATGATGTATTCATAGTATGAGTACGATCCTCATGCAGCCATTTGTTTGGCTCATGGATGGATACAACAAAAAACAATGGAAATCAAGCTATATAACAATATACATTTTTTAATATATAGTATTATAATCAGGTCCTTAATAGCTGTACGGTTGCCCATTGCTATTCTGACTTGTCTGCCGTTGTTTTTTAATAGTGATGCATTATTTCAAATTTGAATTTGGACAGTCCGCCGTAAGGAGGAATATATATAGGTGACATAACTTTAATAGAGGCTACAGTGTTATTTCCATTCAAATTAAAGCCTGTCATCAGGGTTGTCTATATAGACGGACAAGGGCCCAAAGACAGCGGACGGACGGACAGTAGGACGGACGGACAGGACGGACGGACAGGACGGACGGACAGGACGGACGGACAGGACGGACAACACTTTTTGGCGGAGAGTTGCGTGTAAAAAAAAATTACAAACCCTAAATCAAATTTTCAACTTACCCCCAAGTAAAACACGTGTGCACGACACGTCAGACGGCTTTCCACGTCACATCAAGGGGCGGGCGCGTGCCTTCGGACCGCGCGCGCAACATTTGGGCCGGGCGCGTACCAATCTGGACCGGGCGCGTTCATGTAGGGCCGCGCGCGTTCCAATTAGGGCCTGACGCATACGATTTAGGGCCGGGCACTTGCATATAGGGCCGGGCGCGTACCCCTAAGGGCCTCGCGCGTGCATTTCAGGGCCGGGCGCGTACCGTCAAGGTCGGGCGCGTACCGTTAGGGGCTGGGCGCGCAGCGTCACGGGCCTGGCGCGTACCATTGTGGGTCGCGCGCGCACCTGCCTATCGAACGCACGCGGTAAGGGGCCGGGCGCGCGCGATCGAATATTGCATCTGTCCCTCAAAAGGGCTGAGGTTTAGAGAATTTGAAAGAATACAATTGTACCAGGGTGCTCTACCATTAAAATTATTTATTTCAATGTGGTGCTTTCATGAATGGGTACTCTCAATACCAAGTACATATTTTAAAACAGCGGTACTATTGTACCATGCTATCACCATACCACTAAAGTCACTTTTAACTTGTAGTACCCTCGTGTCCGTCATCTTTTAATCATCTGAGATTGAGGATTCTTCATTGTGTTTCCGCTTCCATTTTGATCGGCGAACATTTTGGGGAAGAGAAAGCCCGCGAAGCACCATCGTATTGTCGCTAGGTACCTCATCGCAATCCTCATCGTCTGCATCATCGCCCGATGATGAGAAGTTCTCCGCTGCATTTTCCAAGACTGGTGCCACGTACTTCTCAATCTCCGAGGCCAAGTTTCGTAGTTGTAGCTCGCCTCCAGTAGTTGATGCGGCGTTCACAAGTCGTTTTACTCGGATATTCTTCCTTTTGTCTGTTACTCCATCCATGTTTTTGGAGCGGTTGCCTTTGGCCCCAATGACTCTCTCTGAGGTTCCACTTCGCCAAGGTTCCGTGAAGAAAGAGAGAGTACCATTGTTCTCGCCCCTCCGTGTCCCTAAATGGCTGCTCATAGTAGAGGACCCAACCCTCGCGGAAGAAAGTTGTGGGGTTAGTATCGCACGCTCCACACCACCATGTGGGCCGAGTGCACTACGGTGGACGGGTGGCCGAACTATTGTTGAAGAGGTCTTTTTCTTTACGCATAAAAGAGTTCTTCCGATCGATGCGATACTTTGAGCACGTGGCCGCCGAAACAAATCTTGGAGTGGCATGTCTTCCTCTGAGTCCGCTTCTATTGCTTGAGGCAAAACCGCATTGCTTCTCACAACTTCAATCGACCTCGTGGTGGCCATTGGCTCATGGGATTCATTATTGTTTCCAGCACTGCTCACTTCGTTTCCATCGTGAGGAAATGTATCGTTTGCTGCAATGCCAATGCCATGACCGTCGATATCAGGGCCATCACCACTAGAAGGGCCTGAGGCGCTAGAGCCGTTTGAGTTGGGAGACTAATTCTCCGAGATGTTGTCATCTCCATCAAGATTGCCCCCCAATGCCGACCCATCTTCCTCTGCCCTAGCTTCTTAGGCACGGTCTTCATCCGATAATTCTACTACAGTATGGACTGCCGCTGCGTCGACATCATCAAACACAAAAAGGTCCACTGGGTCACCGTGGACGTTGTGAAAATGGTCATATAGTGCATCTCCACTATGCTCGTTGTTTGTAGAGTTGTCCCTGGGTGGGCTATGATCAGACACGGGGTTGTTGTCACCGGCAAGGTCTTCCCAATCGCCGCCCATCTAGTTGTAATCCTCATCATTTGACTCCAAGCCCTTGTTCTCTGTGTTTGAAGGAAGTCCCCCATCTGGATCAGACTCCTCCGAATGCACATTCTCCTCATACCATCGAATCGGGTCTGGTCGAGCACGTTCTCGGAGCAATCGACTATTCGTGTAGATGTAAACCAAATCTTCTGCTTTCTGCACTCCCAAGCGATTTCGGCTCTTACTATGCACGAACGAATACATGCTCCAATTACGCTCACATGACGAGGCCGAGTAGGTTTGTGCTAGTATACGCTTCGCAATGATAGGCAATGATTGCCCGCCCACGCGGTTCCACCATTGGAGAGGCAAGAGGTTATTGTTTTTAATTTTCCCAGCTTCCTTCGGTGAATATGGGCCTTGCAATTCTTCATACTCCGTGATTTCAAGCATTACTGCCGAAAAAGACACTCCGAGTGGACCACAGAGCGTCATAACAACCTTGTTTAGGGCCCTTTTGGTCTCACCATTGTTTTGAATTTGCAAGTTATTGGCTAGATAAGGATTCAATAAAGCCCCTATATAATGGAGATCTGTTGTCATCATCTCCCAACGCCGTAGGAATGATCCTTCAAGGCGAGTTGCAATTCCGTCGAGCATATTGAATGGCACATTGCGCAACTTGAACACGTGCTTCTTTAGCTTGTTCATGATCACCCAAGCAATTCCCATTGCCAGAGTGTCACCATCAAAAGTCCGCAATGCCTTTAGTACTGGTGCCACTACAAACTCAAAGTCAGTGCACCGATGCCAGAAAGTCTCGTCTAGAACGGTGGCTTGCTCCTGCGATGCCTTCGCATGGGCACGGTGCCCGTTTTGCCTATCGAAAAGAGAGGATACGTAGGATATCCATGCGGGGTCTATCACAAACATCTCTAGGGCATTCTTCACTTCCAACAGACAATGGATCAATATGGAATTGCATGCAAACCTTGTTGCTGTTGGCCACAACAGAGACAATTTTGGCAAAAATCGACGAAAAAGGGCCATGGGCACATGGTGGTTCCGGATATACAATGCAATTTGTTTCGCCTTCTGGACGAGGTCTGCAAACATGCCTTCTTTCCCCAAGTCCTCCAGGAGGAGGTCCAAAATATGTGCACAACACCCTTGAGTATATATGTGCGGGTACTCATCGTTGACCTTCTTCATTGCCCCTAACATGTTTGAAGCATTATCGGTGCACACTTGGACCACATTCAATGGTCCAACCTTATGGATAAAATTTTTCTATTGGTCCCCTATATATGCCGTAGATTTCTTCATACCCGTGGTGTTTATAGACCCCAAGAAGATATCACCCATTGGACATACGAGCAGGATATTCATGAGAGGGCGACGTGTAACATTGTCCCACCCATCCGAGCATATTGTTGCCCCATATTTGGCAATATCTACACCGGTCTTCTTGTCCACAAGGTTTTTCACTTTTTTTTTTAGAGGCTCAATGTATGTCGTCCTCATGGCATTGTACGATGGCGGTGTATAATTGAAACCGGCCTTTGACGTTGCGAGGGTGGCCTTGATGAAGGCCGGATGTCTAACCACGTTGAATGCAACGTTTGCTTCATAAAAAAAATGTGCCCATAATTCGTCCAACTCTTTTCGTTTTTCTATTTGGTAAGCTTTTGGAAAGTTCCGTTGTCGTACAGATCTTGGTGTTGATGATGCTGCTTGGCTTAGAGGATTTGTGGACTGCGTGTTCTCCTCATTTCGAGTTTCCAAGAAACTGCCTTGTTGGATGGATTGGCTAGAACAAGGTTCAGTGGAACATGTTGCTAGTGCGCTAGGAAGGCCAACGATCTCCGCCTCGGTCATCCTAGTAGGAATAATATTGCCGCATCTTTTAAAACGGGCCTTAACAACTGCTGGGGCCTTAGTGCACGAAGTCTTCCTCCATTGTAGATACCCATAGTGTGACATGCACCTCCCACGTTTGTATGCGAACGTGTAATTGCACCAAACACATGTCACTTGATCCTTCTTGTTAAATGTGTACCATGGGGCCTACTCCTTTGTTTGAGCCCTTTGTTGAGACGACATCACAATAAAATTGGCGCACAATGTTGTGCCAAAGAGAATCTGCCAAAAGTAATAGGAGATTGTGTGTGCATAGAAAATGTTGACCCAAAGGTCACTCACAAACTTGTAGATTCATGCAAGAAGCCCAATGAGGAGTTCCACGACACGAAGCCAAGGATGTGAGGTGAGTCAAGCACATCGCATATGGTTCTTATATAGTGCTGGAGCAGGAGCATCTGGGGCCGGGCGCGCACAAGGGGGCTGGGCGCATACTCTATGTGGCCGGGCGCGCACGCTGTGGACCGGGCGCGCACGCTGTGGGGCCGAGCGCGCACAATGTTGGGGCGTGCGCACTAATTCGATAGTATATTGAAACATTACAACACTTAACATTTTGATATGTAAAACATCTCATAAAAATCCACTAAATATACATGATGCCACTCAATTTACAAGGTTTTATTCAACATATAAAATATCGCTCAATATTAAATGGCACTTACAAAATTGTAGAAAGCTCTTGTTCCAAAACAATTCAACATTGCTCTATGTACATTTCTCGCACTGTTGTAGTTCTAGAATCCCTTAAAGCCAGTAAAAAATGAAAGAAGATTGTCTTTCTCCTGAACTCGTGCCTTCAAGTCTTGAATTTCTTCAAGACATTTCGCAACTTCATTATCCTTCTCATCGAGCTCTTCTCCTAGATCCTCAATTACGTTCAAGCTTTCATATAGTCGCTTCTTTACTCGAAGATAATCGTCACGACTCACCCAGTCACCCTCCGTAGACTTTTTTTTATTATCCACGCCCTCCTCAAGTACCGCATCCGTCTTCATGGCATCTCCGTCTTGTTGTGAAACCGACGGTTTAGAGTTCGACGCTCATATGATGGACAATTCTTGTTGCCTACACACAGATTGATGACATCCAGTATCCGAGTCGGATGATGAAGACGCGGACCACTCGATTGTTTGATTCGAAGGTTCAACTTCCATGGTTTTCCCGAGACCTTCTCCTAAAAACTTCCGCACAAACGGTATTGTTAATCCAATGATTGGCGCCATCTTGGACTGTGTTTGGATTTCCATTGTCCTCCAATCAACCGGTACGCCAAGTACCACCTCCGCGTAAACCATCCGTAAAATTGAAATATTTACGGAGTTGCGGCTCAATTTTGCCTCGTCGTAAATGTGTTGGTACGCTTGGATACAACGCTCCTTGAAGAACTCATTGGTGCATACTCCAAGTTGGCCCTGTTTGTACGTCGCATTAGAGAATACTGCGAGTATGGCCAGAGGTGCCCCAAATGACACCATCCAATGTATTTTGCACATTGTGCAAATGTCCATGGAGTTGGAACTGACTCCCAACCAGAAAATGCCTTCATCTTCTCATCCATCAACACGTGAAGGCGCTTCTTCTGCTTTGAGCGTGCGTGACAAAAATCACGTTGTCGCTTTCCGTGGGGACTGCTAGTGGTAGATGGTTGTCCAGAATCCATGGTGACGAGGTGGAGGAATACGAAGGTGGCAAAATACAAAGGTGTCAATAGATACAACACCATATTCATTATATTGGGAGATTTCTATTATTTTGATCTAATGCACATTCAGCTCGACTCGAGCTGAATGTGCATAGTGGGTACATTTTAGAGCTCAAGAGCAACATTCGTATTAAATTGGGAGGCTCACAATCTCCCAATATAATGAATATGATGTTACACCGTAAAAAACTTCCCAAAAGTGCCAAGCAAGCAGCCGCCACGTGGCAGTTGCAGGCCAAAGCGCCTAGGAAGTGGGGTCCGTAACTTTGAAATCTCATATTTATAGTAAATTAGTGACCTATGGCGGGTGCATACGACCAAGAGGCGCGTGTACGCGCGACGGCTGCGCGCGTACGCTAGAGGGCCGCGCGCGTACGCGAGAGGGGTGTGCCTTGAACTTATGCCTTAAACTTGACATACAATACTTCTACTTACTTATAACCTAGTGCCTTGAATTTATACTTACTTATACAATACTTATACTTTCACATACAATACTTAATACTTATACTTACTTATACAATAATGATACTTACTTAGGCACACAATACTTATGCTTACTTAATGTTTTTTTGGGAGAGTTAGTACCTTCAATTAGCATGCTCAATGATTTGTTCCGCAAACTTATACTCATATTAAGATATAATATGGATAATTTGTATGGTAGAATGCCATCTCTTATCATTTGGAAGGCCATTGCAATTAGTTACATATAATTCAACCAAGAATAATAATGTTGCATTAATATTGGGGATTTTGTTACATCCCAAATCATTTATTATACAAGAAAGTAACATGATTTTTATTGTTTAGTCTTATG